>JAXIVJ010000010.1:10000-610000 GCA_036785665.1 Chirona hameri | reverse complement strand
GCACCTTGGCGGCAGGGTGTATCAGTCGGCACCTTGGCGGCAAGGTGTATCAGTCGGCACCTTGGCGGCGTTACATCAGTCGGCACCTCGGCGGCGTTATATCAGTCGGCACCTTGGCGGCGTTATATCAGTCGGCACCTTGGCGGCGTTATATCAGTCGGCACCTTGGCGGCGTTATATCAGTCGGCACCTTGGCGACGTTATATCAGTCGGCACCTCGGCGGCGTTATATCAGTCGGCACCTTGGCGGCAGGGTGTATCAGTCGGCACCTTGGCGGCAGGGTGCATCAGTCGGCACCTCGGCGGTGTTATATCAGTCGGCACCTCGGCGGCATTATATCAGTCGGCACCTTGGCGGCGTTATATCAGTCGGCACCTCGGCGGCAGGGTGTATCAGTCGGCACCTTGGCGGCAAGGTGTATCAGTCGGCACCTTATCGGCGTTATATCAGTCGACACCTCGGCGGCGTTATATCAGTCGGCACCTTGGCGGCGTTATATCAGTCGGCACCCTGGCGGCGTTATATCAGTCGGCACCTTGGCAGCGTTATATCAGTCGGCACCTTGGCGGCGTTATATCAGTCGGCACCTCGGCGGCGTTATATCAGTCGGCACCTCGGCGGCAGGGTGTATCAGTCGGCACCTTGGCGGCGTTATATCAGTCGGCACCTCGGCGGCAGGGTGTATCAGTCGGCACCTTGGCGGCGTTATATCAGTCGGCACCTCGGCGGCGTTATATCAGTCGGCACCTCGGCGGCAGGGTGTATCAGTCGGCACCTTGGTGGCGTTATATCAGTCGGCACCTCGGCGGCAGGGTGTATCAGTCGGCACCTCGGCGGCGTTATATCAGTCGGCAACTCGGCGGCGTTATATCAGTCGGCACCTTGGCGGCGTTATATCAGTCGGCACCTCGGCGGCGTTATATCAGTCGGCACCTCGGCGGCAGGGTGTATCAGTCGGCACCTTGGCGGCAGGGTGTATCAGTCGGCACCTCGGCGGCGTTATATCAGTCGGCACCTCCGCGGCGTTATATCAGTCGGCACCTTGGCGGCGTTATATCAGTCGGCACCTTGGCGGCGTTATATCAGTCGGCACCTCGGCGGCAGGGTGTATCAGTCGGCACCTTGGCGGCAAGGTGTATCAGTCGGCACCTTGGCGGCGTTATATCAGTCGGCACCTCGGCGGCGTTATATCAGTCGGCACCTTGGCGGCGTTATATCAGTCGGCACCTTGGCGGCGTTATATCAGTCGGCACCTTGGCGGCGTTATATCAGTCGGCACCTTGGCGGCGTTATATCAGTCGGCACCTCGGCGGCGTTATATCAGTCGGCACCTCGGCGGCAGGGTGTATTAGTCGGCACCTTGGCGGCGTTATATCAGTCGGCACCTCGGCGGCAGGGTGTATCAGTCGGCACTTCGGCGGCGTTATATCAGTCGGCACCTTGGCGGCAGGGTGTATCAGTCGGCACCTCGGCGGCATGGTGCATCAGTCGGCACCTCGGCGGCAGGGTGTATCAGTCGTCTCCTCGGCGGCGTTATATCAGTCGGCACCTTGGCGGCGTTATATCAGTCGGCACCTTGGCGTTATATCAGTCGGCACCTTGGCGGCGTTATATCAGTCGGCACCTTGGGGGCAGGGTGTATCAGTCGGCACCTTGGCGGCAAGGTGTATCAGTCGGCACCTTGGCGGCGTTATATCAGTCGGCACCTCGGCGGCGTTATATCAGTCGGCACCTTGGCGGCGTTATATCAGTCGGCACCTTGGCGGCGTTATATCAGTCGGCACCTTGGCGGCGTTATATCAGTCGGCACCTTGGCGACGTTATATCAGTCGGCACCTCGGCGGCGTTATATCAGTCGGCACCTTGGCGGCAGGGTGTATCAGTCGGCACCTTGGCGTCAGGGTGCATCAGTCGGCACCTCGGCGGTGTTATATCAGTCGGCACCTCGGCGGCGTTATATCAGTCGGCACCTTGGCGGCGTTATATCAGTCGGCACCTCGGCGGCAGGGTGTATCAGTCGGCACCTTGGCGGCAAGGTGTATCAGTCGGCACCTTGGCGGCGTTATATCAGTCGGCACCTCGGCGGCGTTATATCAGTCGGCACCTTGGCGGCGTTATATCAGTCGGCACCCTGGCGGCGTTATATCAGTCGGCACCTTGGCGGCGTTATATCAGTCGGCACCTTGGCGGCGTTATATCAGTCGGCACCTCGGCGGCGTTATATCAGTCGGCACCTCGGCGGCAGGGTGTATCAGTCGGCACCTTGGCGGCGTTATATCAGTCGGCACCTCGGCGGCAGGGTGTATCAGTCGGCACCTTGGCGGCGTTATATCAGTCGGCACCTCGGCGGCGTTTTATCAGTCGGCACCTCGGCGGCAGGGTGTATCAGTCGGCACCTTGGCGGCGTTATATCAGTCGGCACCTCGGCGGCAGGGTGTATCAGTCGGCACCTCGGCGGCGTTATATCAGTCGGCAACTCGGCGGCGTTATATCAGTCGGCACCTCGGCGGCAGGGTGTATCAGTCGGCACCTTGGCGGCGTTATATCAGTCGGCACCTCGGCGGCGTTATATCAGTCGGCACCTTGGCGGCGTTATATCAGTCGGCACCTCGGCGGCGTTATATCAGTCGGCACCTCGGCGGCAGGGGGTATCAGTCGGCACCTTGGCTGCAGGGTGTATCAGTCGGCACTTCGGCGGCGTTATATCAGTCGGCACCTCCGCGGCGTTATATCAGTCGGCACCTTGGCGGCGTTATATCAGTCGGCACCTTGGCGGCGTTATATCAGTCGGCACCTCGGCGGCAGGGTGTATCAGTCGGCACCTTGGCGGCAAGGTGTATCAGTCGGCACCTTGGCGGCGTTATATCAGTCGGCACCTCGGCGGCGTTATATCAGTCGGCACCTTGGCGGCGTTATATCAGTCGGCACCTTGGCGGCGTTATATCAGTCGGCACCTTGGCGGCGTTATATCAGTCGGCACCTTGGCGGCGTTATATCAGTCGGCACCTCGGCGGCGTTATATCAGTCGGCACCTCGGCGGCAGGGTGTATTAGTCGGCACCTTGGCGGCGTTATATCAGTCGGCACCTCGGCGGCAGGGTGTATCAGTCGGCACCTCGGCGGCGTTATATCAGTCGGCACCTTGGCGGCAGGGTGTATCAGTCGGCACCTCGGCGGCATGGTGCATCAGTCGGCACCTCGGCGGCAGGGTGAATCAGTCGGCACCTCGGCGGCGTTATATCAGTCGGCACCTCGGCGGCAGGTTGTATCAGTCGGCACCTTGGCGGCGTTATATCAGTCGGCACCTTGGCGGCGTTATATCAGTCGACACCTCGCGGGCGTTATATCAGTCGGCACCTCGGCGGCCTTATATCAGTGGGCACCTCGGTGGCAGGGTGTATCAGTCGGCACCTTGGCGGCGTTATATCAGTTGGCACCTTGGCGGCGTTATATCAGTCGGCACCTCGGTGGCAGGGTGTATCAGTCGGCACCTTGGCGGCGTTATATCAGTTGGCACCTTGGCGGCGTTATATCAGTCGGCACCTCGGTGGCAGGGTGTATCAGTCGGCACCTTGGCGGCGTTATATCAGTCGGCACCTTGGCGGCAGGGTGTATCAGTCGGCACCTTGGCGGCGTTATATCAGTCGGCACCTTGGCGCAGTTATATCAGTCGGCACCTCGGCGGCAGGGTGTATCAGTTGGCGGCGTTATATCAGTCGGCACCATGGCGGCGTTATATCAGTCGGCACCTCGGTGGCAGGGTGTATCAGTCGGCACCTTGGCGGCGTTATATCAGTCGGCACCTTGGCGGCAGGGTGTATCAGTCGGCACCTTGGCGGCGCTATATCAGTCGGCACCTTGGCGGCAGGGTGTATCAGTCGGCAACTTGGCGGCGTTATATCAGTCGGCACCTTGGCGGCGTTATATCAGTCGGCACCTCGGCGGCAGGGTGTATCAGTCGGCACCTCGGCGGCGTTATATCAGTCGGCACCTTGGCGGCGTTATATCAGTCAGCACCTTGGCGGCAGGGTGTATCAGTCGGCACCTTGGCGGCGTTATATCAGTCGGCACCTCGGCGGCAGGGTGTATCAGTCGGCACCTCGGCGGCAGGGTGTATCAGTCGGCACCTCGGCGGCGTTATATTAGTCGGCACCTCGGCGGCAGGGTGTATTAGTCGGCACCTCGGCGGCGTTATATCAGTCGGCACCTTGGCGGCGTTATATCAGTCGGCACCTCGGCGGCAGGGTGTATCAGTCGGCACCTTGGCGGCAAGGTGTATCAGTCGGCACCTTGGCGGCGTTATATCAGTCGGCACCTCGGCGGCGTTATATCAGTCGGCACCTTGGCGGCGTTATATCAGTCGGCACCCTGGCGGCGTTATATCAGTCGGCACCTTGGCGGCGTTATATCAGTCGGCACCTTGGCGGCGTTATATCAGTCGGCACCTCGGCGGCGTTATATCAGTCGGCACCTCGGCGGCAGGGTGTATCAGTCGGCACCTTGGCGGCGTTATATCAGTCGGCACCTCGGCGGTAGGGTGTATCAGTCGGCACCTTGGCGGCGTTATATCAGTCGGCACCTCGGCGGCGTTATATCAGTCGGCACCTCGGCGGCAGGGTGTATCAGTCGGCACCTTGGCGGCGTTATATCAGTCGGCACCTCGGCGGCACCTCGGCGGCGTCGGCACCTCGGCGGCAGGGTGTATCAGTCGGCACCTCGGCGGCGTTATATCAGTCGGCACCTCCGCGGCGTTATATCAGTCGGCACCTTGGCGGCGTTATATCAGTCGGCACCTTGGCGGCGTTATATCAGTCGGCACCTCGGCGGCAGGGTGTATCAGTCGGCACCTTGGCGGCAAGGTGTATCAGTCGGCACCTTGGCGGCGTTATATCAGTCGGCACCTCGGCGGCGTTATATCAGTCGGCACCTTGGCGGCGTTATATCAGTCGGTACCTTGGCGGCGTTATATCAGTCGGCACCTTGGCGGCGTTATATCAGTCGGCACCTTGGCGGCGTTATATCAGTCGGCACCTCGGCGGCGTTATATCAGTCGGCACCTCGGCGGCAGGGTGTATTAGTCGGCACCTTGGCGGCGTTATATCAGTCGGCACCTCGGCGGCAGGGTGTATCAGTCGGCACCTCGGCGGCGTTATATCAGTTGGCACCTCGGCGGCATGGTGCATCAGTCGGCACCTCGGCGGCAGGGTGAATCAGTCGGCACCTCGGCGGCGTTATATCAGTCGGCACCTCGGCGGCAGGTTGTATCAGTCGACACCTTGGCGGCGTTATATCAGTCGGCACCTTGGCGGCGTTATATCAGTCGACACCTCGCGGGCGTTATATCAGTCGGCACCTCGGCGGCCTTATATCAGTCGGCACCTCGGTGGCAGGGTGTATCAGTCGGCACCTTGGCGGCGTTATATCAGTTGGCACCTTGGCGGCGTTATATCAGTCGGCACCTCGGTGGCAGGGTGTATCAGTCGGCACCTTGGCGGCGTTATATCAGTCGGCACCTTGGCGGCAGGGTGTATCAGTCGGCACCTTGGCGGCGTTATATCAGTCGGCACCTTGGCGGAGTTATATCAGTCGGCACCTCGGCGGCAGGGTGTATCAGTTGGCGGCGTTATATCAGTCGGCACCTTGGCGGCGTTATATCAGTCGGCACCTCGGTGGCAGGGTGTATCAGTCGGCACCTTGGCGGCGTTATATCAGTCGGCACCTTGGCGGCAGGGTGTATCAGTCGGCACCTTGGCGGCGTTATATCAGTCGGCACCTTGGCGGCAGGGTGTATCAGTCGGCAACTTGGCGGCGTTATATCAGTCGGCACCTTGGCGGCGTTATATCAGTCGGCACCTCGGCGGCAGGGTGTATCAGTCGGCACCTCGGCGGCGTTATATCAGTCGGCACCTTGGCGGCGTTATATCAGTCAGCACCTTGGCGGCAGGGTGTATCAGTCGGCACCTTGGCGGCGTTATATCAGTCGGCACCTCGGCGGCAGGGTGTATCAGTCGGCACCTCGGCGGCAGGGTGTATCAGTCGGCACCTCGGCGGCGTTATATTAGTCGGCACCTCGGCGGCAGGGTGTATTAGTCGGCACCTCGGCGGCGTTATATCAGTCGGCACCTTGGCGGCGTTATATCAGTCGGCACCTCGGCGGCAGGGTGTATCAGTCGGCACCTTGGCGGCGTTATATCAGTCGGCACCTCGGCGGCAGGGTGTATCAGTCGGCACCTCGGCGGCGTTATATCAGCGGCACCTCGGCGGCAGGGTGTATCAGTCGGCACCTTGGCGGCAAGGTGTATCAGTCGGCACCTCGGCGGCGTTATATCAGTCGGCACCTTGGCGGCAGGGTGTATCAGTCGGCACCTTGGCGTTATATCAGTCGGCACCTTGGCGTTATATCAGTCGGCACCTCGGCGGCAGGGTGTATTAGTCGGCACCTTGGCGGCAGGGTGTATCAGTCGGCTCCTTGGCGTTATATCGGTCGGCATCTTGGCGGCTTTATATCAGTCGGCACCTCGGCGGCGTTATATTAGTCGGCACCTTGGCGGCAGGGTGTATCAGTCGGCACCTTGGCGTTATATCGGTCGGCATATTGGCGGCTTTATATCAGTCGGCACCTCGGCGGCGTTATATTAGTCGGCACCTTGGCGGCGTTATATCACTCGGCACCTCGGCGGCAGGGTGTATCAGTCGGCACCTTGGCGGCGTTATATCAGTCGGCACCTCGGCGGCAGGGTGTATCAGTCGGCACCTTGGCGGCGTTATATCAGTCGGCACCTCGGCGGCGTTATATCAGTCGGCACCTCGGCGGCAGGGTGTATCAGTCGGCACCTTGGCGGCGTTGTATCAGTCGGCACCTCGGCGGCAGGGTGTATCAGTCGGCACCTCGGCGGCGTTATATCAGTCGGCAACTCGGCGGCGTTATATCAGTCGGCACCTTGGCGGCGTTATATCAGTCGGCACCTCGGCGGCGTTATATCAGTCGGCACCTCGGCGGCAGGGTGTATCAGTCGGCACCTTGGCGGCAGGGTGTATCAGTCGGCACCTCGGCGGCGTTATATCAGTCGGCACCTCCGCGGCGTTATATCAGTCGGCACCTTGGCGGCGTTATATCAGTCGGCACCTTGGCGGCGTTATATCAGTCGGCACCTCGGCGGCAGGGTGTATCAGTCGGCACCTTGGCGGCAAGGTGTATCAGTCGGCACCTTGGCGGCGTTATATCAGTCGGCACCTCGGCGGCGTTATATCAGTCGGCACCTCGGCGGCAGGGTGTATCAGTCGTCTCCTCGGCGGCGTTATATCAGTCGGCACCTTGGCGGCGTTATATCAGTCGGCACCTTGGCGTTATATCAGTCGGCACCTTGGCGGCGTTATATCAGTCGGCACCTTGGCGGCAGGGTGTATCAGTCGGCACCTTGGCGGCAAGGTGTATCAGTCGGCACCTTGGCGGCGTTACATCAGTCGGCACCTCGGCGGCGTTATATCAGTCGGCACCTTGGCGGCGTTATATCAGTCGGCACCTTGGCGGCGTTATATCAGTCGGCACCTTGGCGGCGTTATATCAGTCGGCACCTTGGCGACGTTATATCAGTCGGCACCTCGGCGGCTTATATCAGTCGGCACCTTGGCGGCAGGGTGTATCAGTCGGAACCTTGGCGGCAGGGTGCATCAGTCGGCACCTCGGCGGTGTTATATCAGTCGGCACCTCGGCGGCATTATATCAGTCGGCACCTTGGCGGCGTTATATCAGTCGGCACCTCGGCGGCAGGGTGTATCAGTCGGCACCTTGGCGGCAAGGTGTATCAGTCGGCACCTTGGCGGCGTTATATCAGTCGGCACCTCGGCGGCGTTATATCAGTCGGCACCTTGGCGGCGTTATATCAGTCGGCACCTTGGCGGCGTTATATCAGTCGGCACCTTGGCGGCGTTATATCAGTCGGCACCTTGGCGGCGTTATATCAGTCGGCACCTCGGCGGCGTTATATCAGTCGGCACCTCGGCGGCAGGGTGTATTAGTCGGCACCTTGGCGGCGTTATATCAGTCGGCACCTCGGCGGCAGGGTGTATCAGTCGGCACTTCGGCGGCGTTATATCAGTCGGCACCTTGGCGGCAGGGTGTATCAGTCGGCACCTCGGCGGCATGGTGCATCAGTCGGCACCTCGGCGGCAGGGTGAATCAGTCGGCACCTCGGCGGCGTTATATCAGTCGGCACCTCGGCGGCAGGTTGTATCAGTCGGCACCTTGGCGGCGTTATATCAGTCGGCACCTTGGCGGCGTTATATCAGTCGACACCTCGCGGGCGTTATATCAGTCGGCACCTCGGCGGCCTTATATCAGTCGGCACCTCGGTGGCAGGGTGTATCAGTCGGCACCTTGGCGGCGTTATATCAGTTGGCACCTTGGCGGCGTTATATCAGTCGGCACCTCGGTGGCAGGGTGTATCAGTCGGCACCTTGGCGGCGTTATATCAGTCGGCACCTTGGCGGCAGGGTGTATCAGTCGGCACCTTGGCGGCGTTATATCAGTCGGCACCTTGGCGCAGTTATATCAGTCGGCACCTCGGCGGCAGGGTGTATCAGTTGGCGGCGTTATATCAGTCGGCACCTTGGCGGCGTTATATCAGTCGGCACCTCGGTGGCAGGGTGTATCAGTCGGCACCTTGGCGGCGTTATATCAGTCGGCACCTTGGCGGCAGGGTGTATCAGTCGGCACCTTGGCGGCGCTATATCAGTCGGCACCTTGGCGGCAGGGTGTATCAGTCGGCAACTTGGCGGCGTTATATCAGTCGGCACCTTGGCGGCGTTATATCAGTCGGCACCTCGGCGGCAGGGTGTATCAGTCGGCACCTCGGCGGCGTTATATCAGTCGGCACCTTGGCGGCGTTATATCAGTCAGCACCTTGGCGGCAGGGTGTATCAGTCGGCACCTTGGCGGCGTTATATCAGTCGGCACCTCGGCGGCAGGGTGTATCAGTCGGAACCTCGGCGGCAGGGTGTATCAGTCGGCACCTCGGCGGCGTTATATTAGTCGGCACCTCGGCGGCAGGGTGTATTAGTCGGCACCTCGGCGGCGTTATATCAGTCGGCACCTTGGCGGCGTTATATCAGTCGGCACCTCGGCGGCAGGGTGTATCAGTCGGCACCTTGGCGGCGTTATATCAGTCGGCACCTCGGCGGCAGGGTGTATCAGTCGGCACCTCGGCGGCGTTATATCAGCGGCACCTCGGCGGCAGGGTGTATCAGTCGGCACCTTGGCGGCAAGGTGTATCAGTCGGCACCTCGGCGGCGTTATATCAGTCGGCACCTTGGCGGCAGGGTGTATCAGTCGGCACCTTGGCGTTATATCAGTCGGCACCTTGGCGTTATATCAGTCGGCACCTCGGCGGCAGGGTGTATTAGTCGGCACCTTGGCGGCAGGGTGTATCAGTCGGCTCCTTGGCGTTATATCGGTCGGCATCTTGGCGGCTTTATATCAGTCGGCACCTCGGCGGCGTTATATTAGTCGGCACCTTGGCGGCAGGGTGTATCAGTCGGCACCTTGGCGTTATATCGGTCGGCATATTGGCGGCTTTATATCAGTCGGCACCTCGGCGGCGTTATATTAGTCGGCACCTTGGCGGCGTTATATCACTCGGCACCTCGGCGGCAGGGTGTATCAGTCGGCACCTTGGCGGCGTTATATCAGTCGGCACCTCGGCGGCAGGGTGTATCAGTCGGCACCTTGGCGGCGTTATATCAGTCGGCACCTCGGCGGCGTTATATCAGTCGGCACCTCGGCGGCAGGGTGTATCAGTCGGCACCTTGGCGGCGTTATATCAGTCGGCACCTCGGCGGCAGGGTGTATCAGTCGGCACCTCGGCGGCGTTATATCAGTCGGCAACTCGGCGGCGTTATATCAGTCGGCACCTTGGCGGCGTTATATCAGTCGGCACCTCGGCGGCGTTATATCAGTCGGCACCTCGGCGGCAGGGTGTATCAGTCGGCACCTTGGCGGCAGGGTGTATCAGTCGGCACCTCGGCGGCGTTATATCAGTCGGCACCTCCGCGGCGTTATATCAGTCGGCACCTTGGCGGCGTTATATCAGTCGGCACCTTGGCGGCGTTATATCAGTCGGCACCTCGGCGGCAGGGTGTATCAGTCGGCACCTTGGCGGCAAGGTGTATCAGTCGGCACCTTGGCGGCGTTATATCAGTCGGCACCTCGGCGGCGTTATATCAGTCGGCACCTCGGCGGCAGGGTGTATCAGTCGTCTCCTCGGCGGCGTTATATCAGTCGGCACCTTGGCGGCGTTATATCAGTCGGCACCTTGGCGTTATATCAGTCGGCACCTTGGCGGCGTTATATCAGTCGGCACCTTGGCGGCAGGGTGTATCAGTCGGCACCTTGGCGGCAAGGTGTATCAGTCGGCACCTTGGCGGCGTTACATCAGTCGGCACCTCGGCGGCGTTATATCAGTCGGCACCTTGGCGGCGTTATATCAGTCGGCACCTTGGCGGCGTTATATCAGTCGGCACCTTGGCGGCGTTATATCAGTCGGCACCTTGGCGACGTTATATCAGTCGGCACCTCGGCGGCTTATATCAGTCGGCACCTTGGCGGCAGGGTGTATCAGTCGGAACCTTGGCGGCAGGGTGCATCAGTCGGCACCTCGGCGGTGTTATATCAGTCGGCACCTCGGCGGCATTATATCAGTCGGCACCTTGGCGGCGTTATATCAGTCGGCACCTCGGCGGCAGGGTGTATCAGTCGGCACCTTGGCGGCAAGGTGTATCAGTCGGCACCTTGGCGGCGTTATATCAGTCGGCACCTCGGCGGCGTTATATCAGTCGGCACCTTGGCGGCGTTATATCAGTCGGCACCCTGGCGGCGTTATATCAGTCGGCACCTTGGCGGCGTTATATCAGTCGGCACCTTGGCGGCGTTATATCAGTCGGCACCTCGGCGGCGTTATATCAGTCGGTACCTCGGCGGCAGGGTGTATCAGTCGGCACCTTGGCGGCGTTATATCAGTCGGCACCTCGGCGGCAGGGTGTATCAGTCGGCACCTTGGCGGCGTTATATCAGTCGGCACCTCGGCGGCGTTATATCAGTCGGCACCTCGGCGGCAGGGTGTATCAGTCGGCACCTTGGCGGCGTTATATCAGTCGGCACCTCGGCGGCAGGGTGTATCAGTCGGCACCTCGGCGGCGTTATATCAGTCGGCAACTCGGCGGCGTTATATCAGTCGGCACCTTGGCGGCGTTATATCAGTCGGCACCTCGGCGGCGTTATATCAGTCGGCACCTCGGCGGCAGGGTGTATCAGTCGGCACCTTGGCGGCAGGGTGTATCAGTCGGCACCTCGGCGGCGTTATATCAGTCGGCACCTCCGCGGCGTTATATCAGTCGGCACCTTGGCGGCGTTATATCAGTCGGCACCTTGGCGGCGTTATATCAGTCGGCACCTCGGCGGCAGGTTGTATCAGTCGGCACCTTGGCGGCGTTATATCAGTCGGCACCTTGGCGGCGTTATATCAGTCGACACCTCGCGGGCGTTATATCAGTCGGCACCTCGGCGGCCTTATATCAGTCGGCACCTCGGTGGCAGGGTGTATCAGTCGGCACCTTGGCGGCGTTATATCAGTTGGCACCTTGGCGGCGTTATATCAGTCGGCACCTCGGTGGCAGGGTGTATCAGTCGGCACCTTGGCGGCGTTATATCAGTCGGCACCTTGGCGGCAGGGTGTATCAGTCGGCACCTTGGCGGCGTTATATCAGTCGGCACCTTGGCGGAGTTATATCAGTCGGCACCTCGGCGGCAGGGTGTATCAGTTGGCGGCGTTATATCAGTCGGCACCTTGGCGGCGTTATATCAGTCGGCACCTCGGTGGCAGGGTGTATCAGTCGGCACCTTGGCGGCGTTATATCAGTCGGCACCTTGGCGGCAGGGTGTATCAGTCGGCACCTTGGCGGCGTTATATCAGTCGGCACCTTGGCGGCAGGGTGTATCAGTCGGCAACTTGGCGGCGTTATATCAGTCGGCACCTTGGCGGCGTTATATCAGTCGGCACCTCGGCGGCAGGGTGTATCAGTCGGCACCTCGGCGGCGTTATATCAGTCGGCACCTTGGCGGCGTTATATCAGTCAGCACCTTGGCGGCAGGGTGTATCAGTCGGCACCTTGGCGGCGTTATATCAGTCGGCACCTCGGCGGCAGGGTGTATCAGTCGGCACCTCGGCGGCAGGGTGTATCAGTCGGCACCTCGGCGGCGTTATATTAGTCGGCACCTCGGCGGCAGGGTGTATTAGTCGGCACCTCGGCGGCGTTATATCAGTCGGCACCTTGGCGGCGTTATATCAGTCGGCACCTCGGCGGCAGGGTGTATCAGTCGGCACCTTGGCGGCGTTATATCAGTCGGCACCTCGGCGGCAGGGTGTATCAGTCGGCACCTCGGCGGCGTTATATCAGCGGCACCTCGGCGGCAGGGTGTATCAGTCGGCACCTTGGCGGCAAGGTGTATCAGTCGGCACCTCGGCGGCGTTATATCAGTCGGCACCTTGGCGGCAGGGTGTATCAGTCGGCACCTTGGCGTTATATCAGTCGGCACCTTGGCGTTATATCAGTCGGCACCTCGGCGGCAGGGTGTATTAGTCGGCACCTTGGCGGCAGGGTGTATCAGTCGGCTCCTTGGCGTTATATCGGTCGGCATCTTGGCGGCTTTATATCAGTCGGCACCTCGGCGGCGTTATATTAGTCGGCACCTTGGCGGCAGGGTGTATCAGTCGGCACCTTGGCGTTATATCGGTCGGCATATTGGCGGCTTTATATCAGTCGGCACCTCGGCGGCGTTATATTAGTCGGCACCTTGGCGGCGTTATATCACTCGGCACCTCGGCGGCAGGGTGTATCAGTCGGCACCTTGGCGGCGTTATATCAGTCGGCACCTCGGCGGCAGGGTGTATCAGTCGGCACCTTGGCGGCGTTATATCAGTCGGCACCTCGGCGGCGTTATATCAGTCGGCACCTCGGCGGCAGGGTGTATCAGTCGGCACCTTGGCGGTGTTATATCAGTCGGCACCTCGGCGGCAGGGTGTATCAGTCGGCACCTCGGCGGCGTTATATCAGTCGGCAACTCGGCGGCGTTATATCAGTCGGCACCTTGGCGGCGTTATATCAGTCGGCACCTCGGCGGCGTTATATCAGTCGGCACCTCGGCGGCAGGGTGTATCAGTCGGCACCTTGGCGGCAGGGTGTATCAGTCGGCACCTCGGCGGCGTTATATCAGTCGGCACCTCCGCGGCGTTATATCAGTCGGCACCTTGGCGGCGTTATATCAGTCGGCACCTTGGCGGCGTTATATCAGTCGGCACCTCGGCGGCAGGGTGTATCAGTCGGCACCTTGGCGGCAAGGTGTATCAGTCGGCACCTTGGCGGCGTTATATCAGTCGGCACCTCGGCGGCGTTATATCAGTCGGCACCTCGGCGGCAGGGTGTATCAGTCGTCTCCTCGGCGGCGTTATATCAGTCGGCACCTTGGCGGCGTTATATCAGTCGGCACCTTGGCGTTATATCAGTCGGCACCTTGGCGGCGTTATATCAGTCGGCACCTTGGCGGCAGGGTGTATCAGTCGGCACCTTGGCGGCAAGGTGTATCAGTCGGCACCTTGGCGGCGTTACATCAGTCGGCACCTCGGCGGCGTTATATCAGTCGGCACCTTGGCGGCGTTATATCAGTCGGCACCTTGGCGGCGTTATATCAGTCGGCACCTTGGCGGAGTTATATCAGTCGGCACCTTGGCGACGTTATATCAGTCGGCACCTCGGCGGCTTATATCAGTCGGCACCTTGGCGGCAGGGTGTATCAGTCGGAACCTTGGCGGCAGGGTGCATCAGTCGGCACCTCGGCGGTGTTATATCAGTCGGCACCTCGGCGGCATTATATCAGTCGGCACCTTGGCGGCGTTATATCAGTCGGCACCTCGGCGGCAGGGTGTATCAGTCGGCACCTTGGCGGCAAGGTGTATCAGTCGGCACCTTGGCGGCGTTATATCAGTCGGCACCTCGGCGGCGTTATATCAGTCGGCACCTTGGCGGCGTTATATCAGTCGGCACCCTGGCGGCGTTATATCAGTCGGCACCTTGGCGGCGTTATATCAGTCGGCACCTTGGCGGCGTTATATCAGTCGGCACCTCGGCGGCGTTATATCAGTCGGTACCTCGGCGGCAGGGTGTATCAGTCGGCACCTTGGCGGCGTTATATCAGTCGGCACCTCGGCGGCAGGGTGTATCAGTCGGCACCTTGGCGGCGTTATATCAGTCGGCACCTCGGCGGCGTTATATCAGTCGGCACCTCGGCGGCAGGGTGTATCAGTCGGCACCTTGGCGGCGTTATATCAGTCGGCACCTCGGCGGCAGGGTGTATCAGTCGGCACCTCGGCGGCGTTATATCAGTCGGCAACTCGGCGGCGTTATATCAGTCGGCACCTTGGCGGCGTTATATCAGTCGGCACCTCGGCGGCGTTATATCAGTCGGCACCTCGGCGGCAGGGTGTATCAGTCGGCACCTTGGCGGCAGGGTGTATCAGTCGGCACCTCGGCGGCGTTATATCAGTCGGCACCTCCGCGGCGTTATATCAGTCGGCACCTTGGCGGCGTTATATCAGTCGGCACCTTGGCGGCGTTATATCAGTCGGCACCTCGGCGGCAGGGTGTATCAGTCGGCACCTTGGCGGCAAGGTGTATCAGTCGGCACCTTGGCGGCGTTATATCAGTCGGCACCTCGGCGGCGTTATATCAGTCGGCACCTTGGCGGCGTTATATCAGTCGGCACCTTGGCGGCGTTATATCAGTCGGCACCTTGGCGGCGTTATATCAGTCGGCACCTTGGCGGCGTTATATCAGTCGGCACCTCGGCAGCGTTATATCAGTCGGCACCTCGGCGGCAGGGTGTATTAGTCGGCACCTTGGCGGCGTTATATCAGTCGGCACCTCGGCGGCAGGGTGTATCAGTCGGCACTTCGGCGGCGTTATATCAGTCGGCACCTTGGCGGCAGGGTGTATCAGTCGGCACCTCGGCGGCATGGTGCATCAGTCGGCACCTCGGCGGCAGGGTGAATCAGTCGGCACCTCGGCGGCGTTATATCAGTCGGCACCTCGGCGGCAGGTTGTATCAGTCGGCACCTTGGCGGCGTTATATCAGTCGGCACCTTGGCGGCGTTATATCAGTCGACACCTCGCGGGCGTTATATCAGTCGGCACCTCGGCGGCCTTATATCAGTCGGCACCTCGGTGGCAGGGTGTATCAGTCGGCACCTTGGCGGCGTTATATCAGTTGGCACCTTGGCGGCGTTATATCAGTCGGCACCTCGGTGGCAGGGTGTATCAGTCGGCACCTTGGCGGCGTTATATCAGTCGGCACCTTGGCGGCAGGGTGTATCAGTCGGCACCTTGGCGGCGTTATATCAGTCGGCACCTTGGCGGAGTTATATCAGTCGGCACCTCGGCGGCAGGGTGTATCAGTTGGCGGCGTTATATCAGTCGGCACCTTGGCGGCGTTATATCAGTCGGCACCTCGGTGGCAGGGTGTATCAGTCGGCACCTTGGCGGCGTTATATCAGTCGGCACCTTGGCGGCAGGGTGTATCAGTCGGCACCTTGGCGGCGTTATATCAGTCGGCACCTTGGCGGCAGGGTGTATCAGTCGGCAACTTGGCGGCGTTATATCAGTCGGCACCTTGGCGGCGTTATATCAGTCGGCACCTCGGCGGCAGGGTGTATCAGTCGGCACCTCGGCGGCGTTATATCAGTCGGCACCTTGGCGGCGTTATATCAGTCAGCACCTTGGCGGCAGGGTGTATCAGTCGGCACCTTGGCGGCGTTATATCAGTCGGCACCTCGGCGGCAGGGTGTATCAGTCGGCACCTCGGCGGCAGGGTGTATCAGTCGGCACCTCGGCGGCGTTATATTAGTCGGCACCTCGGCGGCAGGGTGTATTAGTCGGCACCTCGGCGGCGTTATATCAGTCGGCACCTTGGCGGCGTTATATCAGTCGGCACCTCGGCGGCAGGGTGTATCAGTCGGCACCTTGGCGGCGTTATATCAGTCGGCACCTCGGCGGCAGGGTGTATCAGTCGGCACCTCGGCGGCGTTATATCAGCGGCACCTCGGCGGCAGGGTGTATCAGTCGGCACCTTGGCGGCAAGGTGTATCAGTCGGCACCTCGGCGGCGTTATATCAGTCGGCACCTTGGCGGCAGGGTGTATCAGTCGGCACCTTGGCGTTATATCAGTCGGCACCTTGGCGTTATATCAGTCGGCACCTCGGCGGCAGGGTGTATTAGTCGGCACCTTGGCGGCAGGGTGTATCAGTCGGCACCTTGGCGTTATATCGGTCGGCATATTGGCGGCTTTATATCAGTCGGCACCTCGTCGGCGTTATATTAGTCGGCACCTTGGCGGCGTTATATCACTCGGCACCTTGGCGGCGTTATATCAGTCGGCACCTTGGCGGCGTTATATCAGTCGGCACCTTGGCGGCGTTATATCAGTCGGCACCTCGGCGGCGTTATATCAGTCGGCACCTCAGCGGCAGGGTGTATCAGTCGGCACTTCGGCGGCAAGGTATATCAGTCGGCACCTCGGCTGCAGGGTGTATCAGTTGGCTCATCGGCGGCAGGGTGTATCAGTCGGCACCATGGCGGCGTTATATCAGTCGGCACCTCCGCGGCGTTATATCAGTCGGCACCTCGGCGGCAGGGTGTATCAGTCGGCACTTCAGCGGCAAGGTATATCAGTCGGCACCTCGACGCCAGGGTGTATCAGTCGGCACCTCGGCGGCGTTATATTAGTCGGCACCTCGGCGGCAGGGTGTATTAGTCGGCACCTCGGCGGCGTTATATCAGTCGGCACCTTGGCGGCGTTATATCAGGCGGCACCTTGGCGGCGTTATATCAGTCAGCACCTTGGCGGCAGGGTGTATCAGTCGGCACCTTGGCGGCGTTATATTAGTCGGCACCTCGGCGGCAGGGTGTATCAGTCGGCACCTCGGCGGCAGGGTGTATCAGTCGGCACCTCGGCGGCGTTATATTAGTCGGCACCTCGGCGGCAGGGTGTATTAGTCGGCACCTCGGCGGCGTTATATCAGTCGGCACCTTGGCGGCGTTATATCAGTCGGCACCTCGGCGGCGTTATATCAGTCGGCACCTTGGCGGCAGGGTGTATCAGTCGGCACCTTGGCGGCGTTATATCAGTCGGCACCTTGGCGGCGTTATATCAGTCGGTACCTCGGCGGTAGGGTGTATCAATCAGTCGGCACCTTGGCGGCGTTATATCAGTCGGCACCTCGACGCCAGGGTGTATCAGTCGGCACCTCGGCGGCGTTATATCAGTCGGCACCTCCGCGGCGTTATATCAGTCGGCACCTTGGCGGCGTTATGTCAGTCGGCACCTTGGCGGCGTTATATCAGTCGGCACCTCGGCGGCAGGGTGTATCAGTCGGCACCTTGGCGGCAAGGTGTATCAGTCGGCACCTTGGCGGCGTTATATCAGTCGGCACCTCGGCGGCGTTATATCAGTCGGCACCTTGGCGGCGTTATATCAGTCGGCACCTTGGCGGCGTTATATCAGTCGGCACCTTGGCGGCGTTATATCAGTCGGCACCTTGGCGACGTTATATCAGTCGGCACCTCGGCGGCGTTATATCAGTCGGCACCTTGGCGGCAGGGTGTATCAGTCGGCACCTTGGCGGCAGGGTGCATCAGTCGGCACCTCGGCGGTGTTATATCAGTCGGCACCTCGGCGGCGTTATATCAGTCGGCACCTTGGCGGCGTTATATCAGTCGGCACCTCGGCGGCAGGGTGTATCAGTCGGCACCTTGGCGGCAAGGTGTATCAGTCGGCACCTTGGCGGCGTTATATCAGTCGGCACCTCGGCGGCGTTATATCAGTCGGCACCTTGGCGGCGTTATATCAGTCGGCACCCTGGCGGCGTTATATCAGTCGGCACCTTGGCGGCGTTATATCAGTCGGCACCTTGGCGGCGTTATATCAGTCGGCACCTCGGCGGCGTTATATCAGTCGGCACCTCGGCGGCAGGGTGTATCAGTCGGCACCTTGGCGGCGTTATATCAGTCGGCACCTCGGCGGCAGGGTGTATCAGTCGGCACCTTGGCGGCGTTATATCAGTCGGCACCTCGGCGGCGTTATATCAGTCGGCACCTCGGCGGCAGGGTGTATCAGTCGGCACCTTGGCGGCGTTATATCAGTCGGCACCTCGGCGGCAGGGTGTATCAGTCGGCACCTCGGCGGCGTTATATCAGTCGGCAACTCGGCGGCGTTATATCAGTCGGCACCTTGGCGGCGTTATATCAGTCGGCACCTCGGCGGCGTTATATCAGTCGGCACCTCGGCGGCAGGGTGTATCAGTCGGCACCTTGGCTGCAGGGTGTATCAGTCGGCACCTCGGCGGCGTTATATCAGTCGGCACCTCCGCGGCGTTATATCAGTCGGTACCTTGGCGGCGTTATATCAGTCGGCACCTTGGCGGCGTTATATCAGTCGGCACCTCGGCGGCAGGGTGTATCAGTCGGCACCTTGGCGGCAAGGTGTATCAGTCGGCACCTTGGCGGCGTTATATCAGTCGGCACCTCGGCGGCGTTATATCAGTCGGCACCTTGGCGGCGTTACATCAGTCGGCACCTTGGCGGCGTTATATCAGTCGGCACCTTGGCGGCGTTATATCAGTCGGCACCTTGGCGGCGTTATATCAGTCGGCACCTCGGCGGCGTTATATCAGTCGGCACCTCGGCGGCAGGGTGTATTAGTCGGCACCTTGGCGGCGTTATATCAGTCGGCACCTCGGCGGCAGGGTGTATCAGTCGGCACCTCGGCGGCGTTATATCAGTCGGCACCTTGGCGGCAGGGTGTATCAGTCGGCACCTCGGCGGCATGGTGCATCAGTCGGCACCTCGGCGGCAGGGTGAATCAGTCGGCACCTCGGCGGCGTTATATCAGTCGGCACCTCGGCGGCAGGTTGTATCAGTCGGCACCTTGGCGGCGTTATATCAGTCGGCACCTTGGCGGCGTTATATCAGTCGACACCTCGCGGGCGTTATATCAGTCGGCACCTCGGCGGCCTTATATCAGTCGGCACCTCGGTGGCAGGGTGTATCAGTCGGCACCTTGGCGGCGTTATATCAGTTGGCACCTTGGCGGCGTTATATCAGTCGGCACCTCGGTGGCAGGGTGTATCAGTCGGCACCTTGGCGGCGTTATATCAGTTGGCACCTTGGCGGCGTTATATCAGTCGGCACCTCGGTGGCAGGGTGTATCAGTCGGCACCTTGGCGGCGTTATATCAGTCGGCACCTTGGCGGCAGGGTGTATCAGTCGGCACCTTGGCGGCGTTATATCAGTCGGCACCTTGGCGGAGTTATATCAGTCGGCACCTCGGCGGCAGGGTGTATCAGTTGGCGGCGTTATATCAGTCGGCACCTTGGCGGCGTTATATCAGTCGGCACCTCGGTGGCAGGGTGTATCAGTCGGCACCTTGGCGGCGTTATATCAGTCGGCACCTTGGCGGCAGGGTGTATCAGTCGGCACCTTGGCGGCGTTATATCAGTCGGCACCTTGGCGGCAGGGTGTATCAGTCGGCAACTTGGCGGCGTTATATCAGTCGGCACCTTGGCGGCGTTATATCAGTCGGAACCTCGGCGGCAGGGTGTATCAGTCGGCACCTCGGCGGCGTTATATCAGTCGGCACCTTGGCGGCGTTATATCAGTCAGCACCTTGGCGGCAGGGTGTATCAGTCGGCACCTTGGCGGCGTTATATCAGTCGGCACCTCGGCGGCAGGGTGTATCAGTCGGCACCTCGGCGGCAGGGTGTATCAGTCGGCACCTCGGCGGCGTTATATTAGTCGGCACCTCGGCGGCAGGGTGTATTAGTCGGCACCTCGGCGGCGTTATATCAGTCGGCACCTTGGCGGCGTTATATCAGTCGGCACCTCGGCGGCAGGGTGTATCAGTCGGCACCTTGGCGGCGTTATATCAGTCGGCACCTCGGCGGCAGGGTGTATCAGTCGGCACCTCGGCGGCGTTGTATCAGCGGCACCTCGGCGGCAGGGTGTATCAGTCGGCACCTTGGCGGCAAGGTGTATCAGTCGGCACCTCGGCGGCGTTATATCAGTCGGCACCTTGGCGGCAGGGTGTATCAGTCGGCACCTTGGCGTTATATCAGTCGGCACCTTGACGTTATATCAGTCGGCACCTCGGCGGCAGGGTGTATTAGTCGGCACCTTGGCGGCAGAGTGTATCAGTCGGCTCCTTGGCGTTATATCGGTCGGCATCTTGGCGGCTTTATATCAGTCGGCACCTCGGCGGCGTTATATTAGTCGGCACCTTGGCGGCAGGGTGTATCAGTCGGCACCTTGGCGTTATATCGGTCGGCATATTGGCGGCTTTATATCAGTCGGCACCTCGGCGGCGTTATATTAGTCGGCACCTTGGCGGCGTTATATCACTCGGCACCTTGGCGGCGTTATATCAGTCGGCACCTTGGCGGCGTTATATCAGTCGGCACCTTGGCGGCGTTATATCAGTCGGCACCTCGGCGGCGTTATATCAGTCGGCACCTCAGCGGCAGGGTGTATCAGTCGGCACTTCGGCGGCAAGGTATATCAGTCGGCACCTCGGCGGCAGGGTGTATCAGTTGGCTCATCGGCGGCAGGGTGCATCAGTCGGCACCATGGCGGCGTTGTATCAGTCGGCACCTCGGCGGCGTTATATCAGTCGGCACCTCGGCGGCAGGGTGTATCAGTCGGCACTTCAGCGGCAAGGTATATCAGTCGGCACCTCGACGCCAGGGTGTATCAGTCGGCACCTCGGCGGCGTTATATTAGTCGGCACCTCGGCGGCAGGGTGTATTAGTCGGCACCTCGGCGGCGTTATATCAGTCGGCACCTTGGCGGCGTTATATCAGTCGGCACCTTGGCGGCGTTATATCAGTCAGCACCTTGGCGGCAGGGTGTATCACTTGGCACCTTGGCGGCGTTATATCAGTCGGCACCTCGGCGGCAGGGTGTATCAGTCGGCACCTCGGCGGCGTTATATTAGTCGGCACCTCGGCGGCAGGGTGTATTAGTCGGCACCTCGGCGGCGTTATATCAGTCGGCACCTTGGCGGCGTTATATCAGTCGGCACCTCGGCGGCGTTATATCAGTCGGCACCTTGGCGGCAGGGTGTATCAGTCGGCACCTTGGCGGCGTTATATCAGTCGGCACCTTGGCGGCGTTATATCAGTCGGTACCTCGGCGGTAGGGTGTATCAATCAGTCGGCACCTTGGCGGCGTTATATCAGTCGGCACCTTGGCGGCAGGGTGTATCAGTCGGCACCTTGGCGGCGTTATATCAGTCGGCACCTTGGCAGCGTTGTATCAGTAGGTACCTCGGCGGTAGGGTGTATCAATCAGTCGGCACCTTGGCGGCAGGGTGTATCACTCAGCACCTTGGCGGCGTTATATCAGTCGGCACCTCGGCGGCAGGGTGTATCAGTCGGCACCTCGGCGGCAGGGTGTATCAGTCGTCTCCTCGGCGGCGTTATATCAGTCGGCACCTTGGCGGCGTTATATCAGTCGGCACCTCGGCGGCAGGGTGTATCAGTCGTCTCCTCGGCGGCGTTATATCAGTCGGCACCTTGGTGGCGTTATATCAGTCGGCACCTTGGCGGCGTTATATCAGTCGGCACCTTGGCGGTGTTATATCAGTCGGCACCTTGGCGACGTTATATCAGTCGGCACCTCGGCGGCGTTATATCAGTCGGCACCTTGGCGGCAGGGTGTATCAGTCGGCACCTTGGCGGCAGGGTGCATCAGTCGGCACCTCGGCGGCGTTATATCAGTCGGCACCTCGGCGGCGTTATATCAGTCGGCACCTTGGCGGCGTTATATCAGTCGGCACCTCGGCGGCAGGGTGTATCAGTCGGCACCTCGGCGGCGTTATATCAGTCGGCACCTCGGCGGCGTTATATCAGTCGGCACCTTGGCGGCGTTATATCAGTCGGCACCCTGGCGGCGTTATATCAGTCGGCACCTTGGCGGCGTTATATCAGTCGGCACCTTGGCGGCGTTATATCAGTCGGCACCTCGGCGGCAGGGTGTATCAGTCGGCACCTTGGCGGCGTTATATCAGTCGGCACCTCGGCGGCGTTATATCAGTCGGCATCTCGGCGGCAGGGTGTATCAGTCGGCACCTTGGCGGCAGGGTGTATCAGTCGGCACCTCGGCGGCGTTATATCAGTCGGCACCTCGGCGGCGTTAAATCAGTCGGCACCTTGGCGGCGTTATATCAGTCGGCACCTTGGCGGCGTTATATCAGTCGGCACCTCGGCGGCAGGGTGTATCAGTCGGCACCTTGGCGGCAAGGTGTATCAGTCGGCACCTTGGCGGCGTTATATCAGTCGGCACCTCGGCGGCGTTATATCAGTCGGCACCTTGGCGGCGTTATATCAGTCGGCACCTTGGCGGCGTTATATCAGTCGGAACCTTGGCGGCGTTATATCAGTCGGCACCTTGGCGGCGTTATATCAGTCGGCACCTCGGCGGCGTTATATCAGTCGGCACCTCGGCGGCAGGGTGTATTAGTCGGCACCTTGGCGGCGTTATATCAGTCGGCACCTCGGCGGCAGGGTGTATCAGTCGGCACCTCGGCGGCGTTATATCAGTCGGCACCTTGGCGGCAGGGTGTATCAGTCGGCACCTCGGCGGCATGGTGCATCAGTCGGCACCTCGGCGGCAGGGTGAATCAGTCGGCACCTCGGCGGCGTTATATCAGTCGGCACCTCGGCGGCAGGTTGTATCAGTCGGCACCTTGGCGGCGTTATATCAGTCGGCACCTTGGCGGGGTTATATCAGTCGACACCTCGGGGGCGTTATATCAGTCGGCACCTCGGCGGCGTTATATCAGTCGGCACCTCGGTGGCAGGGTGTATCAGTCGGCACCTTGGCGGCGTTATATCAGTCGGCACCTTGGCGGCGTTATATCAGTCGGCACCTCGGTGGCAGGGTGTATCAGTCGGCACCTTGGCGGCGTTATATCAGTCGGCACCTTGGCGGCAGGGTGTATCAGTCGGCACCTTGGCGGCGTTATATCAGTCGGCACCTTGGCGGCAGGGTGTATCAGTCGGCACCTTTGCGGCGTTATATCAGTCGGCACCTTGGCGGCGTTATATCAGTCGGCACCTTGGCGGCGTTATATCAGTCGGCACCTCGGCGGCAGGGTGTATCAGTCGGCACCTCGGCGGCGTTATATCAGTCGGCACCTCGGCGGCAGGGTGTATCAGTCGGCACCTTGGCGGCAAGGTGTATCAGTCGGCACCTCGGCGGCGTTATATCAGTCGGCACCTTTGCGGCAGGGTGTATCAGTCGGCACCTTGGCGTTATATCAGTCGGCACCTTGGCGTTATATCAGTCGGCACCTCGGCGGCAGGGTGTATTAGTCGGCACCTTGGCGGCAGGGTGTATCAGTCGGCACCTTGGCGTTATATCGGTCGGCATCTTGGCGGCTTTATATCAATCGGCACTTCGGCGGCGTTATATTAGTCGGCACCTTGGCGGCAGGGTGTATCAGTCGGCACCTTGGCGTTATATCGGTCGGCATCTTGGCGGCTTTATATCAGTCGGCACCTCGGCGGCGTTATATTAGTCGGCACCTTGGCGGCGTTATATCACTCGGCACCTTGGCGGCGTTATATCAGTCGGCACCTTGGCGGCGTTATATCAGTCGGCACCTTGGCGGCGTTATATCAGTCGGCACCTCGGCGGCGTTATATCAGTCGGCACCTCGGCGGCAGGGTGTATCAGTCGGCACTTCGGCGGCAAGGTATATCAGTCGGCACCTCGGCGGCAGGGTGTATCAGTTGGCGCATCGGCGGCAGGGTGTATCAGTCGGCACCATGGCGGCGTTATATCAGTCGGCACCTCGGCGGCGTTATATCAGTCGGCACCTCGGCGGCAGGGTGTATCAGTCGGCACTTCGGCGGCAAGGTATATCAGTCGGCACCTCGACGCCAGGGTGTATCAGTCGGCACCTCGGCGGCGTTATATCAGTCGGCACCTTGGCGGCAGGGTGTATCAGTCGGCACCTTGGCGGCGTTATATCAGTCGGCACCTTGGCGGCGTTATATCAGTCGGTACCTCGGCGGTAGGGTGTATCAATCAGTCGGCACCTTGGCGGCGTTATATCAGTCGGCACCTCAACGCCAGGGTGTATCAGTCGGCACCTCGGCGGCGTTATATCAGTCCGCACCTCGGCGGCAGGGTGAATCAATCGGCACCTCGGCGGCAGGGTGTATCAGTCGGCACCTCGGCGGCGTTAATATCAGTCGGCACCTCGGCGGCAGGGTGTATCAGTTGGCTCATCGGCGGCAGGGTGTATCAGTCGGCACCTTGGCGGCGTTATATCAGTCGGCACCTCGGCGGCAGGGTGTATCAGTCGGCACCTCGGCGGCGTTATATCAGTCGGCACCATGGCGGCGTTATATCAGTCAGCACCTCGGCGGCGTTATATCAGTCGGCACCTCGGCGACAGGGTGTATCAGTCGGCACCTCGGCGGCGTTATATCAGCCGGCACCTTGGCGTTATATCAGTCGGCACCTTGGCGGCGTTATATCAGTCGGCACCTCGGCGGCAGGGTGTATCAGTCGGCACCTTGGCGGCAAGGTGTATCAGTCGGCACCTTGGCGGCGTTATATCAGTCGGCACCTCGGCGGCGTTATATCAGTCGGCACCTTGGCGGCGTTATATCAGTCGGCACCTTGGCGGCGTTATATCAGTCGGCGCCTTGGCGGCGTAATATCAGTCGGCACCTTGGCGGCGTTATATCAGTCGGCACCTAGGCGGCGTTATATCAGTCGGCACCTTGGCGGCAGGGTGTATCAGTCGGCACCTTGGCGGCAGGGTGTATCAGTCGGCACCTCGGCGGCGTTATATCAGTCGGCACCTCGGCGGCGTTATATCAGTCGGCACCTTGGCGGCGTTATATCAGTCGGCACCTTGGCGGCGTTATATCAGTCGGCACCTCGGCGGCAGGGTGTATCAGTCGGCACCTTGGCGGCAAGGTGTATCAGTCGGCACCTTGGCGGCGTTATATCAGTCGGCACCTCGGCGGCGTTATATCAGTCGGCACCTTGGCGGCGTTATATCAGTCGGCACCTTGGCGGCGTTATATCAGTCGGCACCTTGGCGGCGTTATATCAGTCGGCACCTTGGCGGCGTTATATCAGTCGGCACCTCGGCGGCGTTATATCAGTCGGCACCTCGGCGGCAGGGTGTATCAGTCGGCACCTTGGCGGCGTTATATCAGTCGGCACCTCGGCGGCAGGGTGTATCAGTCGGCACCTCGGCGGCGTTATATCAGTCGGCACCTCGGCGGCGTTATATCAGTCGGCACCTTGGCGGCGTTATATCAGTCGGCACCTCGGCGGCGTTATATCAGTCGGCACCTCGGCGGCAAGGTGTATCAGTCGGCACCTTGGCGGCAGGGTGTATCTGTCGGCACCTCGGCGGCGTTATATCAGTCGGCACCTCGGCGGCGTTATATCAGTCGGCACCTTGGCGGCGTTATTTCAGTCGGCACCTTGGCGGCGTTATATCAGTCGGCACCTCGGCGGCAGGGTGTATCAGTCGGCACCTTGGCGGCAAGGTGCATCAGTCGGCACCTTGGCGGCGTTATATCAGTCGGCACCTCGGCGGCGTTATATCAGTCGGCACCTTGGCGGCAGGGTGTATCAGTCGGCACCTTGGCGTTATATCAGTCGGCACCTTGGCGTTATATCAGTCGGCACCTTGGCGTTATATCAGTCGGCACCTCGGCGGCAGGGTGTATTAGTCGGCACCTTGGCGGCAGGGTGTATCAGTCGGCACCTTGGCGTTATATCGGTCGGCATCTTGGCGGCTTTATATCAGTCGGCACCTCGGCGGCGTTATATTAGTCGGCACCTTGGCGGCAGGGTGTATCAGTCGGCACCTTGGCGTTATATCGGTCGGCATCTTGGCGGCTTTGTATCAGTCGGCACCTCGGCGGCGTTATATTAGTCGGCACCTTGGCGGCGTTATATCACTCGGCACCTTGGCGGCGTTATATCAGTCGGCACCTTGGCGGCGTTATATCAGTCGGCACCTCGGCGGCGTTATATCAGTCGGCACCTCGTCCGCAGGGTGTATCAGTCGGCACTTAGGCGGCAAGGTATATCAGTCGGCACCTCGGCGGCAGGGTTTATCAGTTGGCTCATCGGCGGCAGGGTGTATCAGTCGGCACCATGGCGGCGTTATATCAGTCGGCACCTCGGCGGCGTTATATCAGTCGGCACCTCGGCGGCAGGGTGTATCAGTCGGCACTTCAGCGGCAAGGTATATCAGTCGGCACCTCGACGCCAGGGTGTATCAGTCGGCACCTCGGCGGCGTTATATCAGTCGGCACCTTGGCGGCAGGGTGTATCAGTCGGCACCTTGGCGGCGTTATATCAGTCGGCACCTTGGCGGCGTTATATCAGTCGGCACCTCGGCGGCAGGGTGTATCAGTTGGCACCTTGGCGGCGTTATATCAGTCGGCACCTTGGCGGCGTTATATCAGTCGGCACCTCGGTGGCAGGGTGTATCAGTCGGCACCTTGGCGGCGTTATATCAGTCGGCACCTCAGCGGCAGGGTGTATCAGTCGGCACCTCGGCGGCAGGGTGTATCAGTCGGCACCTCGGCGGCGTTATATCAGTCGGCACCTCGGCGGCAGGGTGTATTAGTCGGCACCTCGGCGGCGTTATATCAGTCGGCACCTTGGCGGCGTTATATCAGTCGGCACCTCGGCGGCAGGGTGTATCAGTCGGCACCTTGGCGGCGTTATATCAGTCGGCACCTCGGCGGCAGGGTGTATCAGTCGGCACCTCGGCGGCGTTATATCAGTCGGCACCTCGGCGGCAGGGTGTATCAGTCGGCACCTTGGCGGCAAGGTGTATCAGTCGGCACCTCGGCGGCGTTATATCAGTCGGCACCTTTGCGGCAGGGTGTATCAGTCGGCACCTTGGCGTTATATCAGTCGGCACCTTGGCGTTATATCAGTCGGCACCTCGGCGGCAGGGTGTATTAGTCGGCACCTTGGCGGCAGGGTGTATCAGTCGGCACCTTGGCGTTATATCGGTCGGCATCTTGGCGGCTTTATATCAGTCGGCACTTCGGCGGCGTTATATTAGTCGGCACCTTGGCGGCAGGGTGTATCAGTCGGCACCTTGGCGTTATATCGGTCGGCATCTTGGCGGCTTTATATCAGTCGGCACCTCGGCGGCGTTATATTAGTCGGCACCTTGGCGGCGTTATATCACTCGGCACCTTGGCGGCGTTATATCAGTCGGCACCTTGGCGGCGTTATATCAGTCGGCACCTTGGCGGCGTTATATCAGTCGGCACCTCGGCGGCGTTATATCAGTCGGCACCTCGGCGGCAGGGTGTATCAGTCGGCACTTCGGCGGCAAGGTATATCAGTCGGCACCTCGGCGGCAGGGTGTATCAGTTGGCGCATCGGCGGCAGGGTGTATCAGTCGGCACCATGGCGGCGTTATATCAGTCGGCACCTCGGCGGCGTTATATCAGTCGGCACCTCGGCGGCAGGGTGTATCAGTCGGCACTTCGGCGGCAAGGTATATCAGTCGGCACCTCGACGCCAGGGTGTATCAGTCGGCACCTCGGCGGCGTTATATCAGTCGGCACCTTGGCGGCAGGGTGTATCAGTCGGCACCTTGGCGGCGTTATATCAGTCGGCACCTTGGCGGCGTTATATCAGTCGGTACCTCGGCGGTAGGGTGTATCAATCAGTCGGCACCTTGGCGGCGTTATATCAGTCGGCACCTCAACGCCAGGGTGTATCAGTCGGCACCTCGGCGGCGTTATATCAGTCCGCACCTCGGCGGCAGGGTGAATCAATCGGCACCTCGGCGGCAGGGTGTATCAGTCGGCACCTCGGCGGCGTTAATATCAGTCGGCACCTCGGCGGCAGGGTGTATCAGTTGGCTCATCGGCGGCAGGGTGTATCAGTCGGCACCTTGGCGGCGTTATATCAGTCGGCACCTCGGCGGCAGGGTGTATCAGTCGGCACCTCGGCGGCGTTATATCAGTCGGCACCATGGCGGCGTTATATCAGTCAGCACCTCGGCGGCGTTATATCAGTCAGCACCTCGGCGGCAGGGTGTATCAGTCGGCACCTCGGCGGCGTTATATCAGTCGGCACCTTGGCGTTATATCAGTCGGCACCTTGGCGGCGTTATATCAGTCGGCACCTCGGCGGCAGGGTGTATCAGTCGGCACCTTGGCGGCAAGGTGTATCAGTCGGCACCTTGGCGGCGTTATATCAGTCGGCACCTCGGCGGCGTTATATCAGTCGGCACCTTGGCGGCGTTATATCAGTCGGCACCTTGGCGGCGTTATATCAGTCGGCGCCTTGGCGGCGTAATATCAGTCGGCACCTTGGCGGCGTTATATCAGTCGGCACCTCGGCGGCGTTATATCAGTCGGCACCTTGGCGGCAGGGTGTATCAGTCGGCACCTTGGCGGCAGGGTGTATCAGTCGGCACCTCGGCGGCGTTATATCAGTCGGCACCTCGGCGGCGTTATATCAGTCGGCACCTTGGCGGCGTTATATCAGTCGGCACCTTGGCGGCGTTATATCAGTCGGCACCTCGGCGGCAGGGTGTATCAGTCGGCACCTTGGCGGCAAGGTGTATCAGTCGGCACCTTGGCGGCGTTATATCAGTCGGCACCTCGGCGGCGTTATATCAGTCGGCACCTTGGCGGCGTTATATCAGTCAGCACCTTGGCGGCGTTATATCAGTCGGCACCTTGGCGGCGTTATATCAGTCGGCACCTTGGCGGCGTTATATCAGTCGGCACCTCGGCGGCGTTATATCAGTCGGCACCTCGGCGGCAGGGTGTATCAGTCGGCACCTTGGCGGCGTTATATCAGTCGGCACCTCGGCGGCAGGGTGTATCAGTCGGCACCTCGGCGGCGTTATATCAGTCGGCACCTCGGCGGCGTTATATCAGTCGGCACCTTGGCGGCGTTATATCAGTCGGCACCTCGGCGGCGTTATATCAGTCGGCACCTCGGCGGCAGGGTGTATCAGTCGGCACCTTGGCGGCAGGGTGTATCTGTCGGCACCTCGGCGGCGTTATATCAGTCGGCACCTCGGCGGCGTTATATCAGTCGGCACCTTGGCGGCGTTATATCAGTCGGCACCTTGGCGGCGTTATATCAGTCGGCACCTCGGCGGCAGGGTGTATCAGTCGGCACCTTGGCGGCAAGGTGTATCAATCGGCACCTTGGCGGCGTTATATCAGTCGGCACCTCGGCGGCGTTATATCAGTCGGCACCTTGGCGGCGTTATATCAGTCGGCACCTTGGCGGCGTTATATCAGTCGGCACCTTGGTGGCGTTATATCAGTCGGCGCCTTGGCGGCGTAATATCAGTCGGCACCTTGGCGGCGTTATATCAGTCGGCACCTCGGCGGCGTTATATCAGTCGGCACCTTGGCGGCAGGGTGTATCAGTCGGCACCTTGGCGGCAGGGTGTATCAGTCGGCACCTCGGCGGCGTTATATCAGTCGGCACCTCGGCGGCGTTATATCAGTCGGCACCTTGGCGGCGTTATATCAGTCGGCACCTTGGCGGCGTTATATCAGTCGGCACCTCGGCGGCAGGGTGTATCAGTCGGCACCTTGGCGGCAAGGTGTATCAGTCGGCACCTCGGCGGCGTTAATATCAGTCGGCACCTCGGCGGCAGGGTGTATCAGTTGGCTCATCGGCGGCAGGGTGTATCAGTCGGCACCTTGGCGGCGTTATATCAGTCGGCACCTCGGCGGCAGGGTGTATCAGTCGGCACCTCGGCGGCGTTATATCAGTCGGCACCATGGCGGCGTTATATCAGTCAGCACCTCGGCGGCGTTATATCAGTCGGCACCTCGGCGACAGGGTGTATCAGTCGGCACCTCGGCGGCGTTATATCAGCCGGCACCTTGGCGTTATATCAGTCGGCACCTTGGCGGCGTTATATCAGTCGGCACCTCGGCGGCAGGATGTATCAGTCGGCACCTTGGCGGCAAGGTGTATCAGTCGGCACCTTGGCGGCGTTATATCAGTCGGCACCTCGGCGGCGTTATATCAGTCGGCACCTTGGCGGCGTTATATCAGTCGGCACCTTGGCGGCGTTATATCAGTCGGCGCCTTGGCGGCGTAATATCAGTCGGCACCTTGGCGGCGTTATATCAGTCGGCACCTAGGCGGCGTTATATCAGTCGGCACCTTGGCGGCAGGGTGTATCAGTCGGCACCTTGGCGGCAGGGTGTATCAGTCGGCACCTCGGCGGCGTTATATCAGTCGGCACCTCGGCGGCGTTATATCAGTCGGCACCTTGGCGGCGTTATATCAGTCGGCACCTTGGCGGCGTTATATCAGTCGGCACCTCGGCGGCAGGGTGTATCAGTCGGCACCTTGGCGCCAAGGTGTATAAAGTCGGCACCTTGGCGGCGTTATATCAGTCGGCACCTCGGCGGCGTTATATCAGTCGGCACCTTGGCGGCGTTATATCAGTCGGCACCTTGGCGGCGTTATATCAGTCGGCACCTTGGCGGCGTTATATCAGTCGGCACCTTGGCGGCGTTATATCAGTCGGCACCTCGGCGGCGTTATATCAGTCGGCACCTCGGCGGCAGGGTGTATCAGTCGGCACCTTGGCGGCGTTATATCAGTCGGCACCTCGGCGGCAGGGTGTATCAGTCGGCACCTCGGCGGCGTTATATCAGTCGGCACCTCGGCGGCGTTATATCAGTCGGCACCTTGGCGGCGTTATATCAGTCGGCACCTCGGCGGCGTTATATCAGTCGGCACCTCGGCGGCAAGGTGTATCAGTCGGCACCTTGGCGGCAGGGTGTATCTGTCGGCACCTCGGCGGCGTTATATCAGTCGGCACCTCGGCGGCGTTATATCAGTCGGCACCTTGGCGGCGTTATTTCAGTCGGCACCTTGGCGGCGTTATATCAGTCGGCACCTCGGCGGCAGGGTGTATCAGTCGGCACCTTGGCGGCGTTATATCAGTCGGCACCTCGGCGGCAGGGTGTATCAGTCGGCACCTCGGCGGCGTTATATCAGTCGGCACCTCGGCGGCGTTATATCAGTCGGCACCTTGGCGGCGTTATATCAGTCGGCACCTCGGCGGCGTTATATCAGTCGGCACCTCGGCGGCAAGGTGTATCAGTCGGCACCTTGGCGGCAGGGTGTATCTGTCGGCACCTCGGCGGCGTTATATCAGTCGGCACCTCGGCGGCGTTATATCAGTCGGCACCTTGGCGGCGTTATTTCAGTCGGCACCTTGGCGGCGTTATATCAGTCGGCACCTCGGCGGCAGGGTGTATCAGTCGGCACCTTGGCGGCAAGGTGTATCAGTCGGCACCTTGGCGGCGTTATATCAGTCGGCACCTCGGCGGCGTTATATCAGTCGGCACCTTGGCGGCAGGGTGTATCAGTCGGCACCTTGGCGTTATATCAGTCGGCACCTTGGCGTTATATCAGTCGGCACCTTGGCGTTATATCAGTCGGCACCTCGGCGGCAGGGTGTATTAGTCGGCACCTTGGCGGCAGGGTGTATCAGTCGGCACCTTGGCGTTATATCGGTCGGCATCTTGGCGGCTTTATATCAGTCGGCACCTCGGCGGCGTTATATTAGTCGGCACCTTGGCGGCAGGGTGTATCAGTCGGCACCTTGGCGTTATATCGGTCGGCATCTTGGCGGCTTTATATCAGTCGGCACCTCGGCGGCGTTATATTAGTCGGCACCTTGGCGGCGTTATATCACTCGGCACCTTGGCGGCGTTATATCAGTCGGCACCTTGGCGGCGTTATTTCAGTCGGCACCTTGGCGGCGTTATATCAGTCGGCACCTCGGCGGCGTTATATCAGTCGGCACCTCGTCCGCAGGGTGTATCAGTCGGCACTTAGGCGGCAAGGTATATCAGTCGGCACCTCGGCGGCAGGGTGTATCAGTTGGCTCATCGGCGGCAGGGTGTATCAGTCGGCACCATGGCGGCGTTATATCAGTCGGCACCTCGGCGGCGTTATATCAGTCGGCACCTCGGCGGCAGGGTGTATCAGTCGGCACTTCAGCGGCAAGGTACATCAGTCGGCACCTCGACGCCAGGGTGTATCAGTCGGCACCTCGGCGGCGTTATATCAGTCGGCACCTTGGCGGCAGGGTGTATCAGTCGGCACCTTGGCGGCGTTATATCAGTCGGCACCTTGGCGGCGTTATATCAGTCGGCACCTCGGCGGCAGGGTGTATCAGTTGGCACCTTGGCGGCGTTATATCAGTCGGCACCTTGGCGGCGTTATATCAGTCGGCACCTCGGTGGCAGGGTGTATCAGTCGGCACCTTGGCGGCGTTATATCAGTCGGCACCTCAGCGGCAGGGTGTATCAGTCGGCACCTCGGCGGCAGGGTGTATCAGTCGGCACCTCGGCGGCGTTATATCAGTCGGCACCTCGGCGGCAGGGTGTATTAGTCGGCACCTCGGCGGCGTTATATCAGTCGGCACCTTGGCGGCGTTATATCAGTCGGCACCTCGGCGGCAGGGTGTATCAGTCGGCACCTTGGCGGCATTATATCAGTCGGCACCTCGGCGGCAGGGTGTATCAGTCGGCACCTCGGCGGCGTTATATCAGTCGGCACCTCGGCGGCAGGGTGTATCAGTCGGCACCTTGGCGGCAAGGTGTATCAGTCGGCACCTCGGCGGCGTTATATCAGTCGGCACCTTTGCGGCAGGGTGTATCAGTCGGCACCTTGGCGTTATATCAGTCGGCACCTTGGCGTTATGTCAGTCGGCACCTCGGCGGCAGGGTGTATTAGTCGGCACCTTGGCGGCAGGGTGTATCAGTCGGCACCTTGGCGTTATATCGGTCGGCATCTTGGCGGCTTTATATCAGTCGGCACTTCGGCGGCGTTATATTAGTCGGCACCTTGGCGGCAGGGTGTATCAGTCGGCACCTTGGCGTTATATCGGTCGGCATCTTGGCGGCTTTATATCAGTCGGCACCTCGGCGGCGTTATATTAGTCGGCACCTTGGCGGCGTTATATCACTCGGCACCTTGGCGGCGTTATATCAGTCGGCACCTTGGCGGCGTTATATCAGTCGGCACCTTGGCGGCGTTATATCAGTCGGCACCTCGGCGGCGTTATATCAGTCGGCACCTCGGCGGCAGGGTGTATCAGTCGGCACTTCGGCGGCAAGGTATATCAGTCGGCACCTCGGCGGCAGGGTGTATCAGTTGGCGCATCGGCGGCAGGGTGTATCAGTCGGCACCATGGCGGCGTTATATCAGTCGGCACCTCGGCGGCGTTATATCAGTCGGCACCTCGGCGGCAGGGTGTATCAGTCGGCACTTCGGCGGCAAGGTATATCAGTCGGCACCTCGACGCCAGGGTGTATCAGTCGGCACCTCGGCGGCGTTATATCAGTCGGCACCTTGGCGGCAGGGTGTATCAGTCGGCACCTTGGCGGCGTTATATCAGTCGGCACCTTGGCGGCGTTATATCAGTCGGTACCTCGGCGGTAGGGTGTATCAATCAGTCGGCACCTTGGCGGCGTTATATCAGTCGGCACCTCAACGCCAGGGTGTATCAGTCGGCACCTCGGCGGCGTTATATCAGTCCGCACCTCGGCGGCAGGGTGAATCAATCGGCACCTCGGCGGCAGGGTGTATCAGTCGGCACCTCGGCGGCGTTAATATCAGTCGGCACCTCGGCGGCAGGGTGTATCAGTTGGCTCATCGGCAGCAGGGTGTATCAGTCGGCACCTTGGCGGCGTTATATCAGTCGGCACCTCGGCGGCAGGGTGTATCAGTCGGCACCTCGGCGGCGTTATATCAGTCGGCACCATGGCGGCGTTATATCAGTCAGCACCTCGGCGGCGTTATATCAGTCAGCACCTCGGCGGCAGGGTGTATCAGTCGGCACCTCGGCGGCGTTATATCAGTCGGCACCTTGGCGTTATATCAGTCGGCACCTTGGCGGCGTTATATCAGTCGGCACCTCGGCGGCAGGGTGTATCAGTCGGCACCTTGGCGGCAAGGTGTATCAGTCGGCACCTTGGCGGCGTTATATCAGTCGGCACCTCGGCGGCGTTATATCAGTCGGCACCTTGGCGGCGTTATATCAGTCGGCACCTTGGCGGCGTTACATCAGTCGGCGCCTTGGCGGCGTAATATCAGTCGGCACCTTGGCGGCGTTATATCAGTCGGCACCTCGGCGGCGTTATATCAGTCGGCACCTTGGCGGCAGGGTGTATCAGTCGGCACCTTGGCGGCAGGGTGTATCAGTCGGCACCTCGGCGGCGTTATATCAGTCGGCACCTCGGCGGCGTTATATCAGTCGGCACCTTGGCGGCGTTATATCAGTCGGCACCTTGGCGGCGTTATATCAGTCGGCACCTCGGCGGCAGGGTGTATCAGTCGGCACCTTGGCGGCAAGGTGTATCAGTCGGCACCTTGGCGGCGTTATATCAGTCGGCACCTCGGCGGCGTTATATCAGTCGGCACCTTGGCGGCGTTATATCAGTCGGCACCTTGGCGGCGTTATATCAGTCGGCACCTTGGCGGCGTTATATCAGTCGGCACCTTGGCGGCGTTATATCAGTCGGCACCTCGGCGGCGTTATATCAGTCGGCACCTCGGCGGCAGGGTGCATCAGTCGGCACCTTGGCGGCGTTATATCAGTCGGCACCTCGGCGGCAGGGTGTATCAGTCGGCACCTCGGCGGCGTTATATCAGTCGGCACCTCGGCGGCGTTATATCAGTCGGCACCTTGGCGGCGTTATATCAGTCGGCACCTCGGCGGCGTTATATCAGTCGGCACCTCAGCGGCAGGGTGTATCAGTCGGCACCTTGGCGGCAGGGTGTATCTGTCGGCACCTCGGCGGCGTTATATCAGTCGGCACCTCGGCGGCGTTATATCAGTCGGCACCTTGGCGGCGTTATATCAGTCGGCACCTTGGCGGCGTTATATCAGTCGGCACCTCGGCGGCAGGGTGTATCAGTCGGCACCTTGGCGGCAAGGTGTATCAATCGGCACCTTGGCGGCGTTATATCAGTCGGCACCTTGGCGGCGTTATATCAGTCGGCACCTTGGCGGCGTTATATCAGTCGGCACCTTGGCGGCGTTATATCAGTCGGCACCTTGGTGGCGTTATATCAGTCGGCGCCTTGGCGGCGTAATATCAGTCGGCACCTTGGCGGCGTTATATCAGTCGGCACCTCGGCGGCGTTATATCAGTCGGCACCTTGGCGGCAGGGTGTATCAGTCGGCACCTTGGCGGCAGGGTGTATCAGTCGGCACCTCGGCGGCGTTATATCAGTCGGCACCTCGGCGGCGTTATATCAGTCGGCACCTTGGCGGCGTTATATCAGTCGGCACCTTGGCGGCGTTATATCAGTCGGCACCTCGGCGGCAGGGTGTATCAGTCGGCACCTTGGCGGCAAGGTGTATCAGTCGGCACCTCGGCGGCGTTAATATCAGTCGGCACCTCGGCGGCAGGGTGTATCAGTTGGCTCATCGGCGGCAGGGTGTATCAGTCGGCACCTTGGCGGCGTTATATCAGTCGGCACCTCGGCGGCAGGGTGTATCAGTCGGCACCTCGGCGGCGTTATATCAGTCGGCACCATGGCGGCGTTATATCAGTCAGCACCTCGGCGGCGTTATATCAGTCGGCACCTCGGCGACAGGGTGTATCAGTCGGCACCTCGGCGGCGTTATATCAGCCGGCACCTTGGCGTTATATCAGTCGGCACCTTGGCGGCGTTATATCAGTCGGCACCTCGGCGGCGTTATATCAGTCGGCACCTCGGCGGCGTTATATCAGTCGGCACCTTGGCGGCGTTATATCAGTGGGCACCTCGGCGGCGTTATATCAGTCGGCACCTCGGCGGCAAGGTGTATCAGTCGGCACCTTGGCGGCAGGGTGTATCTGTCGGCACCTCGGCGGCGTTATATCAGTCGGCACCTCGGCGGCGTTATATCAGTCGGCACCTTGGCGGCGTTATTTCAGTCGGCACCTTGGCGGCGTTATATCAGTCGGCACCTCGGCGGCAGGGTGTATCAGTCGGCACCTTGGCGGCAAGGTGTATCAGTCGGCACCTTGGCGGCGTTATATCAGTCGGCACCTCGGCGGCGTTATATCAGTCGGCACCTTGGCGGCAGGGTGTATCAGTCGGCACCTTGGCGTTATATCAGTCGGCACCTTGGTGTTATATCAGTCGGCACCTTGGCGTTATATCAGTCGGCACCTCGGCGGCAGGGTGTATTAGTCGGCACCTTGGCGGCAGGGTGTATCAGTCGGCACCTTGGTGTTATATCGGTCGGCATCTTGGCGGCTTTATATCAGTCGGCACCTCGGCGGCGTTATATTAGTCGGCACCTTGGCGGCAGGGTGTATCAGTCGGCACCTTGGCGTTATATCGGTCGGCATCTTGGCGGCTTTATATCAGTCGGCACCTCGGCGGCGTTATATTAGTCGGCACCTTGGCGGCGTTATATCACTCGGCACCTTGGCGGCGTTATATCAGTCGGCACCTTGGCGGCGTTATATCAGTCGGCACCTTGGCGGCGTTATATCAGTCGGCACCTCGGCGGCGTTATATCAGTCGGCACCTCGTCCGCAGGGTGTATCGGTCGGCACTTAGGCGGCAAGGTATATCAGTCGGCACCTCGGCGGCAGGGTGTATCAGTTGGCTCATCGGCGGCAGGGTGTATCAGTCGGCACCATGGCGGCGTTATATCAGTCGGCACCTCGGCGGCGTTATATCAGTCGGCACCTCGGCGGCAGGGTGTATCAGTCGGCACTTCAGCGGCAAGGTATATCAGTCGGCACCTCGACGCCAGGGTGTATCAGTCGGCACCTCGGCGGCGTTATATCAGTCGGCACCTTGGCGGCAGGGTGTATCAGTCGGCACCTTGGCGGCGTTATATCAGTCGGCACCTTGGCGGCGTTATATCAGTCGGCACCTCGGCGGCAGGGTGTATCAGTTGGCACCTTGGCGGCGTTATATCAGTCGGCACCTTGGCGGCGTTATATCAGTCGGCACCTCGGTGGCAGGGTGTATCAGTCGGCACCTTGGCGGCGTTATATCAGTCGGCACCTCAGCGGCAGGGTGTATCAGTCGGCACCTCGGCGGCAGGGTGTATCAGTCGGCACCTCGGCGGCGTTATATCAGTCGGCACCTCGGCGGCAGGGTGTATTAGTCGGCACCTCGGCGGCGTTATATCAGTCGGCACCTTGGCGGCGTTATATCAGTCGGCACCTCGGCGGCAGGGTGTATCAGTCGGCACCTTGGCGGCGTTATATCAGTCGGCACCTCGGCGGCAGGGTGTATCAGTCGGCACCTCGGCGGCGTTATATCAGTCTGCACCTCGGCGGCAGGGTGTATCAGTCGGCACCTTGGCGGCAAGGTGTATCAGTCGGCACCTCGGCGGCGTTATATCAGTCGGCACCTTTGCGGCAGGGAGTATCAGTCGGCACCTTGGCGTTATATCAGTCGGCACCTTGGCGTTATATCAGTCGGCACCTCGGCGGCAGGGTGTATTAGTCGGCACCTTGGCGGCAGGGTGTATCAGTCGGCACCTTGGCGTTATATCGGTCGGCATCTTGGCGGCTTTATATCAGTCGGCACTTCGGCGGCGTTATATTAGTCGGCACCTTGGCGGCAGGGTGTATCAGTCGGCACCTTGGCGTTATATCGGTCGGCATCTTGGCGGCTTTATATCAGTCGGCACCTCGGCGGCGTTATATTAGTCGGCACCTTGGCGGCGTTATATCTCTCGGCACCTTGGCGGCAAGGTGTATCAGTCGGCACCTTGGCGGCAGGGTGTATCTGTCGGCACCTCGGCGGCGTTATATCAGTCGGCACCTCGGCGGCGTTATATCAGTCGGCACCTTGGCGGCGTTATTTCAGTCGGCACCTTGGCGGCGTTATATCAGTCGGCACCTCGGCGGCAGGGTGTATCAGTCGGCACCTTGGCGGCAAGGTGTATCAGTCGGCACCTTGGCGGCGTTATATCAGTCGGCACCTCGGCGGCGTTATATCAGTCGGCACCTTGGCGGCAGGGTGTATCAGTCGGCACCTTGGCGTTATATCAGTCGGCACCTTGGCGTTATATCAGTCGGCACCTTGGCGTTATATCAGTCGGCACCTCGGCGGCAGGGTGTATTAGTCGGCACCTTGGCGGCAGGGTGTATCAGTCGGCACCTTGGCGTTATATCGGTCGGCATCTTGGCGGCTTTATATCAGTCGGCACCTCGGCGGCGTTATATTAGTCGGCACCTTGGCGGCAGGGTGTATCAGTCGGCACCTTGGCGTTATATCGGTCGGCATCTTGGCGGCTTTATATCAGTCGGCACCTCGGCGGCGTTATATTAGTCGGCACCTTGGCGGCGTTATATCACTCGGCACCTTGGCGGCGTTATATCAGTCGGCACCTTGGCGGCGTTATATCAGTCGGCACCTTGGCGGCGTTATATCAGTCGGCACCTCGGCGGCGTTATATCAGTCGGCACCTCGTCCGCAGGGTGTATCAGTCGGCACTTAGGCGGCAAGGTATATCAGTCGGCACCTCGGCGGCAGGGTGTATCAGTTGGCTCATCGGCGGCAGGGTGTATCAGTCGGCACCATGGCGGCGTTATATCAGTCGGCACCTCGGCGGCGTTATATCAGTCGGCACCTCGGCGGCAGGGTGTATCAGTCGGCACTTCAGCGGCAAGGTATATCAGTCGGCACCTCGACGCCAGGGTGTATCAGTCGGCACCTCGGCGGCGTTATATCAGTCGGCACCTTGGCGGCAGGGTGTATCAGTCGGCACCTTGGCGGCGTTATATCAGTCGGCACCTTGGCGGCGTTATATCAGTCGGCACCTCGGCGGCAGGGTGTATCAGTTGGCACCTTGGCGGCGTTATATCAGTCGGCACCTTGGCGGCGTGATATCAGTCGGCACCTCGGTGGCAGGGTGTATCAGTCGGCACCTTGGCGGCGTTATATCAGTCGGCACCTCAGCGGCAGGGTGTATCAGTCGGCACCTCGGCGGCAGGGTGTATCAGTCGGCACCTCGGCGGCGTTATATCAGTCGGCACCTCGGCGGCAGGGTGTATTAGTCGGCACCTCGGCGGCGTTATATCAGTCGGCACCTTGGCGGCGTTATATCAGTCGGCACCTCGGCGGCAGGGTGTATCAGTCGGCACCTTGGCGGCGTTATATCAGTCGGCACCTCGGCGGCAGGGTGTATCAGTCGGCACCTCGGCGGCGTTATATCAGTCTGCACCTCGGCGGCAGGGTGTATCAGTCGGCACCTTGGCGGCAAGGTGTATCAGTCGGCACCTCGGCGGCGTTATATCAGTCGGCACCTTTGCGGCAGGGTGTATCAGTCGGCACCTTGGCGTTATATCAGTCGGCACCTTGGCGTTATATCAGTCGGCACCTCGGCGGCAGGGTGTATTAGTCGGCACCTTGGCGGCAGGGTGTATCAGTCGGCACCTTGGCGTTATATCGGTCGGCATCTTGGCGGCTTTATATCAGTCGGCACTTCGGCGGCGTTATATTAGTCGGCACCTTGGCGGCAGGGTGCATCAGTCGGCACCTTGGCGTTATATCGGTCGGCATCTTGGCGGCTTTATATCAGTCGGCACCTCGGCGGCGTTATATTAGTCGGCACCTTGGCGGCGTTATATCACTCGGCACCTTGGCGGCGTTATATCAGTCGGCACCTTGGCGGCGTTATATCAGTCGGCACCTTGGCGGCGTTATATCAGTCGGCACCTCGGCGGCGTTATATCAGTCGGCACCTCGGCGGCAGGGTGTATCAGTCGGCACTTCGGCGGCAAGGTATATCAGTCGGCACCTCGGCGGCAGGGTGTATCAGTTGGCGCATCGGCGGCAGGGTGTATCAGTCGGCACCATGGCGGCGTTATATCAGTCGGCACCTCGGCGGCGTTATATCAGTCGGCACCTCGGCGGCAGGGTGTATCAGTCGGCACTTCGGCGGCAAGGTATATCAGTCGGCACCTCGACGCCAGGGTGTATCAGTCGGCACCTCGGCGGCGTTATGTCAGTCGGCACCTTGGCGGCAGGGTGTATCAGTCGGCACCTTGGCGGCGTTATATCAGTCGGCACCTTGGCGGCGTTATATCAGTCGGTACCTCGGCGGCAGGGTGTATCAATCAGTCGGCACCTTGGCGGCGTTATATCAGTCGGCACCTCAACGCCAGGGTGTATCAGTCGGCACCTCGGCGGCGTTATATCAGTCCGCACCTCGGCGGCAGGGTGAATCAATCGGCACCTCGGCGGCAGGGTGTATCAGTCGGCACCTCGGCGGCGTTAATATCAGTCGGCACCTCGGCGGCAGGGTGTATCAGTTGGCTCATCGGCGGCAGGGTGTATCAGTCGGCACCTTGGCGGCGTTATATCAGTCGGCACCTCGGCGGCAGGGTGTATCAGTCGGCACCTCGGCGGCGTTATATCAGTCGGCACCATGGCGGCGTTATATCAGTCAGCACCTCGGCGGCGTTATATCAGTCGGCACCATGGCGGCGTTATATCAGTCAGCACCTCGGCGGCGTTATATCAGTCGGCACCTTGGCGGCAGGGTGTATCAGTCGGCACCTTGGCGGCAGGGTGTATCAGTCGGCACCTCGGCGGCGTTATATCAGTCGGCACCATGGCGGCGTTATATCAGTCAGCACCTCGGCGGCGTTATATCAGTCGGCACCTTGGCGGCAGGGTGTATCAGTCGGCACCTTGGCGGCAGGGTGTATCAGTCGGCACCTCGGCGGCGTTATATCAGTCGGCACCTCGGCGGCGTTATATCAGTCGGCACCTTGGCGGCGTTATATCAGTCGGCACCTTGGCGGCGTTATATCAGTCGGCACCTCGGCGGCAGGGTGTATCAGTCGGCACCTTGGCGGCAAGGTGTATCAGTCGGCACCTTGGCGGCATTATATCAGTCGGCACCTCGGCGGCGTTATATCAGTCGGCACCTTGGCGGCGTTATATCAGTCGGCACCTTGGCGGCGTTATATCAGTCGGCACCTTGGCGGCGTTATATCAGTCGGCACCTTGGCGGCGTTATATCAGTCGGCACCTCGGCGGCGTTATATCAGTCGGCACCTCGGCGGCAGGGTGTATCAGTCGGCACCTTGGCGGCGTTATATCAGTCGGCACCTCGGCGGCAGGGTGTATCAGTCGGCACTTCGGCGGCGTTATATCAGTCGGCACCTCGGCGGCGTTGTATCAGTCGGCACCTTGGCGGCGTTATATCAGTCGGCACCTCGGCGGCGTTATATCAGTCGGCACCTCGGCGGCAGGGTGTATCAGTCGGCACCTTGGCGGCAGGGTGTATCTGTCGGCACCTCGGCGGCGTTATATCAGTCGGCACCTCGGCGGCGTTATATCAGTCGGCACCTTGGCGGCGTTATATCAGTCGGCACCTTGGCGGCGTTATATCAGTCGGCACCTCGGCGGCAGGGTGTATCAGTCGTCACCTTGGCGGCAAGGTGTATCAATCGGCACCTTGGCGGCGTTATATCAGTAGGCACCTCGGCGGCGTTATATCAGTCGGCACCTTGGCGGCGTTATATCAGTCGGCACCTTGGCGGCGTTATATCAGTCGGCACCTTGGCGGCGTTATATCAGTCGGCGCCTTGGCGGCGTAATATCAGTCGGCACCTTGGCGGCGTTATATCAGTCGGCACCTCGGCGGCGTTATATCAGTCGGCACCTTGGCGGCAGGGTGTATCAGTCGGCACCTTGGCGGCAGGGTGTATCAGTCGGCACCTCGGCGGCGTTATATCAGTCGGCACCTCTGCGGCGTTATATCAGTCGGCACCTTGGCGGCGTTATATCAGTCGGCACCTTGGCGGCGTTATATCAGTCGGCACCTCGGCGGCAGGGTGTATCAGTCGGCACCTTGGCGGCAAGGTGTATCAGTCGGCACCTTGGCGGCGTTATATCAGTCGGCACCTCGGCGGCGTTATATCAGTCGGCACCTTGGCGGCGTTTATCAGTCGGCACCTTGGCGGCGTTATATCAGTCGGCACCTCAACGCCAGGGTGTATCAGTCGGCACCTCGGCGGCGTTATATCAGTCCGCACCTCGGCGGCAGGGTGAATCAATCGGCACCTCGGCGGCAGGGTGTATCAGTCGGCACCTCGGCGGCGTTAATATCAGTCGGCACCTCGGCGGCAGGGTGTATCAGTTGGCTCATCGGCGGCAGGGTGTATCAGTCGGCACCTTGGCGGCGTTATATCAGTCGGCACCTCGGCGGCAGGGTGTATCAGTCGGCACCTCGGCGGCGTTATATCAGTCGGCACCTTGGCGGCAGGGTGTATCAGTCGGCACCTCGGCGGCATGGTGCATCAGTCGGCACCTCGGCGGCAGGGTGAATCAGTCGGCACCTCGGCGGCGTTATATCAGTCGGCACCTCGGCGGCAGGTTGTATCAGTCGGCACCTTGGCGGCGTTATATCAGTCGACACCTTGGCGGGGTTATATCAGTCGACACCTCGGGGGCGTTATATCAGTCGGCACCTCGGCGGCGTTATATCAGTCGGCACCTCGGTGGCAGGGTGTATCAGTCGGCACCTTGGCGGCGTTATATCAGTCGGCATCTTGGCGGCGTTATATCAGTCGGCACCTCGGTGGCAGGGTGTATCAGTCGGCACCTTGGCGGCGTTATATCAGTCGGCACCTTGGCGGCAGGGTGTATCAGTCGGCACCTTGGCGGCGTTATATCAGTCGGCACCTTGGCGGCAGGGTTTATCAGTCGGCACCTCGGCAGCATGGTGCATCAGTCGGCACCTCGGCGGCAGGGTGAATCAGTCGGCACCTCGGCGGCGTTATATCAGTCGGCACCTCGGCGGCAGGGTGTATCAGTCGGCACTTCGGCGGCAAGGTATATCAGTCGGCACCTCGGCGGCAGGGTGTATAAGTTGGCGCATCGGCGGCAGGGTGTATCAGTCGGCACCATGGCGGCGTTATATCAGTCGGCACCTCGGCGGCGTTATATCAGTCGGCACCTCGGCGGCAGGGTGTATCAGTCGGCACTTCGGCGGCAAGGTATATCAGTCGGCACCTCGACGCCAGGGTGTATCAGTCGGCACCTCGGCGGCGTTATATCAGTCGGCACCTTGGCGGCAGGGTGTATCAGTCGGCACCTTGGCGGCGTTATATCAGTCGGCACCTTGGCGGCGTTATATCAGTCGGTACCTCGGCGGTAGGGTGTATCAATCAGTCGGCACCTTGGCGGCGTTATATCAGTCGGCACCTCAACGCCAGGGTGTATCAGTCGGCACCTCGGCGGCGTTATATCAGTCCGCACCTCGGCGGCAGGGTGAATCAATCGGCACCTCGGCGGCAGGGTGTATCAGTCGGCACCTCGGCGGCGTTAATATCAGTCGGCACCTCGGCGGCAGGGTGTATCAGTTGGCTCATCGGCGGCAGGGTGTATCAGTCGGCACCTTGGCGGCGTTATATCAGTCGGCACCTCGGCGGCAGGGTGTATCAGTCGGCACCTCGGCGGCGTTATATCAGTCGGCACCATGGCGGCGTTATATCAGTCAGCACCTCGGCGGCGTTATATCAGTCGGCACCTCGGCGGCAGGGTGTATCAGTCGGCACCTCGGCGGCGTTATATCAGTCGGCACCTTGGCGTTATATCAGTCGGCACCTTGGCGGCGTTATATCAGTCGGCACCTCGGCGGCAGGGTGCATCAGTCGGCACCTTGGCGGCAAGGTGTATCAGTCGGCACCTTGGCGGCGTTATATCAGTCGGCACCTCGGCGGCGTTATATCAGTCGGCACCTTGGCGGCGTTATATCAGTCGGCACCTTGGCGGCGTTATATCAGTCGGCGCCTTGGCGGCGTAATATCAGTCGGCACCTTGGCGGCGTTATATCAGTCGGCACCTCGGCGGCGTTATATCAGTCGGCACCTTGGCGGCAGGGTGGATCAGTCGGCACCTTGGCGGCAGGGTGTATCAGTCGGCACCTCGGCGGCGTTATATCAGTCGGCACCTCGGCGGCGTTATATCAGTCGGCACCTTGGCGGCGTTATATCAGTCGGCACCTTGGCGGCGTTATATCAGTCGGCACCTCGGCGGCAGGGTGTATCAGTCGGCATCTTGGCGGCAAGGTGTATCAGTCGGCACCTTGGCGGCGTTATATCAGTCGGCACCTCGGCGGCGTTATATCAGTCGGCACCTTGGCGGCGTTATATCAGTCGGCACCTTGGCGGCGTTATATCAGTCGGCACCTTGGCGGCGTTATATCAGTCGGCACCTCGGCGGCTTTATATCAGTCGGCACCTCGGCGGCAGGGTGTATCAGTCGGCACCTTGGCGGCGTTATATCAGTCGGCACCTCGGCGGCTTTATATCAGTCGGCACCTCGGCGGCAGGGTGTATCAGTCGGCACCTTGGCGGCGTTATATCAGTCGGCACCTCGGCGGCAGGGTGTATCAGTCGGCACCTCGGCGGCGTTATATCAGTCGGCACCTCGGCGGCGTTATATCAGTCGGCACCTTGGCGGCGTTATATCAGTCGGCACCTCGGCGGCGTTATATCAGTCGGCACCTCGGCGGCAGGGTGTATCAGTCGGCACCTTGGCGGCAGGGTGTATCTGTCGGCACCTCGGCGGCGTTATATCAGTCGGCACCTCGGCGGCGTTATATCAGTCGGCACCTTGGCGGCGTTATATCAGTCGGCACCTCGGCGGCAGGGTGTATCAGTCGGCACCTTGGCGGCAAGGTGTATCAGTCGGCACCTCGGCGGCGTTATATCAGTCGGCACCTCGGCGGCAGGGTGTATCAGTCGGCACCTTGGCGGCAAGGTGTATCAGTCGGCACCTTGGCGGCGTTATATCAGTCGGCACCTCGGCGGCGTTATATCAGTCGGCACCTTGGCGGCGTTATATCAGTCGGCACCTTGGCGGCGTTATATCAGTCGGCACCTTGGCGGCGTTATATCAGTCGGCACCTTGGCGGCGTTATATCAGTCGGCGCCTTGGCGGCGTAATATCAGTCGGCACCTTGGCGGCGTTATATCAGTCGGCACCTCGGCGGCGTTATATCAGTCGGCACCTTGGCGGCAGGGTGTATCAGTCGGCACCTTGGCGGCAGGGTGTATCAGTCGGCACCTCGGCGGCGTTATATCAGTCGGCACCTCGGCGGCGTTATATCAGTCGGCACCTTGGCGGCGTTATATCAGTCGGCACCTTGGCGGCGTTATATCAGTCGGCACCTCGGCGGCAGGGTGTATCAGTCGGCACCTTGGCGGCAAGGTGTATCAGTCGGCACCTTGGCGGCGTTATATCAGTCGGCACCTCGGCGGCGTTATATCAGTCGGCACCTTGGCGGCGTTTATCAGTCGGCACCTTGGCGGCGTTATATCAGTCGGCACCTCAACGCCAGGGTGTATCAGTCGGCACCTCGGCGGCGTTATATCAGTCCGCACCTCGGCGGCAGGGTGAATCAATCGGCACCTCGGCGGCAGGGTGTATCAGTCGGCACCTCGGCGGCGTTAATATCAGTCGGCACCTCGGCGGCAGGGTGTATCAGTTGGCTCATCGGCGGCAGGGTGTATCAGTCGGCACCTTGGCGGCGTTATATCAGTCGGCACCTCGGCGGCAGGGTGTATCAGTCGGCACCTCGGCGGCGTTATATCAGTCGGCACCATGGCGGCGTTATATCAGTCAGCACCTCGGCGGCGTTATATCAGTCGGCACCTCGGCGGCAGGGTGTATCAGTCGGCACCTCGGCGGCGTTATATCAGTCGGCACCTTGGCGTTATATCAGTCGGCACCTTGGCGGCGTTATATCAGTCGGCACCTCGGCGGCAGGGTGTATCAGTCGGCACCTTGGCGGCAAGGTGTATCAGTCGGCACCTTGGCGGCGTTATATCAGTCGGCACCTCGGCGGCGTTATATCAGTCGGCACCTTGGCGGCGTTATATCAGTCGGCACCTTGGCGGCGTTATATCAGTCGGCGCCTTGGCGGCGTAATATCAGTCGGCACCTTGGCGGCGTTATATCAGTCGGCACCTCGGCGGCGTTATATCAGTCGGCACCTTGGCGGCAGGGTGTATCAGTCGGCACCTTGGCGGCAGGGTGTATCAGTCGGCACCTCGGCGGCGTTATATCAGTCGGCACCTCGGCGGCGTTATGTCAGTCGGCACCTTGGCGGCGTTATATCAGTCGGCACCTTGGCGGCGTTATATCAGTCGGCACCTCGGCGGCAGGGTGTATCAGTCGGCACCTTGGCGGCAAGGTGTATCAGTCGGCACCTTGGCGGCGTTATATCAGTCGGCACCTCGGCGGCGTTGTATCAGTCGGCACCTTGGCGGCGTTTATCAGTCGGCACCTTGGCGGCGTTATATCAGTCGGCACCTTGGCGGCGTTATATCAGTCGGCACCTTGGCGGCGTTATATCAGTCGGCACCTTGGCGGCGTTATATCAGTCGGCACCTTGGCGGCGTTATATCAGTCGGCGCCTTGGCGGCGTAATATCAGTCGGCACCTTGGCGGCGTTATATCAGTCGGCACCTCGGCGGCGTTATATCAGTCGGCACCTTGGCGGCAGGGTGTATCAGTCGGCACCTTGGCGGCAGGGTGTATCAGTCGGCACCTCGGCGGCGTTATATCAGTCGGCACCTCGGCGGCGTTATATCAGTCGGCACCTTGGCGGCGTTATATCAGTCGGCACCTTGGCGGCGTTATATCAGTCGGCACCTCGGCGGCAGGGTGTATCAGTCGGCACCTTGGCGGCAAGGTGTATCAGTCGGCACCTTGGCGGCGTTATATCAGTCGGCACCTCGGCGGCGTTATATCAGTCGGCACCTTGGCGGCGTTATATCAGTCGGCACCTTGGCGGCGTTATATCAGTCGGCACCTTAGCGGCGTTATATCAGTCGGCACCTTGGCGGCGTTATATCAGTCGGCACCTCGGCGGCGTTATATCAGTCGGCACCTCGGCGGCAGGGTGTATCAGTCGGCACCTTGGCGGCGTTATATCAGTCGGCACCTCGGCGGCAGGGTGTATCAGTCGGCACCTCGGCGGCGTTATATCAGTCGGCACCTCGGCGGCGTTATATCAGTCGGCACCTTGGCGGCGTTATATCAGTCGGCACCTCGGCGGCGTTATATCAGTCGGCACCTCGGCGGCAGGGTGTATCAGTCGGCACCTTGGCGGCAGGGTGTATCTGTCGGCACCTCGGCGGCGTTATATCAGTCGGCACCTCGGCGGCGTTATATCAGTCGGCACCTTGGCGGCGTTATATCAGTCGGCACCTTGGCGGCGTTATATCAGTCGGCACCTCGGCGGCAGGGTGTATCAGTCGGCACCTTGGCGGCAAGGTGTATCAATCGGCACCTTGGCGGCGTTATATCAGTCGGCACCTCGGCGGCGTTATATCAGTCGGCACCTTGGCGGCGTTATATCAGTCGGCACCTTGGCGGCGTTATATCAGTCGGCACCTTGGCGGCGTTATATCAGTCGGCACCTTGGCGGCGTTATATCAGTCGGCACCTCGGCGGCGTTATATCAGTCGGCACCTTGGCGGCGTTATATCAGTCGGCACCTCGGCGGCGTTATATCAGTCGGCACCTTGGCGGCGTTATATCAGTCGGCACCTTGGCGGCGTTATATCAGTCGGCGCCTTGGCGGCGTAATATCAGTCGGCACCTTGGCGGCGTTATATCAGTCGGCACCTCGGCGGCGTTATATCAGTCGGCACCTTGGCGGCAGGGTGTATCAGTCGGCACCTTGGCGGCAGGGTGTATCAGTCGGCACCTCGGCGGCGTTATATCAGTCGGCACCTCGGCGGCGTTATATCAGTCGGCACCTTGGCGGCGTTATATCAGTCGGCACCTTGGCGGCGTTATATCAGTCGGCACCTCGGCGGCAGGGTGTATCAGTCGGCACCTTGGCGGCAAGGTGTATCAGTCGGCACCTTGGCGGCGTTATATCAGTCGGCACCTCGGCGGCGTTATATCAGTCGGCACCTTGGCGGCGTTTATCAGTCGGCACCTTGGCGGCGTTATATCAGTCGGCACCTTGGCGGCGTTATATCAGTCGACACCTTGGCGGCGTTATATCAGTCGGCACCTCGGCGGCGTTATATCAGTCGGCACCTCGGCGGCAGGGTGTATCAGTCGGCACCTTGGCGGCGTTATATCAGTCGGCACCTCGGCGGCAGGGTGTATCAGTCGGCACCTCGGCGGCGTTATATCAGTCGGCACCTCGGCGGCGTTATATCAGTCGGCACCTTGGCGGCGTTATATTAGTCGGCACCTCGGCGGCGTTATATCAGTCGGCACCTCGGCGGCAGGGTGTATCAGTCGGCACCTTGGCGGCAGGGTGTATCTGTCGGCACCTCGGCGGCGTTATATCAGTCGGCACCTCGGCGGCGATATATCAGTCGGCACCTTGGCGGCGTTATATCAGTCGGCACCTTGGCGGCGTTATATCAGTCGGCACCTCGGCGGCAGGGTGTATCAGTCGGCACCTTGGCAGCAAGGTGTATCAGTCGGCACCTTGGCGGCGTTATATCAGTCGGCACCTCGGCGGCGTTATATCAGTCGGCACCTTGGCGGCGTTATATCAGTCGGCACCTTGGCGGCGTTATATCAGTCGGCACCTTGGCGGCGTTATATCAGTCGGCACCTTGGCGGCGTTATATCAGTCGGCACCTCGGCGGCGTTATATCAGTCGGCACCTTGGCGGCAGGGTGTATCAGTCGGCACCTTGGCGGCGTTATATCAGTCGGCACCTCGGCGGCAGGGTGTATCAGTCGGCACCTCGGCGGCGTTATATCAGTCGGCACCTCGGCGGCAGGGTGTATTAGTTGGCACCTCGGCGGCGTTATATCAGTCGGCACCTTGGCGGCGTTATATCAGTCGGCACCTCGGCGGCAGGGTGTATCAGTCGGCACCTTGGCGGCGTTATATCAGTCGGCACCTCGGCGGCAGGGTGTATCAGTCGGCACCTCGGCGGCGTTATATCAGTCGGCACCTCGGCGGCAGGGTGTATCAGTCGGCACCTTGGCGGCAAGGTGTATCAGTCGGCACCTCGGCGGCGTTATATCAGTCGGCACCTTTGCGGCAGGGTGTATCAGTCGGCACCTTGGCGTTATATCAGTCGGCACCTCGGCGGCAAGGTGTATTAGTCGGCACCTTGACGGCAAGGTGTATCAGTCGGCACCTCGGCGGCGTTATATCAGTCGGCACCTTGGCGGCGTTATATCAGTCGGCACCTTGGCGGCGTTATATCAGTCGGCACCTCGGCGGCAGGGTGTATCAGTCGGCACCTTGGCGGCAAGGTGTATCAGTCGGCACCTTGGCGGCGTTATATCAGTCGGCACCTCGGCGGCGTTATATCAGTCGGCACCTTGGCGGCGTTATATCAGTCGGCACCTTGGCGGCGTTATATCAGTCGGCACCTTGGCGGCGTTATATCAGTCGGCACCTTGGCGGCGTTATATCAGTCGGCACCTCGGCGGCGTTATATCAGTCGGCACCTCGGCGGCAGGGTGTATCAGTCGGCACCTTGGCGGCGTCATATCAGTCGGCACCTCGGCGGCAGGGTGTATCAGTCGGCACCTCGGCGGCGTTATATCAGTCGGCACCTCGGCGGCGTTATATCAGTCGGCACCTTGGCGGCGTTATATCAGTCGGCACCTCGGCGGCGTTATATCAGTCGGCACCTCGGCGGCAGGGTGTATCAGTCGGCACCTTGGCGGCAGGGTGTATCTGTCGGCACCTCGGCGGCGTTATATCAGTCGGCACCTCGGCGGCGTTATATCAGTCGGCACCTTGGCGGCGTTATATCAGTCGGCACCTTGGCGGCGTTATATCAGTCGGCACCTCGGCGGCAGGGTGTATCAGTCGGCACCTTGGCGGCAAGGTGTATCAATCGGCACCTTGGCGGCGTTATATCAGTCGGCACCTCGGCGGCGTTATATCAGTCGGCACCTTGGCGGCGTTATATCAGTCGGCACCTTGGCGGCGTTATATCAGTCGGCACCTTGGCGGCGTTATATCAGTCGGCGCCTTGGCGGCGTAATATCAGTCGGCACCTTGGCGGCGTTATATCAGTCGGCACCTCGGCGGCGTTATATCAGTCGGCACCTTGGCGGCAGGGTGTATCAGTCGGCACCTTGGCGGCAGGGTGTATCAGTCGGCACCTCGGCGGCGTTATATCAGTCGGCACCTCGGCGGCGTTATATCAGTCGGCACCTTGGCGGCGTTATATCAGTCGGCACCTTGGCGGCGTTATATCAGTCGGCACCTCGGCGGCAGGGTGTATCAGTCGGCACCTTGGCGGCAAGGTGTATCAGTCGGCACCTTGGCGGCGTTATATCAGTCGGCACCTCGGCGGCGTTATATCAGTCGGCACCTTGGCGGCGTTTATCAGTCGGCACCTTGGCGGCGTTATATCAGTCGGCACCTCAACGCCAGGGTGTATCAGTCGGCACCTCGGCGGCGTTATATCAGTCCGCACCTCGGCGGCAGGGTGAATCAATCGGCACCTCGGCGGCAGGGTGTATCAGTCGGCACCTCGGCGGCGTTAATATCAGTCGGCACCTCGGCGGCAGGGTGTATCAGTTGGCTCATCGGCGGCAGGGTGTATCAGTCGGCACCTTGGCGGCGTTATATCAGTCGGCACCTCGGCGGCAGGGTGTATCAGTCGGCACCTCGGCGGCGTTATATCAGTCGGCACCTTGGCGGCAGGGTGTATCAGTCGGCACCTCGGCGGCATGGTGCATCAGTCGGCACCTCGGCGGCAGGGTGAATCAGTCGGCACCTCGGCGGCGTTATATCAGTCGGCACCTCGGCGGCAGGTTGTATCAGTCGGCACCTTGGCGGCGTTATATCAGTCGGCACCTTGGCGGGGTTATATCAGTCGACACCTCGGGGGCGTTATATCAGTCGGCACCTCGGCGGCGTTATATCAGTCGGCACCTCGGTGGCAGGGTGTATCAGTCGGCACCTTGGCGGCGTTATATCAGTCGGCATCTTGGCGGCGTTATATCAGTCGGCACCTCGGTGGCAGGGTGTATCAGTCGGCACCTTGGCGGCGTTATATCAGTCGGCACCTTGGCGGCAGGGTGTATCAGTCGGCACCTTGGCGGCGTTATATCAGTCGGCACCTTGGCGGCAGGGTGTATCAGTCGGCACCTCGGCGGCATGGTGCATCAGTCGGCACCTCGGCGGCAGGGTGAATCAGTCGGCACCTCGGCGGCGTTATATAAGTCGGCACCTCGGCGGCAGGGTGTATCAGTCGGCACTTCGGCGGCAAGGTATATCAGTCGGCACCTCGGCGGCAGGGTGTATCAGTTGGCGCATCGGCGGCAGGGTGTATCAGTCGGCACCATGGCGGCGTTATATCAGTCGGCACCTCGGCGGCGTTATATCAGTCGGCACCTCGGCGGCAGGGTGTATCAGTCGGCACTTCGGCGGCAAGGTATATCAGTCGGCACCTCGACGCCAGGGTGTATCAGTCGGCACCTCGGCGGCGTTATATCAGTCGGCACCTTGGCGGCAGGGTGTATCAGTCGGCACCTTGGCGGCGTTATATCAGTCGGCACCTTGGCGGCGTTATATCAGTCGGTACCTCGGCGGTAGGGTGTATCAATCAGTCGGCACCTTGGCGGCGTTATATCAGTCGGCACCTCAACGCCAGGGTGTATCAGTCGGCACCTCGGCGGCGTTATATCAGTCCGCACCTCGGCGGCAGGGTGAATCAATCGGCACCTCGGCGGCAGGGTGTATCAGTCGGCACCTCGGCGGCGTTAATATCAGTCGGCACCTCGGCGGCAGGGTGTATCAGTTGGCTCATCGGCGGCAGGGTGTATCAGTCGGCACCTTGGCGGCGTTATATCAGTCGGCACCTCGGCGGCAGAGTGTATCAGTCGGCACCTCGGCGGCGTTATATCAGTCGGCACCATGGCGGCGTTATATCAGTCAGCACCTCGGCGGCGTTATACCAGTCGGCACCTCGGCGGCAGGGTGTATCAGTCGGCACCTCGGCGGCGTTATATCAGCCGGCACCTTGGCGTTATATCAGTCGGCACCTTGGCGGCGTTATATCAGTCGGCACCTCGGCGGCAGGGTGTATCAGTCGGCACCTTGGCGGCAAGGTGTATCAGTCGGCACCTTGGCGGCGTTATATCAGTCGGCACCTCGGCGGCGTTATATCAGTCGGCACCTTGGCGGCGTTATATCAGTCGGCACCTTGGCGGCGTTATATCAGTCGGCGCCTTGGCGGCGTAATATCAGTCGGCACCTTGGCGGCGTTATATCAGTCGGCACCTAGGCGGCGTTATATCAGTCGGCACCTTGGCGGCAGGGTGTATCAGTCGGCACCTTGGCGGCAGGGTGTATCAGTCGGCACCTCGGCGGCGTTATATCAGTCGGCACCTCGGCGGCGTTATATCAGTCGGCACCTTGGCGGCGTTATATCAGTCGGCACCTTGGAGGCGTTATATCAGTCGGCACCTCGGCGGCAGGGTGTATCAGTCGGCACCTTGGCGGCAAGGTGTATCAGTCGGCACCTTGGCGGCGTTATATCAGTCGGCACCTCGGCGGCGTTATATCAGTCGGCACCTTGGCGGCGTTATATCAGTCGGCACCTTGGCGGCGTTATATCAGTCGGCACCTTGGCGGCGTTATATCAGTCGGCACCTCGGCGGCGTTATATCAGTCGGCACCTCGGCGGCAGGGTGTATCAGTCGGCACCTTGGCGGCGTTATATCAGTCGGCACCTCGGCGGCAGGGTGTATCAGTCGGCACCTCGGCGGCGTTGTATCAGTCGGCACCTCGGCGGCGTTATATCAGTCGGCACCTTGGCGGCGTTATATCAGTCGGCACCTCGGCGGCGTTATATCAGTCGGCACCTCGGCGGCAAGGTGTATCAGTCGGCACCTTGGCGGCAGGGTGTATCTGTCGGCACCTCGGCGGCGTTATATCAGTCGGCACCTCGGCGGCGTTATATCAGTCGGCACCTTGGCGGCGTTATATCAGTCGGCACCTTGGCGGCGTTATATCAGTTGGCACCTCGGCGGCAGGGTGTATCAGTCGGCACCTTGGCGGCAAGGTGTATCAGTCGGCACCTTGGCGGCGTTATATCAGTCGGCACCTCGGCGGCGTTATATCAGTCGGCACCTTGGCGGCAGGGTGTATCAGTCGGCACCTTGGCGTTATATCAGTCGGCACCTTGGCGTTATATCAGTCGGCACCTCGGCGGCAGGGTGTATTAGACGGCACCTTGGCGGCAGGGTGTATCAGTCGGCACCTTGGCGTTATATCGGTCGGCATCTTGGCGGCTTTATATCAGTCGGCACCTCGGCGGCGTTATATTAGTCGGCACCTTGGCGGCAGGGTGTATCAGTCGGCACCTTGGCGTTATATCGGTCGGCATCTTGGCGGCTTTATATCAGTCGGCACCTCGGCGGCGTTATATTAGTCGGCACCTTGGCGGCGTTATATCACTCGGCACCTTGGCGGCGTTATATCAGTCGGCACCTTGGCGGCGTTATATCAGTCGGCACCTTGGCGGCGTTATATCAGTCGGCACCTCGGCGGCGTTATATCAGTCGGCACCTCGGCGGCAGGGTGTATCAGTCGGCACTTCGGCGGCAAGGTATATCAGTCGGCACCTCGGCGGCAGGGTGTATCAGTTGGCACCTTGGCGGCGTTATATCAGTCGGCACCTTGGCGGCGTTATATCAGTCGGCACCTCGGTGGCAGGGTGTATCAGTCGGCACCTTGGCGGCGTTATATCAGTCGGCACCTTGGCGGCAGGGTGTATCAGTCGGCACATTGGCGGCGTTATATCAGTCGGCACCTTGGCGGCAGGGTGTATCAGTCGGCACCTTGGCGGCAGGGTGTATCAGTCGGCACCTCGGCGGCGTTATATCAGTCGGCACCTCGGCGGCGTTATATCAGTCGGCACCTTGGCGGCGTTATATCAGTCGGCACCTTGGCGGCGTTATATCAGTCGGCACCTCGGCGGCAGGGTGTATCAGTCGGCACCTTGGCGGCAAGGTGTATCAGTCGGCACCTTGGCGGCGTTATATCAGTCGGCACCTCGGCGGCGTTATATCAGTCGGCACCTTGGCGGCGTTTATCAGTCGGCACCTTGGCGGCGTTATATCAGTCGGCACCTCAACGCCAGGGTGTATCAGTCGGCACCTCGGCGGCGTTATATCAGTCCGCACCTCGGCGGCAGGGTGAAACAATCGGCACCTCGGCGGCAGGGTGTATCAGTCGGCACCTCGGCGGCGTTAATATCAGTCGGCACCTCGGCGGCAGGGTGTATCAGTTGGCTCATCGGCGGCAGGGTGTATCAGTCGGCACCTTGGCGGCGTTATATCAGTCGGCACCTCGGCGGCAGGGTGTATCAGTCGGCACCTCGGCGGCGTTATATCAGTCGGCACCATGGCGGCGTTATATCAGTCAGCACCTCGGCGGCGTTATATCAGTCGGCACCTCGGCGGCAGGGTGTATCAGTCGGCACCTCGGCGGCGTTATATCAGTCAGCACCTTGGCGTTATATCAGTCGGCACCTTGGCGGCGTTATATCAGTCGGCACCTCGGCGGCAGGGTGTATCAGTCGGCACCTTGGCGGCAAGGTGTATCAGTCGGCACCTTGGCGGCGTTATATCAGTCGGCACCTCGGCGGCGTTATATCAGTCGGCACCTTGGCGGCGTTATTTCAGTCGGCACCTTGGCGGCGTTATATCAGTCGGCGCCTTGGCGGCGTAATATCAGTCGGCACCTTGGCGGCGTTATATCAGTCGGCACCTCGGCGGCGTTATATCAGTCGGCACCTTGGCGGCAGGGTGTATCAGTCGGCACCTTGGCGGCAGGGTGTATCAGTCGGCACCTCGGCGGCGTTATATCAGTCGGCACCTCGGCGGCGTTATATCAGTCGGCACCTTGGCGGCGTTATATCAGTCGGCACCTTGGCGGCGTTATATCAGTCGGCACCTCGGCGGCAGGGTGTATCAGTCGGCACCTTGGCGGCAAGGTGTATCAGTCGGCACCTTGGCGGCGTTATATCAGTCGGCACCTCGGCGGCGTTATATCAGTCGGCACCTTGGCGGCGTTTATCAGTCGGCACCTTGGCGGCGTTATATCAGTCGGCACCTTGGCGGCGTTATATCAGTCGACACCTTGGCGGCGTTATATCAGTCGGCACCTCGGCGGCGTTGTATCAGTCGGCACCTCGGCGGCAGGGTGTATCAGTCGGCACCTTGGCGGCGTTATATCAGTCGGCACCTCTGCGGCAGGGTGTATCAGTCGGCACCTCGGCGGCGTTATATCAGTCGGCACCTCGGCGGCGTTATATCAGTCGGCACCTTGGCGGCGTTATATTAGTCGGCACCTCGGCGGCGTTATATCAGTCGGCACCTCGGCGGCAGGGTGTATCAGTCGGCACCTTGGCGGCAGGGTGTATCTGTCGGCACCTCGGCGGCGTTATATCAGTCGGCACCTCGGCGGCGATATATCAGTCGGCACCTTGGCGGCGTTATATCAGTCGGCACCTTGGCGGCGTTATATCAGTCGGCACCTTGGCGGCGTTATATCAGTCGGCACCTTGGCGGCGTTATATCAGTCGGCACCTCGGCGGCGTTATATCAGTCGGCACCTCGGCGGCAGGGTGTATCAGTCGGCACCTTGGCGGCGTTATATCAGTCGGCACCTCGGCGGCAGGGTGTATCAGTCGGCACCTCGGCGGCGTTATATCAGTCGGCACCTCGGCGGCGTTATATCAGTCGGCACCTTGGCGGCGTTATATCAGTCGGCACCTCGGCGGCGTTATATCAGTCGGCACCTCGGCGGCAGGGTGTATCAGTCGGCACCTTGGCGGCAGGGTGTATCTGTCGGCACCTCGGCGGCGTTATATCAGTCGGCACCTCGGCGGCGTTATATCAGTCGGCACCTTGGCGGCGTTATATCAGTCGGCACCTTGGCGGCGTTATATCAGTCGGCACCTCGGCGGCAGGGTGTATCAGTCGGCACCTTGGCGGCAAGGTGTATCAATCGGCACCTTGGCGGCGTTATATCAGTCGGCACCTCGGCGGCGTTATATCAGTCGGCACCTTGGCGGCGTTATATCAGTCGGCACCTTGGCGGCGTTATATCAGTCGGCACCTTGGCGGCGTTATATCAGTCGGCGCCTTGGCGGCGTAATATCAGTCGGCACCTTGGCGGCGTTATATCAGTCGGCACCTCGGCGGCGTTATATCAGTCGGCACCTTGGCGGCAGGGTGTATCAGTCGGCACCTTGGCGGCAGGGTGTATCAGTCGGCACCTCGGCGGCGTTATATCAGTCGGCACCTCGGCGGCGTTATATCAGTCGGCACCTTGGCGGCGTTATATCAGTCGGCACCTTGGCGGCGTTATATCAGTCGGCACCTCGGCGGCAGGGTGTATCAGTCGGCACCTTGGCGGCAAGGTGTATCAGTCGGCACCTTGGCGGCGTTATATCAGTCGGCACCTCGGCGGCGTTATATCAGTCGGCACCTTGGCGGCGTTTATCAGTCGGCACCTTGGCGGCGTTATATCAGTCGGCACCTCAACGCCAGGGTGTATCAGTCGGCACCTCGGCGGCGTTATATCAGTCCGCACCTCGGCGGCAGGGTGAATCAATCGGCACCTCGGCGGCAGGGTGTATCAGTCGGCACCTCGGCGGCGTTAATATCAGTCGGCACCTCGGCGGCAGGGTGTATCAGTTGGCTCATCGGCGGCAGGGTGTATCAGTCGGCACCTTGGCGGCGTTATATCAGTCGGCACCTCGGCGGCAGGGTGTATCAGTCGGCACCTCGGCGGCGTTATATCAGTCGGCACCTTGGCGGCAGGGTGTATCAGTCGGCACCTCGGCGGCATGGTGCATCAGTCGGCACCTCGGCGGCAGGGTGAATCAGTCGGCACCTCGGCGGCGTTATATCAGTCGGCACCTCGGCGGCAGGTTGTATCAGTCGGCACCTTGGCGGCGTTATATCAGTCGGCACCTTGGCGGGGTTATATCAGTCGACACCTCGGGGGCGTTATATCAGTCGGCACTTCGGCGGCGTTATATCAGTCGGCACCTCGGTGGCAGGGTGTATCAGTCGGCACCTTGGCGGCGTTATATCAGTCGGCATCTTGGCGGCGTTATATCAGTCGGCACCTCGGTGGCAGGGTGTATCAGTCGGCACCTTGGCGGCGTTATATCAGTCGGCACCTTGGCGGCAGGGTGTATCAGTCGGCACCTTGGCGGCGTTATATCAGTCGGCACCTTGGCGGCAGGGTGTATCAGTCGGCACCTCGGCGGCATGGTGCATCAGTCGGCACCTCGGCGGCAGGGTGAATCAGTCGGCACCTCGGCGGCGTTATATAAGTCGGCACCTCGGCGGCAGGGTGTATCAGTCGGCACTTCGGCGGCAATGTATATCAGTCGGCACCTCGGCGGCAGGGTGTATCAGTTGGCGCATCGGCGGTAGGGTGTATCAGTCGGCACCATGGCGGCGTTATATCAGTCGGCACCTCGGCGGCGTTATATCAGTCGGCACCTCGGCGGCAGGGTGAATCAGTCGGCACCTCGGCGGCGTTATATCAGTCGGCACCTCGGCGGCAGGGTGTATCAGTCGGCACTTCGGCGGCAAGGTATATCAGTCGGCACCTCGGCGGCAGGGTGTATCAGTTGGCGCATCGGCGGCAGGGTGTATCAGTCGGCACCATGGCGGCGTTATATCAGTCGGCACCTCGGCGGCGTTATATCAGTCGGCACCTCGGCGGCAGGGTGTATCAGTCGGCACTTCGGCGGCAAGGTATATCAGTCGGCACCTCGACGCCAGGGTGTATCAGTCGGCACCTCGGCGGCGTTATATCAGTCGGCACCTTGGCGGCAGGGTGTATCAGTCGGCACCTTGGCGGCGTTATATCAGTCGGCACCTTGGCGGCGTTATATCAGTCGGTACCTCGGCGGTAGGGTGTATCAATCAGTCGGCACCTTGGCGGCGTTATATCAGTCGGCACCTCAACGCCAGGGTGTATCAGTCGGCACCTCGGCGGCGTTATATCAGTCCGCACCTCGGCGGCAGGGTGAATCAATCGGCACCTCGGCGGCAGGGTGTATCAGTCGGCACCTCGGCGGCGTTAATATCAGTCGGCACCTCGGCGGCAGGGTGTATCAGTTGGCTCATCGGCGGCAGGGTGTATCAGTCGGCACCTTGGCGGCGTTATATCAGTCGGCACCTCGGCGGCAGGGTGTATCAGTCGGCACCTCGGCGGCGTTATATCAGTCGGCACCATGGCGGCGTTATATCAGTCAGCACCTCGGCGGCGTTATATCAGTCGGCACCTCGGCGGCAGGGTGTATCAGTCGGCACCTCGGCGGCGTTATATCAGTCGGCACCTTGGCGTTATATCAGTCGGCACCTTGGCGGCGTTATATCAGTCGGCACCTCGGCGGCAGGGTGTATCAGTCGGCACCTTGGCGGCAAGGTGTATCAGTCGGCACCTTGGCGGCGTTATATCAGTCGGCACCTCGGCGGCGTTATATCAGTCGGCACCTTGGCGGCGTTATATCAGTCGGCACCTTGGCGGCGTTATATCAGTCGGCGCCTTGGCGGCGTAATATCAGTCGGCACCTTGGCGGCGTTATATCAGTCGGCACCTCGGCGGCGTTATATCAGTCGGCACCTTGGCGGCAGGGTGTATCAGTCGGCACCTTGGCGGCAGGGTGTATCAGTCGGCACCTCGGCGGCGTTATATCAGTCGGCACCTCGGCGGCGTTATATCAGTCGGCACCTTGGCGGCGTTATATCAGTCGGCACCTTGGCGGCGTTATATCAGTCGGCACCTCGGCGGCAGGGTGTATCAGTCGGCATCTTGGCGGCAAGGTGTATCAGTCGGCACCTTGGCGGCGTTATATCAGTCGGCACCTCGGCGGCGTTATATCAGTCGGCACCTTGGCGGCGTTATATCAGTCGGCACCTTGGCGGCGTTATATCAGTCGGCACCTTGGCGGCGTTATATCAGTCGGCACCTCGGCGGCTTTATATCAGTCGGCACCTCGGCGGCAGGGTGTATCAGTCGGCACCTTGGCGGCGTTATATCAGTCGGCACCTCGGCGGCTTTATATCAGTCGGCACCTCGGCGGCAGGGTGTATCAGTCGGCACCTTGGCGGCGTTATATCAGTCGGCACCTCGGCGGCAGGGTGTATCAGTCGGCACCTCGGCGGCGTTATATCAGTCGGCACCTCGGCGGCGTTATATCAGTCGGCACCTTGGCGGCGTTATATCAGTCGGCACCTCGGCGGCGTTATATCAGTCGGCACCTCGGCGGCAGGGTGTATCAGTCGGCACCTTGGCGGCAGGGTGTATCTGTCGGCACCTCGGCGGCGTTATATCAGTCGGCACCTCGGCGGCGTTATATCAGTCGGCACCTTGGCGGCGTTATATCAGTCGGCACCTCGGCGGCAGGGTGTATCAGTCGGCACCTTGGCGGCAAGGTGTATCAGTCGGCACCTCGGCGGCGTTATATCAGTCGGCACCTCGGCGGCAGGGTGTATCAGTCGGCACCTTGGCGGCAAGGTGTATCAGTCGGCACCTTGGCGGCGTTATATCAGTCGGCACCTCGGCGGCGTTATATCAGTCGGCACCTTGGCGGCGTTATATCAGTCGGCACCTTGGCGGCGTTATATCAGTCGGCACCTTGGCGGCGTTATATCAGTCGGCACCTTGGCGGCGTTATATCAGTCGGCGCCTTGGCGGCGTAATATCAGTCGGCACCTTGGCGGCGTTATATCAGTCGGCACCTCGGCGGCGTTATATCAGTCGGCACCTTGGCGGCAGGGTGTATCAGTCGGCACCTTGGCGGCAGGGTGTATCAGTCGGCACCTCGGCGGCGTTATATCAGTCGGCACCTCGGCGGCGTTATATCAGTCGGCACCTTGGCGGCGTTATATCAGTCGGCACCTTGGCGGCGTTATATCAGTCGGCACCTCGGCGGCAGGGTGTATCAGTCGGCACCTTGGCGGCAAGGTGTATCAGTCGGCACCTTGGCGGCGTTATATCAGTCGGCACCTCGGCGGCGTTATATCAGTCGGCACCTTGGCGGCGTTTATCAGTCGGCACCTTGGCGGCGTTATATCAGTCGGCACCTCAACGCCAGGGTGTATCAGTCGGCACCTCGGCGGCGTTATATCAGTCCGCACCTCGGCGGCAGGGTGAATCAATCGGCACCTCGGCGGCAGGGTGTATCAGTCGGCACCTCGGCGGCGTTAATATCAGTCGGCACCTCGGCGGCAGGGTGTATCAGTTGGCTCATCGGCGGCAGGGTGTATCAGTCGGCACCTTGGCGGCGTTATATCAGTCGGCACCTCGGCGGCAGGGTGTATCAGTCGGCACCTCGGCGGCGTTATATCAGTCGGCACCATGGCGGCGTTATATCAGTCAGCACCTCGGCGGCGTTATATCAGTCGGCACCTCGGCGGCAGGGTGTATCAGTCGGCACCTCGGCGGCGTTATATCAGTCGGCACCTTGGCGTTATATCAGTCGGCACCTTGGCGGCGTTATATCAGTCGGCACCTCGGCGGCAGGGTGTATCAGTCGGCACCTTGGCGGCAAGGTGTATCAGTCGGCACCTTGGCGGCGTTATATCAGTCGGCACCTCGGCGGCGTTATATCAGTCGGCACCTTGGCGGCGTTATATCAGTCGGCACCTTGGCGGCGTTATATCAGTCGGCGCCTTGGCGGCGTAATATCAGTCGGCACCTTGGCGGCGTTATATCAGTCGGCACCTCGGCGGCGTTATATCAGTCGGCACCTTGGCGGCAGGGTGTATCAGTCGGCACCTTGGCGGCAGGGTGTATCAGTCGGCACCTCGGCGGCGTTATATCAGTCGGCACCTCGGCGGCGTTATATCAGTCGGCACCTTGGCGGCGTTATATCAGTCGGCACCTTGGCGGCGTTATATCAGTCGGCACCTCGGCGGCAGGGTGTATCAGTCGGCACCTTGGCGGCAAGGTGTATCAGTCGGCACCTTGGCGGCGTTATATCAGTCGGCACCTCGGCGGCGTTATATCAGTCGGCACCTTGGCGGCGTTTATCAGTCGGCACCTTGGCGGCGTTATATCAGTCGGCACCTTGGCGGCGTTATATCAGTCGGCACCTTGGCGGCGTTATATCAGTCGGCACCTTGGCGGCGTTATATCAGTCGGCACCTTGGCGGCGTTATATCAGTCGGCGCCTTGGCGGCGTAATATCAGTCGGCACCTTGGCGGCGTTATATCAGTCGGCACCTCGGCGGCGTTATATCAGTCGGCACCTTGGCGGCAGGGTGTATCAGTCGGCACCTTGGCGGCAGGGTGTATCAGTCGGCACCTCGGCGGCGTTATATCAGTCGGCACCTCGGCGGCGTTATATCAGTCGGCACCTTGGCGGCGTTATATCAGTCGGCACCTTGGCGGCGTTATATCAGTCGGCACCTCGGCGGCAGGGTGTATCAGTCGGCACCTTGGCGGCAAGGTGTATCAGTCGGCACCTTGGCGGCGTTATATCAGTCGGCACCTCGGCGGCGTTATATCAGTCGGCACCTTGGCGGCGTTATATCAGTCGGCACCTTGGCGGCGTTATATCAGTCGGCACCTTAGCGGCGTTATATCAGTCGGCACCTTGGCGGCGTTATATCAGTCGGCACCTCGGCGGCGTTATATCAGTCGGCACCTCGGCGGCAGGGTGTATCAGTCGGCACCTTGGCGGCGTTATATCAGTCGGCACCTCGGCGGCAGGGTGTATCAGTCGGCACCTCGGCGGCGTTATATCAGTCGGCACCTCGGCGGCGTTATATCAGTCGGCACCTTGGCGGCGTTATATCAGTCGGCACCTCGGCGGCGTTATATCAGTCGGCACCTCGGCGGCAGGGTGTATCAGTCGGCACCTTGGCGGCAGGGTGTATCTGTCGGCACCTCGGCGGCGTTATATCAGTCGGCACCTCGGCGGCGTTATATCAGTCGGCACCTTGGCGGCGTTATATCAGTCGGCACCTTGGCGGCGTTATATCAGTCGGCACCTCGGCGGCAGGGTGTATCAGTCGGCACCTTGGCGGCAAGGTGTATCAATCGGCACCTTGGCGGCGTTATATCAGTCGGCACCTCGGCGGCGTTATATCAGTCGGCACCTTGGCGGCGTTATATCAGTCGGCACCTTGGCGGCGTTATATCAGTCGGCACCTTGGCGGCGTTATATCAGTCGGCACCTTGGCGGCGTTATATCAGTCGGCACCTCGGCGGCGTTATATCAGTCGGCACCTTGGCGGCGTTATATCAGTCGGCACCTCGGCGGCGTTATATCAGTCGGCACCTTGGCGGCGTTATATCAGTCGGCACCTTGGCGGCGTTATATCAGTCGGCGCCTTGGCGGCGTAATATCAGTCGGCACCTTGGCGGCGTTATATCAGTCGGCACCTCGGCGGCGTTATATCAGTCGGCACCTTGGCGGCAGGGTGTATCAGTCGGCACCTTGGCGGCAGGGTGTATCAGTCGGCACCTCGGCGGCGTTATATCAGTCGGCACCTCGGCGGCGTTATATCAGTCGGCACCTTGGCGGCGTTATATCAGTCGGCACCTTGGCGGCGTTATATCAGTCGGCACCTCGGCGGCAGGGTGTATCAGTCGGCACCTTGGCGGCAAGGTGTATCAGTCGGCACCTTGGCGGCGTTATATCAGTCGGCACCTCGGCGGCGTTATATCAGTCGGCACCTTGGCGGCGTTTATCAGTCGGCACCTTGGCGGCGTTATATCAGTCGGCACCTCAACGCCAGGGTGTATCAGTCGGCACCTCGGCGGCGTTATATCAGTCCGCACCTCGGCGGCAGGGTGAAACAATCGGCACCTCGGCGGCAGGGTGTATCAGTCGGCACCTCGGCGGCGTTAATATCAGTCGGCACCTCGGCGGCAGGGTGTATCAGTTGGCTCATCGGCGGCAGGGTGTATCAGTCGGCACCTTGGCGGCGTTATATCAGTCGGCACCTCGGCGGCAGGGTGTATCAGTCGGCACCTCGGCGGCGTTATATCAGTCGGCACCATGGCGGCGTTATATCAGTCAGCACCTCGGCGGCGTTATATCAGTCGGCACCTCGGCGGCAGGGTGTATCAGTCGGCACCTCGGCGGCGTTATATCAGTCAGCACCTTGGCGTTATATCAGTCGGCACCTTGGCGGCGTTATATCAGTCGGCACCTCGGCGGCAGGGTGTATCAGTCGGCACCTTGGCGGCAAGGTGTATCAGTCGGCACCTTGGCGGCGTTATATCAGTCGGCACCTCGGCGGCGTTATATCAGTCGGCACCTTGGCGGCGTTATATCAGTCGGCACCTTGGCGGCGTTATATCAGTCGGCGCCTTGGCGGCGTAATATCAGTCGGCACCTTGGCGGCGTTATATCAGTCGGCACCTCGGCGGCGTTATATCAGTCGGCACCTTGGCGGCAGGGTGTATCAGTCGGCACCTTGGCGGCAGGGTGTATCAGTCGGCACCTCGGCGGCGTTATATCAGTCGGCACCTCGGCGGCGTTATATCAGTCGGCACCTTGGCGGCGTTATATCAGTCGGCACCTTGGCGGCGTTATATCAGTCGGCACCTCGGCGGCAGGGTGTATCAGTCGGCACCTTGGCGGCAAGGTGTATCAGTCGGCACCTTGGCGGCGTTATATCAGTCGGCACCTCGGCGGCGTTATATCAGTCGGCACCTTGGCGGCGTTTATCAGTCGGCACCTTGGCGGCGTTATATCAGTCGGCACCTTGGCGGCGTTATATCAGTCGACACCTTGGCGGCGTTATATCAGTCGGCACCTCGGCGGCGTTATATCAGTCGGCACCTCGGCGGCAGGGTGTATCAGTCGGCACCTTGGCGGCGTTATATCAGTCGGCACCTCGGCGGCAGGGTGTATCAGTCGGCACCTCGGCGGCGTTATATCAGTCGGCACCTTGGCGGCAGGGTGTATCAGTCGGCACCTTGGCGGCGTTATATCAGTCGGCACCTTGGCGGCGTTATATCAGTCGGTACCTCGGCGGTAGGGTGTATCAATCAGTCGGCACCTTGGCGGCGTTATATCAGTCGGCACCTCAACGCCAGGGTGTATCAGTCGGCACCTCGGCGGCGTTATATCAGTCGGCACCTCGGCGGCAGGGTGTATCAGTCGGCACCTTGGCGGCAAGGTGTATCAGTCGGCACCTCGGCGGCGTTATATCAGTCGGCACCTCGGCGGCGTTATATCAGTCGGCACCTTGGCGGCGTTATATCAGTCGGCACCTTGGCGGCGTTATATCAGTCGGCACCTCGGCGGCAGGGTGTATCAGTCGGCACCTTGGCGGCAAGGTGTATCAGTCGGCACCTTGGCGGCGTTATATCAGTCGGCACCTCGGCGGCGTTATATCAGTCGGCACCTTGGCGGCGTTATATCAGTCGGCACCTTGGCGGCGTTATATCAGTCGGCACCTTGGCGGCGTTATATCAGTCGGCACCTTGGCGGCGTTATATCAGTCGGCGCCTTGGCGGCGTAATATCAGTCGGCACCTTGGCGGCGTTATATCAGTCGGCACCTCGGCGGCGTTATATCAGTCGGCACCTTGGCGGCAGGGTGTATCAGTCGGCACCTTGGCGGCAGGGTGTATCAGTCGGCACCTCGGCGGCGTTATATCAGTCGGCACCTCGGCGGCGTTATATCAGTCGGCACCTTGGCGGCGTTATATCAGTCGGCACCTTGGCGGCGTTATATCAGTCGGCACCTCGGCGGCAGGGTGTATCAGTCGGCACCTTGGCGGCAAGGTGTATCAGTCGGCACCTTGGCGGCGTTATATCAGTCGGCACCTCGGCGGCGTTATATCAGTCGGCACCTTGGCGGCGTTATATCAGTCGGCACCTTGGCGGCGTTATATCAGTCGGCACCTTGGCGGCGTTATATCAGTCGGCACCTTGGCGGCGTTATATCAGTCGGCACCTCGGCGGCGTTATATCAGTCGGCACCTTGGCGGCAGGGTGTATCAGTCGGCACCTTGGCGGCGTTATATCAGTCGGCACCTCGGCGGCAGGGTGTATCAGTCGGCACCTCGGCGGCGTTATATCAGTCGGCACCTCGGCGGCAGGGTGTATTAGTTGGCACCTCGGCGGCGTTATATCAGTCGGCACCTTGGCGGCGTTATATCAGTCGGCACCTCGGCGGCAGGGTGTATCAGTCGGCACCTTGGCGGCGTTATATCAGTCGGCACCTCGGCGGCAGGGTGTATCAGTCGGCACCTCGGCGGCGTTATATCAGTCGGCACCTCGGCGGCAGGGTGTATCAGTCGGCACCTTGGCGGCAAGGTGTATCAGTCGGCACCTCGGCGGCGTTATATCAGTCGGCACCTTTGCGGCAGGGTGTATCAGTCGGCACCTTGGCGTTATATCAGTCGGCACCTTGGCGTTATATCAGTCGGCACCTCGGCGGCAGGGTGTATTAGTCGGCACCTTGGCGGCAAGGTGTATCAGTCGGCACCTCGGCGGCGTTATATCAGTCGGCACCTTGGCGGCGTTATATCAGTCGGCACCTTGGCGGCGTTATATCAGTCGGCACCTCGGCGGCAGGGTGTATCAGTCGGCACCTTGGCGGCAAGGTGTATCAGTCGGCACCTTGGCGGCGTTATATCAGTCGGCACCTCGGCGGCGTTATATCAGTCGGCACCTTGGCGGCGTTATATCAGTCGGCACCTTGGCGGCGTTGTATCAGTCGGCACCTTGGCGGCGTTATATCAGTCGGCACCTTGGCGGCGTTATATCAGTCGGCACCTCGGCGGCGTTATATCAGTCGGCACCTCGGCGGCAGGGTGTATCAGTCGGCACCTTGGCGGCGTTATATCAGTCGGCACCTCGGCGGCAGGGTGTATCAGTCGGCACCTCGGCGGCGTTATATCAGTCGGCACCTCGGCGGCGCTATATCAGTCGGCACCTTGGCGGCGTTATATCAGTCGGCACCTCGGCGGCGTTATATCAGTCGGCACCTCGGCGGCAGGGTGTATCAGTCGGCACCTTGGCGGCAGGGTGTATCTGTCGGCACCTCGGCGGCGTTATATCAGTCGGCACCTCGGCGGCGTTATATCAGTCGGCACCTTGGCGGCGTTATATCAGTCGGCACCTTGGCGGCGTTATATCAGTCGGCACCTCGGCGGCAGGGTGTATCAGTCGGCACCTTGGCGGCAAGGTGTATCAATCGGCACCTTGGCGGCGTTATATCAGTCGGCACCTCGGCGGCGTTATATCAGTCGGCACCTTGGCGGCGTTATATCAGTCGGCACCTTGGCGGCGTTATATCAGTCGGCACCTTGGCGGCGTTATATCAGTCGGCGCCTTGGCGGCGTAATATCAGTCGGCACCTTGGCGGCGTTATATCAGTCGGCACCTCGGCGGCGTTATATCAGTCGGCACCTTGGCGGCAGGGTGCATCAGTCGGCACCTTGGCGGCAGGGTGTATCAGTCGGCACCTCGGCGGCGTTATATCAGTCGGCACCTCGGCGGCGTTATATCAGTCGGCACCTTGGCGGCGTTATATCAGTCGGCACCTTGGCGGCGTTATATCAGTCGGCACCTCGGCGGCAGGGTGTATCAGTCGGCACCTTGGCGGCAAGGTGTATCAGTCGGCACCTTGGCGGCGTTATATCAGTCGGCACCTCGGCGGCGTTATATCAGTCGGCACCTTGGCGGCGTTTATCAGTCGGCACCTTGGCGGCGTTATATCAGTCGGCACCTCAACGCCAGGGTGTATCAGTCGGCACCTCGGCGGCGTTATATCAGTCCGCACCTCGGCGGCAGGGTGAATCAATCGGCACCTCGGCGGCAGGGTGTATCAGTCGGCACCTCGGCGGCGTTAATATCAGTCGGCACCTCGGCGGCAGGGTGTATCAGTTGGCTCATCGGCGGCAGGGTGTATCAGTCGGCACCTTGGCGGCGTTATATCAGTCGGCACCTCGGCGGCAGGGTGTATCAGTCGGCACCTCGGCGGCGTTATATCAGTCGGCACCTTGGCGGCAGGGTGTATCAGTCGGCACCTCGGCGGCATGGTGCATCAGTCGGCACCTCGGCGGCAGGGTGAATCAGTCGGCACCTCGGCGGCGTTATATCAGTCGGCACCTCGGCGGCAGGTTGTATCAGTCGGCACCTTGGCGGCGTTATATCAGTCGGCACCTTGGCGGGGTTATATCAGTCGACACCTCGGGGGCGTTATATCAGTCGGCACCTCGGCGGCGTTATATCAGTCGGCACCTCGGTGGCAGGGTGTATCAGTCGGCACCTTGGCGGCGTTATATCAGTCGGCATCTTGGCGGCGTTATATCAGTCGGCACCTCGGTGGCAGGGTGTATCAGTCGGCACCTTGGCGGCGTTATATCAGTCGGCACCTTGGCGGCAGGGTGTATCAGTCGGCACCTTGGCGGCGTTATATCAGTCGGCACCTTGGCGGCAGGGTGTATCAGTCGGCACCTCGGCGGCATGGTGCATCAGTCGGCACCTCGGCGGCAGGGTGAATCAGTCGGCACCTCGGCGGCGTTATATCAGTCGGCACCTCGGCGGCAGGGTGTATCAGTCGGCACTTCGGCGGCAAGGTATATCAGTCGGCACCTCGGCGGCAGGGTGTATCAGTTGGCGCATCGGCGGCAGGGTGTATCAGTCGGCACCATGGCGGCGTTATATCAGTCGGCACCTCGGCGGCGTTATATCAGTCGGCACCTCGGCGGCAGGGTGTATCAGTCGGCACTTCGGCGGCAAGGTATATCAGTCGGCACCTCGACGCCAGGGTGTATCAGTCGGCACCTCGGCGGCGTTATATCAGTCGGCACCTTGGCGGCAGGGTGTATCAGTCGGCACCTTGGCGGCGTTATATCAGTCGGCACCTTGGCGGCGTTATATCAGTCGGTACCTCGGCGGTAGGGTGTATCAATCAGTCGGCACCTTGGCGGCGTTATATCAGTCGGCACCTCAACGCCAGGGTGTATCAGTCGGCACCTCGGCGGCGTTATATCAGTCCGCACCTCGGCGGCAGGGTGAATCAATCGGCACCTCGGCGGCAGGGTGTATCAGTCGGCACCTCGGCGGCGTTAATATCAGTCGGCACCTCGGCGGCAGGGTGTATCAGTTGGCTCATCGGCGGCAGGGTGTATCAGTCGGCACCTTGGCGGCGTTATATCAGTCGGCACCTCGGCGGCAGGGTGTATCAGTCGGCACCTCGTCGGCGTTATATCAGTCGGCACCATGGCGGCGTTATATCAGTCAGCACCTCGGCGGCGTTATATCAGTCGGCACCTCGGCGGCAGGGTGTATCAGTCGGCACCTCGGCGGCGTTATATCAGCCGGCACCTTGGCGTTATATCAGTCGGCACCTTGGCGGCGTTATATCAGTCGGCACCTCGGCGGCAGGGTGTATCAGTCGGCACCTTGGCGGCAAGGTGTATCAGTCGGCACCTTGGCGGCGTTATATCAGTCGGCACCTCGGCGGCGTTATATCAGTCGGCACCTTGGCGGCGTTATATCAGTCGGCACCTTGGCGGCGTTATATCAGTCGGCGCCTTGGCGGCGTAATATCAGTCGGCACCTTGGCGGCGTTATATCAGTCGGCACCTAGGCGGCGTTATATCAGTCGGCACCTTGGCGGCAGGGTGTATCAGTCGGCACCTTGGCGGCAGGGTGTATCAGTCGGCACCTCGGCGGCGTTATATCAGTCGGCACCTCGGCGGCGTTATATCAGTCGGCACCTTGGCGGCGTTATATCAGTCGGCACCTTGGCGGCGTTATATCAGTCGGCACCTCGGCGGCAGGGTGTATCAGTCGGCACCTTGGCGGCAAGGTGTATCAGTCGGCACCTTGGCGGCGTTATATCAGTCGGCACCTCGGCGGCGTTATATCAGTCGGCACCTTGGCGGCGTTATATCAGTCGGCACCTTGGCGGCGTTATATCAGTCGGCACCTTGGCGGCGTTATATCAGTCGGCACCTCGGCGGCGTTATATCAGTCGGCACCTCGGCGGCAGGGTGTATCAGTCGGCACCTTGGCGGCGTTATATCAGTCGGCACCTCGGCGGCAGGGTGTATCAGTCGGCACCTCGGCGGCGTTGTATCAGTCGGCACCTCGGCGGCGTTATATCAGTCGGCACCTTGGCGGCGTTATATCAGTCGGCACCTCGGCGGCGTTATATCAGTCGGCACCTCGGCGGCAAGGTGTATCAGTCGGCACCTTGGCGGCAGGGTGTATCTGTCGGCACCTCGGCGGCGTTATATCAGTCGGCACCTCGGCGGCGTTATATCAGTCGGCACCTTGGCGGCGTTATATCAGTCGGCACCTTGGCGGCGTTATATCAGTTGGCACCTCGGCGGCAGGGTGTATCAGTCGGCACCTTGGCGGCAAGGTGTATCAGTCGGCACCTTGGCGGCGTTATATCAGTCGGCACCTCGGCGGCGTTATATCAGTCGGCACCTTGGCGGCAGGGTGTATCAGTCGGCACCTTGGCGTTATATCAGTCGGCACCTTGGCGTTATATCAGTCGGCACCTCGGCGGCAGGGTGTATTAGTCGGCACCTTGGCGGCAGGGTGTATCAGTCGGCACCTTGGCGTTATATCGGTCGGCATCTTGGCGGCTTTATATCAGTCGGCACCTCGGCGGCGTTATATTAGTCGGCACCTTGGCGGCAGGGTGTATCAGTCGGCACCTTGGCGTTATATCGGTCGGCATCTTGGCGGCTTTATATCAGTCGGCACCTCGGCGGCGTTATATTAGTCGGCACCTTGGCGGCGTTATATCACTCGGCACCTTGGCGGCGTTATATCAGTCGGCACCTTGGCGGCGTTATATCAGTCGGCACCTTGGCGGCGTTATATCAGTCGGCACCTCGGCGGCGTTATATCAGTCGGCACCTCGGCGGCAGGGTGTATCAGTCGGCACTTCGGCGGCAAGGTATATCAGTCGGCACCTCGGCGGCAGGGTGTATCAGTTGGCACCTTGGCGGCGTTATATCAGTCGGCACCTTGGCGGCGTTATATCAGTCGGCACCTCGGTGGCAGGGTGTATCAGTCGGCACCTTGGCGGCGTTATATCAGTCGGCACCTTGGCGGCAGGGTGTATCAGTCGGCACATTGGCGGCGTTATATCAGTCGGCACCTTGGCGGCAGGGTGTATCAGTCGGCACCTTTGCGGCGTTATATCAGTCGGCACCTTGGCGGCGTTATATCAGTCGGCACCTTGGCGGCGTTATATCAGTCGGCACCTTGGCGGCGTTATATCAGTCGGCACCTCGGCGGCAGGGTGTATCAGTCGGCACCTCGGCGGCGTTATATCAGTCGGCACCTTGGCGGCGTTATATCAGTCAGCACCTTGGCGGCAGGGTGTATCAGTCGGCACCTTGGCGGCGTTATATCAGTCGGCACCTCAGCGGCAGGGTGTATCAGTCGGCACCTCGGCGGCAGGGTGTATCAGTCGGCACCTCGGCGGCGTTATATCAGTCGGCACCTCGGCGGCAGGGTGTATTAGTCGGCACCTCGGCGGCGTTATATCAGTCGGCACCTTGGCGGCGTTATATCAGTCGGCACCTCGGCGGCAGGGTGTATCAGTCGGCACCTTGGCGGCGTTATATCAGTCGGCACCTCGGCGGCAGGGTGTATCAGTCGGCACCTCGGCGGCGTTATATCAGTCGGCACCTCGGCGGCAGGGTGTATCAGTCGGCACCTTGGCGGCAAGGTGTATCAGTCGGCACCTCGGCGGCGTTATATCAGTCGGCACCTTTGCGGCAGGGTGTATCAGTCGGCACCTTGGCGTTATATCAGTCGGCACCTTGGCGTTATATCAGTCGGCACCACGGCGGCAGGGTGTATTAGTCGGCACCTTGGCGGCAGGGTGTATCAGTCGGCACCTTGGCGTTATATCGGTCGGCATCTTGGCGGCTTTATATCAGTCGGCACTTCGGCGGCGTTATATTAGTCGGCACCTTGGCGGCAGGGTGTATCAGTCGGCACCTTGGCGTTATATCGGTCGGCATCTTGGCGGCTTTATATCAGTCGGCACCTCGGCGGCGTTATATTAGTCGGCACCTTGGCGGCGTTATATCACTCGGCACCTTGGCGGCGTTATATCAGTCGGCACCTTGGCGGCGTTATATCAGTCGGCACCTTGGCGGCGTTATATCAGTCGGCACCTCGGCGGCGTTATATCAGTCGGCACCTCGGCGGCAGGGTGTATCAGTCGGAACTTCGGCGGCAAGGTATATCAGTCGGCACCTCGGCGGCAGGGTGTATCAGTTGGCGCATCGGCGGCAGGGTGTATCAGTCGGCACCATGGCGGCGTTATATCAGTCGGCACCTCGGCGGCGTTATATCAGTCGGCACCTCGGCGGCAGGGTGTATCAGTCGGCACTTCGGCGGCAAGGTATATCAGTCGGCACCTCGACGCCAGGGTGTATCAGTCGGCACCTCGGCGGCGTTATATCAGTCGGCACCTTGGCGGCAGGGTGTATCAGTCGGCACCTTGGCGGCGTTATATCAGTCGGCACCTTGGCGGCGTTATATCAGTCGGTACCTCGGCGGTAGGGTGTATCAATCAGTCGGCACCTTGGCGGCGTTATATCAGTCGGCACCTCAACGCCAGGGTGTATCAGTCGGCACCTCGGCGGCGTTATATCAGTCCGCACCTCGGCGGCAGGGTGAATCAATCGGCACCTCGGCGGCAGGGTGTATCAGTCGGCACCTCGGCGGCGTTAATATCAGTCGGCACCTCGGCGGCAGGGTGTATCAGTTGGCTCATCGGCGGCAGGGTGTATCAGTCGGCACCTTGGCGGCGTTATATCAGTCGGCACCTCGGCGGCAGGGTGTATCAGTCGGCACCTCGGCGGCGTTATATCAGTCGGCACCATGGCGGCGTTATATCAGTCAGCACTTCGGCGGCGTTATATCAGTCGGCACCTCGGCGGCAGGGTGTATCAGTCGGCACCTCGGCGGCGTTATATCAGTCGGCACCTTGGCGTTATATCAGTCGGCACCTTGGCGGCGTTATATCAGTCGGCACCTCGGCGGCAGGGTGTATCAGTCGGCACCTTGGCGGCAAGGTGTATCAGTCGGCACCTTGGCGGCGTTATATCAGTCGGCACCTCGGCGGCGTTATATCAGTCGGCACCTTGGCGGCGTTATATCAGTCGGCACCTTGGCGGCGTTATATCAGTCGGCGCCTTGGCGGCGTAATATCAGTCGGCACCTTGGCGGCGTTATATCAGTCGGCACCTCGGCGGCGTTATATCAGTCGGCACCTTGGCGGCAGGGTGTATCAGTCGGCACCTTGGCGGCAGGGTGTATCAGTCGGCACCTCGGCGGCGTTATATCAGTCGGCACCTCGGCGGCGTTATATCAGTCGGCACCTTGGTGGCGTTATATCAGTCGGCGCCTTGGCGGCGTTATATCAGTCGGCACCTCGGCGGCAGGGTGTATCAGTCGGCACCTTGGCGGCAAGGTGTATCAGTCGGCACCTTGGCGGCGTTATATCAGTCGGCACCTCGGCGGCGTTATATCAGTCGGCACCTTGGCGGCGTTATATCAGTCGGCACCTTGGCGGCGTTATATCAGTCGGCACCTTGGCGGCGTTATATCAGTCGGCACCTTGGCGGCGTTATATCAGTCGGCACCTCGGCGGCTTTATATCAGTCGGCACCTCGGCGGCAGGGTGTATCAGTCGGCACCTTGGCGGCGTTATATCAGTCGGCACCTCGGCGGCAGGGTGTATCAGTCGGCACCTCGGCGGCGTTATATCAGTCGGCACCTCGGCGGCGTTATATCAGTCGGCACCTTGGCGGCGTTATATCAGTCGGCACCTCGGCGGCGTTATATCAGTGGGCACCTCGGCGGCAGGGTGTATCAGTCGGCACCTTGGCGGCAGGGTGTATCTGTCGGCACCTCGGCGGCGTTATATCAGTCGGCACCTCGGCGGCGTTATATCAGTCGGCACCTTGGCGGCGTTATATCAGTCGGCACCTTGGCGGCGTTATATCAGTCGGCACCTCGGCGGCAGGGTGTATCAGTCGGCACCTTGGCGGCAAGGTGTATCAATCGGCACCTTGGCGGCGTTATATCAGTCGGCACCTCGGCGGCGTTATATCAGTCGGCACCTTGGCGGCGTTATATCAGTCGGCACCTTGGCGGCGTTATATCAGTCGGCACCTTGGCGGCGTTATATCAGTCGGCACCTTGGCGGCGTTATATCAGTCGGCACCTCGGCGGCGTTATATCAGTCGGCACCTTGGCGGCGTTATATCAGTCGGCATCTTGGCGGCGTTATATCAGTCGGCACCTTGGCGGCGTTATATCAGTCGGCACCTTGGCGGCGTTATATCAGTCGGCGCCTTGGCGGCGTAATATCAGTCGGCACCTTGGCGGCGTTATATCAGTCGGCACCTCGGCGGCGTTATATCAGTCGGCACCTTGGCGGCAGGGTGTATCAGTCGGCACCTTGGCGGCAGGGTGTATCAGTCGGCACCTCGGCGGCGTTATATCAGTCGGCACCTCGGCGGCGTTATATCAGTCGGCACCTTGGCGGCGTTATATCAGTCGGCACCTTGGCGGCGTTATATCAGTCGGCACCTCGGCGGCAGGGTGTATCAGTCGGCACCTTGGCGGCAAGGTGTATCAGTCGGCACCTTGGCGGCGTTATATCAGTCGGCACCTCAGCGGCGTTATATCAGTCGGCACCTTGGCGGCGTTTATCAGTCGGCACCTTGGCGGCGTTATATCAGTCGGCACCTTGGCGGCGTTATATCAGTCGGCACCTTGGCGGCGTTATATCAGTCGGCACCTTGGCGGCGTTATATCAGTCGGCACCTTGGCGGCGTTATATCAGTCGGCGCCTTGGCGGCGTAATATCAGTCGGCACCTTGGCGGCGTTATATCAGTCGGCACCTCGGCGGCGTTATATCAGTCGGCACCTTGGCGGCAGGGTGTATCAGTCGGCACCTCGGCGGCGTTATATCAGTCGGCACCTCGGCGGCGTTATATCAGTCGGCACCTTGGCGGCGTTATATCAGTCGGCACCTCGGCGGCGTTATATCAGTCGGCACCTCGGCGGCAGGGTGTATCAGTCGGCACCTTGGCGGCAGGGTGTATCAGTCGGCACCTTGGCGGCGTTATATCAGTCGGCACCTCGGGGGCGTTATATCAGTCGGCACCTTGGCGGCGTTATATCAGTCGGCACCTTGGCGGCGTTATATCAGTCGGCACCTTGGCGGCGTTATATCAGTCTACACCTTGGCGGCGTTATATCAGTCTGCACCTCGGCGGCGTTATATCAGTCGGCACCTTGGCGGCAGGGTGTATCAGTCGGCACCTCGGCGGCGTTATATCAGTCGGCACCTCGGCGGCGTTATATCAGTCGGCACCTTGGCGGCGTTATATCAGTCGGCACCTCGGCGGCGTTATATCAGTCGGCACCTTGGCGGCGTTATATCAGTCGGCACCTTGGCGGCGTTATATCAGTCGGCACCTTGGCGGCGTTAAATCAGTCGGCACCTTGGCGGCGTTATATCAGTCGGCACCTCGGCGGCAGGGTGTATCAGTCGGCACCTTGGCGGCGTTATATCAGTCGGCACCTCGGCGGCAGGGTGTATCAGTCGGCACCTCGGCGGCGTTATATCAGTCGGCACCTCGGCGGCGCTATATCAGTCGGCACTTTGGCGGCGTTATATCAGTCGGCACCTCGGCGGCGTTATATCAGTCGGCACCTCGGCGGCAGGGTGTATCAGTTGGCACCTTGGCGGCGTTATATCAGTCGGCACCTTGGCGGCGTTATATCAGTCGGCACCTCGGCGGCATTATATCAGTCGGCACCTTGGCGGCGTTATATCAGTGGGCACCTTGGCGGTGTTATATCAGTCGGCACCTTGGCGGCGTTATATCAGTCGGCACCTTGGCGGCGTTATATCAGTCGGCACCTTGGCGGCAGGGTGTATCAGTCGGCACCTTGGCGGCGTTATATCAGTCGGCACCTTGGCGGCAGGGTGTATCAGTCGGCACCTTGGCGGCGTTATATCAGTCGGCACCTTGGCGGCGTTATATCAGTCGGCACCTCGGCGGCAGGGTGTATCAGTTGGCACCTTGGCGGCGTTATATCAGTCGGCACCTTGGCGGCGTTATATCAGTCGGCACCTCGGTGGCAGGGTGTATCAGTCGGCACCTTGGCGGCGTTATATCAGTCGGCACCTTGGCGGCAGGGTGTATCAGTCGGCACCTTGGCGGCGTTATATCAGTCGGCACCTTGGCGGCAGGGTGTATCAGTCGGCACCTTTGCGGCGTTATATCAGTCGGTACCTTGGCGGCGTTATATCAGTCGGCACCTTGGCGGCGTTATATCAGTCGGCACCTCGGCGGCAGGGTGTATCAGTCGGCACCTCGGCGGCGTTATATCAGTCGGCACCTTGGCGGCGTTATATCAGTCAGCACCTTGGCGGCAAGGTGTATCAGTCGGCACCTTGGCGGCGTTATATCAGTCGGCACCTCGGCGGCAGGGTGTATCAGTCGGCACCTCGGCGGCGTTATATCAGTCGGCACCTCGGCGGCAGGGTGTATTAGTCGGCACCTCGGCGGCGTTATATCAGTCGGCACCTTGGCGGCGTTATATCAGTCGGCACCTCGGCGGCAGGGTGTATCAGTCGGCACCTCGGCGGCGTTATATCAGTCGGCACCTCGGCGGCGTTATATCTGTCGGCACCTCGGCGGCAGGGTGTATTAGTCGGCACCTCGGCGGCGTTATATCAGTCGGCACCTTGGCGGCGTTATATCAGTCGGCACCTCGGCGGCAGGGTGTATCAGTCGGCACCTCGGCGGCGTTATATCAGTCGGCACCTCGGCGGCGTTATATCAGTCGGCACCTCGGCGGCAGGGTGTATTAGTCGGCACCTCGGCGGCGTTATATCAGTCGGCACCTTGGCGGCGTTATATCAGTCGGCACCTCGACGCCAGGGTGTATCAGTCGGCACCTCGGCGGCGTTATATCAGTCGGCACCTTGGCGGCAGGGTGTAGCAGTCGGCACCTTGGCGGCGTTATATCAGTCGGCACCTTGGCGGCGTTATATCAGTCGGTACCTCGGCGGTAGGGTGTATCAATCAGTCGGCACCTTGGCGGCGTTATATCAGTCGGCACCTTGGCGGCAGGGTGTATCAGTCGGCATCTCGGCGGCGTTATATCAGTCGGCACCTTGGCGGCAGGTGTATCAGTCGGCACCTTGGCGGCAGGGTGTATCAGTTGGCACCTTGTAGGCGTTATATCAGTCGGCACCTCGGCGGCAGGGTGTATCAGTTGGCTCATCGGCGGCAGGGTGTATCAGTCGGCACCTTGGCGTCGTTATATCAGTCGGCACCTTGGCGGCGTTATATCAGTCGGCACCTCGGCGGCGTTATATCAGTCGGCACCTCGGCGGCAAAGTATATCAGTCGGCACCTCGGCGACAGGGTGAATCAATCGGCACCTTGGCGGCAGGGTGTATCAGTTGGCACCTTGGCGGCGTTATATCACTCGGCACCTTGGCGGCAGGGTGTATCAGTCGGCACCTTGGCGGCGTTATATCAGTCGGCACCTCGGCGGCGTTATATCAGTCGGCACCTCGGCGGCAAGGTATATCAGTCGGCACCTCGGCGGCAAGGTGTATCAGTCGGCACCTCGGCGGCGTTATATCAGTCGGCACCTTGGCGGCGTTATATCAGTCGGCACCTCGGCGGCAGGGTGTATCAGTCGGCACTTCGGCGGCAAGGTATATCAGTCGACACCTCGGCGGCAGGGTGTATCAGTTGGCTCATCGGCGGCGGGGTGTATCAGTCGGCACCATGGCGGCGTTATATCAGTCGGCACCTCGGCGGCGTTATATCAGTCGGCACCTCGGCGGCAGGGTGTATCAGTCGGCACTTCGGCGGCAAGGTATATTAGTCGGCACCTCGACGCCAGGGTGTATCAGTCGGCACCTCGGCGGCGTTATATCAGTCGGCACCTTGGCGGCAGGGTGTATCAGTCGGCACCTTGGCGGCGTTATATCAGTCGGCACCTTGGCGGCGTTGTATCAGTAGGTACCTCGGCGGTAGGGTGTATCAATCAGTCGGCACCTTGGCGGCGTTATATCAGTCGGCACCTCGACGCCAGGGTGTATCGGTCGGCACCTCGGCGGCGTTATATCAGTCGGCACGTCGGCGGCAGGGTGAATCAATCGGCACCTCGGCGGCAGGGTGTATCAGTCGGCACCTCGGCGGCGTTAATATCAGTCGGCACCTCGGCGGCAGGGTGTATCAGTCGGCACCTCGGCGGCGTTATATCAGTCGGCACCATGGCGGCGTTATATCAGTCGGCACCTCGGCGGCGTTATATCAGTCGGCACCTCGGCGGCAGGGTGTATCAGTCGGCACCTCGGCGGCGTTATATCAGTCGGCACCTTGGCGGCGTTATATCAGTCGGCACCTTGGCGTTATATCAGTCGGCACCTTGGCGGCGTTATATCAGTCGGCACCTCGGCGGCAGGGTGTATCAGTCGGCACCTTGGCGGCAAGGTGTATCAGTCGGCACCTTGGCGGCGTTATATCAGTCGGCACCTCGGGGGCGTTATATCAGTCGGCACCTTGGCGGCGTTATATCAGTCGGCACCTTGGCGGCGTTATATCAGTCGGCACCTTGGCGGCGTTATATCAGTCTACACCTTGGCGGCGTTATATCAGTCGGCACCTCGGCGGCGTTATATCAGTCGGCACCTTGGCGGCAGGGTGTATCAGTCGGCACCTTGGCGGCAGGGTGTATCAGTCGGCACCTCGGCGGCGTTATATCAGTCGGCACCTCGGCGGCGTTATATCAGTCGGCACCTTGGCGGCGTTATATCAGTCGGCACCTTGGCGGCGTTATATCAGTCGGCACCTCGGCGGCGTTATATCAGTCGGCACCTTGGCGGCGTTATATCAGTCGGCACCTTGGCGGCGTTATATCAGTCGGCACCTTGGCGGCGTTATATCAGTCGGCACCTTGGCGGCGTTATATCAGTCGACACCTCGGCGGCAGGGTGTATCAGTCGGCACCTTGGCGGCGTTATATCAGTCGGCACCTCGGCGGCAGGGTATATCAGTCGGCACCTCGGCGGCGTTATATCAGTCGGTACCTCGGCGGCGTTATATCAGTCGGCACCTTGGCGGCGTTATATCAGTCGGCACCTCGGCGGCGTTATATCAGTCGGCACCTCGGCGGCAGGGTGTATCAGTCGGCACCTTGGCGGCAGGGTGTACCAGTCGGCACCTCGGCGGCGTTATATCAGTCGGCACCTCGGCGGCGTTATATCAGTCGGCACCTTGGCGGCGATATATCAGTCGGCACCTTGGCGGCGTTATATCAGTCGGCACCTCGGCGGCAGGGTGTATCAGTCGGCACCTTGGCGGCAAGGTGTATCAGTCGGCACCTTGGCGGCGTTATATCAGTCGGCACCTCGGCGGCGTTATATCAGTCGGCACCTTGGCGGCGTTATATCAGTCGGCACCTTGGCGGTGTTATATCAGTCGGCACCTTGGCGGCGTTATATCAGTCGGCACCTTGGCGGCGTTATATCAGTCGGCACCTCGGCGGCGTTATATCAGTCGGCACCTCGGCGGCAGGGTGTATTAGTCGGCACCTTGGCGGCGTTATATCAGTCGGCACCTCGGCGGCATGGTGCATCAGTCGGCACCTCGGCGGCAGGGTGAATCAGTCGGCACCTCGGCGGCGTTATATCAGTCGGCACCTCGGCGGCAGGTTGTATCAGTCGGCACCTTGGCGGCGTTATATCAGTCGGCACCTTGGCGGCGTTATATCAGTTGACACCTCGCGGGCGTTATATCAGTCGGCACCTCGGCGGCGTTATATCAGTCGGCACCTCGGTGGCAGGGTGTATCAGTCGGCACCTTGGCGGCGTTATATCAGTCGGCACCTTGGCGGCAGGGTGTATCAGTCGGCACCTTGGCGGCGTTATATCAGTCGGCACCTTGGCGGCGTTATATCAGTCGGCACCTCGGCGGCAGGGTGTATCAGTTGGCGGCGTTATATCAGTCGGCACCTTGGCGGCGTTATATCAGTCGGCACCTCGGTGGCAGGGTGTATCAGTCGGCACCTTGGCGGCGTTATTTCAGTCGGCACCTTGGCGGCAGGGTGTATCAGTCGGCACCTTGGCGGCGTTATATCAGTCGGCACCTTGGCGGCAGGGTGTATCAGTCGGCACCTTGGCGGCGTTATATCAGTCGGCACCTTGGCGGCGTTATATCAGTCGGCACCTTGGCGGCGTTATATCAGTCGGCACCTCGGCGGCAGGGTGTATCAGTCGGCACCTCGGCGGCGTTATATCAGTCGGCACCTTGGCGGCGTTATATCAGTCAGCACCTTGGCGGCAGGGTGTATCAGTCGGCACCTTGGCGGCGTTATATCAGTCGGCACCTCGGCGGCAGGGTGTATCAGTCGGCACCTCGGCGGCGTTATATTAGTCGGCACCTCGGCGGCAGGGTGTATTAGTCGGCACCTCGGCGGCGTTATATCAGTCGGCACCTTGGCGGCGTTATATCAGTCGGCACCTCGGCGGCAGGGTGTATCAGTCGGCACCTTGGCGGCGTTATATCAGTCGGCACCTCGGCGGCAGGGTGTATCAGTCGGCACCTCGGCGGCGTTATATCAGCGGCACCTCGGCGGCAGGGTGTATCAGTCGGCACCTTGGCGGCAAGGTGTATCAGTCGGCACCTCGGCGGCGTTATATCAGTCGGCACCTTGGCGGCAGGGTGTATCAGTCGGCACCTTGGCGTTATATCAGTCGGCACCTTGGCGTTATATCAGTCGGCACCTCGGCGGCAGGGTGTATTAGTCGGCACCTTGGCGGCAGGGTGTATCAGTCGGCACCTTGGCGTTATATCCGTCGGCATCTTGGCGGCTTTATATCAGTCGGCACCTCGGCGGCGTTATATTAGTCGGCACCTTGGCGGCAGGGTGTATCAGTCGGCACCTTGGCGTTATATCGGTCGGCATATTGGCGGCTTTATATCAGTCGGCACCTCGGCAGCGTTATATTAGTCGGCACCTTGGCGGCGTTATATCACTCGGCACCTTGGCGGCGTTATATCAGTCGGCACCTTGGCGGCGTTATATCAGTCGGCACCTTGGCGGCGTTATATCAGTCGGCACCTCGGCGGCGTTATATCAGTCGGCACCTCGGCGGCAGGGTGTATCAGTCGGCACTTCGGCGGCAAGGTATATCAGTCGGCACCTCGGCGGCAGGGTGTATCAGTTGGCTCATCGGCGGCAGGGTGTATCAGTCGGCACCATGGCGGCGTTATATCAGTCGGCACCTCGGCGGCGTTATATCAGTCGGCACCTCGGCGGCAGGGTGTATCAGTCGGCACTTCAGCGGCAAGGTATATCAGTCGGCACCTCGACGCCAGGGTGTATCAGTCGGCACCTCGGCGGCGTTATATCAGTCGGCACCTTGGCGGCAGGGTGTATCAGTCGGCACCTTGGCGGCGTTATATCAGTCGGCACCTTGGCGGCGTTATATCAGTCGGTACCTCAGCGGTAGGGTGTATCAATCAGTCGGCACCTTGGCGGCGTTATATCAGTCGGCACCTCGACGCCAGGGTGTATCAGTTGGCACCTCGGCGGCGATATATCAGTCGGCACCTCGGCGGCAGGGTGAATCAATCGGGACCTCGGCGGCAGGGTGTATCAGTCGGCACCTCGGCGGCGTTAATATCAGTCGGCACCTCGGCGGCAGGGTGTATCAGTTGGCTCATCGGCGGCAGGGTGTATCAGTCGGCACCTTGGCGGCGTTATATCAGTCGGCACCTCGGCGGCAGGGTGTATCAGTCGGCACCTCGGCGGCGTTATATCAGTCGGCACCATGGCGGCGTTATATCAGTCGGCACCTCGGCGGCGTTATATCAGTCGGCACCTCGGCGGCAGGGTGTATCAGTCGTCTCCTCGGCGGCGTTATATCAGTCGGCACCTTGGCGGCGTTATATCAGTCGGCACCTTGGCGGCGTTATATCAGTCGGCACCTTGGCGGCGTTATATCAGTCGGCACCTTGGCGGCGTTATATCAGTCGGCGCCTTGGCGGCGTAATATCAGTCGGCACCTTGGCGGCGTTATATCAGTCGGCACCTCGGCGGCGTTATATCAGTCGGCACCTTGGCGGCAGGGTGTATCAGTCGGCACCTTGGCGGCAGGGTGTATCAGTCGGCACCTCGGCGGCGTTATATCAGTCGGCACCTCGGCGGCGTTATATCAGTCGGCACCTTGGCGGCGTTATATCAGTCGGCACCTTGGCGGCGTTATATCAGTCGGCACCTCGGCGGCAGGGTGTATCAGTCGGCACCTTGGCGGCAAGGTGTATCAGTCGGCACCTTGGCGGCGTTATATCAGTCGGCACCTCGGCGGCGTTATATCAGTCGGCACCTTGGCGGCGTTATATCAGTCGGCACCTTGGCGGCGTTATATCAGTCGGCACCTTAGCGGCGTTATATCAGTCGGCACCTTGGCGGCGTTATATCAGTCGGCACCTCGGCGGCGTTATATCAGTCGGCACCTCGGCGGCAGGGTGTATCAGTCGGCACCTTGGCGGCGTTATATCAGTCGGCACCTCGGCGGCAGGGTGTATCAGTCGGCACCTCGGCGGCGTTATATCAGTCGGCACCTCGGCGGCGTTATATCAGTCGGCACCTTGGCGGCGTTATATCAGTCGGCACCTCGGCGGCGTTATATCAGTCGGCACCTCGGCGGCAGGGTGTATCAGTCGGCACCTTGGCGGCAGGGTGTATCTGTCGGCACCTCGGCGGCGTTATATCAGTCGGCACCTCGGCGGCGTTATATCAGTCGGCACCTTGGCGGCGTTATATCAGTCGGCACCTTGGCGGCGTTATATCAGTCGGCACCTCGGCGGCAGGGTGTATCAGTCGGCACCTTGGCGGCAAGGTGTATCAATCGGCACCTTGGCGGCGTTATATCAGTCGGCACCTCGGCGGCGTTATATCAGTCGGCACCTTGGCGGCGTTATATCAGTCGGCACCTTGGCGGCGTTATATCAGTCGGCACCTTGGCGGCGTTATATCAGTCGGCACCTTGGCGGCGTTATATCAGTCGGCACCTCGGCGGCGTTATATCAGTCGGCACCTTGGCGGCGTTATATCAGTCGGCACCTCGGCGGCGTTATATCAGTCGGCACCTTGGCGGCGTTATATCAGTCGGCACCTTGGCGGCGTTATATCAGTCGGCGCCTTGGCGGCGTAATATCAGTCGGCACCTTGGCGGCGTTATATCAGTCGGCACCTCGGCGGCGTTATATCAGTCGGCACCTTGGCGGCAGGGTGTATCAGTCGGCACCTTGGCGGCAGGGTGTATCAGTCGGCACCTCGGCGGCGTTATATCAGTCGGCACCTCGGCGGCGTTATATCAGTCGGCACCTTGGCGGCGTTATATCAGTCGGCACCTTGGCGGCGTTATATCAGTCGGCACCTCGGCGGCAGGGTGTATCAGTCGGCACCTTGGCGGCAAGGTGTATCAGTCGGCACCTTGGCGGCGTTATATCAGTCGGCACCTCGGCGGCGTTATATCAGTCGGCACCTTGGCGGCGTTTATCAGTCGGCACCTTGGCGGCGTTATATCAGTCGGCACCTCAACGCCAGGGTGTATCAGTCGGCACCTCGGCGGCGTTATATCAGTCCGCACCTCGGCGGCAGGGTGAAACAATCGGCACCTCGGCGGCAGGGTGTATCAGTCGGCACCTCGGCGGCGTTAATATCAGTCGGCACCTCGGCGGCAGGGTGTATCAGTTGGCTCATCGGCGGCAGGGTGTATCAGTCGGCACCTTGGCGGCGTTATATCAGTCGGCACCTCGGCGGCAGGGTGTATCAGTCGGCACCTCGGCGGCGTTATATCAGTCGGCACCATGGCGGCGTTATATCAGTCAGCACCTCGGCGGCGTTATATCAGTCGGCACCTCGGCGGCAGGGTGTATCAGTCGGCACCTCGGCGGCGTTATATCAGTCAGCACCTTGGCGTTATATCAGTCGGCACCTTGGCGGCGTTATATCAGTCGGCACCTCGGCGGCAGGGTGTATCAGTCGGCACCTTGGCGGCAAGGTGTATCAGTCGGCACCTTGGCGGCGTTATATCAGTCGGCACCTCGGCGGCGTTATATCAGTCGGCACCTTGGCGGCGTTATATCAGTCGGCACCTTGGCGGCGTTATATCAGTCGGCGCCTTGGCGGCGTAATATCAGTCGGCACCTTGGCGGCGTTATATCAGTCGGCACCTCGGCGGCGTTATATCAGTCGGCACCTTGGCGGCAGGGTGTATCAGTCGGCACCTTGGCGGCAGGGTGTATCAGTCGGCACCTCGGCGGCGTTATATCAGTCGGCACCTCGGCGGCGTTATATCAGTCGGCACCTTGGCGGCGTTATATCAGTCGGCACCTTGGCGGCGTTATATCAGTCGGCACCTCGGCGGCAGGGTGTATCAGTCGGCACCTTGGCGGCAAGGTGTATCAGTCGGCACCTTGGCGGCGTTATATCAGTCGGCACCTCGGCGGCGTTATATCAGTCGGCACCTTGGCGGCGTTTATCAGTCGGCACCTTGGCGGCGTTATATCAGTCGGCACCTTGGCGGCGTTATATCAGTCGACACCTTGGCGGCGTTATATCAGTCGGCACCTCGGCGGCGTTATATCAGTCGGCACCTCGGCGGCAGGGTGTATCAGTCGGCACCTTGGCGGCGTTATATCAGTCGGCACCTCGGCGGCAGGGTGTATCAGTCGGCACCTCGGCGGCGTTATATCAGTCGGCACCTTGGCGGCAGGGTGTATCAGTCGGCACCTTGGCGGCGTTATATCAGTCGGCACCTTGGCGGCGTTATATCAGTCGGTACCTCGGCGGTAGGGTGTATCAATCAGTCGGCACCTTGGCGGCGTTATATCAGTCGGCACCTCAACGCCAGGGTGTATCAGTCGGCACCTCGGCGGCGTTATATCAGTCGGCACCTCGGCGGCAGGGTGTATCAGTCGGCACCTTGGCGGCAAGGTGTATCAGTCGGCACCTCGGCGGCGTTATATCAGTCGGCACCTCGGCGGCGTTATATCAGTCGGCACCTTGGCGGCGTTATATCAGTCGGCACCTTGGCGGCGTTATATCAGTCGGCACCTCGGCGGCAGGGTGTATCAGTCGGCACCTTGGCGGCAAGGTGTATCAGTCGGCACCTTGGCGGCGTTATATCAGTCGGCACCTCGGCGGCGTTATATCAGTCGGCACCTTGGCGGCGTTATATCAGTCGGCACCTTGGCGGCGTTATATCAGTCGGCACCTTGGCGGCGTTATATCAGTCGGCACCTTGGCGGCGTTATATCAGTCGGCGCCTTGGCGGCGTAATATCAGTCGGCACCTTGGCGGCGTTATATCAGTCGGCACCTCGGCGGCGTTATATCAGTCGGCACCTTGGCGGCAGGGTGTATCAGTCGGCACCTTGGCGGCAGGGTGTATCAGTCGGCACCTCGGCGGCGTTATATCAGTCGGCACCTCGGCGGCGTTATATCAGTCGGCACCTTGGCGGCGTTATATCAGTCGGCACCTTGGCGGCGTTATATCAGTCGGCACCTCGGCGGCAGGGTGTATCAGTCGGCACCTTGGCGGCAAGGTGTATCAGTCGGCACCTTGGCGGCGTTATATCAGTCGGCACCTCGGCGGCGTTATATCAGTCGGCACCTTGGCGGCGTTATATCAGTCGGCACCTTGGCGGCGTTATATCAGTCGGCACCTTGGCGGCGTTATATCAGTCGGCACCTTGGCGGCGTTATATCAGTCGGCACCTCGGCGGCGTTATATCAGTCGGCACCTTGGCGGCAGGGTGTATCAGTCGGCACCTTGGCGGCGTTATATCAGTCGGCACCTCGGCGGCAGGGTGTATCAGTCGGCACCTCGGCGGCGTTATATCAGTCGGCACCTCGGCGGCAGGGTGTATTAGTTGGCACCTCGGCGGCGTTATATCAGTCGGCACCTTGGCGGCGTTATATCAGTCGGCACCTCGGCGGCAGGGTGTATCAGTCGGCACCTTGGCGGCGTTATATCAGTCGGCACCTCGGCGGCAGGGTGTATCAGTCGGCACCTCGGCGGCGTTATATCAGTCGGCACCTCGGCGGCAGGGTGTATCAGTCGGCACCTTGGCGGCAAGGTGTATCAGTCGGCACCTCGGCGGCGTTATATCAGTCGGCACCTTTGCGGCAGGGTGTATCAGTCGGCACCTTGGCGTTATATCAGTCGGCACCTTGGCGTTATATCAGTCGGCACCTCGGCGGCAGGGTGTATTAGTCGGCACCTTGGCGGCAAGGTGTATCAGTCGGCACCTCGGCGGCGTTATATCAGTCGGCACCTTGGCGGCGTTATATCAGTCGGCACCTTGGCGGCGTTATATCAGTCGGCACCTCGGCGGCAGGGTGTATCAGTCGGCACCTTGGCGGCAAGGTGTATCAGTCGGCACCTTGGCGGCGTTATATCAGTCGGCACCTCGGCGGCGTTATATCAGTCGGCACCTTGGCGGCGTTATATCAGTCGGCACCTTGGCGGCGTTGTATCAGTCGGCACCTTGGCGGCGTTATATCAGTCGGCACCTTGGCGGCGTTATATCAGTCGGCACCTCGGCGGCGTTATATCAGTCGGCACCTCGGCGGCAGGGTGTATCAGTCGGCACCTTGGCGGCGTTATATCAGTCGGCACCTCGGCGGCAGGGTGTATCAGTCGGCACCTCGGCGGCGTTATATCAGTCGGCACCTCGGCGGCGCTATATCAGTCGGCACCTTGGCGGCGTTATATCAGTCGGCACCTCGGCGGCGTTATATCAGTCGGCACCTCGGCGGCAGGGTGTATCAGTCGGCACCTTGGCGGCAGGGTGTATCTGTCGGCACCTCGGCGGCGTTATATCAGTCGGCACCTCGGCGGCGTTATATCAGTCGGCACCTTGGCGGCGTTATATCAGTCGGCACCTTGGCGGCGTTATATCAGTCGGCACCTCGGCGGCAGGGTGTATCAGTCGGCACCTTGGCGGCAAGGTGTATCAATCGGCACCTTGGCGGCGTTATATCAGTCGGCACCTCGGCGGCGTTATATCAGTCGGCACCTTGGCGGCGTTATATCAGTCGGCACCTTGGCGGCGTTATATCAGTCGGCACCTTGGCGGCGTTATATCAGTCGGCGCCTTGGCGGCGTAATATCAGTCGGCACCTTGGCGGCGTTATATCAGTCGGCACCTCGGCGGCGTTATATCAGTCGGCACCTTGGCGGCAGGGTGCATCAGTCGGCACCTTGGCGGCAGGGTGTATCAGTCGGCACCTCGGCGGCGTTATATCAGTCGGCACCTCGGCGGCGTTATATCAGTCGGCACCTTGGCGGCGTTATATCAGTCGGCACCTTGGCGGCGTTATATCAGTCGGCACCTCGGCGGCAGGGTGTATCAGTCGGCACCTTGGCGGCAAGGTGTATCAGTCGGCACCTTGGCGGCGTTATATCAGTCGGCACCTCGGCGGCGTTATATCAGTCGGCACCTTGGCGGCGTTTATCAGTCGGCACCTTGGCGGCGTTATATCAGTCGGCACCTCAACGCCAGGGTGTATCAGTCGGCACCTCGGCGGCGTTATATCAGTCCGCACCTCGGCGGCAGGGTGAATCAATCGGCACCTCGGCGGCAGGGTGTATCAGTCGGCACCTCGGCGGCGTTAATATCAGTCGGCACCTCGGCGGCAGGGTGTATCAGTTGGCTCATCGGCGGCAGGGTGTATCAGTCGGCACCTTGGCGGCGTTATATCAGTCGGCACCTCGGCGGCAGGGTGTATCAGTCGGCACCTCGGCGGCGTTATATCAGTCGGCACCTTGGCGGCAGGGTGTATCAGTCGGCACCTCGGCGGCATGGTGCATCAGTCGGCACCTCGGCGGCAGGGTGAATCAGTCGGCACCTCGGCGGCGTTATATCAGTCGGCACCTCGGCGGCAGGTTGTATCAGTCGGCACCTTGGCGGCGTTATATCAGTCGGCACCTTGGCGGGGTTATATCAGTCGACACCTCGGGGGCGTTATATCAGTCGGCACCTCGGCGGCGTTATATCAGTCGGCACCTCGGTGGCAGGGTGTATCAGTCGGCACCTTGGCGGCGTTATATCAGTCGGCATCTTGGCGGCGTTATATCAGTCGGCACCTCGGTGGCAGGGTGTATCAGTCGGCACCTTGGCGGCGTTATATCAGTCGGCACCTTGGCGGCAGGGTGTATCAGTCGGCACCTTGGCGGCGTTATATCAGTCGGCACCTTGGCGGCAGGGTGTATCAGTCGGCACCTCGGCGGCATGGTGCATCAGTCGGCACCTCGGCGGCAGGGTGAATCAGTCGGCACCTCGGCGGCGTTATATCAGTCGGCACCTCGGCGGCAGGGTGTATCAGTCGGCACTTCGGCGGCAAGGTATATCAGTCGGCACCTCGGCGGCAGGGTGTATCAGTTGGCGCATCGGCGGCAGGGTGTATCAGTCGGCACCATGGCGGCGTTATATCAGTCGGCACCTCGGCGGCGTTATATCAGTCGGCACCTCGGCGGCAGGGTGTATCAGTCGGCACTTCGGCGGCAAGGTATATCAGTCGGCACCTCGACGCCAGGGTGTATCAGTCGGCACCTCGGCGGCGTTATATCAGTCGGCACCTTGGCGGCAGGGTGTATCAGTCGGCACCTTGGCGGCGTTATATCAGTCGGCACCTTGGCGGCGTTATATCAGTCGGTACCTCGGCGGTAGGGTGTATCAATCAGTCGGCACCTTGGCGGCGTTATATCAGTCGGCACCTCAACGCCAGGGTGTATCAGTCGGCACCTCGGCGGCGTTATATCAGTCCGCACCTCGGCGGCAGGGTGAATCAATCGGCACCTCGGCGGCAGGGTGTATCAGTCGGCACCTCGGCGGCGTTAATATCAGTCGGCACCTCGGCGGCAGGGTGTATCAGTTGGCTCATCGGCGGCAGGGTGTATCAGTCGGCACCTTGGCGGCGTTATATCAGTCGGCACCTCGGCGGCAGGGTGTATCAGTCGGCACCTCGTCGGCGTTATATCAGTCGGCACCATGGCGGCGTTATATCAGTCAGCACCTCGGCGGCGTTATATCAGTCGGCACCTCGGCGGCAGGGTGTATCAGTCGGCACCTCGGCGGCGTTATATCAGCCGGCACCTTGGCGTTATATCAGTCGGCACCTTGGCGGCGTTATATCAGTCGGCACCTCGGCGGCAGGGTGTATCAGTCGGCACCTTGGCGGCAAGGTGTATCAGTCGGCACCTTGGCGGCGTTATATCAGTCGGCACCTCGGCGGCGTTATATCAGTCGGCACCTTGGCGGCGTTATATCAGTCGGCACCTTGGCGGCGTTATATCAGTCGGCGCCTTGGCGGCGTAATATCAGTCGGCACCTTGGCGGCGTTATATCAGTCGGCACCTAGGCGGCGTTATATCAGTCGGCACCTTGGCGGCAGGGTGTATCAGTCGGCACCTTGGCGGCAGGGTGTATCAGTCGGCACCTCGGCGGCGTTATATCAGTCGGCACCTCGGCGGCGTTATATCAGTCGGCACCTTGGCGGCGTTATATCAGTCGGCACCTTGGCGGCGTTATATCAGTCGGCACCTCGGCGGCAGGGTGTATCAGTCGGCACCTTGGCGGCAAGGTGTATCAGTCGGCACCTTGGCGGCGTTATATCAGTCGGCACCTCGGCGGCGTTATATCAGTCGGCACCTTGGCGGCGTTATATCAGTCGGCACCTTGGCGGCGTTATATCAGTCGGCACCTTGGCGGCGTTATATCAGTCGGCACCTCGGCGGCGTTATATCAGTCGGCACCTCGGCGGCAGGGTGTATCAGTCGGCACCTTGGCGGCGTTATATCAGTCGGCACCTCGGCGGCAGGGTGTATCAGTCGGCACCTCGGCGGCGTTGTATCAGTCGGCACCTCGGCGGCGTTATATCAGTCGGCACCTTGGCGGCGTTATATCAGTCGGCACCTCGGCGGCGTTATATCAGTCGGCACCTCGGCGGCAAGGTGTATCAGTCGGCACCTTGGCGGCAGGGTGTATCTGTCGGCACCTCGGCGGCGTTATATCAGTCGGCACCTCGGCGGCGTTATATCAGTCGGCACCTTGGCGGCGTTATATCAGTCGGCACCTTGGCGGCGTTATATCAGTTGGCACCTCGGCGGCAGGGTGTATCAGTCGGCACCTTGGCGGCAAGGTGTATCAGTCGGCACCTTGGCGGCGTTATATCAGTCGGCACCTCGGCGGCGTTATATCAGTCGGCACCTTGGCGGCAGGGTGTATCAGTCGGCACCTTGGCGTTATATCAGTCGGCACCTTGGCGTTATATCAGTCGGCACCTCGGCGGCAGGGTGTATTAGTCGGCACCTTGGCGGCAGGGTGTATCAGTCGGCACCTTGGCGTTATATCGGTCGGCATCTTGGCGGCTTTATATCAGTCGGCACCTCGGCGGCGTTATATTAGTCGGCACCTTGGCGGCAGGGTGTATCAGTCGGCACCTTGGCGTTATATCGGTCGGCATCTTGGCGGCTTTATATCAGTCGGCACCTCGGCGGCGTTATATTAGTCGGCACCTTGGCGGCGTTATATCACTCGGCACCTTGGCGGCGTTATATCAGTCGGCACCTTGGCGGCGTTATATCAGTCGGCACCTTGGCGGCGTTATATCAGTCGGCACCTCGGCGGCGTTATATCAGTCGGCACCTCGGCGGCAGGGTGTATCAGTCGGCACTTCGGCGGCAAGGTATATCAGTCGGCACCTCGGCGGCAGGGTGTATCAGTTGGCACCTTGGCGGCGTTATATCAGTCGGCACCTTGGCGGCGTTATATCAGTCGGCACCTCGGTGGCAGGGTGTATCAGTCGGCACCTTGGCGGCGTTATATCAGTCGGCACCTTGGCGGCAGGGTGTATCAGTCGGCACATTGGCGGCGTTATATCAGTCGGCACCTTGGCGGCAGGGTGTATCAGTCGGCACCTTTGCGGCGTTATATCAGTCGGCACCTTGGCGGCGTTATATCAGTCGGCACCTTGGCGGCGTTATATCAGTCGGCACCTTGGCGGCGTTATATCAGTCGGCACCTCGGCGGCAGGGTGTATCAGTCGGCACCTCGGCGGCGTTATATCAGTCGGCACCTTGGCGGCGTTATATCAGTCAGCACCTTGGCGGCAGGGTGTATCAGTCGGCACCTTGGCGGCGTTATATCAGTCGGCACCTCAGCGGCAGGGTGTATCAGTCGGCACCTCGGCGGCAGGGTGTATCAGTCGGCACCTCGGCGGCGTTATATCAGTCGGCACCTCGGCGGCAGGGTGTATTAGTCGGCACCTCGGCGGCGTTATATCAGTCGGCACCTTGGCGGCGTTATATCAGTCGGCACCTCGGCGGCAGGGTGTATCAGTCGGCACCTTGGCGGCGTTATATCAGTCGGCACCTCGGCGGCAGGGTGTATCAGTCGGCACCTCGGCGGCGTTATATCAGTCGGCACCTCGGCGGCAGGGTGTATCAGTCGGCACCTTGGCGGCAAGGTGTATCAGTCGGCACCTCGGCGGCGTTATATCAGTCGGCACCTTTGCGGCAGGGTGTATCAGTCGGCACCTTGGCGTTATATCAGTCGGCACCTTGGCGTTATATCAGTCGGCACCACGGCGGCAGGGTGTATTAGTCGGCACCTTGGCGGCAGGGTGTATCAGTCGGCACCTTGGCGTTATATCGGTCGGCATCTTGGCGGCTTTATATCAGTCGGCACTTCGGCGGCGTTATATTAGTCGGCACCTTGGCGGCAGGGTGTATCAGTCGGCACCTTGGCGTTATATCGGTCGGCATCTTGGCGGCTTTATATCAGTCGGCACCTCGGCGGCGTTATATTAGTCGGCACCTTGGCGGCGTTATATCACTCGGCACCTTGGCGGCGTTATATCAGTCGGCACCTTGGCGGCGTTATATCAGTCGGCACCTTGGCGGCGTTATATCAGTCGGCACCTCGGCGGCGTTATATCAGTCGGCACCTCGGCGGCAGGGTGTATCAGTCGGAACTTCGGCGGCAAGGTATATCAGTCGGCACCTCGGCGGCAGGGTGTATCAGTTGGCGCATCGGCGGCAGGGTGTATCAGTCGGCACCATGGCGGCGTTATATCAGTCGGCACCTCGGCGGCGTTATATCAGTCGGCACCTCGGCGGCAGGGTGTATCAGTCGGCACTTCGGCGGCAAGGTATATCAGTCGGCACCTCGACGCCAGGGTGTATCAGTCGGCACCTCGGCGGCGTTATATCAGTCGGCACCTTGGCGGCAGGGTGTATCAGTCGGCACCTTGGCGGCGTTATATCAGTCGGCACCTTGGCGGCGTTATATCAGTCGGTACCTCGGCGGTAGGGTGTATCAATCAGTCGGCACCTTGGCGGCGTTATATCAGTCGGCACCTCAACGCCAGGGTGTATCAGTCGGCACCTCGGCGGCGTTATATCAGTCCGCACCTCGGCGGCAGGGTGAATCAATCGGCACCTCGGCGGCAGGGTGTATCAGTCGGCACCTCGGCGGCGTTAATATCAGTCGGCACCTCGGCGGCAGGGTGTATCAGTTGGCTCATCGGCGGCAGGGTGTATCAGTCGGCACCTTGGCGGCGTTATATCAGTCGGCACCTCGGCGGCAGGGTGTATCAGTCGGCACCTCGGCGGCGTTATATCAGTCGGCACCATGGCGGCGTTATATCAGTCAGCACTTCGGCGGCGTTATATCAGTCGGCACCTCGGCGGCAGGGTGTATCAGTCGGCACCTCGGCGGCGTTATATCAGTCGGCACCTTGGCGTTATATCAGTCGGCACCTTGGCGGCGTTATATCAGTCGGCACCTCGGCGGCAGGGTGTATCAGTCGGCACCTTGGCGGCAAGGTGTATCAGTCGGCACCTTGGCGGCGTTATATCAGTCGGCACCTCGGCGGCGTTATATCAGTCGGCACCTTGGCGGCGTTATATCAGTCGGCACCTTGGCGGCGTTATATCAGTCGGCGCCTTGGCGGCGTAATATCAGTCGGCACCTTGGCGGCGTTATATCAGTCGGCACCTCGGCGGCGTTATATCAGTCGGCACCTTGGCGGCAGGGTGTATCAGTCGGCACCTTGGCGGCAGGGTGTATCAGTCGGCACCTCGGCGGCGTTATATCAGTCGGCACCTCGGCGGCGTTATATCAGTCGGCACCTTGGTGGCGTTATATCAGTCGGCGCCTTGGCGGCGTTATATCAGTCGGCACCTCGGCGGCAGGGTGTATCAGTCGGCACCTTGGCGGCAAGGTGTATCAGTCGGCACCTTGGCGGCGTTATATCAGTCGGCACCTCGGCGGCGTTATATCAGTCGGCACCTTGGCGGCGTTATATCAGTCGGCACCTTGGCGGCGTTATATCAGTCGGCACCTTGGCGGCGTTATATCAGTCGGCACCTTGGCGGCGTTATATCAGTCGGCACCTCGGCGGCTTTATATCAGTCGGCACCTCGGCGGCAGGGTGTATCAGTCGGCACCTTGGCGGCGTTATATCAGTCGGCACCTCGGCGGCAGGGTGTATCAGTCGGCACCTCGGCGGCGTTATATCAGTCGGCACCTCGGCGGCGTTATATCAGTCGGCACCTTGGCGGCGTTATATCAGTCGGCACCTCGGCGGCGTTATATCAGTGGGCACCTCGGCGGCAGGGTGTATCAGTCGGCACCTTGGCGGCAGGGTGTATCTGTCGGCACCTCGGCGGCGTTATATCAGTCGGCACCTCGGCGGCGTTATATCAGTCGGCACCTTGGCGGCGTTATATCAGTCGGCACCTTGGCGGCGTTATATCAGTCGGCACCTCGGCGGCAGGGTGTATCAGTCGGCACCTTGGCGGCAAGGTGTATCAATCGGCACCTTGGCGGCGTTATATCAGTCGGCACCTCGGCGGCGTTATATCAGTCGGCACCTTGGCGGCGTTATATCAGTCGGCACCTTGGCGGCGTTATATCAGTCGGCACCTTGGCGGCGTTATATCAGTCGGCACCTTGGCGGCGTTATATCAGTCGGCACCTCGGCGGCGTTATATCAGTCGGCACCTTGGCGGCGTTATATCAGTCGGCATCTTGGCGGCGTTATATCAGTCGGCACCTTGGCGGCGTTATATCAGTCGGCACCTTGGCGGCGTTATATCAGTCGGCGCCTTGGCGGCGTAATATCAGTCGGCACCTTGGCGGCGTTATATCAGTCGGCACCTCGGCGGCGTTATATCAGTCGGCACCTTGGCGGCAGGGTGTATCAGTCGGCACCTTGGCGGCAGGGTGTATCAGTCGGCACCTCGGCGGCGTTATATCAGTCGGCACCTCGGCGGCGTTATATCAGTCGGCACCTTGGCGGCGTTATATCAGTCGGCACCTTGGCGGCGTTATATCAGTCGGCACCTCGGCGGCAGGGTGTATCAGTCGGCACCTTGGCGGCAAGGTGTATCAGTCGGCACCTTGGCGGCGTTATATCAGTCGGCACCTCAGCGGCGTTATATCAGTCGGCACCTTGGCGGCGTTTATCAGTCGGCACCTTGGCGGCGTTATATCAGTCGGCACCTTGGCGGCGTTATATCAGTCGGCACCTTGGCGGCGTTATATCAGTCGGCACCTTGGCGGCGTTATATCAGTCGGCACCTTGGCGGCGTTATATCAGTCGGCGCCTTGGCGGCGTAATATCAGTCGGCACCTTGGCGGCGTTATATCAGTCGGCACCTCGGCGGCGTTATATCAGTCGGCACCTTGGCGGCAGGGTGTATCAGTCGGCACCTCGGCGGCGTTATATCAGTCGGCACCTCGGCGGCGTTATATCAGTCGGCACCTTGGCGGCGTTATATCAGTCGGCACCTCGGCGGCGTTATATCAGTCGGCACCTCGGCGGCAGGGTGTATCAGTCGGCACCTTGGCGGCAGGGTGTATCAGTCGGCACCTTGGCGGCGTTATATCAGTCGGCACCTCGGGGGCGTTATATCAGTCGGCACCTTGGCGGCGTTATATCAGTCGGCACCTTGGCGGCGTTATATCAGTCGGCACCTTGGCGGCGTTATATCAGTCTACACCTTGGCGGCGTTATATCAGTCTGCACCTCGGCGGCGTTATATCAGTCGGCACCTTGGCGGCAGGGTGTATCAGTCGGCACCTCGGCGGCGTTATATCAGTCGGCACCTCGGCGGCGTTATATCAGTCGGCACCTTGGCGGCGTTATATCAGTCGGCACCTCGGCGGCGTTATATCAGTCGGCACCTTGGCGGCGTTATATCAGTCGGCACCTTGGCGGCGTTATATCAGTCGGCACCTTGGCGGCGTTAAATCAGTCGGCACCTTGGCGGCGTTATATCAGTCGGCACCTCGGCGGCAGGGTGTATCAGTCGGCACCTTGGCGGCGTTATATCAGTCGGCACCTCGGCGGCAGGGTGTATCAGTCGGCACCTCGGCGGCGTTATATCAGTCGGCACCTCGGCGGCGCTATATCAGTCGGCACTTTGGCGGCGTTATATCAGTCGGCACCTCGGCGGCGTTATATCAGTCGGCACCTCGGCGGCAGGGTGTATCAGTTGGCACCTTGGCGGCGTTATATCAGTCGGCACCTTGGCGGCGTTATATCAGTCGGCACCTCGGCGGCATTATATCAGTCGGCACCTTGGCGGCGTTATATCAGTGGGCACCTTGGCGGTGTTATATCAGTCGGCACCTTGGCGGCGTTATATCAGTCGGCACCTTGGCGGCGTTATATCAGTCGGCACCTTGGCGGCAGGGTGTATCAGTCGGCACCTTGGCGGCGTTATATCAGTCGGCACCTTGGCGGCAGGGTGTATCAGTCGGCACCTTGGCGGCGTTATATCAGTCGGCACCTTGGCGGCGTTATATCAGTCGGCACCTCGGCGGCAGGGTGTATCAGTTGGCACCTTGGCGGCGTTATATCAGTCGGCACCTTGGCGGCGTTATATCAGTCGGCACCTCGGTGGCAGGGTGTATCAGTCGGCACCTTGGCGGCGTTATATCAGTCGGCACCTTGGCGGCAGGGTGTATCAGTCGGCACCTTGGCGGCGTTATATCAGTCGGCACCTTGGCGGCAGGGTGTATCAGTCGGCACCTTTGCGGCGTTATATCAGTCGGTACCTTGGCGGCGTTATATCAGTCGGCACCTTGGCGGCGTTATATCAGTCGGCACCTCGGCGGCAGGGTGTATCAGTCGGCACCTCGGCGGCGTTATATCAGTCGGCACCTTGGCGGCGTTATATCAGTCAGCACCTTGGCGGCAAGGTGTATCAGTCGGCACCTTGGCGGCGTTATATCAGTCGGCACCTCGGCGGCAGGGTGTATCAGTCGGCACCTCGGCGGCGTTATATCAGTCGGCACCTCGGCGGCAGGGTGTATTAGTCGGCACCTCGGCGGCGTTATATCAGTCGGCACCTTGGCGGCGTTATATCAGTCGGCACCTCGGCGGCAGGGTGTATCAGTCGGCACCTCGGCGGCGTTATATCAGTCGGCACCTCGGCGGCGTTATATCTGTCGGCACCTCGGCGGCAGGGTGTATTAGTCGGCACCTCGGCGGCGTTATATCAGTCGGCACCTTGGCGGCGTTATATCAGTCGGCACCTCGGCGGCAGGGTGTATCAGTCGGCACCTCGGCGGCGTTATATCAGTCGGCACCTCGGCGGCGTTATATCAGTCGGCACCTCGGCGGCAGGGTGTATTAGTCGGCACCTCGGCGGCGTTATATCAGTCGGCACCTTGGCGGCGTTATATCAGTCGGCACCTCGACGCCAGGGTGTATCAGTCGGCACCTCGGCGGCGTTATATCAGTCGGCACCTTGGCGGCAGGGTGTAGCAGTCGGCACCTTGGCGGCGTTATATCAGTCGGCACCTTGGCGGCGTTATATCAGTCGGTACCTCGGCGGTAGGGTGTATCAATCAGTCGGCACCTTGGCGGCGTTATATCAGTCGGCACCTTGGCGGCAGGGTGTATCAGTCGGCATCTCGGCGGCGTTATATCAGTCGGCACCTTGGCGGCAGGTGTATCAGTCGGCACCTTGGCGGCAGGGTGTATCAGTTGGCACCTTGTAGGCGTTATATCAGTCGGCACCTCGGCGGCAGGGTGTATCAGTTGGCTCATCGGCGGCAGGGTGTATCAGTCGGCACCTTGGCGTCGTTATATCAGTCGGCACCTTGGCGGCGTTATATCAGTCGGCACCTCGGCGGCGTTATATCAGTCGGCACCTCGGCGGCAAAGTATATCAGTCGGCACCTCGGCGACAGGGTGAATCAATCGGCACCTTGGCGGCAGGGTGTATCAGTTGGCACCTTGGCGGCGTTATATCACTCGGCACCTTGGCGGCAGGGTGTATCAGTCGGCACCTTGGCGGCGTTATATCAGTCGGCACCTCGGCGGCGTTATATCAGTCGGCACCTCGGCGGCAAGGTATATCAGTCGGCACCTCGGCGGCAAGGTGTATCAGTCGGCACCTCGGCGGCGTTATATCAGTCGGCACCTTGGCGGCGTTATATCAGTCGGCACCTCGGCGGCAGGGTGTATCAGTCGGCACTTCGGCGGCAAGGTATATCAGTCGACACCTCGGCGGCAGGGTGTATCAGTTGGCTCATCGGCGGCGGGGTGTATCAGTCGGCACCATGGCGGCGTTATATCAGTCGGCACCTCGGCGGCGTTATATCAGTCGGCACCTCGGCGGCAGGGTGTATCAGTCGGCACTTCGGCGGCAAGGTATATTAGTCGGCACCTCGACGCCAGGGTGTATCAGTCGGCACCTCGGCGGCGTTATATCAGTCGGCACCTTGGCGGCAGGGTGTATCAGTCGGCACCTTGGCGGCGTTATATCAGTCGGCACCTTGGCGGCGTTGTATCAGTAGGTACCTCGGCGGTAGGGTGTATCAATCAGTCGGCACCTTGGCGGCGTTATATCAGTCGGCACCTCGACGCCAGGGTGTATCGGTCGGCACCTCGGCGGCGTTATATCAGTCGGCACGTCGGCGGCAGGGTGAATCAATCGGCACCTCGGCGGCAGGGTGTATCAGTCGGCACCTCGGCGGCGTTAATATCAGTCGGCACCTCGGCGGCAGGGTGTATCAGTCGGCACCTCGGCGGCGTTATATCAGTCGGCACCATGGCGGCGTTATATCAGTCGGCACCTCGGCGGCGTTATATCAGTCGGCACCTCGGCGGCAGGGTGTATCAGTCGGCACCTCGGCGGCGTTATATCAGTCGGCACCTTGGCGGCGTTATATCAGTCGGCACCTTGGCGTTATATCAGTCGGCACCTTGGCGGCGTTATATCAGTCGGCACCTCGGCGGCAGGGTGTATCAGTCGGCACCTTGGCGGCAAGGTGTATCAGTCGGCACCTTGGCGGCGTTATATCAGTCGGCACCTCGGGGGCGTTATATCAGTCGGCACCTTGGCGGCGTTATATCAGTCGGCACCTTGGCGGCGTTATATCAGTCGGCACCTTGGCGGCGTTATATCAGTCTACACCTTGGCGGCGTTATATCAGTCGGCACCTCGGCGGCGTTATATCAGTCGGCACCTTGGCGGCAGGGTGTATCAGTCGGCACCTTGGCGGCAGGGTGTATCAGTCGGCACCTCGGCGGCGTTATATCAGTCGGCACCTCGGCGGCGTTATATCAGTCGGCACCTTGGCGGCGTTATATCAGTCGGCACCTTGGCGGCGTTATATCAGTCGGCACCTCGGCGGCGTTATATCAGTCGGCACCTTGGCGGCGTTATATCAGTCGGCACCTTGGCGGCGTTATATCAGTCGGCACCTTGGCGGCGTTATATCAGTCGGCACCTTGGCGGCGTTATATCAGTCGACACCTCGGCGGCAGGGTGTATCAGTCGGCACCTTGGCGGCGTTATATCAGTCGGCACCTCGGCGGCAGGGTATATCAGTCGGCACCTCGGCGGCGTTATATCAGTCGGTACCTCGGCGGCGTTATATCAGTCGGCACCTTGGCGGCGTTATATCAGTCGGCACCTCGGCGGCGTTATATCAGTCGGCACCTCGGCGGCAGGGTGTATCAGTCGGCACCTTGGCGGCAGGGTGTACCAGTCGGCACCTCGGCGGCGTTATATCAGTCGGCACCTCGGCGGCGTTATATCAGTCGGCACCTTGGCGGCGATATATCAGTCGGCACCTTGGCGGCGTTATATCAGTCGGCACCTCGGCGGCAGGGTGTATCAGTCGGCACCTTGGCGGCAAGGTGTATCAGTCGGCACCTTGGCGGCGTTATATCAGTCGGCACCTCGGCGGCGTTATATCAGTCGGCACCTTGGCGGCGTTATATCAGTCGGCACCTTGGCGGTGTTATATCAGTCGGCACCTTGGCGGCGTTATATCAGTCGGCACCTTGGCGGCGTTATATCAGTCGGCACCTCGGCGGCGTTATATCAGTCGGCACCTCGGCGGCAGGGTGTATTAGTCGGCACCTTGGCGGCGTTATATCAGTCGGCACCTCGGCGGCATGGTGCATCAGTCGGCACCTCGGCGGCAGGGTGAATCAGTCGGCACCTCGGCGGCGTTATATCAGTCGGCACCTCGGCGGCAGGTTGTATCAGTCGGCACCTTGGCGGCGTTATATCAGTCGGCACCTTGGCGGCGTTATATCAGTTGACACCTCGCGGGCGTTATATCAGTCGGCACCTCGGCGGCGTTATATCAGTCGGCACCTCGGTGGCAGGGTGTATCAGTCGGCACCTTGGCGGCGTTATATCAGTCGGCACCTTGGCGGCAGGGTGTATCAGTCGGCACCTTGGCGGCGTTATATCAGTCGGCACCTTGGCGGCGTTATATCAGTCGGCACCTCGGCGGCAGGGTGTATCAGTTGGCGGCGTTATATCAGTCGGCACCTTGGCGGCGTTATATCAGTCGGCACCTCGGTGGCAGGGTGTATCAGTCGGCACCTTGGCGGCGTTATTTCAGTCGGCACCTTGGCGGCAGGGTGTATCAGTCGGCACCTTGGCGGCGTTATATCAGTCGGCACCTTGGCGGCAGGGTGTATCAGTCGGCACCTTGGCGGCGTTATATCAGTCGGCACCTTGGCGGCGTTATATCAGTCGGCACCTTGGCGGCGTTATATCAGTCGGCACCTCGGCGGCAGGGTGTATCAGTCGGCACCTCGGCGGCGTTATATCAGTCGGCACCTTGGCGGCGTTATATCAGTCAGCACCTTGGCGGCAGGGTGTATCAGTCGGCACCTTGGCGGCGTTATATCAGTCGGCACCTCGGCGGCAGGGTGTATCAGTCGGCACCTCGGCGGCGTTATATTAGTCGGCACCTCGGCGGCAGGGTGTATTAGTCGGCACCTCGGCGGCGTTATATCAGTCGGCACCTTGGCGGCGTTATATCAGTCGGCACCTCGGCGGCAGGGTGTATCAGTCGGCACCTTGGCGGCGTTATATCAGTCGGCACCTCGGCGGCAGGGTGTATCAGTCGGCACCTCGGCGGCGTTATATCAGCGGCACCTCGGCGGCAGGGTGTATCAGTCGGCACCTTGGCGGCAAGGTGTATCAGTCGGCACCTCGGCGGCGTTATATCAGTCGGCACCTTGGCGGCAGGGTGTATCAGTCGGCACCTTGGCGTTATATCAGTCGGCACCTTGGCGTTATATCAGTCGGCACCTCGGCGGCAGGGTGTATTAGTCGGCACCTTGGCGGCAGGGTGTATCAGTCGGCACCTTGGCGTTATATCCGTCGGCATCTTGGCGGCTTTATATCAGTCGGCACCTCGGCGGCGTTATATTAGTCGGCACCTTGGCGGCAGGGTGTATCAGTCGGCACCTTGGCGTTATATCGGTCGGCATATTGGCGGCTTTATATCAGTCGGCACCTCGGCAGCGTTATATTAGTCGGCACCTTGGCGGCGTTATATCACTCGGCACCTTGGCGGCGTTATATCAGTCGGCACCTTGGCGGCGTTATATCAGTCGGCACCTTGGCGGCGTTATATCAGTCGGCACCTCGGCGGCGTTATATCAGTCGGCACCTCGGCGGCAGGGTGTATCAGTCGGCACTTCGGCGGCAAGGTATATCAGTCGGCACCTCGGCGGCAGGGTGTATCAGTTGGCTCATCGGCGGCAGGGTGTATCAGTCGGCACCATGGCGGCGTTATATCAGTCGGCACCTCGGCGGCGTTATATCAGTCGGCACCTCGGCGGCAGGGTGTATCAGTCGGCACTTCAGCGGCAAGGTATATCAGTCGGCACCTCGACGCCAGGGTGTATCAGTCGGCACCTCGGCGGCGTTATATCAGTCGGCACCTTGGCGGCAGGGTGTATCAGTCGGCACCTTGGCGGCGTTATATCAGTCGGCACCTTGGCGGCGTTATATCAGTCGGTACCTCAGCGGTAGGGTGTATCAATCAGTCGGCACCTTGGCGGCGTTATATCAGTCGGCACCTCGACGCCAGGGTGTATCAGTTGGCACCTCGGCGGCGATATATCAGTCGGCACCTCGGCGGCAGGGTGAATCAATCGGGACCTCGGCGGCAGGGTGTATCAGTCGGCACCTCGGCGGCGTTAATATCAGTCGGCACCTCGGCGGCAGGGTGTATCAGTTGGCTCATCGGCGGCAGGGTGTATCAGTCGGCACCTTGGCGGCGTTATATCAGTCGGCACCTCGGCGGCAGGGTGTATCAGTCGGCACCTCGGCGGCGTTATATCAGTCGGCACCATGGCGGCGTTATATCAGTCGGCACCTCGGCGGCGTTATATCAGTCGGCACCTCGGCGGCAGGGTGTATCAGTCGTCTCCTCGGCGGCGTTATATCAGTCGGCACCTTGGCGGCGTTATATCAGTCGGCACCTTGGCGTTATATCAGTCGGCACCTTGGCGGCGTTATATCAGTCGGCACCTTGGCGGCAGGGTGTATCAGTCGGCACCTTGGCGGCAAGGTGCATCAGTCGGCACCTTGGCGGCGTTATATCAGTCGGCACCTCGGCGGCGTTATATCAGTCGGCACCTTGGCGGCGTTATATCAGTCGGCACCTTGGCGGCGTTATATCAGTCGGCACCTTGGCGGCGTTATATCAGTCGGCACCTTGGCGACGTTATATCAGTCGGCACCTCGGCGGCGTTATATCAGTCGGCACCTTGGCGGCAGGGTGTATCAGTCGGCACCTTGGCGGCAGGGTGCATCAGCCGGCACCTCGGCGGTGTTATATCAGTCGGCACCTCGGCAGCGTTATATCAGTCGGCACCTTGGCGGCGTTATATCAGTCGGCACCTCGGCGGCAGGGTGTATCAGTCGGCACCTTGGCGGCAAGGTGTATCAGTCGGCACCTTGGCGGCGTTATATCAGTCGGCACCTCGGCGGCGTTATATCAGTCGGCACCTTGGCGGCGTTATATCAGTCGGCACCCTGGCGGCGTTATATCAGTCGGCACCTTGGCGGCGTTATATCAGTCGGCACCTTGGCGGCGTTATATCAGTCGGCACCTCGGCGGCGTTATATCAGTCGGCACCTCGGCGGCAGGGTGTATCAGTCGGCACCTTGGCGGCGTTATATCAGTCGGCACCTCGGCGGCAGGGTGTATCAGTCGGCACCTTGGCGGCGTTATATCAGTCGGCACCTCGGCGGCGTTATATCAGTCGGCACCTCGGCGGCAGGGTGTATCAGTCGGCACCTTGGCGGCGTTATATCAGTCGGCACCTCGGCGGCACCTCGGCGGCGTCGGCACCTCGGCGGCAGGGTGTATCAGTCGGCACCTTGGCGGCAGGGTGTATCAGTCGGCACCTCGGCGGCGTTATATCAGTCGGCACCTCCGCGGCGTTATATCAGTCGGCACCTTGGCGGCGTTATATCAGTCGGCACCTTGGCGGCGTTATATCAGTCGGCACCTCGGCGGCAGGGTGTATCAGTCGGCACCTTGGCGGCAAGGTGTATCAGTCGGCACCTTGGCGGCGTTATATCAGTCGGCACCTCGGCGGCGTTATATCAGTCGGCACCTTGGCGGCGTTATATCAGTCGGCACCTTGGCGGCGTTATATCAGTCGGCACCTTGGCGGCGTTATATCAGTCGGCACCTTGGCGGCGTTATATCAGTCGGCACCTCGGCGGCGTTATATCAGTCGGCACCTCGGCGGCAGGGTGTATTAGTCGGCACCTTGGCGGCGTTATATCAGTCGGCACCTCGGCGGCAGGGTGTATCAGTCGGCACCTCGGCGGCGTTATATCAGTCGGCACCTTGGCGGCAGGGTGTATCAGTCGGCACCTCGGCGGCATGGTGCATCAGTCGGCACCTCGGCGGCAGGGTGAATCAGTCGGCACCTCGGCGGCGTTATATCAGTCGGCACCTCGGCGGCAGGTTGTATCAGTCGGCACCTTGGCGGCGTTATATCAGTCGGCACCTTGGCGGCGTTATATCAGTCGACACCTCGCGGGCGTTATATCAGTCGGCACCTCGGCGGCCTTATATCAGTCGGCACCTCGGTGGCAGGGTGTATCAGTCGGCACCTTGGCGGCGTAATATCAGTTGGCACCTTGGCGGCGTTATATCAGTCGGCACCTCGGTGGCAGGGTGTATCAGTCGGCACCTTGGCGGCGTTATATCAGTCAGCACCTTGGCGGCAGGGTGTATCAGTCGGCACCTTGGCGGCGTTATATCAGTCGGCACCTCGGCGGCAGGGTGTATCAGTCGGCACCTCGGCGGCAGGGTGTATCAGTCGGCACCTCGGCGGCGTTATATTAGTCGGCACCTCGGCGGCAGGGTGTATTAATCGGCACCTCGGCGGCGTTATATCAGTCGGCACCTTGGCGGCGTTATATCAGTCGGCACCTCGGCGGCAGGGTGTATCAGTCGGCACCTTGGCGGCGTTATATCAGTCGGCACCTCGGCGGCAGGGTGTATCAGTCGGCACCTCGGCGGCGTTATATCAGCGGCACCTCGGCGGCAGGGTGTATCAGTCGGCACCTTGGCGGCAAGGTGTATCAGTCGGCACCTCGGCGGCGTTATATCAGTCGGCACCTTGGCGGCAGGGTGTATCAGTCGGCACCTTGGCGTTATATCAGTCGGCACCTTGGCGTGATATCAGTCGGCACCTCGGCGGCAGGGTGTATTAGTCGGCACCTTGGCGGCAGGGTGTATCAGTCGGCTCCTTGGCGTTATATCGGTCGGCATCTTGGCGGCTTTATATCAGTCGGCACCTCGGCGGCGTTATATTAGTCGGCACCTTGGCGGCAGGGTGTATCAGTCGGCACCTTGGCGTTATATCGGTCGGCATATTGGCGGCTTTATATCAGTCGGCACCTCGGCGGCGTTATATTAGTCGGCACCTTGGCGGCGTTATATCACTCGGCACCTCGGCGGCAGGGTGTATCAGTCGGCACCTTGGCGGCGTTATATCAGTCGGCACCTCGGCGGCAGGGTGTATCAGTCGGCACCTTGGCGGCGTTATATCAGTCGGCACCTCGGCGGCGTTATATCAGTCGGCACCTCGGCGGCAGGGTGTATCAGTCGGCACCTTGGCGGCGTTATATCAGTCGGCACCTCGGCGGCAGGGTGTATCAGTCGGCACCTCGGCGGCGTTATATCAGTCGGCAACTCGGCGGCGTTATATCAGTCGGCACCTTGGCGGCGTTATATCAGTCGGCACCTCGGCGGCGTTATATCAGTCGGCACCTCGGCGGCAGGGTGTATCAGTCGGCACCTTGGCGGCAGGGTGTATCAGTCGGCACCTCGGCGGCGTTATATCAGTCGGCACCTCCGCGGCGTTATATCAGTCGGCACCTTGGCGGCGTTATATCAGTCGTCACCTTGGCGGCGTTATATCAGTCGGCACCTCGGCGGCAGGGTGTATCAGTCGGCACCTTGGCGGCAAGGTGTATCAGTCGGCACCTTGGCGGCGTTATATCAGTCGGCACCTCGGCGGCGTTATATCAGTCGGCACCTCGGCGGCAGGGTGTATCAGTCGTCTCCTCGGCGGCGTTATATCAGTCGGCACCTTGGCGGCGGAATATCAGTCGGCACCTTGGCGTTATATCAGTCGGCACCTTGGCGGCGTTATATCAGTCGGCACCTTGGCGGCAGGGTGTATCAGTCGGCACCTTGGCGGCAAGGTGTATCAGTCGGCACCTTGGCGGCGTTACATCAGTCGGCACCTCGGCGGCGTTATATCAGTCGGCACCTTGGCGGCGTTATATCAGTCGGCACCTTGGCGGCGTTATATCAGTCGGCACCTTGGCGGCGTTATATCAGTCGGCACCTTGGCGACGTTATATCAGTCGGCACCTCGGCGGCGTTATATCAGTCGGCACCTTGGCGGCAGGGTGTATCAGTCGGCACCTTGGCGGCAGGGTGCATCAGTCGGCACCTCGGCGGTGTTATATCAGTCGGCACCTCGGCGGCATTATATCAGTCGGCACCTTGGCGGCGTTATATCAGTCGGCACCTCGGCGGCAGGGTGTATCAGTCGGCACCTTGGCGGCAAGGTGTATCAGTCGGCACCTTATCGGCGTTATATCAGTCGGCACCTCGGCGGCGTTATATCAGTCGGCACCTTGGCGGCGTTATATCAGTCGGCACCCTGGCGGCGTTATATCAGTCGGCACCTTGGCGGCGTTATATCAGTCGGCACCTTGGCGGCGTTATATCAGTCGGCACCTCGGCGGCGTTATATCAGTCGGCACCTCGGCGGCAGGGTGTATCAGTCGGCACCTTGGCGGCGTTATATCAGTCGGCACCTCGGCGGCAGGGTGTATCAGTCGGCACCTTGGCGGAGTTATATCAGTCGGCACCTCGGCGGCGTTATATCAGTCGGCACCTCGGCGGCAGGGTGTATCAGTCGGCACCTTGGCGGCGTTATATCAGTCGGCACCTCGGCGGCAGGGTGTATCAGTCGGCACCTCGGCGGCGTTATATCAGTCGGCAACTCGGCGGCGTTATATCAGTCGGCACCTTGGCGGCGTTATATCAGTCGGCACCTCGGCGGCGTTATATCAGTCGGCACCTCGGCGGCAGGGTGTATCAGTCGGCACCTTGGCGGCAGGGTGTTTCAGTCGGCACCTCGGCGGCGTTATATCAGTCGGCACCTCCGCGGCGTTATATCAGTCGGCACCTTGGCGGCGTTATATCAGTCGGCACATTGGCGGCGTTATATCAGTCGGCACCTCGGCGGCAGGGTGTATCAGTCGGCACCTTGGCGGCAAGGTGTATCAGTCGGCACCTTGGCGGCGTTATATCAGTCGGCACCTCGGCGGCGTTATATCAGTCGGCACCTTGGCGGCGTTATATCAGTCGGCACCTTGGCGGCGTTATATCAGTCGGCACCTTGGCGGCGTTATATCAGTCGGCACCTTGGCGGCGTTATATCAGTCGGCACCTCGGCGTCGTTATATCAGTCGGCACCTCGGCGGCAGGGTGTATTAGTCGGCACCTTGGCGGCGTTATATCAGTCGGCACCTCGGCGGCAGGGTGTATCAGTCGGCACTTCGGCGGCGTTATATCAGTCGGCACCTTGGCGGCAGGGTGTATCAGTCGGCACCTCGGCGGCATGGTGCATCAGTCGGCACCTCGGCGGCAGGGTGAATCAGTCGGCACCTCGGCGGCGTTATATCAGTCGGCACCTCGGCGGCAGGTTGTATCAGTCGGCACCTTGGCGGCGTTATATCAGTCGGCACCTTGGCGGCGTTATATCAGTCGACACCTCGCGGGCGTTATATCAGTCGGCACCTCGGCGGCCTTATATCAGTCGGCACCTCGGTGGCAGGGTGTATCAGTCGGCACCTTGGCGGCGTTATATCAGTTGGCACCTTGGCGGCGTTATATCAGTCGGCACCTCGGTGGCAGGGTGTATCAGTCGGCACCTTGGCGGCGTTATATCAGTCGGCACCTTGGCGGCAGGGTGTATCAGTCGGCACCTTGGCGGCGTTATATCAGTCGGCACCTTGGCGGAGTTATATCAGTCGGCACCTCGGCGGCAGGGTGTATCAGTTGGCGGCGTTATATCAGTCGGCACCTTGGCGGCGTTATATCAGTCGGCACCTCGGTGGCAGGGTGTATCAGTCGGCACCTTGGCGGCGTTATATCAGTCGGCACCTTGGCGGCAGGGTGTATCAGTCGGCACCTTGGCGGCGTTATATCAGTCGGCACCTTGGCGGCAGGGTGTATCAGTCGGCAACTTGGCGGCGTTATATCAGTCGGCACCTTGGCGGCGTTATATCAGTCGGCACCTCGGCGGCAGGGTGTATCAGTCGGCACCTCGGCGGCGTTATATCAGTCGGCACCTTGGCGGCGTTATATCAGTCAGCACCTTGGCGGCAGGGTGTATCAGTCGGCACCTTGGCGGCGTTATATCAGTCGGCACCTCGGCGGCAGGGTGTATCAGTCGGCACCTCGGCGGCAGGGTGAATCAGTCGGCACCTCGGCGGCGTTATATCAGTCGGCACCTCGGCGGCAGGTTGTATCAGTCGGCACCTTGGCGGCGTTATATCAGTCGGCACCTTGGCGGCGTTATATCAGTCGACACCTCGCGGGCGTTATATCAGTCGGCACCTCGGCGGCCTTATATCAGTCGGCACCTCGGTGGCAGGGTGTATCAGTCGGCACCTTGGCGGCGTTATATCAGTTGGCACCTTGGCGGCGTTATATCAGTCGGCACCTCGGTGGCAGGGTGTATCAGTCGGCACCTTGGCGGCGTTATATCAGTCGGCACCTTGGCGGCAGGGTGTATCAGTCGGCACCTTGGCGGCGTTATATCAGTCGGCACCTTGGCGGAGTTATATCAGTCGGCACCTCGGCGGCAGGGTGTATCAGTTGGCGGCGTTATATCAGTCGGCACCTTGGCGGCGTTATATCAGTCGGCACCTCGGTGGCAGGGTGTATCAGTCGGCACCTTGGCGGCGTTATATCAGTCGGCACCTTGGCGGCGTTATATCAGTCGGCACCTCGGCGGCAGGGTGTATCAGTCGGCACCTTGGCGGCAAGGTGTATCAGTCGGCACCTTGGCGGCGTTATATCAGTCGGCACCTCGGCGGCGTTATATCAGTCGGCACCTTGGCGGCGTTATATCAGTCGGCACCTTGGCGGCGTTATATCAGTCGGCACCTTGGCGGCGTTATATCAGTCGGCACCTTGGCGGCGTTATATCAGTCGGCACCTCGGCGGCGTTATATCAGTCGGCACCTCGGCGGCAGGGTGTATTAGTCGGCACCTTGGCGGCGTTATATCAGTCGGCACCTCGGCGGCAGGGTGTATCAGTCGGCACCTCGGCGGCGTTATATCAGTCGGCACCTTGGCGGCAGGGTGTATCAGTCGGCACCTCGGCGGCATGGTGCATCAGTCGGCACCTCGGCGGCAGGGTGAATCAGTCGGCACCTCGGCGGCGTTATATCAGTCGGCACCTCGGCGGCAGGTTGTATCAGTCGGCACCTTGGCGGCGTTATATCAGTCGGCACCTTGGCGGCGTTATATCAGTCGACACCTCGCGGGCGTTATATCAGTCGGCACCTCGGCGGCCTTATATCAGTCGGCACCTCGGTGGCAGGGTGTATCAGTCGGCACCTTGGCGGCGTTATATCAGTTGGCACCTTGGCGGCGTTATATCAGTCGGCACCTCGGTGGCAGGGTGTATCAGTCGGCACCTTGGCGGCGTTATATCAGTCAGCACCTTGGCGGCAGGGTGTATCAGTCGGCACCTTGGCGGCGTTATATCAGTCGGCACCTCGGCGGCAGGGTGTATCAGTCGGCACCTCGGCGGCAGGGTGTATCAGTCGGCACCTCGGCGGCGTTATATTAGTCGGCACCTCGGCGGCAGGGTGTATTAATCGGCACCTCGGCGGCGTTATATCAGTCGGCACCTTGGCGGCGTTATATCAGTCGGCACCTCGGCGGCAGGGTGTATCAGTCGGCACCTTGGCGGCGTTATATCAGTCGGCACCTCGGCGGCAGGGTGTATCAGTCGGCACCTCGGCGGCGTTATATCAGCGGCACCTCGGCGGCAGGGTGTATCAGTCGGCACCTTGGCGGCAAGGTGTATCAGTCGGCACCTCGGCGGCGTTATATCAGTCGGCACCTTGGCGGCAGGGTGTATCAGTCGGCACCTTGGCGCTATATCAGTCGGCACCTTGGCGTGATATCAGTCGGCACCTCGGCGGCAGGGTGTATTAGTCGGCACCTTGGCGGCAGGGTGTATCAGTCGGCTCCTTGGCGTTATATCGGTCGGCATCTTGGCGGCTTTATATCAGTCGGCACCTCGGCGGCGTTATATTAGTCGGCACCTTGGCGGCAGGGTGTATCAGTCGGCACCTTGGCGTTATATCGGTCGGCATATTGGCGGCTTTATATCAGTCGGCACCTTGGCGGCGTTATATCAGTCGGCACCTCGGCGGCGTTATATCAGTCGGCACCTTGGCGGCAGGGTGTATCAGTCGGCACCTTGGCGGCGTTATATCAGTCGGCACCTTGGCGGCGTTATATCAGTCGGTACCTCAGCGGTAGGGTGTATCAATCAGTCGGCACCTTGGCGGCGTTATATCAGTCGGCACCTCGACGCCAGGGTGTATCAGTTGGCACCTCGGCGGCGATATATCAGTCGGCACCTCGGCGGCAGGGTGAATCAATCGGGACCTCGGCGGCAGGGTGTATCAGTCGGCACCTCGGCGGCGTTAATATCAGTCGGCACCTCGGCGGCAGGGTGTATCAGTTGGCTCATCGGCGGCAGGGTGTATCAGTCGGCACCTTGGCGGCGTTATATCAGTCGGCACCTCGGCGGCAGGGTGTATCAGTCGGCACCTCGGCGGCGTTATATCAGTCGGCACCATGGCGGCGTTATATCAGTCGGCACCTCGGCGGCGTTATATCAGTCGGCACCTCGGCGGCAGGGTGTATCAGTCGTCTCCTCGGCGGCGTTATATCAGTCGGCACCTTGGCGGCGTTATATCAGTCGGCACCTTGGCGTTATATCAGTCGGCACCTTGGCGGCGTTATATCAGTCGGCACCTTGGCGGCAGGGTGTATCAGTCGGCACCTTGGCGGCAAGGTGCATCAGTCGGCACCTTGGCGGCGTTATATCAGTCGGCACCTCGGCGGCGTTATATCAGTCGGCACCTTGGCGGCGTTATATCAGTCGGCACCTTGGCGGCGTTATATCAGTCGGCACCTTGGCGGCGTTATATCAGTCGGCACCTTGGCGACGTTATATCAGTCGGCACCTCGGCGGCGTTATATCAGTCGGCACCTTGGCGGCAGGGTGTATCAGTCGGCACCTTGGCGGCAGGGTGCATCAGCCGGCACCTCGGCGGTGTTATATCAGTCGGCACCTCGGCAGCGTTATATCAGTCGGCACCTTGGCGGCGTTATATCAGTCGGCACCTCGGCGGCAGGGTGTATCAGTCGGCACCTTGGCGGCAAGGTGTATCAGTCGGCACCTTGGCGGCGTTATATCAGTCGGCACCTCGGCGGCGTTATATCAGTCGGCACCTTGGCGGCGTTATATCAGTCGGCACCCTGGCGGCGTTATATCAGTCGGCACCTTGGCGGCGTTATATCAGTCGGCACCTTGGCGGCGTTATATCAGTCGGCACCTCGGCGGCGTTATATCAGTCGGCACCTCGGCGGCAGGGTGTATCAGTCGGCACCTTGGCGGCGTTATATCAGTCGGCACCTCGGCGGCAGGGTGTATCAGTCGGCACCTTGGCGGCGTTATATCAGTCGGCACCTCGGCGGCGTTATATCAGTCGGCACCTCGGCGGCAGGGTGTATCAGTCGGCACCTTGGCGGCGTTATATCAGTCGGCACCTCGGCGGCACCTCGGCGGCGTCGGCACCTCGGCGGCAGGGTGTATCAGTCGGCACCTTGGCGGCAGGGTGTATCAGTCGGCACCTCGGCGGCGTTATATCAGTCGGCACCTCCGCGGCGTTATATCAGTCGGCACCTTGGCGGCGTTATATCAGTCGGCACCTTGGCGGCGTTATATCAGTCGGCACCTCGGCGGCAGGGTGTATCAGTCGGCACCTTGGCGGCAAGGTGTATCAGTCGGCACCTTGGCGGCGTTATATCAGTCGGCACCTCGGCGGCGTTATATCAGTCGGCACCTTGGCGGCGTTATATCAGTCGGCACCTTGGCGGCGTTATATCAGTCGGCACCTTGGCGGCGTTATATCAGTCGGCACCTTGGCGGCGTTATATCAGTCGGCACCTCGGCGGCGTTATATCAGTCGGCACCTCGGCGGCAGGGTGTATTAGTCGGCACCTTGGCGGCGTTATATCAGTCGGCACCTCGGCGGCAGGGTGTATCAGTCGGCACCTCGGCGGCGTTATATCAGTCGGCACCTTGGCGGCAGGGTGTATCAGTCGGCACCTCGGCGGCATGGTGCATCAGTCGGCACCTCGGCGGCAGGGTGAATCAGTCGGCACCTCGGCGGCGTTATATCAGTCGGCACCTCGGCGGCAGGTTGTATCAGTCGGCACCTTGGCGGCGTTATATCAGTCGGCACCTTGGCGGCGTTATATCAGTCGACACCTCGCGGGCGTTATATCAGTCGGCACCTCGGCGGCCTTATATCAGTCGGCACCTCGGTGGCAGGGTGTATCAGTCGGCACCTTGGCGGCGTTATATCAGTTGGCACCTTGGCGGCGTTATATCAGTCGGCACCTCGGTGGCAGGGTGTATCAGTCGGCACCTTGGCGGCGTTATATCAGTCAGCACCTTGGCGGCAGGGTGTATCAGTCGGCACCTTGGCGGCGTTATATCAGTCGGCACCTCGGCGGCAGGGTGTATCAGTCGGCACCTCGGCGGCAGGGTGTATCAGTCGGCACCTCGGCGGCGTTATATTAGTCGGCACCTCGGCGGCAGGGTGTATTAATCGGCACCTCGGCGGCGTTATATCAGTCGGCACCTTGGCGGCGTTATATCAGTCGGCACCTCGGCGGCAGGGTGTATCAGTCGGCACCTTGGCGGCGTTATATCAGTCGGCACCTCGGCGGCAGGGTGTATCAGTCGGCACCTCGGCGGCGTTATATCAGCGGCACCTCGGCGGCAGGGTGTATCAGTCGGCACCTTGGCGGCAAGGTGTATCAGACGGCACCTCGGCGGCGTTATATCAGTCGGCACCTTGGCGGCAGGGTGTATCAGTCGGCACCTTGGCGTTATATCAGTCGGCACCTTGGCGTGATATCAGTCGGCACCTCGGCGGCAGGGTGTATTAGTCGGCACCTTGGCGGCAGGGTGTATCAGTCGGCTCCTTGGCGTTATATCGGTCGGCATCTTGGCGGCTTTATATCAGTCGGCACCTCGGCGGCGTTATATTAGTCGGCACCTTGGCGGCAGGGTGTATCAGTCGGCACCTTGGCGTTATATCGGTCGGCATATTGGCGGCTTTATATCAGTCGGCACCTCGGCGGCGTTATATTAGTCGGCACCTTGGCGGCGTTATATCACTCGGCACCTCGGCGGCAGGGTGTATCAGTCGGCACCTTGGCGGCGTTATATCAGTCGGCACCTCGGCGGCAGGGTGTATCAGTCGGCACCTTGGCGGCGTTATATCAGTCGGCACCTCGGCGGCGTTATATCAGTCGGCACCTCGGCGGCAGGGTGTATCAGTCGGCACCTTGGCGGCGTTATATCAGTCGGCACCTCGGCGGCAGGGTGTATCAGTCGGCACCTCGGCGGCGTTATATCAGTCGGCAACTCGGCGGCGTTATATCAGTCGGCACCTTGGCGGCGTTATATCAGTCGGCACCTCGGCGGCGTTATATCAGTCGGCACCTCGGCGGCAGGGTGTATCAGTCGGCACCTTGGCGGCAGGGTGTATCAGTCGGCACCTCGGCGGCGTTATATCAGTCGGCACCTCCGCGGCATTATATCAGTCGGCACCTTGGCGGCGTTATATCAGTCGTCACCTTGGCGGCGTTATATCAGTCGGCACCTCGGCGGCAGGGTGTATCAGTCGGCACCTTGGCGGCAAGGTGTATCAATCGGCACCTTGGCGGCGTTATATCAGTCGGCACCTCGGCGGCGTTATATCAGTCGGCACCTCGGCGGCAGGGTGTATCAGTCGTCTCCTCGGCGGCGTTATATCAGTCGGCACCTTGGCGGCGTTATATCAGTCGGCACCTTGGCGACGTTATATCAGTCGGCACCTCGGCGGCGTTATATCAGTCGGCACCTTGGCGGCAGGGTGTATCAGTCGGCACCTTGGCGGCAGGGTGCATCAGTCGGCACCTCGGCGGTGTTATATCAGTCGGCACCTCGGCGGCATTATATCAGTCGGCACCTTGGCGGCGTTATATCAGTCGGCACCTCGGCGGCAGGGTGTATCAGTCGGCACCTTGGCGGCAAGGTGTATCAGTCGGCACCTTATCGGCGTTATATCAGTCGGCACCTCGGCGGCGTTATATCAGTCGGCACCTTGGCGGCGTTATATCAGTCGGCACCCTGGCGGCGTTATATCAGTCGGCACCTTGGCGGCGTTATATCAGTCGGCACCTTGGCGGCGTTATATCAGTCGGCACCTCGGCGGCGTTATATCAGTCGGCACCTCGGCGGCAGGGTGTATCAGTCGGCACCTTGGCGGCGTTATATCAGTCGGCACCTCGGCGGCAGGGTGTATCAGTCGGCACCTTGGCGGAGTTATATCAGTCGGCACCTCGGCGGCGTTATATCAGTCGGCACCTCGGCGGCAGGGTGTATCAGTCGGCACCTTGGCGGCGTTATATCAGTCGGCACCTCGGCGGCAGGGTGTATCAGTCGGCACCTCGGCGGCGTTATATCAGTCGGCAACTCGGCGGCGTTATATCAGTCGGCACCTTGGCGGCGTTATATCAGTCGGCACCTCGGCGGCGTTATATCAGTCGGCACCTCGGCGGCAGGGTGTATCAGTCGGCACCTTGGCGGCAGGGTGTATCAGTCGGCACCTCGGCGGCGTTATATCAGTCGGCACCTCCGCGGCGTTATATCAGTCGGCACCTTGGCGGCGTTATATCAGTCGGCACATTGGCGGCGTTATATCAGTCGGCACCTCGGCGGCAGGGTGTATCAGTCGGCACCTTGGCGGCAAGGTGTATCAGTCGGCACCTTGGCGGCGTTATATCAGTCGGCACCTCGGCGGCGTTATATCAGTCGGCACCTTGGCGGCGTTATATCAGTCGGCACCTTGGCGGCGTTATATCAGTCGGCACCTTGGCGGCGTTATATCAGTCGGCACCTTGGCGGCGTTATATCAGTCGGCACCTCGGCGTCGTTATATCAGTCGGCACCTCGGCGGCAGGGTGTATTAGTCGGCACCTTGGCGGCGTTATATCAGTCGGCACCTCGGCGGCAGGGTGTATCAGTCGGCACTTCGGCGGCGTTATATCAGTCGGCACCTTGGCGGCAGGGTGTATCAGTCGGCACCTCGGCGGCATGGTGCATCAGTCGGCACCTCGGCGGCAGGGTGAATCAGTCGGCACCTCGGCGGCGTTATATCAGTCGGCACCTCGGCGGCAGGTTGTATCAGTCGGCACCTTGGCGGCGTTATATCAGTCGGCACCTTGGCGGCGTTATATCAGTCGACACCTCGCGGGCGTTATATCAGTCGGCACCTCGGCGGCCTTATATCAGTCGGCACCTCGGTGGCAGGGTGTATCAGTCGGCACCTTGGCGGCGTTATATCAGTTGGCACCTTGGCGGCGTTATATCAGTCGGCACCTCGGTGGCAGGGTGTATCAGTCGGCACCTTGGCGGCGTTATATCAGTCGGCACCTTGGCGGCAGGGTGTATCAGTCGGCACCTTGGCGGCGTTATATCAGTCGGCACCTTGGCGGAGTTATATCAGTCGGCACCTCGGCGGCAGGGTGTATCAGTTGGCGGCGTTATATCAGTCGGCACCTTGGCGGCGTTATATCAGTCGGCACCTCGGTGGCAGGGTGTATCAGTCGGCACCTTGGCGGCGTTATATCAGTCGGCACCTTGGCGGCAGGGTGTATCAGTCGGCACCTTGGCGGCGTTATATCAGTCGGCACCTTGGCGGCAGGCAGTATCAGTCGGCAACTTGGCGGCGTTATATCAGTCGGCACCTTGGCGGCGTTATATCAGTCGGCACCTCGGCGGCAGGGTGTATCAGTCGGCACCTCGGCGGCGTTATATCAGTCGGCACCTTGGCGGCGTTATATCAGTCAGCACCTTGGCGGCAGGGTGTATCAGTCGGCACCTTGGCGGCGTTATATCAGTCGGCACCTCGGCGGCAGGGTGTATCAGTCGGCACCTCGGCGGCAGGGTGAATCAGTCGGCACCTCGGCGGCGTTATATCAGTCGGCACCTCGGCGGCAGGTTGTATCAGTCGGCACCTTGGCGGCGTTATATCAGTCGGCACCTTGGCGGCGTTATATCAGTCGACACCTCGCGGGCGTTATATCAGTCGGCACCTCGGCGGCCTTATATCAGTCGGCACCTCGGTGGCAGGGTGTATCAGTCGGCACCTTGGCGGCGTTATATCAGTTGGCACCTTGGCGGCGTTATATCAGTCGGCACCTCGGTGGCAGGGTGTATCAGTCGGCACCTTGGCGGCGTTATATCAGTCGGCACCTTGGCGGCAGGGTGTATCAGTCGGCACCTTGGCGGCGTTATATCAGTCGGCACCTTGGCGGAGTTATATCAGTCGGCACCTCGGCGGCAGGGTGTATCAGTTGGCGGCGTTATATCAGTCGGCACCTTGGCGGCGTTATATCAGTCGGCACCTCGGTGGCAGGGTGTATCAGTCGGCACCTTGGCGGCGTTATATCAGTCGGCACCTTGGCGGCGTTATATCAGTCGGCACCTCGGCGGCAGGGTGTATCAGTCGGCACCTTGGCGGCAAGGTGTATCAGTCGGCACCTTGGCGGCGTTATATCAGTCGGCACCTCGGCGGCGTTATATCAGTCGGCACCTTGGCGGCGTTATATCAGTCGGCACCTTGGCGGCGTTATATCAGTCGGCACCTTGGCGGCGTTATATCAGTCGGCACCTTGGCGGCGTTATATCAGTCGGCACCTCGGCGGCGTTATATCAGTCGGCACCTCGGCGGCAGGGTGTATTAGTCGGCACCTTGGCGGCGTTATATCAGTCGGCACCTCGGCGGCAGGGTGTATCAGTCGGCACCTCGGCGGCGTTATATCAGTCGGCACCTTGGCGGCAGGGTGTATCAGTCGGCACCTCGGCGGCATGGTGCATCAGTCGGCACCTCGGCGGCAGGGTGAATCAGTCGGCACCTCGGCGGCGTTATATCAGTCGGCACCTCGGCGGCAGGTTGTATCAGTCGGCACCTTGGCGGCGTTATATCAGTCGGCACCTTGGCGGCGTTATATCAGTCGACACCTCGCGGGCGTTATATCAGTCGGCACCTCGGCGGCCTTATATCAGTCGGCACCTCGGTGGCAGGGTGTATCAGTCGGCACCTTGGCGGCGTTATATCAGTTGGCACCTTGGCGGCGTTATATCAGTCGGCACCTCGGTGGCAGGGTGTATCAGTCGGCACCTTGGCGGCGTTATATCAGTCAGCACCTTGGCGGCAGGGTGTATCAGTCGGCACCTTGGCGGCGTTATATCAGTCGGCACCTCGGCGGCAGGGTGTATCAGTCGGCACCTCGGCGGCAGGGTGTATCAGTCGGCACCTCGGCGGCGTTATATTAGTCGGCACCTCGGCGGCAGGGTGTATTAATCGGCACCTCGGCGGCGTTATATCAGTCGGCACCTTGGCGGCGTTATATCAGTCGGCACCTCGGCGGCAGGGTGTATCAGTCGGCACCTTGGCGGCGTTATATCAGTCGGCACCTCGGCGGCAGGGTGTATCAGTCGGCACCTCGGCGGCGTTATATCAGCGGCACCTCGGCGGCAGGGTGTATCAGTCGGCACCTTGGCGGCAAGGTGTATCAGTCGGCACCTCGGCGGCGTTATATCAGTCGGCACCTTGGCGGCAGGGTGTATCAGTCGGCACCTTGGCGTTATATCAGTCGGCACCTTGGCGTGATATCAGTCGGCACCTCGGCGGCAGGGTGTATTAGTCGGCACCTTGGCGGCAGGGTGTATCAGTCGGCTCCTTGGCGTTATATCGGTCGGCATCTTGGCGGCTTTATATCAGTCGGCACCTCGGCGGCGTTATATTAGTCGGCACCTTGGCGGCAGGGTGTATCAGTCGGCACCTTGGCGTTATATCGGTCGGCATATTGGCGGCTTTATATCAGTCGGCACCTTGGCGGCGTTATATCAGTCGGCACCTTGGCGGCGTTATATCAGTCGGCACCTCGGCGGCAGGGTGTATCAGTCGGCACCTCGGCGGCAGGGTGAATCAGTCGGCACCTCGGCGGCGTTATATCAGTCGGCACCTCGGCGGCAGGTTGTATCAGTCGGCACCTTGGCGGCGTTATATCAGTCGGCACCTTGGCGGCGTTATATCAGTCGACACCTCGCGGGCGTTATATCAGTCGGCACCTCGGCGGCCTTATGTCAGTCGGCACCTCGGTGGCAGGGTGTATCAGTCGGCACCTTGGCGGCGTTATATCAGTTGGCACCTTGGCGGCGTTATATCAGTCGGCACCTCGGTGGCAGGGTGTATCAGTCGGCACCTTGGCGGCGTTATATCAGTCGGCACCTTGGCGGCAGGGTGTATCAGTCGGCACCTTGGCGGCGTTATATCAGTCGGCACCTTGGCGGAGTTATATCAGTCGGCACCTCGGCGGCAGGGTGTATCAGTTGGCGGCGTTATATCAGTCGGCACCTTGGCGGCGTTATATCAGTCGGCACCTCGGTGGCAGGGTGTATCAGTCGGCACCTTGGCGGCGTTATATCAGTCGGCACCTTGGCGGCGTTATATCAGTCGGCACCTCGGCGGCAGGGTGTATCAGTCGGCACCTTGGCGGCAAGGTGTATCAGTCGGCACCTTGGCGGCGTTATATCAGTCGGCACCTCGGCGGCGTTATATCAGTCGGCACCTTGGCGGCGTTATATCAGTCGGCACCTTGGCGGCGTTATATCAGTCGGCACCTTGGCGGCGTTATATCAGTCGGCACCTTGGCGGCGTTATATCAGTCGGCACCTCGGCGGCGTTATATCAGTCGGCACCTCGGCGGCAGGGTGTATTAGTCGGCACCTTGGCGGCGTTATATCAGTCGGCACCTCGGCGGCAGGGTGTATCAGTCGGCACCTCGGCGGCGTTATATCAGTCGGCACCTTGGCGGCAGGGTGTATCAGTCGGCACCTCGGCGGCATGGTGCATCAGTCGGCACCTCGGCGGCAGGGTGAATCAGTCGGCACCTCGGCGGCGTTATATCAGTCGGCACCTCGGCGGCAGGTTGTATCAGTCGGCACCTTGGCGGCGTTATATCAGTCGGCACCTTGGCGGCGTTATATCAGTCGACACCTCGCGGGCGTTATATCAGTCGGCACCTCGGCGGCCTTATATCAGTCGGCACCTCGGTGGCAGGGTGTATCAGTCGGCACCTTGGCGGCGTTATATCAGTTGGCACCTTGGCGGCGTTATATCAGTCGGCACCTCGGTGGCAGGGTGTATCAGTCGGCACCTTGGCGGCGTTATATCAGTCAGCACCTTGGCGGCAGGGTGTATCAGTCGGCACCTTGGCGGCGTTATATCAGTCGGCACCTCGGCGGCAGGGTGTATCAGTCGGCACCTCGGCGGCAGGGTGTATCAGTCGGCACCTCGGCGGCGTTATATTAGTCGGCACCTCGGCGGCAGGGTGTATTAATCGGCACCTCGGCGGCGTTATATCAGTCGGCACCTTGGCGGCGTTATATCAGTCGGCACCTCGGCGGCAGGGTGTATCAGTCGGCACCTTGGCGGCGTTATATCAGTCGGCACCTCGGCGGCAGGGTGTATCAGTCGGCACCTCGGCGGCGTTATATCAGCGGCACCTCGGCGGCAGGGTGTATCAGTCGGCACCTTGGCGGCAAGGTGTATCAGTCGGCACCTCGGCGGCGTTATATCAGTCGGCACCTTGGCGGCAGGGTGTATCAGTCGGCACCTTGGCGTTATATCAGTCGGCACCTTGGCGTGATATCAGTCGGCACCTCGGCGGCAGGGTGTATTAGTCGGCACCTTGGCGGCAGGGTGTATCAGTCGGCTCCTTGGCGTTATATCGGTCGGCATCTTGGCGGCTTTATATCAGTCGGCACCTCGGCGGCGTTATATTAGTCGGCACCTTGGCGGCAGGGTGTATCAGTCGGCACCTTGGCGTTATATCGGTCGGCATATTGGCGGCTTTATATCAGTCGGCACCTCGGCGGCGTTATATTAGTCGGCACCTTGGCGGCGTTATATCACTCGGCACCTCGGCGGCAGGGTGTATCAGTCGGCACCTTGGCGGCGTTATATCAGTCGGCACCTCGGCGGCAGGGTGTATCAGTCGGCACCTTGGCGGCGTTATATCAGTCGGCACCTCGGCGGCGTTATATCAGTCGGCACCTCGGCGGCAGGGTGTATCAGTCGGCACCTTGGCGGCGTTATATCAGTCGGCACCTCGGCGGCAGGGTGTATCAGTCGGCACCTCGGCGGCGTTATATCAGTCGGCAACTCGGCGGCGTTATATCAGTCGGCACCTTGGCGGCGTTATATCAGTCGGCACCTCGGCGGCGTTATATCAGTCGGCACCTCGGCGGCAGGGTGTATCAGTCGGCACCTTGGCGGCAGGGTGTATCAGTCGGCACCTCGGCGGCGTTATATCAGTCGGCACCTCCGCGGCGTTATATCAGTCGGCACCTTGGCGGCGTTATATCAGTCGTCACCTTGGCGGCGTTATATCAGTCGGCACCTCGGCGGCAGGGTGTATCAGTCGGCACCTTGGCGGCAAGGTGTATCAGTCGGCACCTTGGCGGCGTTATATCAGTCGGCACCTCGGCGGCGTTATATCAGTCGGCACCTCGGCGGCAGGGTGTATCAGTCGTCTCCTCGGCGGCGTTATATCAGTCGGCACCTTGGCGGCGTTATATCAGTCGGCACCTTGGCGTTATATCAGTCGGCACCTTGGCGGCGTTATATCAGTCGGCACCTTGGCGGCAGGGTGTATCAGTCGGCACCTTGGCGGCAAGGTGTATCAGTCGGCACCTTGGCGGCGTTACATCAGTCGGCACCTCGGCGGCGTTATATCAGTCGGCACCTTGGCGGCGTTATATCGGTCGGCACCTTGGCGGCGTTATATCAGTCGGCACCTTGGCGGCGTTATATCAGTCGGCACCTTGGCGACGTTATATCAGTCGGCACCTCGGCGGCGTTATATCAGTCGGCACCTTGGCGGCAGGGTGTATCAGTCGGCACCTTGGCGGCAGGGTGCATCAGTCGGCACCTCGGCGGTGTTATATCAGTCGGCACCTCGGCGGCATTATATCAGTCGGCACCTTGGCGGCGTTATATCAGTCGGCACCTCGGCGGCAGGGTGTATCAGTCGGCACCTTGGCGGCAAGGTGTATCAGTCGGCACCTTATCGGCGTTATATCAGTCGGCACCTCGGCGGCGTTATATCAGTCGGCACCTTGGCGGCGTTATATCAGTCGGCACCCTGGCGGCGTTATATCAGTCGGCACCTTGGCGGCGTTATATCAGTCGGCACCTTGGCGGCGTTATATCAGTCGGCACCTCGGCGGCGTTATATCAGTCGGCACCTCGGCGGCAGGGTGTATCAGTCGGCACCTTGGCGGCGTTATATCAGTCGGCACCTCGGCGGCAGGGTGTATCAGTCGGCACCTTGGCGGAGTTATATCAGTCGGCACCTCGGCGGCGTTATATCAGTCGGCACCTCGGCGGCAGGGTGTATCAGTCGGCACCTTGGCGGCGTTATATCAGTCGGCACCTCGGCGGCAGGGTGTATCAGTCGGCACCTCGGCGGCGTTATATCAGTCGGCAACTCGGCGGCGTTATATCAGTCGGCACCTTGGCGGCGTTATATCAGTCGGCACCTCGGCGGCGTTATATCAGTCGGCACCTCGGCGGCAGGGTGTATCAGTCGGCACCTTGGCGGCAGGGTGTATCAGTCGGCACCTCGGCGGCGTTATATCAGTCGGCACCTCCGCGGCGTTATATCAGTCGGCACCTTGGCGGCGTTATATCAGTCGGCACCTTGGCGGCGTTATATCAGTCGGCACCTCGGCGGCAGGGTGTATCAGTCGGCACCTTGGCGGCAAGGTGTATCAGTCGGCACCTTGGCGGCGTTATATCAGTCGGCACCTCGGCGGCGTTATATCAGTCGGCACCTTGGCGGCGTTATATCAGTCGGCACCTTGGCGGCGTTATATCAGTCGGCACCTTGGCGGCGTTATATCAGTCGGCACCTTGGCGGCGTTATATCAGTCGGCACCTCGGCGTCGTTATATCAGTCGGCACCTCGGCGGCAGGGTGTATTAGTCGGCACCTTGGCGGCGTTATATCAGTCGGCACCTCGGCGGCAGGGTGTATCAGTCGGCACTTCGGCGGCGTTATATCAGTCGGCACCTTGGCGGCAGGGTGTATCAGTCGGCACCTCGGCGGCATGGTGCATCAGTCGGCACCTCGGCGGCAGGGTGAATCAGTCGGCACCTCGGCGGCGTTATATCAGTCGGCACCTCGGCGGCAGGTTGTATCAGTCGGCACCTTGGCGGCGTTATATCAGTCGGCACCTTGGCGGCGTTATATCAGTCGACACCTCGCGGGCGTTATATCAGTCGGCACCTCGGCGGCCTTATATCAGTCGGCACCTCGGTGGCAGGGTGTATCAGTCGGCACCTTGGCGGCGTTATATCAGTTGGCACCTTGGCGGCGTTATATCAGTCGGCACCTCGGTGGCAGGGTGTATCAGTCGGCACCTTGGCGGCGTTATATCAGTCGGCACCTTGGCGGCAGGGTGTATCAGTCGGCACCTTGGCGGCGTTATATCAGTCGGCACCTTGGCGGAGTTATATCAGTCGGCACCTCGGCGGCAGGGTGTATCAGTTGGCGGCGTTAAATCAGTCGGCACCTTGGCGGCGTTATATCAGTCGGCACCTCGGTGGCAGGGTGTATCAGTCGGCACCTTGGCGGCGTTATATCAGTCGGCACCTTGGCGGCAGGGTGTATCAGTCGGCACCTTGGCGGCGTTATATCAGTCGGCACCTTGGCGGCAGGGTGTATCAGTCGGCAACTTGGCGGCGTTATATCAGTCGGCACCTTGGCGGCGTTATATCAGTCGGCACCTCGGCGGCAGGGTGTATCAGTCGGCACCTCGGCGGCGTTATATCAGTCGGCACCTTGGCGGCGTTATATCAGTCAGCACCTTGGCGGCAGGGTGTATCAGTCGGCACCTTGGCGGCGTTATATCAGTCGGCACCTCGGCGGCAGGGTGTATCAGTCGGCACCTCGGCGGCAGGGTGAATCAGTCGGCACCTCGGCGGCGTTATATCAGTCGGCACCTCGGCGGCAGGTTGTATCAGTCGGCACCTTGGCGGCGTTATATCAGTCGGCACCTTGGCGGCGTTATATCAGTCGACACCTCGCGGGCGTTATATCAGTCGGCACCTCGGCGGCCTTATATCAGTCGGCACCTCGGTGGCAGGGTGTATCAGTCGGCACCTTGGCGGCGTTATATCAGTTGGCACCTTGGCGGCGTTATATCAGTCGGCACCTCGGTGGCAGGGTGTATCAGTCGGCACCTTGGCGGCGTTATATCAGTCGGCACCTTGGCGGCAGGGTGTATCAGTCGGCACCTTGGCGGCGTTATATCAGTCGGCACCTTGGCGGAGTTATATCAGTCGGCACCTCGGCGGCAGGGTGTATCAGTTGGCGGCGTTATATCAGTCGGCACCTTGGCGGCGTTATATCAGTCGGCACATCGGTGGCAGGGTGTATCAGTCGGCACCTTGGCGGCGTTATATCAGTCGGCACCTTGGCGGCAGGGTGTATCAGTCGGCACCTTGGCGGCGTTATATCAGTCGGCACCTTGGCGGCAGGGTGTATCAGTCGGCAACTTGGCGGCGTTATATCAGTCGGCACCTTGGCGGCGTTATATCAGTCGGCACCTCGGCGGCAGGGTGTATCAGTCGGCACCTCGGCGGCGTTATATCAGTCGGCACCTTGGCGGCGTTATATCAGTCAGCACCTTGGCGGCAGGGTGTATCAGTCGGCACCTTGGCGGCGTTATATCAGTCGGCACCTCGGCGGCAGGGTGTATCAGTCGGCACCTCGGCGGCAGGGTGTATCAGTCGGCACCTCGGCGGCGTTATATTAGTCGGCACCTCGGCGGCAGGGTGTATTAGTCGGCACCTCGGCGGCGTTATATCAGTCGGCACCTTGGCGGCGTTATATCAGTCGGCACCTCGGCGGCAGGGTGTATCAGTCGGCACCTTGGCGGCGTTATATCAGTCGGCACCTCGGCGGCAGGGTGTATTAGTCGGCACCTCGGCGGCGTTATATCAGCGGCACCTCGGCGGCAGGGTGTATCAGTCGGCACCTTGGCGGCAAGGTGTATCAGTCGGCACCTCGGCGGCGTTATATCAGTCGGCACCTTGGCGGCAGGGTGTATCAGTCGGCACCTTGGCGTTATATCAGTCGGCACCTTGGCGTTATATCAGTCGGCACCTCGGCGGCAGGGTGTATTAGTCGGCACCTTGGCGGCAGGGTGTATCTGTCGGCTCCTTGGCGTTATATCGGTCGGCATCTTGGCGGCTTTATATCAGTCGGCACCTCGGCGGCGTTATATTAGTCGGCACCTTGGCGGCAGGGTGTATCAGTCGGCACCTTGGCGTTATATCGGTCGGCATATTGGCGGCTTTATATCAGTCGGCACCTCGGCGGCGTTATATCAGTCGGCACCTTGGCGGCGTTATATCAGTCGGCACCTTGGCGGCGTTATATCAGTCGGCACCTTGGCGGCGTTATATCAGTCGGCACCTTGGCGGCGTTATATCAGTCGGCACCTCGGCGGCAGGGTGTATCAGTCGGCACCTTGGCGGCAAGGTGTATCAGTCGGCACCTTGGCGGCGTTATATCAGTCGGCACCTCGGCGGCGTTATATCAGTCGGCACCTTGGCGGCGTTATATCAGTCGGCACCTTGGCGGCGTTATATCAGTCGGCACCTTGGCGGCGTTATATCAGTCGGCACCTTGGCGGCGTTATATCAGTCGGCACCTCGGCGGCGTTATATCAGTCGGCACCTCGGCGGCAGGGTGTATTAGTCGGCACCTTGGCGGCGTTATATCAGTCGGCACCTCGGCGGCAGGGTGTATCAGTCGGCACCTCGGCGGCGTTATATCAGTCGGCACCTTGGCGGCAGGGTGTATCAGTCGGCACCTCGGCGGCATGGTGCATCAGTCGGCACCTCGGCGGCAGGGTGAATCAGTCGGCACCTCGGCGGCGTTATATCAGTCGGCACCTCGGCGGCAGGTTGTATCAGTCGGCACCTTGGCGGCGTTATATCAGTCGGCACCTTGGCGGCGTTATATCAGTCGACACCTCGCGGGCGTTATATCAGTCGGCACCTCGGCGGCCTTATATCAGTCGGCACCTCGGTGGCAGGGTGTATCAGTCGGCACCTTGGCGGCGTTATATCAGTTGGCACCTTGGCGGCGTTATATCAGTCGGCACCTCGGTGGCAGGGTGTATCAGTCGGCACCTTGGCGGCGTTATATCAGTCAGCACCTTGGCGGCAGGGTGTATCAGTCGGCACCTTGGCGGCGTTATATCAGTCGGCACCTCGGCGGCAGGGTGTATCAGTCGGCACCTCGGCGGCAGGGTGTATCAGTCGGCACCTCGGCGGCGTTATATTAGTCGGCACCTCGGCGGCAGGGTGTATTAATCGGCACCTCGGCGGCGTTATATCAGTCGGCACCTTGGCGGCGTTATATCAGTCGGCACCTCGGCGGCAGGGTGTATCAGTCGGCACCTTGGCGGCGTTATATCAGTCGGCACCTCGGCGGCAGGGTGTATCAGTCGGCACCTCGGCGGCGTTATATCAGCGGCACCTCGGCGGCAGGGTGTATCAGTCGGCACCTTGGCGGCAAGGTGTATCAGTCGGCACCTCGGCGGCGTTATATCAGTCGGCACCTTGGCGGCAGGGTGTATCAGTCGGCACCTTGGCGTTATATCAGTCGGCACCTTGGCGTGATATCAGTCGGCACCTCGGCGGCAGGGTGTATTAGTCGGCACCTTGGCGGCAGGGTGTATCAGTCGGCTCCTTGGCGTTATATCGGTCGGCATCTTGGCGGCTTTATATCAGTCGGCACCTCGGCGGCGTTATATTAGTCGGCACCTTGGCGGCAGGGTGTATCAGTCGGCACCTTGGCGTTATATCGGTCGGCATATTGGCGGCTTTATATCAGTCGGCACCTCGGCGGCGTTATATTAGTCGGCACCTTGGCGGCGTTATATCACTCGGCACCTCGGCGGCAGGGTGTATCAGTCGGCACCTTGGCGGCGTTATATCAGTCGGCACCTCGGCGGCAGGGTGTATCAGTCGGCACCTTGGCGGCGTTATATCAGTCGGCACCTCGGCGGCGTTATATCAGTCGGCACCTCGGCGGCAGGGTGTATCAGTCGGCACCTTGGCGGCGTTATATCAGTCGGCACCTCGGCGGCAGGGTGTATCAGTCGGCACCTCGGCGGCGTTATATCAGTCGGCAACTCGGCGGCGTTATATCAGTCGGCACCTTGGCGGCGTTATATCAGTCGGCACCTCGGCGGCGTTATATCAGTCGGCACCTCGGCGGCAGGGTGTATCAGTCGGCACCTTGGCGGCAGGGTGTATCAGTCGGCACCTCGGCGGCGTTATATCAGTCGGCACCTCCGCGGCGTTATATCAGTCGGCACCTTGGCGGCGTTATATCAGTCGTCACCTTGGCGGCGTTATATCAGTCGGCACCTCGGCGGCAGGGTGTATCAGTCGGCACCTTGGCGGCAAGGTGTATCAGTCGGCACCTTGGCGGCGTTATATCAGTCGGCACCTCGGCGGCGTTATATCAGTCGGCACCTCGGCGGCAGGGTGTATCAGTCGTCTCCTCGGCGGCGTTATATCAGTCGGCACCTTGGCGGCGTTATATCAGTCGGCACCTTGGCGTTATATCAGTCGGCACCTTGGCGGCGTTATATCAGTCGGCACCTTGGCGGCAGGGTGTATCAGTCGGCACCTTGGCGGCAAGGTGTATCAGTCGGCACCTTGGCGGCGTTACATCAGTCGGCACCTCGGCGGCGTTATATCAGTCGGCACCTTGGCGGCGTTATATCAGTCGGCACCTTGGCGGCGTTATATCAGTCGGCACCTTGGCGGCGTTATATCAGTCGGCACCTTGGCGACGTTATATCAGTCGGCACCTCGGCGGCGTTATATCAGTCGGCACCTTGGCGGCAGGGTGTATCAGTCGGCACCTTGGCGGCAGGGTGCATCAGTCGGCACCTCGGCGGTGTTATATCAGTCGGCACCTCGGCGGCATTATATCAGTCGGCACCTTGGCGGCGTTATATCAGTCGGCACCTCGGCGGCAGGGTGTATCAGTCGGCACCTTGGCGGCAAGGTGTATCAGTCGGCACCTTATCGGCGTTATATCAGTCGGCACCTCGGCGGCGTTATATCAGTCGGCACCTTGGCGGCGTTATATCAGTCGGCACTTCGGCGGCGTTATATCAGTCGGCACCTTGGCGGCGTTATATCAGTCGGCACCTTGGCGGCGTTATATCAGTCGGCACCTTGGCGGCGTTATATCAGTCGGCACCTTGGCGGCGTTATATCAGTCGGCACCTCGGCGGCGTTATATCAGTCGGCACCTCGGCGGCAGGGTGTATTAGTCGGCACCTTGGCGGCGTTATATCAGTCGGCACCTCGGCGGCAGGGTGTATCAGTCGGCACCTCGGCGGCGTTATATCAGTCGGCACCTTGGCGGCAGGGTGTATCAGTCGGCACCTCGGCGGCATGGTGCATCAGTCGGCACCTCGGCGGCAGGGTGAATCAGTCGGCACCTCGGCGGCGTTATATCAGTCGGCACCTCGGCGGCAGGTTGTATCAGTCGGCACCTTGGCGGCGTTATATCAGTCGGCACCTTGGCGGCGTTATATCAGTCGACACCTCGCGGGCGTTATATCAGTCGGCACCTCGGCGGCCTTATATCAGTCGGCACCTCGGTGGCAGGGTGTATCAGTCGGCACCTTGGCGGCGTTATATCAGTTGGCACCTTGGCGGCGTTATATCAGTCGGCACCTCGGTGGCAGGGTGTATCAGTCGGCACCTTGGCGGCGTTATATCAGTTGGCACCTTGGCGGCGTTATATCAGTCGGCACCTCGGTGGCAGGGTGTATCAGTCGGCACCTTGGCGGCGTTATATCAGTCGGCACCTTGGCGGCAGGGTGTATCAGTCGGCACCTTGGTGGCGTTATATCAGTCGGCACCTTGGCGGAGTTATATCAGTCGGCACCTCGGCGGCAGGGTGTATCAGTTGGCGGCGTTATATCAGTCGGCACCTTGGCGGCGTTATATCAGTCGGCACCTCGGTGGCAGGGTGTATCAGTCGGCACCTTGGCGGCGTTATATCAGTCGGCACCTTGGCGGCAGGGTGTATCAGTCGGCACCTTGGCGGCGTTATATCAGTCGGCACCTTGGCGGCAGGGTGTATCAGTCGGCAACTTGGCGGCGTTATATCAGTCGGCACCTTGGCGGCGTTATATCAGTCGGCACCTCGGCGGCAGGGTGTATCAGTCGGCACCTCGGCGGCGTTATATCAGTCGGCACCTTGGCGGCGTTATATCAGTCAGCACCTTGGCGGCAGGGTGTATCAGTCGGCACCTTGGCGGCGTTATATCAGTCGGCACCTCGGCGGCAGGGTGTATCAGTCGGCACCTCGGCGGCAGGGTGTATCAGTCGGCACCTCGGCGGCGTTATATTAGTCGGCACCTCGGCGGCAGGGTGTATTAGTCGGCACCTCGGCGGCGTTATATCAGTCGGCACCTTGGCGGCGTTATATCAGTCGGCACCTCGGCGGCAGGGTGTATCAGTCGGCACCTTGGCGGCGTTATATTAGTCGGCACCTCGGCGGCAGGGTGTATCAGTCGGCACCTCGGCGGCGTTATATCAGCGGCACCTCGGCGGCAGGGTGTATCAGTCGGCACCTTGGCGGCAAGGTGTATCAGTCGGCACCTCGGCGGCGTTATATCAGTCGGCACCTTGGCGGCAGGGTGTATCAGTCGGCACCTTGGCGTTATATCAGTCGGCACCTTGGCGTTATATCAGTCGGCACCTCGGCGGCAGGGTGTATTAGTCGGCACCTTGGCGGCAGGGTGTATCAGTCGGCTCCTTGGCGTTATATCGGTCGGCATCTTGGCGGCTTTATATCAGTCGGCACCTCGGCGGCGTTATATTAGTCGGCACCTTGGCGGCAGGGTGTATCAGTCGGCACCTTGGCGTTATATCGGTTGGCATATTGGCGGCTTTATATCAGTCGGCACCTCGGCGGCGTTATATTAGTCGGCACCTTGGCGGCGTTATATCACTCGGCACCTTGGCGGCGTTATATCAGTCGGCACCTTGGCGGCGTTATATCAGTCGGCACCTTGGCGGCGTTATATCAGTCGGCACCTCGGCGGCGTTATATCAGTCGGCACCTCAGCGGCAGGGTGTATCAGTCGGCACTTCGGCGGCAAGGTATATCAGTCGGCACCTCGGCGGCAGGGTGTATCAGTTGGCTCATCGGCGGCAGGGTGTATCAGTCGGCACCATGGCGGCGTTATATCAGTCGGCACCTCGGCGGCGTTATATCAGTCGGCACCTCGGCGGCAGGGTGTATCAGTCGGCACTTCAGCGGCAAGGTATATCAGTCGGCACCTCGACGCCAGGGTGTATCAGTCGGCACCTCGGCGGCGTTATATTAGTCGGCACCTCGGCGGCAGGGTGTATTAGTCGGCACCTCGGCGGCGTTATATCAGTCGGCACCTTGGCGGCGTTATATCAGTCGGCACCTTGGCGGCGTTATATCAGTCAGCACCTTGGCGGCAGGGTGTATCACTCGGCACCTTGGCGGCGTTATATCAGTCGGCACCTCGGCGGCAGGGTGTATCAGTCGGCACCTCGGCGGCAGGGTGTATCAGTCGGCACCTCGGCGGCGTTATATTAGTCGGCACCTCGGCGGCAGGGTGTATTAGTCGGCACCTCGGCGGCGTTATATCAGTCGGCACCTTGGCGGCGTTATATCAGTCGGCACCTCGGCGGCGTTATATCAGTCGGCACCTTGGCGGCAGGGTGTATCAGTCGGCACCTTGGCGGCGTTATATCAGTCGGCACCTTGGCGGCGTTATATCAGTCGGTACCTCGGCGGTAGGGTGTATCAATCAGTCAGCACCTTGGCGGCGTTATATCAGTCGGCACCTTGGCGGCAGGGTGTATCAGTCGGCACCTTGGCGGCGTTATATCAGTCGGCACCTTGGCAGCGTTGTATCAGTAGGTACCTCGGCGGTAGGGTGTATCAATCAGTCGGCACCTTGGCGGCAGGGTGTATCACTCGGCACCTTGGCGGCGTTATATCAGTCGGCACCTCGGCGGCAGGGTGTATCAGTCGGCACCTCGGCGGAAGGGTGTATCAGTCGTCTCCTCGGCGGCGTTATATCAGTCGGCACCTTGGCGGCGTTATATCAGTCGGCACCTCGGCGGCAGGGTGTATCAGTCGTCTCCTCGGCGGCGTTATATCAGTCGGCACCTTGGTGGCATTATATCAGTCGGCACCTTGGCGGTATATCAGTCGGCACCTTGGCGGCGTTATATCAGTCGGCACCTCGGCGGCAGGGTGTATCAGTCGGCACCTTGGCGGCAAGGTGTATCAGTCGGCACCTTGGCGGCGTTATATCAGTCGGCACCTCGGTGGCGTTATATCAGTCGGCACCTTGGCGGCGTTATATCAGTCGGCACCTTGGCGGCGTTATATCAGTCGGCACCTTGGCGGTGTTATATCAGTCGGCACCTTGGCGACGTTATATCAGTCGGCACCTCGGCGGCGTTATATCAGTCGGCACCTTGGCGGCAGGGTGTATCAGTCGGCACCTTGGCGGCAGGGTGCATCAGTCGGCACCTCGGCGGCGTTATATCAGTCGGCACCTCGGCGGCGTTATATCAGTCGGCACCTTGGCGGCAGGGTGTATCAGTCGGCACCTTGGCGTTATATCAGTCGGCACCTTGGCGTTATATCAGTCGGCACCTCGGCGGCAGGGTGTATTAGTCGGCACCTTGGCGGCAGGGTGTATCAGTCGGCTCCTTGGCGTTATATCGGTCGGCATCTTGGCGGCTTTATATCAGTCGGCACCTCGGCGGCGTTATATTAGTCGGCACCTTGGCGGCAGGGTGTATCAGTCGGCACCTTGGCGTTATATCGGTTGGCATATTGGCGGCTTTATATCAGTCGGCACCTCGGCGGCGTTATATTAGTCGGCACCTTGGCGGCGTTATATCACTCGGCACCTTGGCGGCGTTATATCAGTCGGCACCTTGGCGGCGTTATATCAGTCGGCACCTTGGCGGCGTTATATCAGTCGGCACCTCGGCGGCGTTATATCAGTCGGCACCTCAGCGGCAGGGTGTATCAGTCGGCACTTCGGCGGCAAGGTATATCAGTCGGCACCTCGGCGGCAGGGTGTATCAGTTGGCTCATCGGCGGCAGGGTGTATCAGTCGGCACCATGGCGGCGTTATATCAGTCGGCACCTCGGCGGCGTTATATCAGTCGGCACCTCGGCGGCAGGGTGTATCAGTCGGCACTTCAGCGGCAAGGTATATCAGTCGGCACCTCGACGCCAGGGTGTATCAGTCGGCACCTCGGCGGCGTTATATTAGTCGGCACCTCGGCGGCAGGGTGTATTAGTCGGCACCTCGGCGGCGTTATATCAGTCGGCACCTTGGCGGCGTTATATCAGTCGGCACCTTGGCGGCGTTATATCAGTCAGCACCTTGGCGGCAGGGTGTATCACTCGGCACCTTGGCGGCGTTATATCAGTCGGCACCTCGGCGGCAGGGTGTATCAGTCGGCACCTCGGCGGCAGGGTGTATCAGTCGGCACCTCGGCGGCGTTATATTAGTCGGCACCTCGGCGGCAGGGTGTATTAGTCGGCACCTCGGCGGCGTTATATCAGTCGGCACCTTGGCGGCGTTATATCAGTCGGCACCTCGGCGGCGTTATATCAGTCGGCACCTTGGCGGCAGGGTGTATCAGTCGGCACCTTGGCGGCGTTATATCAGTCGGCACCTTGGCGGCGTTATATCAGTCGGTACCTCGGCGGTAGGGTGTATCAATCAGTCAGCACCTTGGCGGCGTTATATCAGTCGGCACCTTGGCGGCAGGGTGTATCAGTCGGCACCTTGGCGGCGTTATATCAGTCGGCACCTTGGCAGCGTTGTATCAGTAGGTACCTCGGCGGTAGGGTGTATCAATCAGTCGGCACCTTGGCGGCAGGGTGTATCACTCGGCACCTTGGCGGCGTTATATCAGTCGGCACCTCGGCGGCAGGGTGTATCAGTCGGCACCTCGGCGGAAGGGTGTATCAGTCGTCTCCTCGGCGGCGTTATATCAGTCGGCACCTTGGCGGCGTTATATCAGTCGGCACCTCGGCGGCAGGGTGTATCAGTCGTCTCCTCGGCGGCGTTATATCAGTCGGCACCTTGGTGGCATTATATCAGTCGGCACCTTGGCGGTATATCAGTCGGCACCTTGGCGGCGTTATATCAGTCGGCACCTCGGCGGCAGGGTGTATCAGTCGGCACCTTGGCGGCAAGGTGTATCAGTCGGCACCTTGGCGGCGTTATATCAGTCGGCACCTCGGTGGCGTTATATCAGTCGGCACCTTGGCGGCGTTATATCAGTCGGCACCTTGGCGGCGTTATATCAGTCGGCACCTTGGCGGTGTTATATCAGTCGGCACCTTGGCGACGTTATATCAGTCGGCACCTCGGCGGCGTTATATCAGTCGGCACCTTGGCGGCAGGGTGTATCAGTCGGCACCTTGGCGGCAGGGTGCATCAGTCGGCACCTCGGCGGCGTTATATCAGTCGGCACCTCGGCGGCGTTATATCAGTCGGCACCTTGGCGGCGTTATATCAGTCGGCACCTCGGCGGCGGGGTGTATCAGTCGGCACCTCGGCGGCGTTATATCAGTCGGCACCTCGGCGGCGTTATATCAGTCGGCACCTTGGCGGCGTTATATCAGTCGGCACCCTGGCGGCGTTATATCAGTCGGCACCTTGGCGGCGTTATATCAGTCGGCACCTTGGCGGCGTTATATCAGTCGGCACCTCGGCGGCAGGGTGTATCAGTCGGCACCTTGGCGGCGTTATATCAGTCGGCACCTCGGCGGCGTTATATCAGTCGGCATCTCGGCGGCAGGGTGTATCAGTCGGCACCTTGGCGGCAGGGTGTATCAGTCGGCACCTCGGCGGCGTTATATCAGTCGGCACCTCGGCGGCGTTAAATCAGTCGGCACCTTGGCGGCGTTATATCAGTCGGCACCTTGGCGGCGTTATATCAGTCGGCACCTCGGCGGCAGGGTGTATCAGTCGGCACCTTGGCGGCAAGGTGTATCAGTCGGCACCTTGGCGGCGTTATATCAGTCGGCACCTCGGCGGCGTTATATCAGTCGGCACCTTGGCGGCGTTATATCAGTCGGCACCTTGGCGGCGTTATATCAGTCGGAACCTTGGCGGCGTTATATCAGTCGGCACCTTGGCGGCGTTATATCAGTCGGCACCTTGGCGGCGTTATATCAGTCGGCACCTTGGCGGCGTTATATCAGTCGGCGCCTTGGCGGCGTAATATCAGTCGGCACCTTGGCGGCGTTATATCAGTCGGCACCTCGGCGGCGTTATATCAGTCGGCACCTTGGCGGCAGGGTGTATCAGTCGGCACCTTGGCGGCAGGGTGTATCAGTCGGCACCTCGGCGGCGTTATATCAGTCGGCACCTCGGCGGCGTTATATCAGTCGGCACCTTGGCGGCGTTATATCAGTCGGCACCTTGGCGGCGTTATATCAGTCGGCACCTCGGCGGCAGGGTGTATCAGTCGGCACCTTGGCGGCAAGGTGTATCAGTCGGCACCTTGGCGGCGTTATATCAGTCGGCACCTCGGCGGCGTTATATCAGTCGGCACCTTGGCGGCGTTATATCAGTCGGCACCTTGGCGGCGTTATATCAGTCGGCACCTTGGCGGCGTTATATCAGTCGGCACCTTGGCGGCGTTATATCAGTCGGCACCTCGGCGGCGTTATATCAGTCGGCACCTCGGCGGCAGGGTGTATCAGTCGGCACCTTGGCGGCGTTATATCAGTCGGCACCTCGGCGGCAGGGTGTATCAGTCGGCACCTCGGCGGCGTTATATCAGTCGGCACCTCGGCGGCGTTATATCAGTCGGCACCTTGGCGGCGTTATATCAGTCGGCACCTCGGCGGCGTTATATCAGTCGGCACCTCGGCGGCAGGGTGTATCAGTCGGCACCTTGGCGGCAGGGTGTATCTGTCGGCACCTCGGCGGCGTTATATCAGTCGGCACCTCGGCGGCGTTATATCAGTCGGCACCTTGGCGGCGTTATATCAGTCGGCACCTTGGCGGCGTTATATCAGTCGGCACCTCGGCGGCAGGGTGTATCAGTCGGCACCTTGGCGGCAAGGTGTATCAATCGGCACCTTGGCGGCGTTATATCAGTCGGCACCTCGGCGGCGTTATATCAGTCGGCACCTTGGCGGCGTTATATCAGTCGGCACCTTGGCGGCGTTATATCAGTCGGCACCTTGGCGGCGTTATATCAGTCGGCACCTTGGCGGCGTTATATCAGTCGGCACCTCGGCGGCGTTATATCAGTCGGCACCTTGGCGGCGTTATATCAGTCGGCACCTCGGCGGCGTTATATCAGTCGGCACCTTGGCGGCGTTATATCAGTCGGCACCTTGGCGGCGTTATATCAGTCGGCGCCTTGGCGGCGTAATATCAGTCGGCACCTTGGCGGCGTTATATCAGTCGGCACCTCGGCGGCGTTATATCAGTCGGCACCTTGGCGGCAGGGTGTATCAGTCGGCACCTTGGCGGCAGGGTGTATCAGTCGGCACCTCGGCGGCGTTATATCAGTCGGCACCTCGGCGGCGTTATATCAGTCGGCACCTTGGCGGCGTTATATCAGTCGGCACCTTGGCGGCGTTATATCAGTCGGCACCTCGGCGGCAGGGTGTATCAGTCGGCACCTTGGCGGCAAGGTGTATCAGTCGGCACCTTGGCGGCGTTATATCAGTCGGCACCTCGGCGGCGTTATATCAGTCGGCACCTTGGCGGCGTTTATCAGTCGGCACCTTGGCGGCGTTATATCAGTCGGCACCTCAACGCCAGGGTGTATCAGTCGGCACCTCGGCGGCGTTATATCAGTCCGCACCTCGGCGGCAGGGTGAATCAATCGGCACCTCGGCGGCAGGGTGTATCAGTTGGCACCTCGGCGGCGTTAATATCAGTCGGCACCTCGGCGGCAGGGTGTATCAGTTGGCTCATCGGCGGCAGGGTGTATCAGTCGGCACCTTGGCGGCGTTATATCAGTCGGCACCTCGGCGGCAGGGTGTATCAGTCGGCACCTCGGCGGCGTTATATCAGTCGGCACCTTGGCGGCGTTATGTCAGTCGGCACCTCGGCGGCAGGGTGTATCAGTCGGCCCTTCGGCGGCAAGGTATATCAGTCGAAACCTCGGCGGCAGGGTGTGTCAGTTGGCTCATCGGCGGCGGGGTGTATCAGTCGGCACCATGGCGGCGTTATATCAGTCGGCACCTCGGCGGCGTTATGTCAGTCGGCACCTCGGCGGCAGGGTGTATCAGTCGGCACTTCGGCGGCAAGGTATATTAGTCGGCACCTCGACGCCAGGGTGTATCAGTCGGCACCTCGGCGGCGTTATATCAGTCGGCACCTTGGCGGCAGGGTGTATCAGTCGGCACCTTGGCGGCGTTATATCAGTCGGCACCTTGGCAGCGTTGTATCAGTAGGTACCTCGGCGGTAGGGTGCATCAATCAGTCGGCACCTTGGCGGCGTTATATCAGTCGGCACCTCGACGCCAGGGTGTATCAGTCGGCACCTCGGCGGCGTTATATCAGTCGGCACGTCGGCGGCAGGGTGAATCAATCGGCACCTCGGCGGCAGGGTGTATCAGTCGGCACCTCGGCGGCGTTAATATCAGTCGGCACCTCGGCGGCAGGGTGTATCAGTCGGCACCTCGGCGGCGTTATATCAGTCGGCACCATGGCGGCGTTATATCAGTCGGCACCTCGGCGGCGTTATATCAGTCGGCACCTCGGCGGCAGGTTGTATCAGTCGGCACCTCGGCGGCGTTCTATCAGTCGGCACCTTGGCGGCGTTATATCAGTCGGCACCTTGGCGTTATATCAGTCGGCACCTTGGCGGCGTTATATCAGTCGGCACCTCGGCGGCAGGGTGTATCAGTCGGCACCTTGGCGGCAAGGTGTATCAGTCGGCACCTTGGCGGCGTTATATCAGTCGGCACCTCGGGGGCGTTATATCAGTCGGCACCTTGGCGGCGTTATATCAGTCGGCACCTTGGCGGCGTTATATCAGTCGGCACCTTGGCGGCGTTATATCAGTCGGCACCTTGGCGGCGTTATATCAGTCGGCACCTCGGCGGCGTTATATCAGTCGGGACCTTGGCGGCAGGGTGTATCAGTCGGCACCTTGGCGGCAGGGTGTATCAGTCGGCACCTCGGCGGCGTTATATCAGTCGGCACCTCGGCGGCGTTATATCAGTCGGCACCTTGGCGGCGTTATATCAGTCGGCACCTTGGCGGCGTTATATCAGTCGGCACCTCGGCGGCGTTATATCAGTCGGCACCTTGGCGGCGTTATATCAGTCGGCACCTTGGCGGCGTTATATCAGTCGGCACCTTGGCGGCGTTATATCAGTCGGCACCTTGGCGGCGTTATATCAGTCGGCACCTCGGCGGCAGGGTGTATCAGTCGGCACCTAGGCGGCGTTATATCAGTCGGCACCTCGGCGGCAGGGTGTATCAGTCGGCACCTCGGCGGCGTTATATCAGTCGGCACCTCGGCGGCGTTATATCAGTCGGCACCTTGGCGGCGTTATATCAGTCGGCACCTTGGCGGCGTTATATCAGTCGGCACCTTGGCGGCGTTATATCAGTCGGCACCTCGGCGGCGTTATGTCAGTCGGCACCTCGGCGGCAGGGTGTATTAGTCGGCACCTTGGCGGCGTTATATCAGTCGGCACCTCGGCGGCAGGGTGTATCAGTCGGCACCTCGGCGGCATTATATCAGTCGGCACCTTGGCGGCAGGGTGTATCAGTCGGCACCTCGGCGGCATGGTGCATCAGTCGGCACCTCGGCGGCAGGGTGAATCAGTCGGCACCTCGGCGGCGTTATATCAGTCGGCACCTCGGCGGCAGGTTGTATCAGTCGGCACCTTGGCGGCGTTATATCAGTCGGCACCTTGGCGGCGTTATATCAGTCGACACCTCGCGGGCGTTATATCAGTCGGCACCTCGGCGGCGTTATATCAGTCGGCACCTTGGCAGCGTTGTATCAGTAGGTACCTCGGCGGTAGGGTGTATCAATCAGTCGGCAACTTGGCGGCGTTATATCAGTCGGCACCTCGACGCCAGGGTGTATCAGTCGGCATCTCGGCGGCGTTATATCAGTCGGCACGTCGGCGGCAGGGTGAATCAATCGGCACCTCGGCGGCAGGGTGTATCAGTCGGCACCTCGGCGGCGTTAATATCAGTCGGCACCTCGGCGGCAGGGTGTATCAGTCGGCACCTCGGCGGCGTTATATCAGTCGGCACCTCGGCGGCAGGGTGTATCAGTTGGCGGCGTTATATCAGTCGGCACCTTGGCGGCGTTATATCAGTCGGCACCTCGGTGGCAGGGTGTATCAGTCGGCACCTTGGCGGCGTTATATCAGTCGGCACCTTGGCGGCAGGGTGTATCAGTCGGCACCTTGGCGGCGTTATATCAGTCGGCACCTTGGCGGCAGGGTGTATCAGTCGGCACCTTGGCGGCGTTATATCAGTCGGCACCTTGGCGGCGTTATATCAGTCGGCACCTTGGCGGCGTTATATAAGTCGGCACCTCGGCGGCAGGGTGTATCAGTCGGCACCTCGGCGGCGTTATATCAGTCGGCACCTTGGCGGCGTTATATCAGTCAGCACCTTGGCGGCAGGGTGTATCAGTCGGCACCTTGGCGGCGTTATATCAGTCGGCACCTCGGCGGCAGGGTGTATCAGTCGGCACCTCGGCGGCAGGGTGTATCAGTCGGCACCTCGGCGGCGTTATATTAGTCGGCACCTCGGCGGCAGGGTGTATTAGTCGGCAACTCGGCGGCGTTATATCAGTCGGCACCTTGGCGGCGTTATATCAGTCGGCACCTCGGCGGCAGGGTGTATCAGTCGGCACCTTGGCGGCGTTATATCAGTCGGCACCTCGGCGGCAGGGTGTATCAGTCGGCACCTCGGCGGCGTTATATCAGCGGCACCTCGGCGGCAGGGTGTATCAGTCGGCACCTTGGCGGCGTTATATCAGTCGGCACCTCGGCGGCAGGGTGTATCAGTCGGCACCTCGGCGGCGTTATATCAGTCGGCACCTTGGCGGCGTTATATCAGTCAGCACCTTGGCGGCAGGGTGTATCAGTCGGTACCTGGGCGTTATATCGGTCGGCATCTTGGCGGCTTTATATCAGTCGGCACCTCGGCGGCGTTATATTAGTCGGCACCTTGGCGGCAGGGTGTATCAGTCGGCACCTTGGCGTTATATCGGTCGGCATATTGGCGGCTTTATATCAGTCGGCACCTCGGCGGCGTTATATTAGTCGGCACCTTGGCGGCGTTATATCACTCGGCACCTTGGCGGCGTTATATCAGTCGGCACCTTGGCGGCGTTATATCAGTCGGCACCTTGGCGGCGTTATATCAGTCGGCACCTCGGCGGCGTTATATCAGTCGGCACCTCGGCGGCAGGGTGTATCAGTCGGCACTTCGGCGGCAAGGTATATCAGTCGGCACCTCGGCGGCAGGGTGTATCAGTTGGCTCATCGGCGGCAGGGTGTATCAGTCGGCACCATGGCGGCGTTATATCAGTCGGCACCTCGGCGGCGTTATATCAGTCGGCACCTTGGCGGCGTTATATCAGTCGGCACCTTGGCGGCGTTATATCAGTCGGCACCTTGGCGGCGTTATATCAGTCGGCACCTCGGCGGCGTTATATCAGTCGGCACCTTGGCGGCGTTATATCAGTCGGCACCTAGGCGGCGTTATATCAGTCGGCACCTTGGCGGCGTTATATCAGTCGGCACCTTGGCGGCGTTATATCAGTCGGCACCTCGGCGGCAGGGTGTATCAGTCGGCACCTAGGCGGCGTTATATCAGTCGGCACCTCGGCGGCAGGGTGTATCAGTCGGCACCTCGGCGGCGTTATATCAGTCGGCACCTCGGCGGCGTTATATCAGTCGGCACCTTGGCGGCGTTATATCAGTCGGCACCTTGGCGGCGTTATATCAGTCGGCACCTTGGCGGCGTTATATCAGTCGGCACCTCGGCGGCGTTATATCAGTCGGCACCTCGGCGGCAGGGTGTATTAGTCGGCACCTTGGCGGCGTTATATCAGTCGGCACCTCGGCGGCAGGGTGTATCAGTCGGCACCTCGGCGGCATTATATCAGTCGGCACCTTGGCGGCAGGGTGTATCAGTCGGCACCTCGGCGGCATGGTGCATCAGTCGGCACCTCGGCGGCAGGGTGAATCAGTCGGCACCTTGGCGGCGTTATATCAGTCGGCACCTCGGCGGCAGGTTGTATCAGTCGGCACCTTGGCGGCGTTATATCAGTCGGCACCTTGGCGGCGTTATATCAGTCGACACCTCGCGGGCGTTATATCAGTCGGCACCTCGGCGGCGTTATATCAGTCGGCACCTTGGCAGCGTTGTATCAGTAGGTACCTCGGCGGTAGGGTGTATCAATCAGTCGGCACCTTGGCGGCGTTATATCAGTCGGCACCTCGACGCCAGGGTGTATCAGTCGGCACCTCGGCGGCGTTATATCAGTCGGCACGTCGGCGGCAGGGTGAATCAATCGGCACCTCGGCGGCAGGGTGTATCAGTCGGCACCTCGGCGGCGTTAATATCAGTCGGCACCTCGGCGGCAGGGTGTATCAGTCGGCACCTCGGCGGCGTTATATCAGTCGGCACCTCGGCGGCAGGGTGTATCAGTTGGCGGCGTTATATCAGTCGGCACCTTGGCGGCGTTATATCAGTCGGCACCTCGGTGGCAGGGTGTATCAGTCGGCACCTTGGCGGCGTTATATCAGTCGGCACCTTGGCGGCAGGGTGTATCAGTCGGCACCTTGGCGGCGTTATATCAGTCGGCACCTTGTCGGCAGGGTGTATCAGTCGGCACCTTGGCGGCGTTATATCAGTCGGCACCTCGGCGGCAGGGTGTATCAGTCGGCACCTCGGCGGCGTTATATCAGCGGCACCTCGGCGGCAGGGTGTATCAGTCGGCACCTTGGCGGCGTTATATCAGTCGGCACCTCGGCGGCAGGGTGTATCAGTCGGCACCTCGGCGGCGTTATATCAGTCGGCACCTTGGCGGCGTTATATCAGTCAGCACCTTGGCGGCAGGGTGTATCAGTCGGTACCTGGGCGTTATATCGGTCGGCATCTTGGCGGCTTTATATCAGTCGGCACCTCGGCGGCGTTATATTAGTCGGCACCTTGGCGGCAGGGTGTATCAGTCGGCACCTTGGCGTTATATCGGTCGGCATATTGGCGGCTTTATATCAGTCGGCACCTCGGCGGCGTTATATTAGTCGGCACCTTGGCGGCGTTATATCACTCGGCACCTTGGCGGCGTTATATCAGTCGGCACCTTGGCGGCGTTATATCAGTCGGCACCTTGGCGGCGTTATATCAGTCGGCACCTCGGCGGCGTTATATCAGTCGGCACCTCGGCGGCAGGGTGTATCAGTCGGCACTTCGGCGGCAAGGTATATCAGTCGGCACCTCGGCGGCAGGGTGTATCAGTTGGCTCATCGGCGGCAGGGTGTATCAGTCGGCACCATGGCGGCGTTATATCAGTCGGCACCTCGGCGGCGTTATATCAGTCGGCACCTCGGCGGCAGGGTGTATCAGTCGGCACTTCAGCGGCAAGGTATATCAGTCGGCACCTCGACGCCAGGGTGTATCAGTCGGCACCTCGGCGGCGTTATATCAGTCGGCACCTTGGCGGCAGGGTGTATCAGTCGGCACCTTGGCGGCGTTATATCAGTCGGCACCTTGGCGGCGTTATATCAGTCGGTACCTCGGCGGTAGGGTGTATCAATCAGTCGGCACCTTGGCGGCGTTATATCAGTCGGCACCTCGACGCCAGGGTGTATCAGTCGGCACCTCGGCGGCGTTATATCAGTCGGCACCTCGGCGGCAGGCTGAATCAATCGGGACCTCGGCGGCAGGGTGTATCAGTCGGCACCTTGGCGGCGTTATATCAGTCGGCACCTCGACGGCAGGGTGTATCAGTCGGCACCTCGGCGGCGTTATATCAGTCGGCACCATGGCGGCGTTATATCAGTCGGCACCTCGGCGGCGTTATATCAGTCGGCACCTCGGCGGCAGAGTGTATCAGTCGTCTCCTCGGCGGCGTTATATCAGTCGGCACCTTGGCGGCGTTATATCAGTCGGCACCTTGGCGTTATATCAGTCGGCACCTTGGCGGCGTTATATCAGTCGGCACCTCGGCGGCAGGGTGTATCAGTCGGCACCTTGGCGGCAAGGTGTATCAGTCGGCACCTTGGCGGCGTTATATCAGTCGGCACCTCGGCGGCGTTATATCAGTCGGCACCTTGGCGGCGTTATATCAGTCGGCACCTTGGCGGCGTTATATCAGTCGGCACCTTGGCGGCGTTATATCAGTCGGCACCTTGGCGACGTTATATCAGTCGGCACCTCGGCGGCGTTATATCAGTCGGCACCTTGGCGGCAGGGTGTATCAGTCGGCACCTTGGCGGCAGGGTGCATCAGTCGGCACCTCGGCGGTGTTATATCAGTCGGCACCTCGGCGGCGTTATATCAGTCGGCACCTTGGCGGCGTTATATCAGTCGGCACCTCGGCGGCAGGGTGTATCAGTCGGCACCTTGGCGGCAAGGTGTATCAGTCGGCACCTTGGCGGCGTTATATCAGTCGGCACCTCGGCGGCGTTATATCAGTCGGCACCTTGGCGGCGTTATATCAGTGGGCACCCTGGCGGCGTTATATCAGTCGGCACCTTGGCGGCGTTATATCAGTCGGCACCTTGGCGGCGTTATATCAGTCGGCACCTCGGCGGCGTTATATCAGTCGGCACCTCGGCGGCAGGGTGTATCAGTCGGCACCTTGGCGGCGTTATATCAGTCGGCACCTCGGCGGCAGGGTGTATCAGTCGGCACCTTGGCGGCGTTATATCAGTCGGCACCTCGGCGGCGTTATATCAGTCGGCACCTCGGCGGCAGGGTGTATCAGTCGGCACCTTGGCGGCGTTATATCAGTCGGCACCTCGGCGGCAGGGTGTATCAGTCGGCACCTCGGCGGCGTTATATCAGTCGGCACCTCGGCGGCGTTATATCAGTCGGCACCTTGGCGGCGTTATATCAGTCGGCACCTCGGCGGCGTTATATCAGTCGGCACCTCGGCGGCAGGGTGTATCAGTCGGCACCTTGGCGGCAGGGTGTATCAGTCGGCACCTCGGCGGCGTTATATCAGTCGGCACCTCGGCGGCGTTATATCAGTCGGCACCTTGGCGGCGTTATATCAGTCGGCACCTTGGCGGCGTTATATCAGTCGGCACCTCGGCGGCAGGGTGTATCAGTCGGCACCTTGGCGGCAAGGTGTATCAGTCGGCACCTTGGCGGCGTTATATCAGTCGGCACCTCGGCGGCGTTATATCAGTCGGCACCTTGGCGGCGTTATATCAGTCGGCACCTTGGCGGCGTTATATCAGTTGGCACCTTGGCGGCGTTATATCAGTCGGCACCTTGGCGGCGTTATATCAGTCGGCACCTCGGCGGCGTTATATCAGTCGGCACCTTGGCGGCGTTATATCAGTTGGCACCTTGGCGGCGTTATATCAGTCGGCACCTTGGCGGCGTTATATCAGTCGGCACCTCGGTGGCAGGGTGTATCAGTCGGCACCTTGGCGGCGTTATATCAGTCGGCACCTTGGCGGCAGGGTGTATCAGTCGGCACCTTGGCGGCGTTATATCAGTCGGCACCTTGGCGGCAGGGTGTATCAGTCGGCACCTTGGCGGCGTTATATCAGTCGGCACCTTGGCGGCGTTATATCAGTCGGCACCTTGGCGGCGTTATATCAGTCGGCACCTTGGCGGCGTTATATCAGTCGGCACCTCGGCGGCAGGGTGTATCAGTCGGCACCTCGGCGGCGTTATATCAGTCGGCACCTTGGCGGCGTTATATCAGTCAGCACCTTGGCGGCAGGGTGTATCAGTCGGCACCTTGGCGGCGTTATATCAGTCGGCACCTCGGCGGCAGGGTGTATCAGTCGGCACCTCGGCGGCAGGGTGTATCAGTCGGCACCTCGGCGGCGTTATATTAGTCGGCACCTCGGCGGCAGGGTGTATTAGTCGGCACCTCGGCGGCGTTATATCAGTCGGCACCTTGGCGGCGTTATATCAGTCGGCACCTCGGCGGCAGGGTGTATCAGTCGGCACCTTGGCGGCGTTATATCAGTCGGCACCTCGGCGGCAGGGTGTATCAGTCGGCACCTCGGCGGCATTATATCAGCGGCACCTCGGCGGCAGGGTGTATCAGTCGGCACCTTGGCGGCAAGGTGTATCAGTCGGCACCTCGGCGGCGTTATATCAGTCGGCACCTTGGCGGCAGGGTGTATCAGTCGGCACCTTGGCGTTATATCAGTCGGCACCTTGGCGTTATATCAGTCGGCACCTCGGCGGCAGGGTGTATTAGTCGGCACCTTGGCGGCAGGGTGTATCAGTCGGCACCTTGGCGTTATATCGGTCGGCATCTTGGCGGCTTTATATCAGTCGGCACCTCGGCGGCGTTATTTTAGTCGGCACCTTGGCGGCAGGGTGTATCAGTCGGCACCTTGGCGTTATATCGGTCGGCATATTGGCGGCTTTATATCAGTCGGCACCTCGGCGGCGTTATATTAGTCGGCACCTTGGCGGCGTTATATCACTCGGCACCTTGGCGGCGTTATATCAGTCGGCACCTTGGCGGCGTTATATCAGTCGGCACCTTGGCGGCGTTATATCAGTCGGCACCTCGGCGGCGTTATATCAGTCGGCACCTCAGCGGCAGGGTGTATCAGTCGGCACTTCGGCGGCAAGGTATATCAGTCGGCACCTCGGCGGCAGGGTGTATCAGTTGGCTCATCGGTGGCAGGGTGTATCAGTCGGCACCATGGCGGCGTTATATCAGTCGGCACCTCGGCGGCGTTATATCAGTCGGCACCTCGGCGGCAGGGTGTATCAGTCGGCACCTCGGCGGCGTTATATCAGTCGGCACCATGGCGGCGTTATATCAGTCGGCACCTCGGCGGCGTTATATCAGTCGGCACCTCGGCGGCAGGGTGTATCAGTCGTCTCCTCGGCAGCGTTATATCAGTCGGCACCATGGCGGCGTTATATCAGTCGGCACCTCGGCGGCGTTATATCAGTCGGCACCTCGGCGGCAGGGTGTATCAGTCGTCTCCTCGGCGGCGTTATATCAGTCGGCACCTTGGCGGCGTTATATCAGTCGGCACCTTGGCGTTATATCAGTCGGCACCTTGGCGGCGTTATATCAGTCGGCACCTCGGCGGCAGGGTGTATCAGTCGGCACCTTGGCGGCAAGGTGTATCAGTCGGCACCTTGGCGGCGTTATATCAGTCGGCACCTCGGCGGCGTTATATCAGTCGGTACCTTGGCGGCGTTATATCAGTCGGCACCTTGGCGGCGTTATATCAGTCGGCACCTTGGCGGCGTTATATCAGTCGGCACCTTGGCGACGTTATATCAGTCGGCACCTCGGCGGCGTTATATCAGTCGGCACCTTGGCGGCAGGGTGTATCAGTCGGCACCTTGGCGGCAGGGAGCATCAGTCGGCACCTCGGCGGTGTTATATCAGTCGGCACCTCGGCGGCGTTATATCAGTCGGCACCTTGGCGGCGTTATATCAGTCGGCACCTCGGCGGCAGGGTGTATCAGTCGGCACCTTGGCGGCAAGGTGTATCAGTCGGCACCTTGGCGGCGTTATATCAGTCGGCACCTCGGCGGCGTTATATCAGTCGGCACCTTGGCGGCGTTATATCAGTCGGCACCCTGGCGGCGTTATATCAGTCGGCACCTTGGCGGCGTTATATCAGTCGGCACCTTGGCGGCGTTATATCAGTCGGCACCTCGGCGGCGTTATATCAGTCGGCACCTCGGCGGCAGGGTGTATCAGTCGGCACCTTGGCGGCGTTATATCAGTCGGCACCTCGGCGGCAGGGTGTATCAGTCGGCACCTTGGCGGCGTTATATCAGTCGGCACCTCGGCGGCGTTATATCAGTCGGCACCTCGGCGGCAGGGTGTATCAGTCGGCACCTTGGCGGCAGGGTGTATCAGTCGGCACCTCGGCGGCGTTATATCAGTCGGCACCTCGGCGGCGTTATATCAGTCGGCACCTTGGCGGCGTTATATCAGTCGGCACCTTGGCGGCGTTATATCAGTCGGCACCTCGGCGGCAGGGTGTATCAGTCGACACCTTGGCGGCAAGGTGTATCAGTCGGCACCTTGGCGGCGTTATATCAGTCGGCACCTCGGCGGCGTTATATCAGTCGGCACCTTGGCGGCGTTATATCAGTCGGCACCTTGGCGGCGTTATATCAGTCGGCACCTTGGCGGCGTTATATCAGTCGGCACCTTGGCGGCGTTATATCAGTCGGCACCTCGGCGGCGTTATATCAGTCGGCACCTCGGCGGCAGGGTGTATTAGTCGGCACCTTGGCGGCGTTATATCAGTCGGCACCTCGGCGGCAGGGTGTATCAGTCGGCACCTCGGCGGCGTTATATCAGTCGGCACCTTGGCGGCAGGGTGTATCAGTCGGCACCTCGGCGGCATGGTGCATCAGTCGGCACCTCGGCGGCAGGGTGAATCAGTCGACACCTCGGCGGCGTTATATCAGTCGGCACCTCGGCGGCAGGTTGTATCAGTCGGCACCTTGGCGGCGTTATATCAGTCGGCACCTTGGCGGCGTTATATCAGTCGACACCTCGGGGGCGTTATATCAGTCGGCACCTCGGCGGTGTTATATCAGTCGGCACCTCGGTGGCAGGGTGTATCAGTCGGCACCTTGGCGGCGTTATATCAGTCGGCACCTTGGCGGCGTTATATCAGTCGGCACCTCGGTGGCAGGGTGTATCAGTCGGCACCTTGGCGGCGTTATATCAGTCGGCACCTTGGCGGCAGGGTGTATCAGTCGGCACCTTGGCGGCGTTATATCAGTCGGCACCTTGGCGGCGTTATATCAGTCGGCACCTTGGCGGCGTTATATCAGTCGGCACCTCGGCGGCAGGGTGTATCAGTTGGCACCTTGGCGGCGTTATATCAGTCGGCACCTTGGCGGCGTTATATCAGTCGGCACCTCGGTGGCAGGGTGTATCAGTCGGCACCTTGGCGGCGTTATATCAGTCGGCACCTTGGCGGCAGGGTGTATCAGTCGGTACCTTGGCGGCGTTATATCAGTCGGCACCTTGGCGGCAGGGTGTATCAGTCGGCACCTTTGCGGCGTTATATCAGTCGGCACCTTGGCGGCGTTATATCAGTCGGCACCTTGGCGGCGTTATATCAGTCGGCACCTCGGCGGCAGGGTGTATCAGTCGGCACCTCGGCGGCGTTATATCAGTTGGCACCTTGGCGGCGTTATATCAGTCAGCACCTTGGCGGCAGGGTGTATCAGTCGGCACCTTGGCGGCGTTATATCAGTCGGCACCTCGGCGGCAGGGTGTATCAGTCGGCACCTCGGCGGCAGGGTGTATCAGTCGGCACCTCGGCGGCGTTATATCAGTCGGCACCTCGGCGGCAGGGTGTATTAGTCGGCACCTCGGCGGCGTTATATCAGTCGGCACCTTGGCGGCGTTATATCAGTCGGCACCTCGGCGGCAGGGTGTATCAGTCGGCACCTTTTTTTTTCTTCTTTTTTTTTATAAACATTTTATACATTTATTAACACATCAGACGATACACATTACACTACAAACACTTGTCTCCGTATCTATTTGATGCTTTTGTGTGGCCCGTCTGGCCAAGCCGGGACGGCGCCAGTAGCATCGGCAAAACCGTCCCGGCTCCGGGGAGGTCTCGGGGTTACCGCCCCGGCCGGGGAGAGCTAGGGGATACCTCCCCGGCGCTCCAGACGGGCCGCAGCCCCCGCCCGCACTGCCTCGTGCTTAGCGAGGCAGTGCCCCATGCCGCCGACCGGGCGTGCGACCCGTCAGCCCGTTAAGACTGGCGCATCGCACGCCCGGCCGGCCGACCGGCCCCACAAAATTGCGAGGACCGGTCTCGGGTTAGCCCGGTTGGGTTATGGGCGGGGGCCGCTAGGGTCCCCGCCAGCGCCGCTTCGCTTTAACAAGCGGTCTATTCTTGCGAAGCGGCTCCCCGACGCAGCGGGCCCGGGGCCCGAGGCGCCGACCTAGAGGCCGGCGACCCGGGTCCCCGGCCGGCCGACCGGTTTCCCGAAGGCGGCTGTCCACCTACCGGGTCCGGTCCGGGTCTGTCAAGTCCCGGCGTCGGGGTGGCGGGGACCCTTTCCGCTCATGCGGATCAAGCCACCAATGCGGTGGTCGATGTCAGTCGCCAGGTTCCACTAACGTTGATCAGTCTTCCCTTAAAAAGTTGAGCATCTTCCATTTTTTGTCAAATTCTTCCGCCTTGTCATTTAATTTTGCACAATACTTCTCACTGCTTAAATCTGCCCGAAGTATGGATAATAACACTGCTACTGAAAGTTGCTTTTTTGAATAAATCATGTTCACACCTGCACTAACTACATGATTGATGATCAGGCTGTCCTCACCTCCTAATATTATTTCATTGATGGTAACTTTGTCTGCTAATCTGCTTAACTGTTGTCCAACAAGCCACGCTTTTATTTCATTCCAAAAGCTTTTTACTCTTCGGCAGTTCCAAAATTTATGTTCTATGTTTTCACGCTGCATGCAATAATCGCAGGCATCTGTGGTTTTAATTTTAATTCTCTCAAGTAAACTATTTGTTCCTACTATGCGGGTTATTATTTTATACCTAATGGCCCTATACTGCACTGGAGTATCTCTTAAGCATGCATATATATTTTTCCAATTTACTTCCTGAAGTCTACTCTCCCACGCCCCCTCCCATATGTTATCTAGCTGCTTTGTTTTGGGTTCTACTAATATCTTACTTAGATGGGATGTTCCTGTGTTTGTTGACACAATGAAAGTGATAACTGGGTCCATAATCGGCTCATCTAGTTTCCGTCTTTCTGCAGATTGCCTCCACTCAAGAGGTAGGCTTCTTAGTAAAGACCTATAATCTAGGAATGTGGCATGGATATTATATATCTGTTTCAATTCTTCATATTCCATTAAAGATCCATCTGGTTTTAAAATATCGTTTAACGTTCTGATACCTTTCTCGTACCATTCCTTAACCCAGGTACTTTTAAATTTAGTAACATCTGAAAAAATATTGGACTTGCACTTATTTGGTGTGTATCTAGTTCATATACTTCTTTGAAATCAGCTAGGGCGGAAAAAACTTCTCTCCAGAATATATTTTTAATGTGGGGTAGCTTCTTTCGCAGCGCGGTGTGACCCATCCGCCAAAACTCTACATTTTTGCCTATTATTTCGCTTGCTATAGCCTTCCATACCCCACGTTTGGTGATATATCTCCTAATCCATGTAATTTTCAAGGCTCTCATATAGGATGTCAAATCCAACATACCCACTCCGCCCTTTAGTGGATCTTTTATAAGTGTGTTACGCTTTATCTTTTCTCCTTTACCGTGCCAAATAAATTTGAATAATGCTGTTGTCAAATCTTTGATAATTGCTTGGGATGGATTTGGAATTGCCATAAAAAGATAGTTTATCTTTGAAACTAGTAATGATTTGATTATCGTTACTTTTCCCAGTAATGATATGTTTCTTAGCATCCATTTGGCTATTTCACGTTTGATTTCGTTAACTTTCTCCCTGTATATCTCTGTTATACCGCTTAAACTATTTTGAAAGGTTATGCCTAATATTTTCAGTGCTTCACACCACTGTAGGTTGACATTTCTCTGAAATATGTCGGCATCTCTGTATGATGCTCCAATCCACATTGCTTGTGTTTTATCTAAGTTTGGACTCAATCCAGAAAACTTTGCAAACCATCCAAGTTCCTGGAAAAGTTTCATGAAACACCTTTCGTTCGGCTCTATCAGGCAAACTGTATCATCGGCATACATTAATATTTTTTGTTCTTGATTTGCCATTTTTATTCCCTTAATGTCTACATTACAACTGATCCTTTTTGCGAAAACATCCATGACTAGTATAAATAAATAACAACTCAACGCATCCCCCTGTCTACATGATCTAGCCAATTTTATCATCCCTGACAAATGTCCGTTATACAAAACCCTAGCAAACGAACCAATGTATAATGTGTCAAACCATCTTATGATATTGGGCGGAAAATTTCTTACTTCAAGCACCTTTCTAATAAAAGACCAGCTTACTGAATCAAATGCTGCTAAAATGTCCAAGCTCAACAAAATTCCACTTGTCTGCTCCTGTTTCATGAGCTGTATTATATCATATATCATCCTAATATTATCTCCAATGAATCTCCCCTTAGTCGGCACCTTGGCGGCGTTATATCAGTCGGCACCTCGGCGGCAGGGTGTATCAGTCGGCACCTCGGCGGCGTTATATAAGTCGGCACCTCGGCGGCAGGGTGTATCAGTCGGCACCTTGGCGGCAAGGTGTATCAGTCGGCACCTCGGCGGCGTTATATCAGTCGGCACCTTTGCGGCAGGGTGTATCAGTCGGCACCTTGGCGTTATATCAGTCGGCACCTTGGCGTTATATCAGTCGGCACCTCGGCGGCAGGGTGTATTAGTCGGCACCTTGGCGGCAGGGTGTATCAGTCGGCACCTTGGCGTTATATCGGTCGGCATCTTGGCGGCTTTATATCAGTCGGCACTTCGGCGGCGTTATATTAGTCGGCACCTTGGCGGCAGGGTGTATCAGTCGGCACCTTGGCGTTATATCGGTCGGCATCTTGGCGGCTTGATATCAGCGGCACCTCGGCGGCGTTATATTAGTCGGCACCTTGGCGGCGTTATATCACTCGGCACCTTGGCGGCGTTATATCAGTCGGCACCTTGGCGGCGTTATATCAGTCGGCACCTTGGCGGCGTTATATCAGTCGGCACCTCGGCGGCGTTATATCAGTCAGCACCTCGGCGGCAGGGTGTATCAGTCGGCACCTCGGCGGCTGGGTGTATCAGTCAGCACCTCGGCGGCGTTATATCAGTCGGTACCTTGGCAGCAGGGCGTATCAGTCGGCACCTCGGCGGCGTTATATCAGTTGGCACCTTGGCGGCGTTATATCAGTCGGCACCTTGGCGGCGTTATATCAGTCGGCACCTCGGCGGCAGGGTGTATCAGTCGGCACCTTGGCGGCGTTATATCAGTCGGCACCTCGGCGGCAAGGTATATCAGTCGGCACCTCGGCGGCAAGGTGTATCAGTCGGCACCTCGGCGGCGTTATATCAGTCGGCACCTTGGCGGCGTTATATCAGTCGGCACCTCGGCGGCAGGGTGTATCAGTCGGCACTTCGGCGGCAAGGTATATCAGTCGACACCTCGGCGGCAGGGTGTATCAGTTGGCTCATCGGCGGCAGGGTGTATCAGTCGGCACCTTGGCGGCGTAATATCAGTCGGCACCTCGGCGGCAGGGTGTATCAGTCGGCACCTCGGCGGCGTTATATCAGTCGGCACCTCGGCGGCGTTATATCAGTCAGCACCTCGGCGGCAGGGTGTATCAGTCGGCACCTAGGCGGCTGGGTGTATCAGTCAGCACCTCGGCGGCGTTATATCAGTCGGTACCTTGGCAGCAGGGCGTATCAGTCGGCACCTCGGCGGCGTTATATCAGTTGGCACCTTGGCGGCGTTATATCAGTCGGCACCTTGGCGGCGTTATATCAGTCGGCACCTCGGCGGCAGGGTGTATCAGTCGGCACCTTGGCGGCGTTATATCAGTCGGCACCTCGGCGGCAAGGTATATCAGTCGGCACCTCGGCGGCAAGGTGTATCAGTCGGCACCTCGGCGGCGTTATATCAGTCGGCACCTTGGCGGCGTTATATCAGTCGGCACCTCGGCGGCAGGGTGTATCAGTCGGCACTTCGGCGGCAAGGTATATCAGTCGACACCTCGGCGGCAGGGTGTATCAGTTGGCTCATCGGCGGCAGGGTGTATCAGTCGGCACCTTGGCGGCGTAATATCAGTCGGCACCTCGGCGGCAGGGTGTATCAGTCGGCACCTCGGCGGCGTTATATCAGTCGGCACCTCGGCGGCGTTATATCAGTCAGCACCTCGGCGGCAGGGTGTATCAGTCGGCACCTCGGCGGCTGGGTGTATCAGTCAGCACCTCGGCGGCGTTATATCAGTCGGTACCTTGGCAGCAGGGCGTATCAGTCGGCACCTCGGCGGCGTTATATCAGTTGGCACCTTGGCGGCGTTATATCAGTCGGCACCTTGGCGGCGTTATATCAGTCGGCACCTCGGCGGCAGGGTGTATCAGTCGGCACCTTGGCGGCGTTATATCAGTCGGCACCTCGGCGGCAAGGTATATCAGTCGGCACCTCGGCGGCAAGGTGTATCAGTCGGCACCTCGGCGGCGTTATATCAGTCGGCACCTTGGCGGCGTTATATCAGTCGGCACCTCGGCGGCAGGGTATATCAGTCGGCACTTCGGCGGCAAGGTATATCAGTCGGCACCTCGGCGGCAGGGTGTATCAGTCGGCACCATGGCGGCGTTATATCAGTCGGCACCTCGGCGGCGTTATGTCAGTCGGCACCTCGGCGGCAGGGTGTATCAGTCGGCACTTCGGCGGCAAGGTATATTAGTCGGCACCTCGACGCCAGGGTGTATCAGTCGGCACCTCGGCGGCGTTATATCAGTCGGCACCTTGGCGGCAGGGTGTATCAGTCGGCACCTTGGCGGCGTTATATCAGTCGGCACCTTGGCAGCGTTGTATCAGTAGGTACCTCGGCGGTAGGGTGTATCAATCAGTCGGCACCTTGGCGGCGTTATATCAGTCGGCACCTCGACGCCAGGGTGTATCAGTCGGCACCTCGGCGGCGTTATATCAGTCGGCACGTCGGCGGCAGGGTGAATCAATCGGCACCTCGGCGGCAGGGTGTATCAGTCGGCACCTCGGCGGCGTTAATATCAGTCGGCACCTCGGCGGCAGGGTGTATCAGTCGGCACCTCGGCGGCGTTATATCAGTCGGCACCATGGCGGCGTTATATCAGTCGGCACCTCGGCGGCGTTATATCAGTCGGCACCTCGGCGGCAGGTTGTATCAGTCGGCACCTCGGCGGCGTTATATCAGTCGGCACCTTGGCGGCGTTATATCAGTCGGCACCTTGGCGTTATATCAGTCGGCACCTTGGCGGCGTTATATCAGTCGGCACCTCGGCGGCAGGGTGTATCAGTCGGCACCTTGGCGGCAAGGTGTATCAGTCGGCACCTTGGCGGCGTTATATCAGTCGGCACCTCGGGGGCGTTATATCAGTCGGCACCTTGGCGGCGTTATATCAGTCGGCACCTTGGCGGCGTTATATCAGTCGGCACCTTGGCGGCGTTATATCAGTCGGCACCTTGGCGGCGTTATATCAGTCGGCACCTCGGCGGCGTTATATCAGTCGGCACCTTGGCGGCAGGGTGTATCAGTCGGCACCTTGGCGGCAGGGTGTATCAGTCGGCACCTCGGCGGCGTTATATCAGTCGGCACCTCGGCGGCGTTATATCAGTCGGCACCTTGGCGGCGTTATATCAGTCGGCACCTTGGCGGCGTTATATCAGTCGGCACCTCGGCGGCGTTATATCAGTCGGCACCTTGGCGGCGTTATATCAGTCGGCACCTTGGCGGCGTTATATCAGTCGGCACCTTGGCGGCGTTATATCAGTCGGCACCTTGGCGGCGTTATATCAGTCGGCACCTCGGCGGCAGGGTGTATCAGTCGGCACCTTGGCGGCGTTATATCAGTCGGCACCTCGGCGGCAGGGTGTATCAGTCGGCACCTCGGCGGCGTTAAATCAGTCGGCACCTCGGCGGCGTTATATCAGTCGGCACCTTGGCGGCGTTATATCAGTCGGCACCTTGGCGGCGTTATATCAGTCGGCACCTTGGCGGCGTTATATCAGTCGGCACCTCGGCGGCGTTATATCAGTCGGCACCTCGGCGGCAGGGTGTATTAGTCGGCACCTTGGCGGCGTTATATCAGTCGGCACCTCGGCGGCAGGGTGTATCAGTCGGCACCTCGGCGGCATTATATCAGTCGGCACCTTGGCGGCAGGGTGTATCAGTCGGCACCTCGGCGGCATGGTGCATCAGTCGGCACCTCGGCGGCAGGGTGAATCAGTCGGCACCTCGGCGGCGTTATATCAGTCGGCACCTCGGCGGCAGGTTGTATCAGTCGGCACCTTGGCGGCGTTATATCAGTCGGCACCTTGGCGGCGTTATATCAGTCGACACCTCGCGGGCGTTATATCAGTCGGCACCTCGGCGGCGTTATATCAGTCGGCACCTCGGTGGCAGGGTGTATCAGTCGGCACCTTGGCGGCGTTATATCAGTTGGCACCTTGGCGGCGTTATATCAGTCGGCACCTCGGTGGCAGGGTGTATCAGTCGGCACCTTGGCAGCGTTATATCAGTCGGCACCTTGGCGGCAGGGTGTATCAGTCGGCACCTTGGCGGCGTTATATCAGTCGGCACCTCGGCGGCAGGGTGTATCAGTTGGCGGCGTTATATCAGTCGGCACCTTGGCGGCGTTATATCAGTCGGCACCTCGGTGGCAGGGTGTATCAGTCGGCACCTTGGCGGCGTTATATCAGTCGGCACCTTGGCGGCAGGGTGTATCAGTCGGCACCTTGGCGGCGTTATATCAGTCGGCACCTTGGCGGCAGGGTGTATCAGTCGGCACCTTGGCGGCGTTATATCAGTCGGCACCTTGGCGGCGTTATATCAGTCGGCACCTTGGCGGCGTTATATCAGTCGGCACCTCGGCGGCAGGGTGTATCAGTCGGCACCTCGGCGGCGTTATATCAGTCGGCACCTTGGCGGCGTTATATCAGTCAGCACCTTGGCGGCAGGGTGTATCAGTCGGCACCTTGGCGGCGTTATATCAGTCGGCACCTCGGCGGCAGGGTGTATCAGTCGGCACCTCGGCGGCAGGGTGTATCAGTCGGCACCTCGACGGCGTTATATTAGTCGGCACCTCGGCGGCAGGGTGTATTAGTCGGCACCTCGGCGGCGTTATATCAGTCGGCACCTTGGCGGCGTTGTATCAGTCGGCACCTCGGCGGCAGGGTGTATCAGTCGGCACCTTGGCGGCGTTATATCAGTCGGCACCTCGGCGGCAGGGTGTATCAGTCGGCACCTCGGCGGCGTTATATCAGCGGCACCTCGGCGGCAGGGTGTATCAGTCGGCACCTTGGCGGCAAGGTGTATCAGTCGGCACCTCGGCGACGTTATATCAGTCGGCACCTTGGCGGCAGGGTGTATCAGTCGGCACCTTGGCGTTATATCAGTCGGCACCTTGGCGTTATATCAGTCGGCACCTCGGCGGCAGGGTGTATTAGTCGGCACCTTGGCGGCAGGGTGTATCAGTCGGTACCTTGGCGTTATATCGGTCGGCATCTTGGCGGCTTTATATCAGTCGGCACCTCGGCGGCGTTATATTAGTCGGCACCTTGGCGGCAGGGTGTATCAGTCGGCACCTTGGCGTTATATCGGTCGGCATATTGGCGGCTTTATATCAGTTGGCACCTCGGCGGCGTTATATTAGTCGGCACCTTGGCGGCGTTATATCACTCGGCACCTTGGCGGCGTTATATCAGTCGGCACCTTGGCGGCGTTATATCAGTCGGCACCTTGGCGGCGTTATATCAGTCGGCACCTCGGCGGCGTTATATCAGTCGGCACCTCGGCGGCAGGGTGTATCAGTCGGCACTTCGGCGGCAAGGTATATCAGTCGGCACCTCGGCGGCAGGGTGTATCAGTTGGCTCATCGGCGGCAGGGTGTATCAGTCGGCACCATGGCGGCGTTATATCAGTCGGCACCTCGGCGGCGTTATATCAGTCGGCACCTCGGCGGCAGGGTGTATCAGTCGGCACTTCAGCGGCAAGGTATATCAGTCGGCACCTCGACGCCAGGGTGTATCAGTCGGCACCTCGGCGGCGTTATATCAGTCGGCACCTTGGCGGCAGGGTGTATCAGTCGGCACCTTGGCGGCGTTATATCAGTCGGCACCTTGGCGGCGTTATATCAGTCGGTACCTCGGCGGTAGGGTGTATCAATCAGTCGGCACCTTGGCGGCGTTATATCAGTCGGCACCTCGACGCCAGGGTGTATCAGTCGGCACCTCGGCGGCGTTATATCAGTCGGCACCTCGGCGGCAGGGTGAATCAATCGGGACCTCGGCGGCAGGGTGTATCAGTCGGCACCTCGGCGGCGTTAATATCAGTCGGCACCTCGGCGGCAGGGTGTATCAGTTGGCTCATCGGCGGCAGGGTGTATCAGTCGGCACCTTGGCGGCGTTATATCAGTCGGCACCTCGGCGGCAGGGTGTATCAGTCGGCACCTCGGCGGCGTTATATCAGTCGGCACCATGGCGGCGTTATATCAGTCGGCACCTCGGCGGCGTTATATCAGTCGGCACCTCGGCGGCAGGGTGTATCAGTCGTCTCCTCGGCGGCGTTATATCAGTCGGCACCTTGGCGGCGTTATATCAGTCGGCACCTTGGCGTTATATCAGTCGGCACCTTGGCGGCGTTATATCAGTCGGCACCTCGGCGGCAGGGTGTATCAGTCGGCACCTTGGCGGTAAGGTGTATCAGTCGGCACCTTGGCGGCGTTATATCAGTCGGCACCTCGGCGGCGTTATATCAGTCGGCACCTTGGCGGCGTTATATCAGTCGGCACCTTGGTGGCGTTATATCAGTCGGCACCTTGGCGGCGTTACATCAGTCTGCACCTTGGCGACGTTATATCAGTCGGCACCTCGGCGGCGTTATATCAGTCGGCACCTTGGCGGCAGGGTGTATCAGTCGGCACCTTGGCGGCAGGGTGCATCAGTCGGCACCTCGGCGGTGTTATATCAGTCGGCACCTCGGCGGCGTTATATCAGTCGGCACCTTGGCGGCGTTATATCAGTCGGCACCTCGGCGGCAGGGTGTATCAGTCGGCACCTTGGCGGCAAGGTGTATCAGTCGGCACCTTGGCGGCGTTATATCAGTCGGCACCTCGGCGGCGTTATATCAGTCGGCACCTTGGCGGCGTTATATCAGTCGGCACCCTGGCGGCGTTATATCAGTCGGCACCTTGGCGGCGTTATATCAGTCGGCACCTTGGCGGCGTTATATCAGTCGGCACCTCGGCGGCGTTATATCAGTCGGCACCTCGGCGGCAGGGTGTATCAGTCGGCACCTTGGCGGCGTTATATCAGTCGGCACCTCGGCGGCAGGGTGTATCAGTCGGCACCTTGGCGGCGTTATATCAGTCGGCACCTCGGCGGCGTTATATCAGTCGGCACCTCGGCGGCAGGGTGTATCAGTCGGCACCTTGGCGGCGTTATATCAGTCGGCACCTCGGCGGCAGGGTGTATCAGTCGGCACCTCGGCGGCGTTATATCAGTCGGCACCTCGGCGGCGTTATATCAGTCGGCACCTTGGCGGCGTTATATCAGTCGGCACCTCGGCGGCGTTATATCAGTCGGCACCTCGGCGGCAGGGTGTATCAGTCGGCACCTTGGCGGCAGGGTGTATCAGTCGGCACCTCGGCGGCGTTATATCAGTCGGCACCTCGGCGGCGTTATATCAGTCGGCACCTTGGCGGCGTTATATCAGTCGGCACCTTGGCGGCGTTATATCAGTCGGCACCTCGGCGGCAGGGTGTATCAGTCGGCACCTTGGCGGCAAGGTGTATCAGTCGGCACCTTGGCGGCGTTATATCAGTCGGCACCTCGGCGGCGTTATATCAGTCGGCACCTTGGCGGCGTTATATCAGTCGGCACCTTGGCGGCGTTATATCAGTCGGCACCTTGGCGGCGTTATATCAGTCGGCACCTTGGCGGCGTTATATCAGTCGGCACCTCGGCGGCGTTATATCAGTCGGCACCTCGGCGGCAGGGTGTATTAGTCGGCACCTTGGCGGCGTTATATCAGTCGGCACCTCGGCGGCAGGGTGTATCAGTAGGCACCTCGGCGGCGTTATATCAGTCGGCACCTTGGCGGCAGGGTGTATCAGTCGGCACCTCGGCGGCATGTTGCATCAGTCGGCACCTCGGCGGCAGGGTGAATCAGTCGGCACCTCGGCGGCGTTATATCAGTCGGCACCTCGGCGGCAGGTTGTATCAGTCGGCACCTTGGCGGCGTTATATCAGTCGGCACCTTGGCGGCGTTATATCAGTCGACACCTCGCGGGCGTTATATCAGTCGGCACCTCGGCGGCGTTATATCAGTCGGCACCTCGGTGGCAGGGTGTATCAGTCGGCACCTTGGCGGCGTTATATCAGTTGGCACCTTGGCGGCGTTATATCAGTCGGCACCTCGGTGGCAGGGTGTATCAGTCGGCACCTTGGCGGCGTTATATCAGTCGGCACCTTGGCGGCAGGGTGTATCAGTCGGCACCTTGGCGGCGTTATATCAGTCGGCACCTTGGCGGCGTTATATCAGTCGGCACCTCGGCGGCAGGGTGTATCAGTTGGCGGCGTTATATCAGTCGGCACCTTGGCGGCGTTATATCAGTCGGCACCTCGGTGGCAGGGTGTATCAGTCGGCACCTTGGCGGCGTTATATCAGTCGGCACCTTGGCGGCAGGGTGTATCAGTCGGCACCTTGGCGGCGTTATATCAGTCGGCACCTTGGCGGCAGGGTGTATCAGTCGGCACCTTGGCGGCGTTATATCAGTCGGCACCTTGGCGGCGTTATATCAGTCGGCACCTTGGCGGCGTTATATCAGTCGGCACCTCGGCGGCAGGGTGTATCAGTCGGCACCTCGGCGGCGTTATATCAGTCGGCACCTTGGCGGCGTTATATCAGTCAGCACCTTGGCGGCAGGGTGTATCAGTCGGCACCTTGGCGGCGTTATATCAGTCGGCACCTCGGCGGCAGGGTGTATCAGTCGGCACCTCGGCGGCAGGGTGTATCAGTCGGCACCTCGGCGGCGTTATATTAGTCGGCACCTCGGCGGCAGGGTGTATTAGTCGGCACCTCGGCGGCGTTATATCAGTCGGCACCTTGGCGGCGTTATATCAGTCGGCACCTCGGCGGCAGGGTGTATCAGTCGGCACCTTGGCGGCGTTATATCAGTCGGCACCTCGGCGGCAGGGTGTATCAGTCGGCACCTCGGCGGCATTATATCAGCGGCACCTCGGCGGCAGGGTGTATCAGTCGGCACCTTGGCGGCAAGGTGTATCAGTCGGCACCTCGGCGGCGTTATATCAGTCGGCACCTTGGCGGCAGGGTGTATCAGTCGGCACCTTGGCGTTATATCAGTCGGCACCTCGGCGGCAGGGTGTATTAGTCGGCACCTTGGCGGCAGGGTGTATCAGTCGGCACCTTGGCGTTATATCGGTCGGCATCTTGGCGGCTTTATATCAGTCGGCACCTCGGCGGCGTTATTTTAGTCGGCACCTTGGCGGCAGGGTGTATCAGTCGGCACCTTGGCGTTACATCGGTCGGCATATTGGCGGCTTTATATCAGTCGGCACCTCGGCGGCGTTATATTAGTCGGCACCTTGGCGGCGTTATATCACTCGGCACCTTGGCGGCGTTATATCAGTCGGCACCTTGGCGGCGTTATATCAGTCGGCACCTTGGCGGCGTTATATCAGTCGGCACCTCGGCGGCGTTATATCAGTCGGCACCTCAGCGGCAGGGTGTATCAGTCGGCACTTCGGCGGCAAGGTATATCAGTCGGCACCTCGGCGGCAGGGTGTATCAGTTGGCTCATCGGCGGCAGGGTGTATCAGTCGGCACCATGGCGGCGTTATATCAGTCGGCACCTCGGCGGCGTTATATCAGTCGGCACCTCGGCGGCAGGGTGTATCAGTCGGCACTTCAGCGGCAAGGTATATCAGTCGGCACCTCGACGCCAGGGTGTATCAGTCGGCACCTCGGCGGCGTTATATCAGTCGGCACCTTGGCGGCAGGGTGTATCAGTCGGCACCTTGGCGGCGTTATATCAGTCGGCACCTTGGCGGCGTTATATCAGTCGGTACCTCGGCGGTAGGGTGTATCAATCAGTCGGCACCTTGGCGGCGTTATATCAGTCGGCACCTCGACGCCAGCGTGTATCAGTCGGCACCTCGGCGGCGTTATATCAGTCGGCACCTCGGCGGCAGGGTGAATCAATCGGGACCTCGGCGGCAGGGTGTATCAGTCGGCACCTCGGCGGCGTTAATATCAGTCGGCACCTCGGCGGCAGGGTGTATCAGTTGGCTCATCGGCGGCAGGGTGTATCAGTCGGCACCTTGGCGGCGTTATATCAGTCGGCACCTCGGCGGCAGGGTGTATCAGTCGGCACCTCGGCGGCGTTATATCAGTCGGCACCATGGCGGCGTTATATCAGTCGGCACCTCGGCGGCGTTATATCAGTCGGCACCTCGGCGGCAGGGTGTATCAGTCGTCTCCTCGGCGGCGTTATATCAGTCGGCACCTTGGCGGCGTTATATCAGTCGGCACCTTGGCGTTATATCAGTCGGCACCTTGGCGGCGTTATATCAGTCGGCACCTCGGCGGCAGGGTGTATCAGTCGGCACCTTGGCGGCAAGGTGTACCAGTCGGCACCTTGGCGGCGTTATATCAGTCGGCACCTCGGCGGCGTTATATCAGTCGGCACCTTGGCGACGTTATATCAGTCGGCACCTTGGCGGCGTTATATCAGTCGGCACCTTGGCGGCGTTATATCAGTCGGCACCTTGGCGACGTTATATCAGTCGGCACCTCGGCGGCGTTATATCAGTCGGCACCTTGGCGGCAGGGTGTATCAGTCGGCACCTTGGCGGCAGGGTGCATCAGTCGGCACCTCGGCGGTGTTATATCAGTCGGCACCTCGGCGGCGTTATATCAGTCGGCACCTTGGCGGCGTTATATCAGTCGGCACCTCGGCGGCAGGGTGTATCAGTCGGCACCTTGGCGGCAAGGTGTATCAGTCGGCACCTTGGCGGCGTTATATCAGTCGGCACCTCGGCGGCGTTATATCAGTCGGCACCTTGGCGGCGTTATATCAGTCGGCACCCTGGCGGCGTTATATCAGTCGGCACCTTGGCGGCGTTATATCAGTCGGCACCTTGGCGGCGTTATATCAGTCGGCACCTCGGCGGCGTTATATCAGTCGGCACCTCGGCGGCAGGGTGTATCAGTCGGCACCTTGGCGGCATTATATCAGTCGGCACCTCGGCGGCAGGGTGTATCAGTCGGCACCTTGGCGGCGTTATATCAGTCGGCACCTCGGCGGCGTTATATCAGTCGGCACCTCGGCGGCAGGGTGTATCAGTCGGCACCTTGGCGGCAGGGTGTATCAGTCGGCACCTCGGCGGCGTTATATCAGTCGGCACCTCGGCGGCGTTATATCAGTCGGCACCTTGACGGCGTTATATCAGTCGGCACCTTGGCGGCGTTATATCAGTCGGCACCTCGGCGGCAGGGTGTATCAGTCGGCACCTTGGCGGCAAGGTGTATCAGTCGGCACCTTGGCGGCGTTATATCAGTCGGCACCTCGGCGGCGTTATATCAGTCGGAACCTTGGCGGCGTTATATCAGTCGGCACCTTGGCGGCGTTATATCAGTCGGCACCTTGGCGGCGTTATATCAGTCGGCACCTTGGCGGCGTTATATCAGTCGGCACCTCGGCGGCGTTATATCAGTCGGCACCTCGGCGGCAGGGTGTATTAGTCGGCACCTTGGCGGCGTTGTATCAGTCGGCACCTCGGCGGCAGGGTGTATCAGTTGGCACCTCGGCGGCGTTATATCAGTCGGCACCTTGGCGGCAGGGTGTATCAGTCGGCACCTCGGCGGCAGGGTGAATCAGTCGACACCTCGGCGGCGTTATATCAGTCGGCACCTCGGCGGCAGGTTGTATCAGTCGGCACCTTGGCGGCGTTATATCAGTCGGCACCTTGGCGGCGTTATATCAGTCGACACCTCGGGGGCGTTATATCAGTCGGCACCTCGGCGGTGTTATATCAGTCGGCACCTCGGTGGCAGGGTGTATCAGTCGGCACCTTGGCAGCGTTATATCAGTCGGCACCTTGGCGGCGTTATATCAGTCGGCACCTCGGTGGCAGGGTGTATCAGTCGGCACCTTGGCGGCGTTATATCAGTCGGCACCTTGGCGGCGTTATATCAGTCGGCACCTCGGCGGCAGGGTGTATCAGTCGGCACCTCGGCGGCGTTATATCAGTTGGCACCTTGGCGGCGTTATATCAGTCAGCACCTTGGCGGCAGGGTGTATCAGTCGGCACCTTGGCGGCGTTATATCAGTCGGCACCTCGGCGGCAGGGTGTATCAGTGGGCACCTCGGCGGCAGGGTGTATCAGTCGGCACCTCGGCGGCGTTATATCAGTCGGCACCTCGGCGGCAGGGTGTATTAGTCGGCACCTCGGCGGCGTTATATCAGTCGGCACCTTGGCGGCGTTATATCAGTCGGCACCTCGGCGGCAGGGTGTATCAGTCGGCACCTTGGCGGCGTTATATCAGTCGGCACCTCGGCGGCAGGGTGTATCAGTCGGCACCTCGGCGGCGTTATATAAGTCGGCACCTCGGCGGCAGGGTGTATCAGTCGGCACCTTGGCGGCAAGGTGTATCAGTCGGCACCTCGGCGGCGTTATATCAGTCTGCATCTTTGCGGCAGGGTGTATCAGTCGGCACCTTGGCGTTATATCAGTCGGCACCTTGGCGTTATATCAGTCGGCACCTCGGCGGCAGGGTGTATTAGTCGGCACCTTGGCGGCAGGGTGTATCAGTCGGCACCTTGGCGTTATATCGGTCGGCGTCTTGGCGGCTTTATATCAGTCGGCACTTCGGCGGCGTTATATTAGTCGGCACCTTGGCGGCAGGGTGTATCAGTCGGCACCTTGGCGTTATATCGGTCGGCATCTTGGCGGCTTTATATCAGCGGCACCTCGGCGGCGTTATATTAGTCGGCACCTTGGCGGCGTTATATCACTCGGCACCTTGGCGGCGTTATATCAGTCGGCACCTTGGCGGCGTTATATCAGTCGGCACCTTGGCGGCGTTACATCAGTCGGCACCTCGGCGGCGTTATATCAGTCGGCACCTCGGCGGCAGGGTGTATCAGTCGGCACTTCGGCGGCTAGGTATATCAGTCGGCACCTCGGCGGCAGGGTGTATCAGTTGGCTCATCGGCGGCAGGGTGTATCAGTCGGCACCATGGCGGCGTTATATCAGTCGGCACCTCGGCGGCGTTATATCAGTCGGCACCTCGGCGGCAGGGTGTATCAGTCGGCACTTCGGCGGCAAGGTATATCAGTCGGCACCTCGACGCCAGGGTGTATCAGTCGGCACCTCGGCGGCGTTATATCAGTCGGCACCTTGGCGGCAGGGTGTATCAGTCGGCACCTTGGCGGCGTTATATCAGTCGGCACCTTGGCGGCGTTATATCAGTCGGTACCTCGGCGGTAGGGTGTATCAATCAGTCGGCACCTTGGCGGCGTTATATCAGTCGGCACCTCAACGCCAGGGTGTATCAGTCGGCACCTCGGCGGCGTTATATCAGTCCGCACCTAGGCGGCAGGGTGAATCAATCGGCACCTCGGCGGCAGGGTGTATCAGTCGGCACCTCGGCGGCGTTAATATCAGTCGGCACCTCGGCGGCAGGGTGTATCAGTTGGCTCATCGGCGGCAGGGTGTATCAGTCGGCACCTTGGCGGCGTAATATCAGTCGGCACCTCGGCGGCAGGGTGTATCAGTCGGCACCTCGGCGGCGTTATATCAGTCGGCACCTCGGCGGCGTTATATCAGTCAGCACCTCGGCGGCAGGGTGTATCAGTCGGCACCTCGGCGGCTGGGTGTATCAGTCAGCACCTCGGCGGTGTTATATCAGTCGGTACCTTGGCAGCAGGGCGTATCAGTCGGCACCTCGGCGGCGTTATATCAGTTGGCACCTTGGCGGCGTTATATCAGTCGGCACCTTGGCGGCGTTACATCAGTCGGCACCTCGGCGGCAGGGTGTATCAGTCGGCACCTTGGCGGCGTTATATCAGTCGGCACCTCGGCGGCAGGGTGTATCAGTCGGCACCTTGGCGTTATATCAGTCGGCACCTTGGCGTTATATCAGTCGGCACCTCGGCGGCTGTATATCAGTCGGCACCTCGGCGGCGTTATATTAGTCGGCACCTTGGCGGCAGGGTGTATCAGTCGGCACCTTGGCGTTATATCGGTCGGCATCTTGGCGGCTTTATATCAGTCGGCCCCTCGGCGGCGTTATATTAGTCGGCACCTTGGCGGCAGGGTGTATCAGTCGGCACCTCGGCGGCGCTATATCAGTCGGCACCTTGGCGGCGTTATATCAGTCGGCACCTCGGCGACAGGGTGTATCAGTCGGCACCTCGGCGGCGTTATATCACTCGGCACCTTGGCGGCGTTATATCACTCGGCACCTTGGCGGCGTTATATCAGTCGGCACCTTGGCGGCGTTATATCAGTCGGCACCTTGGCGGCGTTATATCAGTCAGCACCTCGGCGGCGTTATATCAGTCGGCACTTCGGCGGCAGGGTGTATCAGTCGGCACCTTGGCGGCGTTATATCACTCGGCACCTTGGCGGCGTTATATCACTCGGCACCTTGGCGGCGTTATATCAGTCGGCACCTTGGCGGCATTATATCAGTCGGCACCTTGGCGGCGTTATATCAGTCAGCACCTCGGCGGTGTTATATCAGTCGGCACCTCGGCGGCAGGGTGTATCAGTCGGCACCTTGGCGGCGTTATATCAGTCGGCACCTCGTCGGCAGGGTGTATCAGTCGACACCTCGGGGGCTTTATATCAGTCGGCACCTTGGCGGCGTTATATCAGTCGGCACCTTGGCGGCAGGGTGTATCAGTCGGCACCTCGGCGGCGTTATATCAGTCGGCACCTTGGCGGCGTTATATCAGTCGGCACCTTGGCGGCAGGGTGTATCAGTCGGCACCTCGGCGGCGTTATATCAGTCGGCACCTCGGCGGCAGGGTGTATCAGTCGGCACCTTGGCGGCGTTATATCAGTCGGCACCTTGGCGGCAGGGTGTATCAGTTGGCACCTTGGCGGCGTTATATCACTCGGCACCTTGGCGGCAGGGTGTATCAGTCGGCACCTTGGCGGCATTATATCAGTCGGCACCTCGGCGGCAGGGTGTATCAGTCGACACCTCGGCGGCGTTATATCAGTCGGCACCTTGGCGGCAGGCTGTATTAGTCGGCACCTTGGCGGCGTTATATCAGTCGGCACCTCGGCGGCAGGGTGTATCAGTCGGCACCTCGGCGGCGTTATATCAGTCGGCACCTCGGCGGCGTTATATCAGTCGGCACCTTGGCGGCGTTATATCAGTCGGCACCTCGACGCCAGGGTGTATCAGTCGGCACCTCGGCGGCGTTATATCAGTTGGCACCTTGGCGGCAGGGTGTATCAGTCGGCACCTTGGCGGCGTTATATCAGTCGGCACCTTGGCGGCGTTATATCAGTCGGTACCTCGGCGGTAGGGTGTATCAATCAGTCGGCACCTTGGCGGCGTTATATCAGTCGGCACCTTGGCAGCAGGGTGTATCAGTCGGCACCTCGGCGGCGTTATATCAGTCGGCACATTGGCGGCAGGCTGTATCAGTCGGCACCTTGGCGGCAGGGTGTATCAGTTGGCACCTTGTAGGCGTTATATCAGTCGGCACCTCGGCGGCAGGGTGTATCAGTCGGCACCTTGGCGGCGTTATATCAGTCGGCACCTTGGCGGCGTTATATCAGTCGGCACCTCGGCGGCGTTATATCAGTCGGCACTTCGGCGGCAAGGTATATCAGTCGGCACCTCGGCGGCAGGGTGAATCAATCGGCACCTTGGCGGCAGGGTGTATCAGTTGGCACCTTGGCGGCGTTATATCACTCGGCACCTTGGCGGCAGGGTGTATCAGTCGGCACCTTGGCGGCGTTATATCAGTCGGCACCTCGGCGGCAAGGTATATCAGTCGGCACCTCGGCGGCAAGGTATATCAGTCGGCACCTCGGCGGCAGGGTGTATCAGTCGGCACCTCGGCGGCGTTATATCAGTCGGCACCTTGGCGGCGTTATATCAGTCGGCACCTCGGCGGCAGGGTGTATCAGTCGTCTCCTCGGCGGCGTTATATCAGTCGGCACCTTGGCGGCGTTATATCAGTCGGCACCTTGGCGTTATATCAGTCGGCACCTTGGCGGCGTTATATCAGTCGGCACCTCGGCGGCAGGGTGTATCAGTCGGCACCTTGGCGGCAAGGTGTATCAGTCGGCACCTTGGCGGCGTTATATCAGTCGGCACCTCGGCGGCGTTATATCAGTCGGCACCTTGGCGGCGTTATATCAGTCGGCACCTTGGCGGCGTTATATCAGTCGGCACCTTGGCGACGTTATATCAGTCGGCACCTTGGCGGCAGGGTGTATCAGTCGGCACCTTGGCGGCAGGGTGCATCAGTCGGCACCTCGGCGGTGTTATATCAGTCGGCACCTCGGCGGCGTTATATCAGTCGGCACCTTGGCGGCGTTATATCAGTCGGCACCTCGGCGGCAGGGTGTATCAGTCGGCACCTTGGCGGCAAGGTGTATCAGTCGGCACCTTGGCGGCGTTATATCAGTCGGCACCTCGGCGGCGTTATATCAGTCGGCACCTTGGCGGCAGGGTGAATCAATCGGCACCTTGGCGGCAGGGTGTATCAGTTGGCACCTTGGCGGCGTTATATCACTCGGCACCTTGGCGGCAGGGTGTATCAGTCGGCACCTTGGCGGCGTTATATCAGTCGGCACCTCGGCGGCAAGGTATATCAGTCGGCACCTCGGCGGCAAGGTGTATCAGTCGGCACCTTGGCGGCGTTATATCAGTCGGCACCTCAGCGGCGTTATATAAGTCGGCACCTCGGCGGCAGGGTGTATCAGTCGGCACCTCGGCGGCAGGGTGTATCAGTCGGCACCTTGGCGGCGTTATATCAGTCGGCACCTCGGCGGCAGGGTGTATCAGTCGGCACCTTGGCGGCGTTATATCAGTCGGCACCTCGGCGGCGTTATATAAGTCGGCACCTCGGCGGCAGGGTGTATCAGTAGGCACCTTGGTGGCAGGGTGTATCAGTCGGCACCTCGGCGGCGTTATATCAGTCGGCACCTCGGCGGCGTTATATCAGTCGGCACCTTGGCGGCGTTATATCAGTCGGCACCTCGGCGGCAGGGTGTATCAGTCGGCACCTTGGCGGCAAGGTGTATCAGTCGGCACCTTGGCGGCGTTATATCAGTCGGCACCTCGGCGGCGTTATATCAGTCGGCACCTTGGCGGCGTTATATCAGTCGGCACCTTGGCGGCGTTATATCAGTCGGCACCTTGGCGGCGTTATATCAGTCGGCACCTTGGCGGCGTTATATCAGTCGGCACCTCGGCGGCAGGGTGTATTAGTCGGCACCTTGGCGGCGTTATATCAGTCGGCACCTCGGCGGCAGGGTGTATCAGTCGGCACCTCGGCGGCGTTATATCAGTCGGCACCTTGGCGGCAGGGTGTATCAGTCGGCACCTCGGCGGCATGGTGCATCAGTCGGCACCTCGGCGGCAGGGTGAATCAGTCGACACCTCGGCGGCGTTATATCAGTCGGCACCTCGGCGGCAGGTTGTATCAGTCGGCACCTTGGCGGCGTTACATCAGTCGGCACCTTGGCGGCGTTATATCAGTCGACACCTCGGGGGCGTTATATCAGCCGGCACCTCGGCGGCGTTATATCAGTCGGCACCTCGGCGGCGTTATATCTGTCGGCACCTTGGCGGCGTTATATCAGTCGGCACCTCGACGCCAGGGTGTATCAGTCGGCACCTCGGCGGCGTTATATCAGTCGGCACCTGGGCGGCAGGGTGTATCAGTCGGCACCTTGGCGGCGTTATATCAGTCGGAACCTTGGCGGCGTTATATCAGTCGGTACCTCGGCGGTAGGGTGTATCAATCAGTCGGCACCTTGGCGGCGTTATATCAGTCGGCACCTTGGCGGCAGGGTGTATCAGTCGGCACCTCGGCGGCGTTATATCAGTCGGCACCTTGGCGGCAGGCTGTATCAGTCGGCACCTTGGCGGCAGGGTGTATCAGTTGGCACCTTGTAGGCGTTATATCAGTCGGCACCTCGGCGGCAGGGTGTATCAGTTGGCTCATCGGCGGCAGGGTGTATCAGTCGGCACCTTGGCGTCGTTATATCAGTCGGCACCTTGGCGGCGTTGTATCAGTCGGCACCTCGGCGGCGTTATATCAGTCGGCACCTCGGCGGCAAAGTATATCAGTCGGCACCTCGGCGGCAGGGTGAATCAATCGGCACCTTGGCGGCAGGGTGTATCAGTTGGCACCTTGGCGGCGTTATATCACTCGGCACCTTGGCGGCAGGGTGTATCAGTCGGCACCTTGGCGGCGTTATATCAGTCGGCACCTCGGCGGCAAGGTATATCAGTCGGCACCTCGGCGGCAAGGTGTATCAGTCGGCACCTCGGCGGCGTTATATCAGTCGGCACCTTGGCGGCGTTATATCAGTCGGCACCTCGGCGGCAGGGTGTATCAGTCGGCACCTTGGCGGCGTTATATCAGTCGGCACCTCGGCGGCAGGGTGTATCAGTCGGCACCTTGGCGGCGTTATATCAGTCGGCACCTCGGCGGCGTTATATCAGTCGGCACCTTGGCGGCAGGGTGTATCAGTCGGCACCTTGGCGGCAGGGTGCATCAGTCGGCACCTCGGCGGTGTTATATCAGTCGGCACCTCGGCGGCGTTATATCAGTCGGCACCTTGGCGGCGTTATATCAGTCGGCACCTCGGCGGCAGGGTGTATCAGTCGGCACCTTGGCGGCAAGGTGTATCAGTCGGCACCTTGGCGGCGTTATATCAGTCGGCACCTCGGCGGCGTTATATCAGTCGGCACCTTGGCGGCGTTATATCAGTCGGCACCCTGGCGGCGTTATATCAGTCGGCACCTTGGCGGCGTTATATCAGTCGGCACCTTGGCGGCGTTATATCAGTCGGCACCTCGGCGGCGTTATATCAGTCGGCACCTCGGCGGCAGGGTGTATCAGTCGGCACCTTGGCGGCGTTATATCAGTCGGCACCTCGGCGGCAGGGTGTATCAGTCGGCACCTTGGCGGCGTTATATCAGTCGGCACCTCGGCGGCGTTATATCAGTCGGCACCTCGGCGGCAGGGTGTATCAGTCGGCACCATGGCGGCAGGGTGTATCAGTCGGCACCTCGGCGGCGTTATATCAGTCGGCACCTCGGCGGCGTTATATCAGTCGGCACCTTGGCGGCGTTATATCAGTCGGCACCTCGGCGGCAGGGTGTATCAGTCGGCACCTTGGCGGCAAGGTGTATCAGTCGGCACCTTGGCGGCGTTATATCAGTCGGCACCTTGGCGGCGTTATATCAGTCGGCACCTTGGCGGCGTTATATCAGTCGGCACCTTGGCGACGTTATATCAGTCGGCACCTTGGCGGCAGGGTGTATCAGTCGGCACCATGGCGGCAGGGTGTATCAGTCGGCACCTCGGCGGCGTTATATCAGTCGGCACCTTGGCGGCGTTATATCAGTCGGCACCTCGGCGGCAGGGTGTATCAGTCGGCACCGTGGCGGCAAGGTGTATCAGTCGGCACCTTGGCGGCGTTATATCAGTCGGCACCTCGGCGGCGTTATATCAGTCGGCACCTTGGCGGCGTTATATCAGTCGGCACCCTGGCGGCGTTATATCAGTCGGCACCTTGGCGGCGTTATATCAGTCGGCACCTTGGCGGCGTTATATCAGTCGGCACCTCGGCGGCGTTATATCAGTCGGCACCTCGGCGGCAGGGTGTATCAGTCGGCACCTTGGCGGCGTTATATCAGTCGGCACCTCGGCGGCAGGGTGTATCAGTCGGCACCTTGGCGGTGTTATATCAGTCGGCACCTCGGCGGCGTTATATAAGTCGGCACCTCGGCGGCAGGGTGTATCAGTCGGCACCTTGGCGGCAGGGTGTATCAGTCGGCACCTCGGCGGCGTTATATCAGTCGGCACCTCGGCGGCGTTATATCAGTCGGCACCTTGGCGGCGTTATATCAGTCGGCACCTTGGCGGCGTTATATCAGTCGGCACCTCGGCGGCAGGGTGTATCAGTCGGCACCTTGGCGGCAAGGTGTATCAGTCGGCACCTTGGCGGCGTTATATCAGTCGGCACCTCGGCGGCGTTATATCAGTCGGCACCTTGGCGGCGTTATATCAGTCGGCACCTTGGCGGCGTTATATCAGTCGGCACCTTGGCGGCGTTATATCAGTCGGCACCTCGGCGGCGTTATATCAGTCGGCACCTCGGCGGCAGGGTGTATTAGTCGGCACCTTGGCGGCGTTATATCAGTCGGCACCTCGGCGGCAGGGTGTATCAGTCGGCACCTCGGCGGCGTTATATCAGTCGGCACCTTGGCGGCAGGGTGTATCAGTCGGCACCTCGGCGGCATGGTGCATCAGTCGGCACCTCGGCGGCAGGGTGAATCAGTCGACACCTCGGCGGCGTTATATCAGTCGGCACCTCGGCGGCAGGTTGTATCAGTCGGCACCTTGGCGGCGTTATATCAGTCGGCACCTTGGCGGCGTTATATCAGTCGACACCTCGGGGGCGTTATATCAGTCGGCACCTCGGCGGCGTTATATCAGTCGGCACCTCGGTGGCAGGGTGTATCAGTCGGCACCTTGGCGGCGTTATATCAGTCGGCACCTTGGCGGCGTTATATCAGTCGGCACCTCGGTGGCAGGGTGTATCAGTCGGCACCTTGGCGGCGTTATATCAGTCGGCACCTTGGCGGCAGGGTGTATCAGTCGGCACCTTGGCGGCGTTATATCAGTCGGCACCTTGGCGGCGTTATATCAGTCGGCACCTTGGCGGCGTTATATCAGTCGGCACCTCGGCGGCAGGGTGCATCAGTTGGCACCTTGGCGGCGTTATATCAGTCGGCACCTTGGCGGCGTTATATCAGTCGGCACCTCGGTGGCAGGGTGTATCAGTCGGCACCTTGGCGGCGTTATATCAGTCGGCACCTTGGCGGCAGGGTGTATCAGTCGGCACCTTGGCGGCGTTATATCAGTCGGCACCTTGGCGGCAGGGTGTATCAGTCGGCACCTTTGCGGCGTTATATCAGTCGGTACCTTGGCGGCGTTATATCAGTCGGCACCTTGGCGGCGTTATATCAGTCGGCACCTCGGCGGCAGGGTGTATCAGTCGGCACCTCGGCGGCGTTATATCAGTCGGCACCTTGGCGGCGTTATATCAGTCAGCACCTTGGCGGCAGGGTGTATCAGTCGGCACCTTGGCGGCGTTATATCAGTCGGCACCTCGGCGGCAGGGTGTATCAGTCGGCACCTCGGCGGCAGGGTGTATCAGTCGGCACCTCGGCGGCGTTATATCAGTCGGCACCTCGGCGGCAGGGTGTATTAGTCGGCACCTCTGCGGCGTTATATCAGTCGGCACCTTGGCGGCGTTATATCAGTCGGCACCTCGGCGGCAGGGTGTATCAGTCGGCACCTCGGCGGCGTTATATCAGTCGGCACCTCGGCGGCGTTATATCTGTCGGCACCTTGGCGGCGTTATATCAGTCGGCACCTCGACGCCAGGGTGTATCAGTCGGCACCTCGGCGGCGTTATATCAGTCGGCACCTTGGCGGCAGGGTGTATCAGTCGGCACCTTGGCGGCGTTATATCAGTCGGCACCTTGGCGGCGTTATATCAGTCGGTACCTCGGCGGTAGGGTGTATCAATCAGTCGGCACCTTGGCGGCGTTATATCAGTCGGCACCTTGGCGGCAGGGTGTATCAGTCGGCACCTCGGCGGCGTTATATCAGTCGGCACCTTGGCGGCAGGCTGTATCAGTCGGCACCTTGGCGGCAGGGTGTATCAGTTGGCACCTTGTAGGCGTTATATCAGTCGGCACCTCGGCGGCAGGGTGTATCAGTTGGCTCATCGGCGGCAGGGTGTATCAGTCGGCACCTTGGCGTCGTTATATCAGTCGGCACCTTGGCGGCGTTATATCAGTCGGCACCTCGGCGGCGTTATATCAGTCGGCACCTCGGCGGCAAAGTATATCAGTCGGCACCTCGGCGGCAGGGTGAATCAATCGGCACCTTGGCGGCAGGGTGCATCAGTTGGCACTTTGGCGGCGTTATATCACTCGGCACCTTGGCGGCAGGGTGTATCAGTCGGCACCTTGGCGGCGTTATATCAGTCTGCACCTCGGCGGCAAGGTATATCAGTCGGCACCTCGGCGGCAAGGTGTATCAGTCGGCACCTCGGCGGCGTTATATCAGTCGGCACCTTGGCGGCGTTATATCAGTCGGCACCTCGGCGGCAGGGTGTATCATTCGGCACTTCGGCGGCAAGGTATATCAGTCGGCACCTCGGCGGCAGGGTGTATCAGTTGGCTCATCGGCGGCGGGGTGTATCAGTCGGCACCATGGCGGCGTTATATCAGTCGGCACCTCGGCGGCGTTATATCAGTCGGCACCTCGGCGGCAGGGTGTATCAGTCGGCACTTCGGCGGCAAGGTATATTAGTCGGCACCTCGACGCCAGGGTGTATCAGTCGGCACCTCGGCGGCGTTATATCAGTCGGCACCTTGGCGGCAGGGTGTATCAGTCGGCACCTTGGCGGCGTTATATCAGTCGGCACCTTGGCGGCGTTGTATCAGTAGGTACCTCGGCGGTAGGTGTATCAATCAGTCGGCACCTTGGCGGCGTTATATCAGTCGGCACCTCGACGCCAGGGTGTATCAGTCGGCACCTCGGCGGCGTTATATCAGTCGGCACGTCGGCGGCAGGGTGAATCAATCGGCACCTCGGCGGCAGGGTGTATCAGTCGGCACCTCGGCGGCGTTAATATCAGTCGGCACCTCGGCGGCAGGGTGTATCAGTCGGCACCTCGGCGGCGTTATATCAGTCGGCAACATGGCGGCGTTATATCAGTCGGCACCTCGGCGGCGTTATATCAGTCGGCACCTCGGCGGCAGGGTGTATCAGTCGGCACCTCGGAGGCGTTATATCAGTCGGCACCTTGGCGGCGTTATATCAGTCGGCACCTTGGCGTTATATCAGTCGGCACCTTGGCGGCGTTATATCAGTCGGCACCTCGGCGGCAGGGTGTATCAGTCGGCACCTTGGCGGCAAGGTGTATCAGTCGGCACCTTGGCGGCGTTATATCAGTCGGCACCTCGGGGGCGTTATATCAGTCGGCACCTTGGCGGCGTTATATCAGTCGGCACCTTGGCGGCGTTATATCAGTCGGCACCTTGGCGGCGTTATATCAGTCTACACCTTGGCGGCGTTATATCAGTCGGCACCTCGGCGCCGTTATATCAGTCGGCACCTTGGCGGCAGGGTGTATCAGTCGGCACCTTGGCGGCAGGGTGTATCAGTCGGCACCTCGGCGGCGTTATATCAGTCGGCACCTCGGCGGCGTTATATCAGTCGGCACCTTGGCGGCGTTATATCAGTCGGCACCTTGGCGGCGTTATATCAGTCGGCACCTCGGCGGCGTTATATCAGTCGGCACCTTGGCGGCGTTATATCAGTCGGCACCTTGGCGGCGTTATATCAGTCGGCACCTTGGCGGCGTTATATCAGTCGGCACCTTGGCGGCGTTATATCAGTCGGCACCTCGGCGGCAGGGTGTATCAGTCGGCACCTTGGCGGCGTTATATCAGTCGGCACCTCGGCGGCAGGGTGTATCAGTCGGCACCTCGGCGGCGTTATATCAGTCGGCACCTCGGCGGCGTTATATCAGTCGGCACCTTGGCGGCGTTATATCAGTCGGCACCTCGGCGGCGTTATATCAGTCGGCACCTCGGCGGCAGGGTGTATCAGTCGGCACCTTGGCGGCAGGGTGTATCAGTCGGCACCTCGGAGGCGTTATATCAGTCGGCACCTCGGCGGCGTTATATCAGTCGGCACCTTGGCGGCGTTATATCAGTCGGCACCTTGGCGGCGTTATATCAGTCGGCACCTCGGCGGCAGGGTGTATCAGTAGCACCTTGGCGGCAAGGTGTATCAGTCGGCACCTTGGCGGCGTTATATCAGTCGGCACCTCGGCGGCGTTATATCAGTCGGCACCTTGGTGGCGTTATATCAGTCGGCACCTTGGCGGTGTTATATCAGTCGGCACCTTGGCGGCGTTATATCAGTCGGCACCTTGGCGGCAAGGTATATCAGTCGGCACCTCGGCGGCAAGGTGTATCAGTCGGCACCTCGGCGGCGTTATATCAGTCGGCACCTTGGCGGCGTTATATCAGTCGGCACCTCGGCGGCAGGGTGTATCATTCGGCACTTCGGCGGCAAGGTATATCAGTCGGCACCTCGGCGGCAGGGTGTATCAGTTGGCTCATCGGCGGCGGGGTGTATCAGTCGGCACCATGGCGGCGTTATATCAGTCGGCACCTCGGCGGCGTTATATCAGTCGGCACCTCGGCGGCAGGGTGTATCAGTCGGCACCTCGGAGGCGTTATATCAGTCGGCACCTCGGCGCCGTTATATCAGTCGGCACCTTGGCGGCAGGGTGTATCAGTCGGCACCTTGGCGGCAGGGTGTATCAGTCGGCACCTCGGCGGCGTTATATCAGTCGGCACCTCGGCGGCGTTATATCAGTCGGCACCTTGGCGGCGTTATATCAGTCGGCACCTTGGCGGCGTTATATCAGTCGGCACCTCGGCGGCGTTATATCAGTCGGCACCTTGGCGGCGTTATATCAGTCGGCACCTTGGCGGCGTTATATCAGTCGGCACCTTGGCGGCGTTATATCAGTCGGCACCTTGGCGGCGTTATATCAGTCGGCACCTCGGCGGCAGGGTGTATCAGTCGGCACCTTGGCGGCGTTATATCAGTCGGCACCTCGGCGGCAGGGTGTATCAGTCGGCACCTCGGCGGCGTTATATCAGTCGGCACCTCGGCGGCGTTATATCAGTCGGCACCTTGGCGGCGTTATATCAGTCGGCACCTCGGCGGCGTTATATCAGTCGGCACCTCGGCGGCAGGGTGTATCAGTCGGCACCTTGGCGGCAGGGTGTATCAGTCGGCACCTCGGAGGCGTTATATCAGTCGGCACCTCGGCGGCGTTATATCAGTCGGCACCTTGGCGGCGTTATATCAGTCGGCACCTTGGCGGCGTTATATCAGTCGGCACCTCGGCGGCAGGGTGTATCAGTAGCACCTTGGCGGCAAGGTGTATCAGTCGGCACCTTGGCGGCGTTATATCAGTCGGCACCTCGGCGGCGTTATATCAGTCGGCACCTTGGTGGCGTTATATCAGTCGGCACCTTGGCGGTGTTATATCAGTCGTCACCTTGGCGGCGTTATATCAGTCGGCACCTTGGCGGCGTTATATCAGTCGGCACCTCGGCGGCGTTATATCAGTCGGCACCTCGGCGGCAGGGTGTATTAGTCGGCACCTTGGCGGCGTTATATCAGTCGGCACCTCGGCGGCAGGGTGTATCAGTCGGCACCTCGGCGGCGTTATATCAGTCGGCACCTTGGCGGCAGGGTGTATCAGTCGGCACCTCGGCGGCATGGTGCATCAGTCGGCACCTCGGCGGCAGGGTGAATCAGTCGGCACCTCGGCGGCGTTATATCAGTCGACACCTCGCGGGCGTTATATCAGTCGGCACCTCGGCGGCGTTATATCAGTCGGCACCTCGGTGGCAGGGTGTATCAGTCGGCACCTTGGCGGCGTTATATCAGTTGGCACCTTTGCGGCTTTATATCAGTCGGCACCTCGGTGGCAGGGTGTATCAGTCGGCACCTTGGCGGCGTTATATCAGTCGGCACCTTGGCGGCAGGGTGTATCAGTCGGCACCTTGGCGGCGTTATATCAGTCGGCACCTTGGCGGCGTTATATCAGTCGGCACCTCGGCGGCAGGGTGTATCAGTTTGCGACGTTATATCAGTCGGCACCTTGGCGGCGTTATATCAGTCGGCACCTCGGTGGCAGGGTGTATCAGTCGGCACCTTGGCGGCGTTATATCAGTCGGCACCTTGGCGGCAGGGTGTATCAGTCGGCACCTTGGCGGCGTTATATCAGTCGGCACCTTGGCGGCAGGGTGTATCATTCGGCACCTTGGCGGCGTTATATCAGTCGGCACCTTGGCGGCGTTATATCAGTCGGCACCTCGGCGGCAGGGTGTATCAGTTGGCACCTTGGCGGCGTTATATCAGTCGGCACCTTGGCGGCGTTATATCAGTCGGCACCTCGGTGGCAGGGTGTATCAGTCGGCACCTTGGCGGCGTTATATCAGTCGGCACCTTGGCGGCAGGGTGTATCAGTCGGCACCTTGGCGGCGTTATATCAGTCGGCACCTTGGCGGCAGGGTGTATCAGTCGGCACCTTTGCGGCGTTATATCAGTCGGTACCTTGGCGGCGTTATATTAGTCGGCACCTTGGCGGCGTTATATCAGTCGGCACCTCGGCGGCAGGGTGTATCAGTCGGCACCTCGGCGGCGTTATATCAGTCGGCACCTTGGCGGCGTTATATCAGTCAGCACCTTGGCGGCAGGGTGTATCAGTCGGCACCTTGGCGGCGTTATATCAGTCGGCACCTCGGCGGCAGGGTGTATCAGTCGGCACCTCGGCGGCAGGGTGTATCAGTCGGCACCTCGGCGGCGTTATATCAGTCGGCACCTCAGCGGCAGGGTGTATTAGTCGGCACCTCGGCGGCGTTATATCAGTCGGCACCTTGGCGGCGTTATATCAGTCGGCACCTCGGCGGCAGGGTGTATCAGTCGGCACCTCGGCGGCGTTATATCAGTCGGCACCTCGGCGGCGTTATATCTGTCGGCACCTTGGCGGCGTTATATCAGTCGGCACCTCGACGCCAGGGTGTATCAGTCGGCACCTCGGCGGCGTTATATCAGTCGGCACCTTGGCGGCAGGGTGTATCAGTCGGCACCTTGGCGGCGTTATATCAGTCGGCACCTTGGCGGCGTTATATCAGTCGGTACCTCGGCGGTAGGGTGTATCAATCAGTCGGCACCTTGGCGGCGTTATATCAGTCGGCACCTTGGCGGCAGGGTGTATCAGTCGGCACCTCGGCGGCGTTATATCAGTCGGCACCTTGGCGGCAGGTGTATCAGTCGGCACCTTGGCGGCAGGGTGTATCAGTTGGCACCTTGTAAGCGTTATATCAGTCGGCACCTCGGCGGCGTTATATCAGTCGGCACCTCGGCGGCGTTATATCAGTCGGCACCTCGGCGGCAAAGTATATCAGTCGGCACCTCGGCGACAGGGTGAATCAATCGGCACCTTGGCGGCAGGGTGTATCAGTTGGCACCTTGGCGGCGTTATATCACTCGGCACCTTGGCGGCAGGGTGTATCAGTCGGCACCTTGGCGGCGTTATATCAGTCGGCACCTCGTCGGCAAGGTATATCAGTCGGCACCTCGGCGGCAAGGTGTATCAGTCGGCACCTCGGCGGCGTTATATCAGTCGGCACCTTGGCGGCGTTATATCAGTCGGCACCTCGGCGGCAGGGTGTATCAGTCGGCACTTCGGCGGCAAGGTATATCAGTCGACACCTCGGCGGCAGGGTGTATCAGTTGGCTCATCGGCGGCGGGGTGTATCAGTCGGCACCATGGCGGCGTTATATCAGTCGGCACCTCGGCGGCGTTATATCAGTCGGCACCTCGGCGGCGTTATATCAGTCGGCACCTTGGCGGCGTTATATCAGTCGGCACCTTGGCGGCGTTATATCAGTCGGCACCTCGGCGGCAGGGTGTATCAGTCGGCACCTTGGCGGCAAGGTGTATCAGTCGGCACCTTGGCGGCGTTATATCAGTCGGCACCTCGGCGGCGTTATATCAGTCGGCACCTTGGCGGCGTTATATCAGTCGGCACCTTGGCGGTGTTATATCAGTCGGCACCTTGGCGGCGTTATATCAGTCGGCACCTTGGCGGCGTTATATCAGTCGGCACCTTGGCGGCAGGGTGTATCAGTCGGCACCTTGGCGGCGTTATATCAGTCGGCACCTTGGCGGCAGGGTGTATCAGTCGGCACCTTGGCGGCGTTATATCAGTCGGCACCTTGGCGGCGTTATATCAGTCGGCACCTCGGCGGCAGGGTGTATCAGTTGGCACCTTGGCGGCGTTATATCAGTCGGCACCTTGGCGGCGTTATATCAGTCGGCACCTTGGCGGCAGGGTGTATCAGTCGGCACCTTGGCGGCGTTATATCAGTCGGCACCTTGGCGGCAGGGTGTATCAGTCGGCACCTTGGCGGCGTTATATCAGTCGGCACCTTGGCGGCGTTATATCAGTCGGCACCTCGGCGGCAGGGTGTATCAGTCGGCACCTTGGCGGCAAGGTGTATCAGTCGGCACCTTGGCGGCGTTATATCAGTCGGCACCTCGGGGGCGTTATATCAGTCGGCACCTTGGCGGCGTTATATCAGTCGGCACCTTGGCGGCGTTATATCAGTCGGCACCTTGGCGGCGTTATATCAGTCTACACCTTGGCGGCGTTATATCAGTCGGCACCTCGGCGCCGTTATATCAGTCGGCACCTTGGCGGCAGGGTGTATCAGTCGGCACCTTGGCGGCAGGGTGTATCAGTCGGCACCTCGGCGGCGTTATATCAGTCGGCACCTCGGCGGCGTTATATCAGTCGGCACCTTGGCGGCGTTATATCAGTCGGCACCTTGGCGGCGTTATATCAGTCGGCACCTCGGCGGCGTTATATCAGTCGGCACCTTGGCGGCGTTATATCAGTCGGCACCTTGGCGGCGTTATATCAGTCGGCACCTTGGCGGCGTTATATCAGTCGGCACCTTGGCGGCGTTATATCAGTCGGCACCTCGGCGGCAGGGTGTATCAGTTGGCTCATCGGCGGCGGGGTGTATCAGTCGGCACCATGGCGGCGTTATATCAGTCGGCACCTCGGCGGCGTTATATCAGTCGGCACCTCGGCGGCAGGGTGTATCAGTCGGCACTTCGGCGGCAAGGTATATTAGTCGGCACCTCGACGCCAGGGTGTATCAGTCGGCACCTCGGCGGCGTTATATCAGTCGGCACCTTGGCGGCAGGGTGTATCAGTCGGCACCTTGGCGGCGTTATATCAGTCGGCACCTTGGCGGCGTTGTATCAGTAGGTACCTCGGCGGCAGGGTGTATCAGTCGGCACCTTGGCGGCGTTAATATCAGTCGGCACCTCGGCGGCAGGGTGTATCAGTCGGCACCTCGGCGGCGTTATATCAGTCGGCACCATGGCGGCGTTATATCAGTCGGCACCTCGGCGGCGTTATATCAGTCGGCACCTCGGCGGCAGGGTGTATCAGTCGGCACCTCGGCGGCGTTATATCAGTCGGCACCTTGGCGGCGTTATATCAGTCGGCACCTTGGCGTTATATCAGTCGGCACCTTGGCGGCGTTATATCAGTCGGCACCTCGGCGGCAGGGTGTATCAGTCGGCACCTTGGCGGCAAGGTGTATCAGTCGGCACCTTGGCGGCGTTATATCAGTCGGCACCTCGGGCGCGTTATATCAGTCGGCACCTTGGCGGCGTTATATCAGTCGGCACCTTGGCGGCGTTATATCAGTCGGCACCTTGGCGGCGTTATATCAGTCTACACCTTGGCGGCGTTATATCAGTCGGCACCTCGGCGGCGTTATATCAGTCGGCACCTTGGCGGCAGGGTGTATCAGTCGGCACCTCGGCGGCGTTATATCAGTCGGCACCTTGGCGGCGTTATATCAGTCGGCACCTTGGCGGCGTTATATCAGTCGGCACCTTGGCGGCGTTATATCAGTCGGCACCTCGGCGGCAGGGTGTATCAGTCGGCACCTTGGCGGCGTTATATCAGTCGGCACCTCGGCGGCAGGTTGTATCAGTCGGCACCTCGGCGGCGTTATATCAGTCGGCACCTCGGCGGCGTTATATCAGTCGGCACCTTAGCGGCGTTATATCAGTCGGCACCTCGGCGGCGTTATATCAGTCGGCACCTCGGCGGCAGGGTGTATCAGTCGGCACCTTGGCGGCAGGGTGTATCAGTCGGCACCTCGGCGGCGTTATATCAGTCGGCACCTCGGCGGCGTTATATCAGTCGGCACCTTGGCGGCGTTATATCAGTCGGCACCTTGGCGGCGTTATATCAGTCGGCACCTCGGCGGCAGGGTGTATCAGTCGGCACCTTGGCGGCAAGGTGTATCAGTCGGCACCTTGGCGGCGTTATATCAGTCGGCGCCTCGGCGGCGTTATATCAGTCGGCACCTTGGCGGCGTTATATCAGTGGGCACCTTGGCGGTGTTATATCAGTCGGCACCTTGGCGGCGTTATATCAGTCGGCACCTTGGCGGCGTTATATCAGTCGGCACCTTGGCGGCAGGGTATATCAGTCGGCACCTTGGCGGCGTTATATCAGTCGGCACCTTGGCGGCAGGGTGTATCAGTCGGCACCTTGGCGGCGTTATATCAGTCGGCACCTTGGCGGCGTTATATCAGTCGGCACCTCGGCGGCAGGGTGTATCAGTTGGCACCTTGGCGGCGTTATATCAGTCGGCACCTTGGCGGCGTTATATCAGTCGGCACCTCGGTGGCAGGGTGTATCAGTCGGCACCTTGGCGGCGTTATATCAGTCGGCACCTTGGCGGCAGGGTGTATCAGTCGGCACCTTGGCGGCGTTATATCAGTCGGCACCTTGGCGGCAGGGTGTATCAGTCGGCACCTTTGCGGCGTTATATCAGTCGGTACCTTGGCGGCGTTATATCAGTCGGCACCTTGGCGGCGTTATATCAGTCGGCACCTCGGCGGCAGGGTGTATCAGTCGGCACCTCGGCGGCGTTATATCAGTCGGCACCTTGGCGGCGTTATATCAGTCAGCACCTTGGCGGCAAGGTGTATCAGTCGGCACCTTGGCGGCGTTATATCAGTCGGCACCTCGGCGGCAGGGTGTATCAGTCGGCACCTCGGCGTCGTTATATCAGTCGGCACCTCGGCGGCAGGGTGTATTAGTCGGCACCTCGGCGGCGTTATATCAGTCGGCACCTTGGCGGCGTTATATCAGTCGGCACCTCGGCGGCAGGGTGTATCAGTCGGCACCTCGGCGGCGTTATATCAGTCGGCACCTCGGCGGCGTTATATCTGTCGGCACCTTGGCGGCGTTATATCAGTCGGCACCTCGACGCCAGGGTGTATCAGTCGGCACCTCGGCGGCGTTATATCAGTCGGCACCTTGGCGGCAGGGTGTATCAGTCGGCACCTTGGCGGCGTTATATCAGTCGGCACCTTGGCGGCGTTATATCAGTCGGTACCTCGGCGGTAGGGTGTATCAATCAGTCGGCACCTTGGCGGCGTTATATCAGTCGGCACCTTGGCGGCAGGGTGTATCAGTCGGCACCTCGGCGGCGTTATATCAGTCGGCACCTTGGCGGCAGGTGTATCAGTCGGCACCTTGGCGGCAGGGTGTATCAGTTGGCACCTTGTAGGCGTTATATAAGTCGGCACCTCGGCGGCAGGGTGTATCAGTTGGCTCATCGGCGGCAGGGTGTATCAGTCGGCACCTTGGCGTCGTTATATCAGTCGGCACCTTGGCGGCGTTATATCAGTCGGCACCTCGGCGGCGTTATATCAGTCGGCACCTCGGCGGCAAAGTATATCAGTCGGCACCTCGGCGACAGGGTGAATCAATCGGCACCTTGGCGGCAGGGTGTATCAGTTGGCACCTTGGCGGCGTTATATCACTCGGCACCTTGGCGGCAGGGTGTATCAGTCGGCACCTTGGCGGCGTTATATCAGTCGGCACCTCGGCGGCAAGGTATATCAGTCGGCACCTCGGCGGCAAGGTGTATCAGTCGGCACCTCGGCGGCGTTATATCAGTCGGCACCTTGGCGGCGTTATATCAGTCGGCACCTCGGCGGCAGGGTGTATCAGTCGGCACTTCGGCGGCAAGGTATATCAGTCGACACCTCGGCGGCAGGGTGTATCAGTTGGCTCATCGGCGGCGGGGTGTATCAGTCGGCACCATGGCGGCGTTATATCAGTCGGCACCTCGGCGGCGTTATATCAGTCGGCACCTCGGCGGCAGGGTGTATCAGTCGGCACTTCGGCGGCAAGGTATATTAGTCGGCACCTCGACGCCAGGGTGTATCAGTCGGCACCTCGGCGGCGTTATATCAGTCGGCACCTTGGCGGCAGGGTGTATCAGTCGGCACCTTGGCGGCGTTATATCAGTCGGCACCTTGGCGGCGTTGTATCAGTAGGTACCTCGGCGGTAGGGTGTATCAATCAGTCGGCACCTTGGCGGCGTTATATCAGTCGGCACCTCGACGCCAGGGTGTATCAGTCGGCACCTCGGCGGCGTTATATCAGTCGGCACGTCGGCGGCAGGGTGAATCAATCGGCACCTCGGCGGCAGGGTGTATCAGTCGGCACCTCGGCGGCGTTAATATCAGTCGGCACCTCGGCGGCAGGGTGTATCAGTCGGCACCTCGGCGGCGTTATATCAGTCGGCACCATGGCGGCGTTATATCAGTCGGCACCTCGGCGGCGTTATATCAGTCGGCACCTCGGCGGCAGGGTGTATCAGTCGGCACCTCGGCGGCGTTATATCAGTCGGCACCTTGGCGGCGTTATATCAGTCGGCACCTTGGCGTTATATCAGTCGGCACCTTGGCGGCGTTATATCAGTCGGCACCTCGGCGGCAGGGTGTATCAGTCGGCACCTTGGCGGCAAGGTGTATCAGTCGGCACCTTGGCGGCGTTATATCAGTCGGCACCTCGGGGGCGTTATATCAGTCGGCACCTTGGCGGCGTTATATCAGTCGGCACCTTGGCGGCGTTATATCAGTCGGAACCTTGGCGGCGTTATATCAGTCTACACCTTGGCGGCGTTATATCAGTCGGCACCTCGGCGGCGTTATATCAGTCGGCACCTTGGCGGCAGGGTGTATCAGTCGGCACCTTGGCGGCAGGGTGTATCAGTCGGCACCTTGGCGGCAGGGTGTATCAGTCGGCACCTCGGCGGCGTTATATCAGTCGGCACCTCGGCGGCGTTATATCAGTCGGCACCTTGGCGGCGTTATATCAGTCGGCACCTTGGCGGCGTTATATCAGTCGGCACCTCGGCGGCGTTATATCAGTCGGCACCTTGGCGGCGTTATATCAGTCGGCACCTTGGCGGCGTTATATCAGTCGGCACCTTGGCGACGTTATATCAGTCGGCACCTCGGCGGCGTTATATCAGTCGGCACCTTGGCGGCAGGGTGTATCAGTCGGCACCTTGGCGGCAGGGTGCATCAGTCGGCACCTCGGCGGTGTTATATCAGTCGGCACCTCGGCGGCGTTATATCAGTCGGCACCTTGGCGGCGTTATATCAGTCGGCACCTCGGCGGCAGGGTGTATCAGTCGGCACATTGGCGGCAAGGTGTATCAGTCGGCACCTTGGCGGCGTTATATCAGTCGGCACCTCGGCGGCGTTATATCAGTCGGCACCTTGGCGGCGTTATATCAGTCGGCACCCTGGCGGCGTTATATCAGTCGGCACCTTGGCGGCGTTATATCAGTCGGCACCTTGGCGGCGTTATATCAGTCGGCACCTCGGCGGCGTTATATCAGTCGGCACCTCGGCGGCAGGGTGTATCAGTCGGCACCTTGGCGGCATTATATCAGTCGGCACCTCGGCGGCAGGGTGTATCAGTCGGCACCTTGGCGGCGTTATATCAGTCGGCACCTCGGCGGCGTTATATCAGTCGGCACCTCGGCGGCAGGGTGTATCAGTCGGCACCTTGGCGGCAGGGTGTATCAGTCGGCACCTCGGCGGCGTTATATCAGTCGGCACCTCGGCGGCGTTATATCAGTCGGCACCTTGACGGCGTTATATCAGTCGGCACCTTGGCGGCGTTATATCAGTCGGCACCTCGGCGGCAGGGTGTATCAGTCGGCACCTTGGCGGCAAGGTGTATCAGTCGGCACCTTGGCGGCGTTATATCAGTCGGCACCTCGGCGGCGTTATATCAGTCGGAACCTTGGCGGCGTTATATCAGTCGGCACCTTGGCGGCGTTATATCAGTCGGCACCTTGGCGGCGTTATATCAGTCGGCACCTTGGCGGCGTTATATCAGTCGGCACCTCGGCGGCGTTATATCAGTCGGCACCTCGGCGGCAGGGTGTATTAGTCGGCACCTTGGCGGCGTTGTATCAGTCGGCACCTCGGCGGCAGGGTGTATCAGTTGGCACCTCGGCGGCGTTATATCAGTCGGCACCTTGGCGGCAGGGTGTATCAGTCGGCACCTCGGCGGCAGGGTGAATCAGTCGACACCTCGGCGGCGTTATATCAGTCGGCACCTCGGCGGCAGGTTGTATCAGTCGGCACCTTGGCGGCGTTATATCAGTCGGCACCTTGGCGGCGTTATATCAGTCGACACCTCGGGGGCGTTATATCAGTCGGCACCTCGGCGGTGTTATATCAGTCGGCACCTCGGTGGCAGGGTGTATCAGTCGGCACCTTGGCAGCGTTATATCAGTCGGCACCTTGGCGGCGTTATATCAGTCGGCACCTCGGTGGCAGGGTGTATCAGTCGGCACCTTGGCGGCGTTATATCAGTCGGCACCTTGGCGGCGTTATATCAGTCGGCACCTCGGCGGCAGGGTGTATCAGTCGGCACCTCGGCGGCGTTATATCAGTTGGCACCTTGGCGGCGTTATATCAGTCGGCACCTCGGCGGCAGGGTGTATCAGTTGGCACCTTGGCGGCGTTATATCAGTCGGCACCTTGGCGGCGTTATATCAGTCGGCACCTCGGTGGCAGGGTGTATCAGTCGGCACCTTGGCGGCGTTATATCAGTCGGCACCTTGGCGGCAGGGTGTATCAGTCGGCACCTTGGCGGCGTTATATCAGTCGGCACCTTGGCGGCAGGGTGTATCAGTCGGCACCTTTGCGGCGTTATATCAGTCGGTACCTTGGCGGCGTTATATTAGTCGGCACCTTGGCGGCGTTATATCAGTCGGCACCTCGGCGGCAGGGTGTATCAGTCGGCACCTCGGCGGCGTTATATCAGTCGGCACCTTGGCGGCGTTATATCAGTCAGCACCTTGGCGGCAGGGTGTATCAGTCGGCACCTTGGCGGCGTTATATCAGTCGGCACCTCGGCGGCAGGGTGTATCAGTCGGCACCTCGGCGGCAGGGTGTATCAGTCGGCACCTCGGCGGCGTTATATCAGTCGGCACCTCAGCGGCAGGGTGTATTAGTCGGCACCTCGGCGGCGTTATATCAGTCGGCACCTTGGCGGCGTTATATCAGTCGGCACCTCGGCGGCAGGGTGTATCAGTCGGCACCTCGGCGGCGTTATATCAGTCGGCACCTCGGCGGCGTTATATCTGTCGGCACCTTGGCGGCGTTATATCAGTCGGCACCTCGACGCCAGGGTGTATCAGTCGGCACCTCGGCGGCGTTATATCAGTCGGCACCTTGGCGGCAGGGTGTATCAGTCGGCACCTTGGCGGCGTTATATCAGTCGGCACCTTGGCGGCGTTATATCAGTCGGTACCTCGGCGGTAGGGTGTATCAATCAGTCGGCACCTTGGCGGCGTTATATCAGTCGGCACCTTGGCGGCAGGGTGTATCAGTCGGCACCTCGGCGGCGTTATATCAGTCGGCACCTTGGCGGCAGGTGTATCAGTCGGCACCTTGGCGGCAGGGTGTATCAGTTGGCACCTTGTAAGCGTTATATCAGTCGGCACCTCGGCGGCGTTATATCAGTCGGCACCTCGGCGGCGTTATATCAGTCGGCACCTCGGCGGCAAAGTATATCAGTCGGCACCTCGGCGACAGGGTGAATCAATCGGCACCTTGGCGGCAGGGTGTATCAGTTGGCACCTTGGCGGCGTTATATCACTCGGCACCTTGGCGGCAGGGTGTATCAGTCGGCACCTTGGCGGCGTTATATCAGTCGGCACCTCGTCGGCAAGGTATATCAGTCGGCACCTCGGCGGCAAGGTGTATCAGTCGGCACCTCGGCGGCGTTATATCAGTCGGCACCTTGGCGGCGTTATATCAGTCGGCACCTCGGCGGCAGGGTGTATCAGTCGGCACTTCGGCGGCAAGGTATATCAGTCGACACCTCGGCGGCAGGGTGTATCAGTTGGCTCATCGGCGGCGGGGTGTATCAGTCGGCACCATGGCGGCGTTATATCAGTCGGCACCTCGGCGGCGTTATATCAGTCGGCACCTCGGCGGCGTTATATCAGTCGGCACCTTGGCGGCGTTATATCAGTCGGCACCTTGGCGGCGTTATATCAGTCGGCACCTCGGCGGCAGGGTGTATCAGTCGGCACCTTGGCGGCAAGGTGTATCAGTCGGCACCTTGGCGGCGTTATATCAGTCGGCACCTCGGCGGCGTTATATCAGTCGGCACCTTGGCGGCGTTATATCAGTCGGCACCTTGGCGGTGTTATATCAGTCGGCACCTTGGCGGCGTTATATCAGTCGGCACCTTGGCGGCGTTATATCAGTCGGCACCTTGGCGGCAGGGTGTATCAGTCGGCACCTTGGCGGCGTTATATCAGTCGGCACCTTGGCGGCAGGGTGTATCAGTCGGCACCTTGGCGGCGTTATATCAGTCGGCACCTTGGCGGCGTTATATCAGTCGGCACCTCGGCGGCAGGGTGTATCAGTTGGCACCTTGGCGGCGTTATATCAGTCGGCACCTTGGCGGCGTTATATCAGTCGGCACCTTGGCGGCAGGGTGTATCAGTCGGCACCTTGGCGGCGTTATATCAGTCGGCACCTTGGCGGCAGGGTGTATCAGTCGGCACCTTGGCGGCGTTATATCAGTCGGCACCTTGGCGGCGTTATATCAGTCGGCACCTCGGCGGCAGGGTGTATCAGTCGGCACCTTGGCGGCAAGGTGTATCAGTCGGCACCTTGGCGGCGTTATATCAGTCGGCACCTCGGGGGCGTTATATCAGTCGGCACCTTGGCGGCGTTATATCAGTCGGCACCTTGGCGGCGTTATATCAGTCGGCACCTTGGCGGCGTTATATCAGTCTACACCTTGGCGGCGTTATATCAGTCGGCACCTCGGCGCCGTTATATCAGTCGGCACCTTGGCGGCAGGGTGTATCAGTCGGCACCTTGGCGGCAGGGTGTATCAGTCGGCACCTCGGCGGCGTTATATCAGTCGGCACCTCGGCGGCGTTATATCAGTCGGCACCTTGGCGGCGTTATATCAGTCGGCACCTTGGCGGCGTTATATCAGTCGGCACCTCGGCGGCGTTATATCAGTCGGCACCTTGGCGGCGTTATATCAGTCGGCACCTTGGCGGCGTTATATCAGTCGGCACCTTGGCGGCGTTATATCAGTCGGCACCTTGGCGGCGTTATATCAGTCGGCACCTCGGCGGCAGGGTGTATCAGTTGGCTCATCGGCGGCGGGGTGTATCAGTCGGCACCATGGCGGCGTTATATCAGTCGGCACCTCGGCGGCGTTATATCAGTCGGCACCTCGGCGGCAGGGTGTATCAGTCGGCACTTCGGCGGCAAGGTATATTAGTCGGCACCTCGACGCCAGGGTGTATCAGTCGGCACCTCGGCGGCGTTATATCAGTCGGCACCTTGGCGGCAGGGTGTATCAGTCGGCACCTTGGCGGCGTTATATCAGTCGGCACCTTGGCGGCGTTGTATCAGTAGGTACCTCGGCGGCAGGGTGTATCAGTCGGCACCTTGGCGGCGTTAATATCAGTCGGCACCTCGGCGGCAGGGTGTATCAGTCGGCACCTCGGCGGCGTTATATCAGTCGGCACCATGGCGGCGTTATATCAGTCGGCACCTCGGCGGCGTTATATCAGTCGGCACCTCGGCGGCAGGGTGTATCAGTCGGCACCTCGGCGGCGTTATATCAGTCGGCACCTTGGCGGCGTTATATCAGTCGGCACCTTGGCGTTATATCAGTCGGCACCTTGGCGGCGTTATATCAGTCGGCACCTCGGCGGCAGGGTGTATCAGTCGGCACCTCGGCGGCGTTATATCAGTCGGCACCATGGCGGCGTTATATCAGTCGGCACCTCGGCGGCGTTATATCAGTCGGCACCTCGGCGGCAGGGTGTATCAGTCGGCACCTCGGCGGCGTTATATCAGTCGGCACCTTGGCGGCGTTATATCAGTCGGCACCTTGGCGTTATATCAGTCGGCACCTTGGCGGCGTTATATCAGTCGGCACCTCGGCGGCAGGGTGTATCAGTCGGCACCTTGGCGGCAAGGTGTATCAGTCGGCACCTTGGCGGCGTTATATCAGTCGGCACCTCGGGGGCGTTATATCAGTCGGCACCTTGGCGGCGTTATATCAGTCGGCACCTTGGCGGCGTTATATCAGTCGGAACCTTGGCGGCGTTATATCAGTCTACACCTTGGCGGCGTTATATCAGTCGGCACCTCGGCGGCGTTATATCAGTCGGCACCTTGGCGGCAGGGTGTATCAGTCGGCACCTTGGCGGCAGGGTGTATCAGTCGGCACCTTGGCGGCAGGGTGTATCAGTCGGCACCTCGGCGGCGTTATATCAGTCGGCACCTCGGCGGCGTTATATCAGTCGGCACCTTGGCGGCGTTATATCAGTCGGCACCTTGGCGGCGTTATATCAGTCGGCACCTCGGCGGCGTTATATCAGTCGGCACCTTGGCGGCGTTATATCAGTCGGCACCTTGGCGGCGTTATATCAGTCGGCACCTTGGCGACGTTATATCAGTCGGCACCTCGGCGGCGTTATATCAGTCGGCACCTTGGCGGCAGGGTGTATCAGTCGGCACCTTGGCGGCAGGGTGCATCAGTCGGCACCTCGGCGGTGTTATATCAGTCGGCACCTCGGCGGCGTTATATCAGTCGGCACCTTGGCGGCGTTATATCAGTCGGCACCTCGGCGGCAGGGTGTATCAGTCGGCACCTTGGCGGCAAGGTGTATCAGTCGGCACCTTGGCGGCGTTATATCAGTCGGCACCTCGGCGGCGTTATATCAGTCGGCACCTTGGCGGCGTTATATCAGTCGGCACCCTGGCGGCGTTATATCAGTCGGCACCTTGGCGGCGTTATATCAGTCGGCACCTTGGCGGCGTTATATCAGTCGGCACCTCGGCGGCGTTATATCAGTCGGCACCTCGGCGGCAGGGTGTATCAGTCGGCACCTTGGCGGCATTATATCAGTCGGCACCTCGGCGGCAGGGTGTATCAGTCGGCACCTTGGCGGCGTTATATCAGTCGGCACCTCGGCGGCGTTATATCAGTCGGCACCTCGGCGGCAGGGTGTATCAGTCGGCACCTTGGCGGCAGGGTGTATCAGTCGGCACCTCGGCGGCGTTATATCAGTCGGCACCTCGGCGGCGTTATATCAGTCGGCACCTTGACGGCGTTATATCAGTCGGCACCTTGGCGGCGTTATATCAGTCGGCACCTCGGCGGCAGGGTGTATCAGTCGGCACCTTGGCGGCAAGGTGTATCAGTCGGCACCTTGGCGGCGTTATATCAGTCGGCACCTCGGCGGCGTTATATCAGTCGGAACCTTGGCGGCGTTATATCAGTCGGCACCTTGGCGGCGTTATATCAGTCGGCACCTCGGCGGCGTTATATCAGTCGGCACCTCGGCGGCAGGGTGTATTAGTCGGCACCTTGGCGGCGTTGTATCAGTCGGCACCTCGGCGGCAGGGTGTATCAGTTGGCACCTCGGCGGCGTTATATCAGTCGGCACCTTGGCGGCAGGGTGTATCAGTCGGCACCTCGGCGGCAGGGTGAATCAGTCGACACCTCGGCGGCGTTATATCAGTCGGCACCTCGGCGGCAGGTTGTATCAGTCGGCACCTTGGCGGCGTTATATCAGTCGGCACCTTGGCGGCGTTATATCAGTCGACACCTCGGGGGCGTTATATCAGTCGGCACCTCGGCGGTGTTATATCAGTCGGCACCTCGGTGGCAGGGTGTATCAGTCGGCACCTTGGCAGCGTTATATCAGTCGGCACCTTGGCGGCGTTATATCAGTCGGCACCTCGGTGGCAGGGTGTATCAGTCGGCACCTTGGCGGCGTTATATCAGTCGGCACCTTGGCGGCGTTATATCAGTCGGCACCTCGGCGGCAGGGTGTATCAGTCGGCACCTCGGCGGCGTTATATCAGTTGGCACCTTGGCGGCGTTATATCAGTCGGCACCTCGGCGGCAGGGTGTATCAGTTGGCACCTTGGCGGCGTTATATCAGTCGGCACCTCGGCGGCGTTATATCAGTCGGCACCTCGGCGGCAGGGTGTATCAGTCGGCACCTTGGCGGCAGGGTGTATCAGTCGGCACCTCGGCGGCGTTATATCAGTCGGCACCTCGGCGGCGTTATATCAGTCGGCACCTTGACGGCGTTATATCAGTCGGCACCTTGGCGGCGTTATATCAGTCGGCACCTCGGCGGCAGGGTGTATCAGTCGGCACCTTGGCGGCAAGGTGTATCAGTCGGCACCTTGGCGGCGTTATATCAGTCGGCACCTCGGCGGCGTTATATCAGTCGGAACCTTGGCGGCGTTATATCAGTCGGCACCTTGGCGGCGTTATATCAGTCGGCACCTTGGCGGCGTTATATCAGTCGGCACCTTGGCGGCGTTATATCAGTCGGCACCTCGGCGGCGTTATATCAGTCGGCACCTCGGCGGCAGGGTGTATTAGTCGGCACCTTGGCGGCGTTGTATCAGTCGGCACCTCGGCGGCAGGGTGTATCAGTTGGCACCTCGGCGGCGTTATATCAGTCGGCACCTTGGCGGCAGGGTGTATCAGTCGGCACCTCGGCGGCAGGGTGAATCAGTCGACACCTCGGCGGCGTTATATCAGTCGGCACCTCGGCGGCAGGTTGTATCAGTCGGCACCTTGGCGGCGTTATATCAGTCGGCACCTTGGCGGCGTTATATCAGTCGACACCTCGGGGGCGTTATATCAGTCGGCACCTCGGCGGTGTTATATCAGTCGGCACCTCGGTGGCAGGGTGTATCAGTCGGCACCTTGGCAGCGTTATATCAGTCGGCACCTTGGCGGCGTTATATCAGTCGGCACCTCGGTGGCAGGGTGTATCAGTCGGCACCTTGGCGGCGTTATATCAGTCGGCACCTTGGCGGCGTTATATCAGTCGGCACCTCGGCGGCAGGGTGTATCAGTCGGCACCTCGGCGGCGTTATATCAGTTGGCACCTTGGCGGCGTTATATCAGTCGGCACCTCGGCGGCAGGGTGTATCAGTTGGCACCTTGGCGGCGTTATATCAGTCGGCACCTTGGCGGCGTTATATCAGTCGGCACCTCGGTGGCAGGGTGTATCAGTCGGCACCTTGGCGGCGTTATATCAGTCGGCACCTTGGCGGCAGGGTGTATCAGTCGGCACCTTGGCGGCGTTATATCAGTCGGCACCTTGGCGGCAGGGTGTATCAGTCGGCACCTTTGCGGCGTTATATCAGTCGGTACCTTGGCGGCGTTATATTAGTCGGCACCTTGGCGGCGTTATATCAGTCGGCACCTCGGCGGCAGGGTGTATCAGTCGGCACCTCGGCGGCGTTATATCAGTCGGCACCTTGGCGGCGTTATATCAGTCAGCACCTTGGCGGCAGGGTGTATCAGTCGGCACCTTGGCGGCGTTATATCAGTCGGCACCTCGGCGGCAGGGTGTATCAGTCGGCACCTCGGCGGCAGGGTGTATCAGTCGGCACCTCGGCGGCGTTATATCAGTCGGCACCTCAGCGGCAGGGTGTATTAGTCGGCACCTCGGCGGCGTTATATCAGTCGGCACCTTGGCGGCGTTATATCAGTCGGCACCTCGGCGGCAGGGTGTATCAGTCGGCACCTCGGCGGCGTTATATCAGTCGGCACCTCGGCGGCGTTATATCTGTCGGCACCTTGGCGGCGTTATATCAGTCGGCACCTCGACGCCAGGGTGTATCAGTCGGCACCTCGGCGGCGTTATATCAGTCGGCACCTTGGCGGCAGGGTGTATCAGTCGGCACCTTGGCGGCGTTATATCAGTCGGCACCTTGGCGGCGTTATATCAGTCGGTACCTCGGCGGTAGGGTGTATCAATCAGTCGGCACCTTGGCGGCGTTATATCAGTCGGCACCTTGGCGGCAGGGTGTATCAGTCGGCACCTCGGCGGCGTTATATCAGTCGGCACCTTGGCGGCAGGTGTATCAGTCGGCACCTTGGCGGCAGGGTGTATCAGTTGGCACCTTGTAAGCGTTATATCAGTCGGCACCTCGGCGGCGTTATATCAGTCGGCACCTCGGCGGCGTTATATCAGTCGGCACCTCGGCGGCAAAGTATATCAGTCGGCACCTCGGCGACAGGGTGAATCAATCGGCACCTTGGCGGCAGGGTGTATCAGTTGGCACCTTGGCGGCGTTATATCACTCGGCACCTTGGCGGCAGGGTGTATCAGTCGGCACCTTGGCGGCGTTATATCAGTCGGCACCTCGTCGGCAAGGTATATCAGTCGGCACCTCGGCGGCAAGGTGTATCAGTCGGCACCTCGGCGGCGTTATATCAGTCGGCACCTTGGCGGCGTTATATCAGTCGGCACCTCGGCGGCAGGGTGTATCAGTCGGCACTTCGGCGGCAAGGTATATCAGTCGACACCTCGGCGGCAGGGTGTATCAGTTGGCTCATCGGCGGCGGGGTGTATCAGTCGGCACCATGGCGGCGTTATATCAGTCGGCACCTCGGCGGCGTTATATCAGTCGGCACCTCGGCGGCGTTATATCAGTCGGCACCTTGGCGGCGTTATATCAGTCGGCACCTTGGCGGCGTTATATCAGTCGGCACCTCGGCGGCAGGGTGTATCAGTCGGCACCTTGGCGGCAAGGTGTATCAGTCGGCACCTTGGCGGCGTTATATCAGTCGGCACCTCGGCGGCGTTATATCAGTCGGCACCTTGGCGGCGTTATATCAGTCGGCACCTTGGCGGTGTTATATCAGTCGGCACCTTGGCGGCGTTATATCAGTCGGCACCTTGGCGGCGTTATATCAGTCGGCACCTTGGCGGCAGGGTGTATCAGTCGGCACCTTGGCGGCGTTATATCAGTCGGCACCTTGGCGGCAGGGTGTATCAGTCGGCACCTTGGCGGCGTTATATCAGTCGGCACCTTGGCGGCGTTATATCAGTCGGCACCTCGGCGGCAGGGTGTATCAGTTGGCACCTTGGCGGCGTTATATCAGTCGGCACCTTGGCGGCGTTATATCAGTCGGCACCTTGGCGGCAGGGTGTATCAGTCGGCACCTTGGCGGCGTTATATCAGTCGGCACCTTGGCGGCAGGGTGTATCAGTCGGCACCTTGGCGGCGTTATATCAGTCGGCACCTTGGCGGCGTTATATCAGTCGGCACCTCGGCGGCAGGGTGTATCAGTCGGCACCTTGGCGGCAAGGTGTATCAGTCGGCACCTTGGCGGCGTTATATCAGTCGGCACCTCGGGGGCGTTATATCAGTCGGCACCTTGGCGGCGTTATATCAGTCGGCACCTTGGCGGCGTTATATCAGTCGGCACCTTGGCGGCGTTATATCAGTCTACACCTTGGCGGCGTTATATCAGTCGGCACCTCGGCGCCGTTATATCAGTCGGCACCTTGGCGGCAGGGTGTATCAGTCGGCACCTTGGCGGCAGGGTGTATCAGTCGGCACCTCGGCGGCGTTATATCAGTCGGCACCTCGGCGGCGTTATATCAGTCGGCACCTTGGCGGCGTTATATCAGTCGGCACCTTGGCGGCGTTATATCAGTCGGCACCTCGGCGGCGTTATATCAGTCGGCACCTTGGCGGCGTTATATCAGTCGGCACCTTGGCGGCGTTATATCAGTCGGCACCTTGGCGGCGTTATATCAGTCGGCACCTTGGCGGCGTTATATCAGTCGGCACCTCGGCGGCAGGGTGTATCAGTTGGCTCATCGGCGGCGGGGTGTATCAGTCGGCACCATGGCGGCGTTATATCAGTCGGCACCTCGGCGGCGTTATATCAGTCGGCACCTCGGCGGCAGGGTGTATCAGTCGGCACTTCGGCGGCAAGGTATATTAGTCGGCACCTCGACGCCAGGGTGTATCAGTCGGCACCTCGGCGGCGTTATATCAGTCGGCACCTTGGCGGCAGGGTGTATCAGTCGGCACCTTGGCGGCGTTATATCAGTCGGCACCTTGGCGGCGTTGTATCAGTAGGTACCTCGGCGGCAGGGTGTATCAGTCGGCACCTTGGCGGCGTTAATATCAGTCGGCACCTCGGCGGCAGGGTGTATCAGTCGGCACCTCGGCGGCGTTATATCAGTCGGCACCATGGCGGCGTTATATCAGTCGGCACCTCGGCGGCGTTATATCAGTCGGCACCTCGGCGGCAGGGTGTATCAGTCGGCACCTCGGCGGCGTTATATCAGTCGGCACCTTGGCGGCGTTATATCAGTCGGCACCTTGGCGTTATATCAGTCGGCACCTTGGCGGCGTTATATCAGTCGGCACCTCGGCGGCAGGGTGTATCAGTCGGCACCTCGGCGGCGTTATATCAGTCGGCACCATGGCGGCGTTATATCAGTCGGCACCTCGGCGGCGTTATATCAGTCGGCACCTCGGCGGCAGGGTGTATCAGTCGGCACCTCGGCGGCGTTATATCAGTCGGCACCTTGGCGGCGTTATATCAGTCGGCACCTTGGCGTTATATCAGTCGGCACCTTGGCGGCGTTATATCAGTCGGCACCTCGGCGGCAGGGTGTATCAGTCGGCACCTTGGCGGCAAGGTGTATCAGTCGGCACCTTGGCGGCGTTATATCAGTCGGCACCTCGGGGGCGTTATATCAGTCGGCACCTTGGCGGCGTTATATCAGTCGGCACCTTGGCGGCGTTATATCAGTCGGAACCTTGGCGGCGTTATATCAGTCTACACCTTGGCGGCGTTATATCAGTCGGCACCTCGGCGGCGTTATATCAGTCGGCACCTTGGCGGCAGGGTGTATCAGTCGGCACCTTGGCGGCAGGGTGTATCAGTCGGCACCTTGGCGGCAGGGTGTATCAGTCGGCACCTCGGCGGCGTTATATCAGTCGGCACCTCGGCGGCGTTATATCAGTCGGCACCTTGGCGGCGTTATATCAGTCGGCACCTTGGCGGCGTTATATCAGTCGGCACCTCGGCGGCGTTATATCAGTCGGCACCTTGGCGGCGTTATATCAGTCGGCACCTTGGCGGCGTTATATCAGTCGGCACCTTGGCGACGTTATATCAGTCGGCACCTCGGCGGCGTTATATCAGTCGGCACCTTGGCGGCAGGGTGTATCAGTCGGCACCTTGGCGGCAGGGTGCATCAGTCGGCACCTCGGCGGTGTTATATCAGTCGGCACCTCGGCGGCGTTATATCAGTCGGCACCTTGGCGGCGTTATATCAGTCGGCACCTCGGCGGCAGGGTGTATCAGTCGGCACCTTGGCGGCAAGGTGTATCAGTCGGCACCTTGGCGGCGTTATATCAGTCGGCACCTCGGCGGCGTTATATCAGTCGGCACCTTGGCGGCGTTATATCAGTCGGCACCCTGGCGGCGTTATATCAGTCGGCACCTTGGCGGCGTTATATCAGTCGGCACCTTGGCGGCGTTATATCAGTCGGCACCTCGGCGGCGTTATATCAGTCGGCACCTCGGCGGCAGGGTGTATCAGTCGGCACCTTGGCGGCATTATATCAGTCGGCACCTCGGCGGCAGGGTGTATCAGTCGGCACCTTGGCGGCGTTATATCAGTCGGCACCTCGGCGGCGTTATATCAGTCGGCACCTCGGCGGCAGGGTGTATCAGTCGGCACCTTGGCGGCAGGGTGTATCAGTCGGCACCTCGGCGGCGTTATATCAGTCGGCACCTCGGCGGCGTTATATCAGTCGGCACCTTGACGGCGTTATATCAGTCGGCACCTTGGCGGCGTTATATCAGTCGGCACCTCGGCGGCAGGGTGTATCAGTCGGCACCTTGGCGGCAAGGTGTATCAGTCGGCACCTTGGCGGCGTTATATCAGTCGGCACCTCGGCGGCGTTATATCAGTCGGAACCTTGGCGGCGTTATATCAGTCGGCACCTTGGCGGCGTTATATCAGTCGGCACCTCGGCGGCGTTATATCAGTCGGCACCTCGGCGGCAGGGTGTATTAGTCGGCACCTTGGCGGCGTTGTATCAGTCGGCACCTCGGCGGCAGGGTGTATCAGTTGGCACCTCGGCGGCGTTATATCAGTCGGCACCTTGGCGGCAGGGTGTATCAGTCGGCACCTCGGCGGCAGGGTGAATCAGTCGACACCTCGGCGGCGTTATATCAGTCGGCACCTCGGCGGCAGGTTGTATCAGTCGGCACCTTGGCGGCGTTATATCAGTCGGCACCTTGGCGGCGTTATATCAGTCGACACCTCGGGGGCGTTATATCAGTCGGCACCTCGGCGGTGTTATATCAGTCGGCACCTCGGTGGCAGGGTGTATCAGTCGGCACCTTGGCAGCGTTATATCAGTCGGCACCTTGGCGGCGTTATATCAGTCGGCACCTCGGTGGCAGGGTGTATCAGTCGGCACCTTGGCGGCGTTATATCAGTCGGCACCTTGGCGGCGTTATATCAGTCGGCACCTCGGCGGCAGGGTGTATCAGTCGGCACCTCGGCGGCGTTATATCAGTTGGCACCTTGGCGGCGTTATATCAGTCGGCACCTCGGCGGCAGGGTGTATCAGTTGGCACCTTGGCGGCGTTATATCAGTCGGCACCTTGGCGGCGTTATATCAGTCGGCACCTCGGTGGCAGGGTGTATCAGTCGGCACCTTGGCGGCGTTATATCAGTCGGCACCTTGGCGGCAGGGTGTATCAGTCGGCACCTTGGCGGCGTTATATCAGTCGGCACCTTGGCGGCAGGGTGTATCAGTCGGCACCTTTGCGGCGTTATATCAGTCGGTACCTTGGCGGCGTTATATTAGTCGGCACCTTGGCGGCGTTATATCAGTCGGCACCTCGGCGGCAGGGTGTATCAGTCGGCACCTCGGCGGCGTTATATCAGTCGGCACCTTGGCGGCGTTATATCAGTCAGCACCTTGGCGGCAGGGTGTATCAGTCGGCACCTTGGCGGCGTTATATCAGTCGGCACCTCGGCGGCAGGGTGTATCAGTCGGCACCTCGGCGGCAGGGTGTATCAGTCGGCACCTCGGCGGCGTTATATCAGTCGGCACCTCAGCGGCAGGGTGTATTAGTCGGCACCTCGGCGGCGTTATATCAGTCGGCACCTTGGCGGCGTTATATCAGTCGGCACCTCGGCGGCAGGGTGTATCAGTCGGCACCTCGGCGGCGTTATATCAGTCGGCACCTCGGCGGCGTTATATCTGTCGGCACCTTGGCGGCGTTATATCAGTCGGCACCTCGACGCCAGGGTGTATCAGTCGGCACCTCGGCGGCGTTATATCAGTCGGCACCTTGGCGGCAGGGTGTATCAGTCGGCACCTTGGCGGCGTTATATCAGTCGGCACCTTGGCGGCGTTATATCAGTCGGTACCTCGGCGGTAGGGTGTATCAATCAGTCGGCACCTTGGCGGCGTTATATCAGTCGGCACCTTGGCGGCAGGGTGTATCAGTCGGCACCTCGGCGGCGTTATATCAGTCGGCACCTTGGCGGCAGGTGTATCAGTCGGCACCTTGGCGGCAGGGTGTATCAGTTGGCACCTTGTAAGCGTTATATCAGTCGGCACCTCGGCGGCGTTATATCAGTCGGCACCTCGGCGGCGTTATATCAGTCGGCACCTCGGCGGCAAAGTATATCAGTCGGCACCTCGGCGACAGGGTGAATCAATCGGCACCTTGGCGGCAGGGTGTATCAGTTGGCACCTTGGCGGCGTTATATCACTCGGCACCTTGGCGGCAGGGTGTATCAGTCGGCACCTTGGCGGCGTTATATCAGTCGGCACCTCGTCGGCAAGGTATATCAGTCGGCACCTCGGCGGCAAGGTGTATCAGTCGGCACCTCGGCGGCGTTATATCAGTCGGCACCTTGGCGGCGTTATATCAGTCGGCACCTCGGCGGCAGGGTGTATCAGTCGGCACTTCGGCGGCAAGGTATATCAGTCGACACCTCGGCGGCAGGGTGTATCAGTTGGCTCATCGGCGGCGGGGTGTATCAGTCGGCACCATGGCGGCGTTATATCAGTCGGCACCTCGGCGGCGTTATATCAGTCGGCACCTCGGCGGCGTTATATCAGTCGGCACCTTGGCGGCGTTATATCAGTCGGCACCTTGGCGGCGTTATATCAGTCGGCACCTCGGCGGCAGGGTGTATCAGTCGGCACCTTGGCGGCAAGGTGTATCAGTCGGCACCTTGGCGGCGTTATATCAGTCGGCACCTCGGCGGCGTTATATCAGTCGGCACCTTGGCGGCGTTATATCAGTCGGCACCTTGGCGGTGTTATATCAGTCGGCACCTTGGCGGCGTTATATCAGTCGGCACCTTGGCGGCGTTATATCAGTCGGCACCTTGGCGGCAGGGTGTATCAGTCGGCACCTTGGCGGCGTTATATCAGTCGGCACCTTGGCGGCAGGGTGTATCAGTCGGCACCTTGGCGGCGTTATATCAGTCGGCACCTTGGCGGCGTTATATCAGTCGGCACCTCGGCGGCAGGGTGTATCAGTTGGCACCTTGGCGGCGTTATATCAGTCGGCACCTTGGCGGCGTTATATCAGTCGGCACCTTGGCGGCAGGGTGTATCAGTCGGCACCTTGGCGGCGTTATATCAGTCGGCACCTTGGCGGCAGGGTGTATCAGTCGGCACCTTGGCGGCGTTATATCAGTCGGCACCTTGGCGGCGTTATATCAGTCGGCACCTCGGCGGCAGGGTGTATCAGTCGGCACCTTGGCGGCAAGGTGTATCAGTCGGCACCTTGGCGGCGTTATATCAGTCGGCACCTCGGGGGCGTTATATCAGTCGGCACCTTGGCGGCGTTATATCAGTCGGCACCTTGGCGGCGTTATATCAGTCGGCACCTTGGCGGCGTTATATCAGTCTACACCTTGGCGGCGTTATATCAGTCGGCACCTCGGCGCCGTTATATCAGTCGGCACCTTGGCGGCAGGGTGTATCAGTCGGCACCTTGGCGGCAGGGTGTATCAGTCGGCACCTCGGCGGCGTTATATCAGTCGGCACCTCGGCGGCGTTATATCAGTCGGCACCTTGGCGGCGTTATATCAGTCGGCACCTTGGCGGCGTTATATCAGTCGGCACCTCGGCGGCGTTATATCAGTCGGCACCTTGGCGGCGTTATATCAGTCGGCACCTTGGCGGCGTTATATCAGTCGGCACCTTGGCGGCGTTATATCAGTCGGCACCTTGGCGGCGTTATATCAGTCGGCACCTCGGCGGCAGGGTGTATCAGTTGGCTCATCGGCGGCGGGGTGTATCAGTCGGCACCATGGCGGCGTTATATCAGTCGGCACCTCGGCGGCGTTATATCAGTCGGCACCTCGGCGGCAGGGTGTATCAGTCGGCACTTCGGCGGCAAGGTATATTAGTCGGCACCTCGACGCCAGGGTGTATCAGTCGGCACCTCGGCGGCGTTATATCAGTCGGCACCTTGGCGGCAGGGTGTATCAGTCGGCACCTTGGCGGCGTTATATCAGTCGGCACCTTGGCGGCGTTGTATCAGTAGGTACCTCGGCGGCAGGGTGTATCAGTCGGCACCTTGGCGGCGTTAATATCAGTCGGCACCTCGGCGGCAGGGTGTATCAGTCGGCACCTCGGCGGCGTTATATCAGTCGGCACCATGGCGGCGTTATATCAGTCGGCACCTCGGCGGCGTTATATCAGTCGGCACCTCGGCGGCAGGGTGTATCAGTCGGCACCTCGGCGGCGTTATATCAGTCGGCACCTTGGCGGCGTTATATCAGTCGGCACCTTGGCGTTATATCAGTCGGCACCTTGGCGGCGTTATATCAGTCGGCACCTCGGCGGCAGGGTGTATCAGTCGGCACCTTGGCGGCAAGGTGTATCAGTCGGCACCTTGGCGGCGTTATATCAGTCGGCACCTCGGGCGCGTTATATCAGTCGGCACCTTGGCGGCGTTATATCAGTCGGCACCTTGGCGGCGTTATATCAGTCGGCACCTTGGCGGCGTTATATCAGTCTACACCTTGGCGGCGTTATATCAGTCGGCACCTCGGCGGCGTTATATCAGTCGGCACCTTGGCGGCAGGGTGTATCAGTCGGCACCTCGGCGGCGTTATATCAGTCGGCACCTTGGCGGCGTTATATCAGTCGGCACCTTGGCGGCGTTATATCAGTCGGCACCTTGGCGGCGTTATATCAGTCGGCACCTCGGCGGCAGGGTGTATCAGTCGGCACCTTGGCGGCGTTATATCAGTCGGCACCTCGGCGGCAGGTTGTATCAGTCGGCACCTCGGCGGCGTTATATCAGTCGGCACCTCGGCGGCGTTATATCAGTCGGCACCTTAGCGGCGTTATATCAGTCGGCACCTCGGCGGCGTTATATCAGTCGGCACCTCGGCGGCAGGGTGTATCAGTCGGCACCTTGGCGGCAGGGTGTATCAGTCGGCACCTCGGCGGCGTTATATCAGTCGGCACCTCGGCGGCGTTATATCAGTCGGCACCTTGGCGGCGTTATATCAGTCGGCACCTTGGCGGCGTTATATCAGTCGGCACCTCGGCGGCAGGGTGTATCAGTCGGCACCTTGGCGGCAAGGTGTATCAGTCGGCACCTTGGCGGCGTTATATCAGTCGGCGCCTCGGCGGCGTTATATCAGTCGGCACCTTGGCGGCGTTATATCAGTGGGCACCTTGGCGGTGTTATATCAGTCGGCACCTTGGCGGCGTTATATCAGTCGGCACCTTGGCGGCGTTATATCAGTCGGCACCTTGGCGGCAGGGTATATCAGTCGGCACCTTGGCGGCGTTATATCAGTCGGCACCTTGGCGGCAGGGTGTATCAGTCGGCACCTTGGCGGCGTTATATCAGTCGGCACCTTGGCGGCGTTATATCAGTCGGCACCTCGGCGGCAGGGTGTATCAGTTGGCACCTTGGCGGCGTTATATCAGTCGGCACCTTGGCGGCGTTATATCAGTCGGCACCTCGGTGGCAGGGTGTATCAGTCGGCACCTTGGCGGCGTTATATCAGTCGGCACCTTGGCGGCAGGGTGTATCAGTCGGCACCTTGGCGGCGTTATATCAGTCGGCACCTTGGCGGCAGGGTGTATCAGTCGGCACCTTTGCGGCGTTATATCAGTCGGTACCTTGGCGGCGTTATATCAGTCGGCACCTTGGCGGCGTTATATCAGTCGGCACCTCGGCGGCAGGGTGTATCAGTCGGCACCTCGGCGGCGTTATATCAGTCGGCACCTTGGCGGCGTTATATCAGTCAGCACCTTGGCGGCAAGGTGTATCAGTCGGCACCTTGGCGGCGTTATATCAGTCGGCACCTCGGCGGCAGGGTGTATCAGTCGGCACCTCGGCGTCGTTATATCAGTCGGCACCTCGGCGGCAGGGTGTATTAGTCGGCACCTCGGCGGCGTTATATCAGTCGGCACCTTGGCGGCGTTATATCAGTCGGCACCTCGGCGGCAGGGTGTATCAGTCGGCACCTCGGCGGCGTTATATCAGTCGGCACCTCGGCGGCGTTATATCTGTCGGCACCTTGGCGGCGTTATATCAGTCGGCACCTCGACGCCAGGGTGTATCAGTCGGCACCTCGGCGGCGTTATATCAGTCGGCACCTTGGCGGCAGGGTGTATCAGTCGGCACCTTGGCGGCGTTATATCAGTCGGCACCTTGGCGGCGTTATATCAGTCGGTACCTCGGCGGTAGGGTGTATCAATCAGTCGGCACCTTGGCGGCGTTATATCAGTCGGCACCTTGGCGGCAGGGTGTATCAGTCGGCACCTCGGCGGCGTTATATCAGTCGGCACCTTGGCGGCAGGTGTATCAGTCGGCACCTTGGCGGCAGGGTGTATCAGTTGGCACCTTGTAGGCGTTATATAAGTCGGCACCTCGGCGGCAGGGTGTATCAGTTGGCTCATCGGCGGCAGGGTGTATCAGTCGGCACCTTGGCGTCGTTATATCAGTCGGCACCTTGGCGGCGTTATATCAGTCGGCACCTCGGCGGCGTTATATCAGTCGGCACCTCGGCGGCAAAGTATATCAGTCGGCACCTCGGCGACAGGGTGAATCAATCGGCACCTTGGCGGCAGGGTGTATCAGTTGGCACCTTGGCGGCGTTATATCACTCGGCACCTTGGCGGCAGGGTGTATCAGTCGGCACCTTGGCGGCGTTATATCAGTCGGCACCTCGGCGGCAAGGTATATCAGTCGGCACCTCGGCGGCAAGGTGTATCAGTCGGCACCTCGGCGGCGTTATATCAGTCGGCACCTTGGCGGCGTTATATCAGTCGGCACCTCGGCGGCAGGGTGTATCAGTCGGCACTTCGGCGGCAAGGTATATCAGTCGACACCTCGGCGGCAGGGTGTATCAGTTGGCTCATCGGCGGCGGGGTGTATCAGTCGGCACCATGGCGGCGTTATATCAGTCGGCACCTCGGCGGCGTTATATCAGTCGGCACCTCGGCGGCAGGGTGTATCAGTCGGCACTTCGGCGGCAAGGTATATTAGTCGGCACCTCGACGCCAGGGTGTATCAGTCGGCACCTCGGCGGCGTTATATCAGTCGGCACCTTGGCGGCAGGGTGTATCAGTCGGCACCTTGGCGGCGTTATATCAGTCGGCACCTTGGCGGCGTTGTATCAGTAGGTACCTCGGCGGTAGGGTGTATCAATCAGTCGGCACCTTGGCGGCGTTATATCAGTCGGCACCTCGACGCCAGGGTGTATCAGTCGGCACCTCGGCGGCGTTATATCAGTCGGCACGTCGGCGGCAGGGTGAATCAATCGGCACCTCGGCGGCAGGGTGTATCAGTCGGCACCTCGGCGGCGTTAATATCAGTCGGCACCTCGGCGGCAGGGTGTATCAGTCGGCACCTCGGCGGCGTTATATCAGTCGGCACCATGGCGGCGTTATATCAGTCGGCACCTCGGCGGCGTTATATCAGTCGGCACCTCGGCGGCAGGGTGTATCAGTCGGCACCTCGGCGGCGTTATATCAGTCGGCACCTTGGCGGCGTTATATCAGTCGGCACCTTGGCGTTATATCAGTCGGCACCTTGGCGGCGTTATATCAGTCGGCACCTCGGCGGCAGGGTGTATCAGTCGGCACCTTGGCGGCAAGGTGTATCAGTCGGCACCTTGGCGGCGTTATATCAGTCGGCACCTCGGGGGCGTTATATCAGTCGGCACCTTGGCGGCGTTATATCAGTCGGCACCTTGGCGGCGTTATATCAGTCGGAACCTTGGCGGCGTTATATCAGTCTACACCTTGGCGGCGTTATATCAGTCGGCACCTCGGCGGCGTTATATCAGTCGGCACCTTGGCGGCAGGGTGTATCAGTCGGCACCTTGGCGGCAGGGTGTATCAGTCGGCACCTTGGCGGCAGGGTGTATCAGTCGGCACCTCGGCGGCGTTATATCAGTCGGCACCTCGGCGGCGTTATATCAGTCGGCACCTTGGCGGCGTTATATCAGTCGGCACCTTGGCGGCGTTATATCAGTCGGCACCTCGGCGGCGTTATATCAGTCGGCACCTTGGCGGCGTTATATCAGTCGGCACCTTGGCGGCGTTATATCAGTCGGCACCTTGGCGACGTTATATCAGTCGGCACCTCGGCGGCGTTATATCAGTCGGCACCTTGGCGGCAGGGTGTATCAGTCGGCACCTTGGCGGCAGGGTGCATCAGTCGGCACCTCGGCGGTGTTATATCAGTCGGCACCTCGGCGGCGTTATATCAGTCGGCACCTTGGCGGCGTTATATCAGTCGGCACCTCGGCGGCAGGGTGTATCAGTCGGCACCTTGGCGGCAAGGTGTATCAGTCGGCACCTTGGCGGCGTTATATCAGTCGGCACCTCGGCGGCGTTATATCAGTCGGCACCTTGGCGGCGTTATATCAGTCGGCACCCTGGCGGCGTTATATCAGTCGGCACCTTGGCGGCGTTATATCAGTCGGCACCTTGGCGGCGTTATATCAGTCGGCACCTCGGCGGCGTTATATCAGTCGGCACCTCGGCGGCAGGGTGTATCAGTCGGCACCTTGGCGGCATTATATCAGTCGGCACCTCGGCGGCAGGGTGTATCAGTCGGCACCTTGGCGGCGTTATATCAGTCGGCACCTCGGCGGCGTTATATCAGTCGGCACCTCGGCGGCAGGGTGTATCAGTCGGCACCTTGGCGGCAGGGTGTATCAGTCGGCACCTCGGCGGCGTTATATCAGTCGGCACCTCGGCGGCGTTATATCAGTCGGCACCTTGACGGCGTTATATCAGTCGGCACCTTGGCGGCGTTATATCAGTCGGCACCTCGGCGGCAGGGTGTATCAGTCGGCACCTTGGCGGCAAGGTGTATCAGTCGGCACCTTGGCGGCGTTATATCAGTCGGCACCTCGGCGGCGTTATATCAGTCGGAACCTTGGCGGCGTTATATCAGTCGGCACCTTGGCGGCGTTATATCAGTCGGCACCTTGGCGGCGTTATATCAGTCGGCACCTTGGCGGCGTTATATCAGTCGGCACCTCGGCGGCGTTATATCAGTCGGCACCTCGGCGGCAGGGTGTATTAGTCGGCACCTTGGCGGCGTTGTATCAGTCGGCACCTCGGCGGCAGGGTGTATCAGTTGGCACCTCGGCGGCGTTATATCAGTCGGCACCTTGGCGGCAGGGTGTATCAGTCGGCACCTCGGCGGCAGGGTGAATCAGTCGACACCTCGGCGGCGTTATATCAGTCGGCACCTCGGCGGCAGGTTGTATCAGTCGGCACCTTGGCGGCGTTATATCAGTCGGCACCTTGGCGGCGTTATATCAGTCGACACCTCGGGGGCGTTATATCAGTCGGCACCTCGGCGGTGTTATATCAGTCGGCACCTCGGTGGCAGGGTGTATCAGTCGGCACCTTGGCAGCGTTATATCAGTCGGCACCTTGGCGGCGTTATATCAGTCGGCACCTCGGTGGCAGGGTGTATCAGTCGGCACCTTGGCGGCGTTATATCAGTCGGCACCTTGGCGGCGTTATATCAGTCGGCACCTCGGCGGCAGGGTGTATCAGTCGGCACCTCGGCGGCGTTATATCAGTTGGCACCTTGGCGGCGTTATATCAGTCAGCACCTTGGCGGCAGGGTGTATCAGTCGGCACCTTGGCGGCGTTATATCAGTCGGCACCTCGGCGGCAGGGTGTATCAGTGGGCACCTCGGCGGCAGGGTGTATCAGTCGGCACCTCGGCGGCGTTATATCAGTCGGCACCTCGGCGGCAGGGTGTATTAGTCGGCACCTCGGCGGCGTTATATCAGTCGGCACCTTGGCGGCGTTATATCAGTCGGCACCTCGGCGGCAGGGTGTATCAGTCGGCACCTTGGCGGCGTTATATCAGTCGGCACCTCGGCGGCAGGGTGTATCAGTCGGCACCTCGGCGGCGTTATATAAGTCGGCACCTCGGCGGCAGGGTGTATCAGTCGGCACCTTGGCGGCAAGGTGTATCAGTCGGCACCTCGGCGGCGTTATATCAGTCTGCATCTTTGCGGCAGGGTGTATCAGTCGGCACCTTGGCGTTATATCAGTCGGCACCTTGGCGTTATATCAGTCGGCACCTCGGCGGCAGGGTGTATTAGTCGGCACCTTGGCGGCAGGGTGTATCAGTCGGCACCTTGGCGTTATATCGGTCGGCGTCTTGGCGGCTTTATATCAGTCGGCACTTCGGCGGCGTTATATTAGTCGGCACCTTGGCGGCAGGGTGTATCAGTCGGCACCTTGGCGTTATATCGGTCGGCATCTTGGCGGCTTTATATCAGCGGCACCTCGGCGGCGTTATATTAGTCGGCACCTTGGCGGCGTTATATCACTCGGCACCTTGGCGGCGTTATATCAGTCGGCACCTTGGCGGCGTTATATCAGTCGGCACCTTGGCGGCGTTACATCAGTCGGCACCTCGGCGGCGTTATATCAGTCGGCACCTCGGCGGCAGGGTGTATCAGTCGGCACTTCGGCGGCTAGGTATATCAGTCGGCACCTCGGCGGCAGGGTGTATCAGTTGGCTCATCGGCGGCAGGGTGTATCAGTCGGCACCATGGCGGCGTTATATCAGTCGGCACCTCGGCGGCGTTATATCAGTCGGCACCTCGGCGGCAGGGTGTATCAGTCGGCACTTCGGCGGCAAGGTATATCAGTCGGCACCTCGACGCCAGGGTGTATCAGTCGGCACCTCGGCGGCGTTATATCAGTCGGCACCTTGGCGGCAGGGTGTATCAGTCGGCACCTTGGCGGCGTTATATCAGTCGGCACCTTGGCGGCGTTATATCAGTCGGTACCTCGGCGGTAGGGTGTATCAATCAGTCGGCACCTTGGCGGCGTTATATCAGTCGGCACCTCAACGCCAGGGTGTATCAGTCGGCACCTCGGCGGCGTTATATCAGTCCGCACCTAGGCGGCAGGGTGAATCAATCGGCACCTCGGCGGCAGGGTGTATCAGTCGGCACCTCGGCGGCGTTAATATCAGTCGGCACCTCGGCGGCAGGGTGTATCAGTTGGCTCATCGGCGGCAGGGTGTATCAGTCGGCACCTTGGCGGCGTAATATCAGTCGGCACCTCGGCGGCAGGGTGTATCAGTCGGCACCTCGGCGGCGTTATATCAGTCGGCACCTCGGCGGCGTTATATCAGTCAGCACCTCGGCGGCAGGGTGTATCAGTCGGCACCTCAACGGCTGGGTGTATCAGTCAGCACCTCGGCGGTGTTATATCAGTCGGTACCTTGGCAGCAGGGCGTATCAGTCGGCACCTCGGCGGCGTTATATCAGTTGGCACCTTGGCGGCGTTATATCAGTCGGCACCTTGGCGGCGTTACATCAGTCGGCACCTCGGCGGCAGGGTGTATCAGTCGGCACCTTGGCGGCGTTATATCAGTCGGCACCTCGGCGGCAGGGTGTATCAGTCGGCACCTTGGCGTTATATCAGTCGGCACCTTGGCGTTATATCAGTCGGCACCTCGGCGGCTGTATATCAGTCGGCACCTCGGCGGCGTTATATTAGTCGGCACCTTGGCGGCAGGGTGTATCAGTCGGCACCTTGGCGTTATATCGGTCGGCATCTTGGCGGCTTTATATCAGTCGGCCCCTCGGCGGCGTTATATTAGTCGGCACCTTGGCGGCAGGGTGTATCAGTCGGCACCTCGGCGGCGCTATATCAGTCGGCACCTTGGCGGCGTTATATCAGTCGGCACCTCGGCGACAGGGTGTATCAGTCGGCACCTCGGCGGCGTTATATCACTCGGCACCTTGGCGGCGTTATATCACTCGGCACCTTGGCGGCGTTATATCAGTCGGCACCTTGGCGGCGTTATATCAGTCGGCACCTTGGCGGCGTTATATCAGTCAGCACCTCGGCGGCGTTATATCAGTCGGCACTTCGGCGGCAGGGTGTATCAGTCGGCACCTTGGCGGCGTTATATCACTCGGCACCTTGGCGGCGTTATATCACTCGGCACCTTGGCGGCGTTATATCAGTCGGCACCTTGGCGGCATTATATCAGTCGGCACCTTGGCGGCGTTATATCAGTCAGCACCTCGGCGGTGTTATATCAGTCGGCACCTCGGCGGCAGGGTGTATCAGTCGGCACCTTGGCGGCGTTATATCAGTCGGCACCTCGTCGGCAGGGTGTATCAGTCGACACCTCGGGGGCTTTATATCAGTCGGCACCTTGGCGGCGTTATATCAGTCGGCACCTTGGCGGCAGGGTGTATCAGTCGGCACCTCGGCGGCGTTATATCAGTCGGCACCTTGGCGGCGTTATATCAGTCGGCACCTTGGCGGCAGGGTGTATCAGTCGGCACCTCGGCGGCGTTATATCAGTCGGCACCTCGGCGGCAGGGTGTATCAGTCGGCACCTTGGCGGCGTTATATCAGTCGGCACCTTGGCGGCAGGGTGTATCAGTTGGCACCTTGGCGGCGTTATATCACTCGGCACCTTGGCGGCAGGGTGTATCAGTCGGCACCTTGGCGGCATTATATCAGTCGGCACCTCGGCGGCAGGGTGTATCAGTCGACACCTCGGCGGCGTTATATCAGTCGGCACCTTGGCGGCAGGCTGTATTAGTCGGCACCTTGGCGGCGTTATATCAGTCGGCACCTCGGCGGCAGGGTGTATCAGTCGGCACCTCGGCGGCGTTATATCAGTCGGCACCTCGGCGGCGTTATATCAGTCGGCACCTTGGCGGCGTTATATCAGTCGGCACCTCGACGCCAGGGTGTATCAGTCGGCACCTCGGCGGCGTTATATCAGTTGGCACCTTGGCGGCAGGGTGTATCCGTCGGCACCTTGGCGGCGTTATATCAGTCGGCACCTTGGCGGCGTTATATCAGTCGGTACCTCGGCGGTAGGGTGTATCAATCAGTCGGCACCTTGGCGGCGTTATATCAGTCGGCACCTTGGCAGCAGGGTGTATCAGTCGGCACCTCGGCGGCGTTATATCAGTCGGCACATTGGCGGCAGGCTGTATCAGTCGGCACCTTGGCGGCAGGGTGTATCAGTTGGCACCTTGTAGGCGTTATATCAGTCGGCACCTCGGCGGCAGGGTGTATCAGTCGGCACCTTGGCGGCGTTATATCAGTCGGCACCTTGGCGGCGTTATATCAGTCGGCACCTCGGCGGCGTTATATCAGTCGGCACTTCGGCGGCAAGGTATATCAGTCGGCACCTCGGCGGCAGGGTGAATCAATCGGCACCTTGGCGGCAGGGTGTATCAGTTGGCACCTTGGCGGCGTTATATCACTCGGCACCTTGGCGGCAGGGTGTATCAGTCGGCACCTTGGCGGCGTTATATCAGTCGGCACCTCGGCGGCAAGGTATATCAGTCGGCACCTCGGCGGCAAGGTATATCAGTCGGCACCTCGGCGGCAGGGTGTATCAGTCGGCACCTCGGCGGCGTTATATCAGTCGGCACCTTGGCGGCGTTATATCAGTCGGCACCTCGGCGGCAGGGTGTATCAGTCGTCTCCTCGGCGGCGTTATATCAGTCGGCACCTTGGCGGCGTTATATCAGTCGGCACCTTGGCGTTATATCAGTCGGCACCTTGGCGGCGTTATATCAGTCGGCACCTCGGCGGCAGGGTGTATCAGTCGGCACCTTGGCGGCAAGGTGTATCAGTCGGCACCTTGGCGGCGTTATATCAGTCGGCACCTCGGCGGCGTTATATCAGTCGGCACCTTGGCGGCGTTATATCAGTCGGCACCTTGGCGGCGTTATATCAGTCGGCACCTTGGCGGCGTTATATCAGTCGGCACCTTGGCGACGTTATATCAGTCGGCACCTTGGCGGCAGGGTGTATCAGTCGGCACCTTGGCGGCAGGGTGCATCAGTCGGCACCTCGGCGGTGTTATATCAGTCGGCACCTCGGCGGCGTTATATCAGTCGGCACCTTGGCGGCGTTATATCAGTCGGCACCTCGGCGGCAGGGTGTATCAGTCGGCACCTTGGCGGCAAGGTGTATCAGTCGGCACCTTGGCGGCGTTATATCAGTCGGCACCTCGGCGGCGTTATATCAGTCGGCACCTTGGCGGCAGGGTGAATCAATCGGCACCTTGGCGGCAGGGTGTATCAGTTGGCACCTTGGCGGCGTTATATCACTCGGCACCTTGGCGGCAGGGTGTATCAGTCGGCACCTTGGCGGCGTTATATCAGTCGGCACCTCGGCGGCAAGGTATATCAGTCGGCACCTCGGCGGCAAGGTGTATCAGTCGGCACCTTGGCGGCGTTATATCAGTCGGCACCTCAGCGGCGTTATATAAGTCGGCACCTCGGCGGCAGGGTGTATCAGTCGGCACCTTGGCGGCGTTATATCAGTCGGCACCTCGGCGGCAGGGTGTATCAGTCGGCACCTTGGCGGCGTTATATCAGTCGGCACCTCGGCGGCGTTATATAAGTCGGCACCTCGGCGGCAGGGTGTATCAGTAGGCACCTTGGTGGCAGGGTGTATCAGTCGGCACCTCGGCGGCGTTATATCAGTCGGCACCTCGGCGGCGTTATATCAGTCGGCACCTTGGCGGCGTTATATCAGTCGGCACCTCGGCGGCAGGGTGTATCAGTCGGCACCTTGGCGGCAAGGTGTATCAGTCGGCACCTTGGCGGCGTTATATCAGTCGGCACCTCGGCGGCGTTATATCAGTCGGCACCTTGGCGGCGTTATATCAGTCGGCACCTTGGCGGCGTTATATCAGTCGGCACCTTGGCGGCGTTATATCAGTCGGCACCTTGGCGGCGTTATATCAGTCGGCACCTCGGCGGCAGGGTGTATTAGTCGGCACCTTGGCGGCGTTATATCAGTCGGCACCTCGGCGGCAGGGTGTATCAGTCGGCACCTCGGCGGCGTTATATCAGTCGGCACCTTGGCGGCAGGGTGTATCAGTCGGCACCTCGGCGGCATGGTGCATCAGTCGGCACCTCGGCGGCAGGGTGAATCAGTCGACACCTCGGCGGCGTTATATCAGTCGGCACCTCGGCGGCAGGTTGTATCAGTCGGCACCTTGGCGGCGTTACATCAGTCGGCACCTTGGCGGCGTTATATCAGTCGACACCTCGGGGGCGTTATATCAGCCGGCACCTCGGCGGCGTTATATAAGTCGGCACCTCGGCGGCGTTATATCTGTCGGCACCTTGGCGGCGTTATATCAGTCGGCACCTCGACGCCAGGGTGTATCAGTCGGCACCTCGGCGGCGTTATATCAGTCGGCACCTGGGCGGCAGGGTGTATCAGTCGGCACCTTGGCGGCGTTATATCAGTCGGAACCTTGGCGGCGTTATATCAGTCGGTACCTCGGCGGTAGGGTGTATCAATCAGTCGGCACCTTGGCGGCGTTATATCAGTCGGCACCTTGGCGGCAGGGTGTATCAGTCGGCACCTCGGCGGCGTTATATCAGTCGGCACCTTGGCGGCAGGCTGTATCAGTCGGCACCTTGGCGGCAGGGTGTATCAGTTGGCACCTTGTAGGCGTTATATCAGTCGGCACCTCGGCGGCAGGGTGTATCAGTTGGCTCATCGGCGGCAGGGTGTATCAGTCGGCACCTTGGCGTCGTTATATCAGTCGGCACCTTGGCGGCGTTGTATCAGTCGGCACCTCGGCGGCGTTATATCAGTCGGCACCTCGGCGGCAAAGTATATCAGTCGGCACCTCGGCGGCAGGGTGAATCAATCGGCACCTTGGCGGCAGGGTGTATCAGTTGGCACCTTGGCGGCGTTATATCACTCGGCACCTTGGCGGCAGGGTGTATCAGTCGGCACCTTGGCGGCGTTATATCAGTCGGCACCTCGGCGGCAAGGTATATCAGTCGGCACCTCGGCGGCAAGGTGTATCAGTCGGCACCTCGGCGGCGTTATATCAGTCGGCACCTTGGCGGCGTTATATCAGTCGGCACCTCGGCGGCAGGGTGTATCAGTCGGCACCTTGGCGGCGTTATATCAGTCGGCACCTCGGCGGCAGGGTGTATCAGTCGGCACCTTGGCGGCGTTATATCAGTCGGCACCTCGGCGGCGTTATATCAGTCGGCACCTTGGCGGCAGGGTGTATCAGTCGGCACCTTGGCGGCAGGGTGCATCAGTCGGCACCTCGGCGGTGTTATATCAGTCGGCACCTCGGCGGCGTTATATCAGTCGGCACCTTGGCGGCGTTATATCAGTCGGCACCTCGGCGGCAGGGTGTATCAGTCGGCACCTTGGCGGCAAGGTGTATCAGTCGGCACCTTGGCGGCGTTATATCAGTCGGCACCTCGGCGGCGTTATATCAGTCGGCACCTTGGCGGCGTTATATCAGTCGGCACCCTGGCGGCGTTATATCAGTCGGCACCTTGGCGGCGTTATATCAGTCGGCACCTTGGCGGCGTTATATCAGTCGGCACCTCGGCGGCGTTATATCAGTCGGCACCTCGGCGGCAGGGTGTATCAGTCGGCACCTTGGCGGCGTTATATCAGTCGGCACCTCGGCGGCAGGGTGTATCAGTCGGCACCTTGGCGGCGTTATATCAGTCGGCACCTCGGCGGCGTTATATCAGTCGGCACCTCGGCGGCAGGGTGTATCAGTCGGCACCATGGCGGCAGGGTGTATCAGTCGGCACCTCGGCGGCGTTATATCAGTCGGCACCTCGGCGGCGTTATATCAGTCGGCACCTTGGCGGCGTTATATCAGTCGGCACCTCGGCGGCAGGGTGTATCAGTCGGCACCTTGGCGGCAAGGTGTATCAGTCGGCACCTTGGCGGCGTTATATCAGTCGGCACCTTGGCGGCGTTATATCAGTCGGCACCTTGGCGGCGTTATATCAGTCGGCACCTTGGCGACGTTATATCAGTCGGCACCTTGGCGGCAGGGTGTATCAGTCGGCACCATGGCGGCAGGGTGTATCAGTCGGCACCTCGGCGGCGTTATATCAGTCGGCACCTTGGCGGCGTTATATCAGTCGGCACCTCGGCGGCAGGGTGTATCAGTCGGCACCGTGGCGGCAAGGTGTATCAGTCGGCACCTTGGCGGCGTTATATCAGTCGGCACCTCGGCGGCGTTATATCAGTCGGCACCTTGGCGGCGTTATATCAGTCGGCACCCTGGCGGCGTTATATCAGTCGGCACCTTGGCGGCGTTATATCAGTCGGCACCTTGGCGGCGTTATATCAGTCGGCACCTCGGCGGCGTTATATCAGTCGGCACCTCGGCGGCAGGGTGTATCAGTCGGCACCTTGGCGGCGTTATATCAGTCGGCACCTCGGCGGCAGGGTGTATCAGTCGGCACCTTGGCGGTGTTATATCAGTCGGCACCTCGGCGGCGTTATATAAGTCGGCACCTCGGCGGCAGGGTGTATCAGTCGGCACCTTGGCGGCAGGGTGTATCAGTCGGCACCTCGGCGGCGTTATATCAGTCGGCACCTCGGCGGCGTTATATCAGTCGGCACCTTGGCGGCGTTATATCAGTCGGCACCTTGGCGGCGTTATATCAGTCGGCACCTCGGCGGCAGGGTGTATCAGTCGGCACCTTGGCGGCAAGGTGTATCAGTCGGCACCTTGGCGGCGTTATATCAGTCGGCACCTCGGCGGCGTTATATCAGTCGGCACCTTGGCGGCGTTATATCAGTCGGCACCTTGGCGGCGTTATATCAGTCGGCACCTTGGCGGCGTTATATCAGTCGGCACCTCGGCGGCGTTATATCAGTCGGCACCTCGGCGGCAGGGTGTATTAGTCGGCACCTTGGCGGCGTTATATCAGTCGGCACCTCGGCGGCAGGGTGTATCAGTCGGCACCTCGGCGGCGTTATATCAGTCGGCACCTTGGCGGCAGGGTGTATCAGTCGGCACCTCGGCGGCATGGTGCATCAGTCGGCACCTCGGCGGCAGGGTGAATCAGTCGACACCTCGGCGGCGTTATATCAGTCGGCACCTCGGCGGCAGGTTGTATCAGTCGGCACCTTGGCGGCGTTATATCAGTCGGCACCTTGGCGGCGTTATATCAGTCGACACCTCGGGGGCGTTATATCAGTCGGCACCTCGGCGGCGTTATATCAGTCGGCACCTCGGTGGCAGGGTGTATCAGTCGGCACCTTGGCGGCGTTATATCAGTCGGCACCTTGGCGGCGTTATATCAGTCGGCACCTCGGTGGCAGGGTGTATCAGTCGGCACCTTGGCGGCGTTATATCAGTCGGCACCTTGGCGGCAGGGTGTATCAGTCGGCACCTTGGCGGCGTTATATCAGTCGGCACCTTGGCGGCGTTATATCAGTCGGCACCTTGGCGGCGTTATATCAGTCGGCACCTCGGCGGCAGGGTGCATCAGTTGGCACCTTGGCGGCGTTATATCAGTCGGCACCTTGGCGGCGTTATATCAGTCGGCACCTCGGTGGCAGGGTGTATCAGTCGGCACCTTGGCGGCGTTATATCAGTCGGCACCTTGGCGGCAGGGTGTATCAGTCGGCACCTTGGCGGCGTTATATCAGTCGGCACCTTGGCGGCAGGGTGTATCAGTCGGCACCTTTGCGGCGTTATATCAGTCGGTACCTTGGCGGCGTTATATCAGTCGGCACCTTGGCGGCGTTATATCAGTCGGCACCTCGGCGGCAGGGTGTATCAGTCGGCACCTCGGCGGCGTTATATCAGTCGGCACCTTGGCGGCGTTATATCAGTCAGCACCTTGGCGGCAGGGTGTATCAGTCGGCACCTTGGCGGCGTTATATCAGTCGGCACCTCGGCGGCAGGGTGTATCAGTCGGCACCTCGGCGGCAGGGTGTATCAGTCGGCACCTCGGCGGCGTTATATCAGTCGGCACCTCGGCGGCAGGGTGTATTAGTCGGCACCTCTGCGGCGTTATATCAGTCGGCACCTTGGCGGCGTTATATCAGTCGGCACCTCGGCGGCAGGGTGTATCAGTCGGCACCTCGGCGGCGTTATATCAGTCGGCACCTCGGCGGCGTTATATCAGTCGGCACCTTGGCGGCGTTATATCAGTCGGCACCTTGGCGGCGTTATATCAGTCGGCACCTTGGCGGCGTTATATCAGTCGGCACCTTGGCGGCGTTATATCAGTCGGCACCTTGGCGGCGTTATATCAGTCGGCACCTCGGCGGCAGGGTGTATTAGTCGGCACCTTGGCGGCGTTATATCAGTCGGCACCTCGGCGGCAGGGTGTATCAGTCGGCACCTCGGCGGCGTTATATCAGTCGGCACCTTGGCGGCAGGGTGTATCAGTCGGCACCTCGGCGGCATGGTGCATCAGTCGGCACCTCGGCGGCAGGGTGAATCAGTCGACACCTCGGCGGCGTTATATCAGTCGGCACCTCGGCGGCAGGTTGTATCAGTCGGCACCTTGGCGGCGTTACATCAGTCGGCACCTTGGCGGCGTTATATCAGTCGACACCTCGGGGGCGTTATATCAGCCGGCACCTCGGCGGCGTTATATAAGTCGGCACCTCGGCGGCGTTATATCTGTCGGCACCTTGGCGGCGTTATATCAGTCGGCACCTCGACGCCAGGGTGTATCAGTCGGCACCTCGGCGGCGTTATATCAGTCGGCACCTGGGCGGCAGGGTGTATCAGTCGGCACCTTGGCGGCGTTATATCAGTCGGAACCTTGGCGGCGTTATATCAGTCGGTACCTCGGCGGTAGGGTGTATCAATCAGTCGGCACCTTGGCGGCGTTATATCAGTCGGCACCTTGGCGGCAGGGTGTATCAGTCGGCACCTCGGCGGCGTTATATCAGTCGGCACCTTGGCGGCAGGCTGTATCAGTCGGCACCTTGGCGGCAGGGTGTATCAGTTGGCACCTTGTAGGCGTTATATCAGTCGGCACCTCGGCGGCAGGGTGTATCAGTTGGCTCATCGGCGGCAGGGTGTATCAGTCGGCACCTTGGCGTCGTTATATCAGTCGGCACCTTGGCGGCGTTGTATCAGTCGGCACCTCGGCGGCGTTATATCAGTCGGCACCTCGGCGGCAAAGTATATCAGTCGGCACCTCGGCGGCAGGGTGAATCAATCGGCACCTTGGCGGCAGGGTGTATCAGTTGGCACCTTGGCGGCGTTATATCACTCGGCACCTTGGCGGCAGGGTGTATCAGTCGGCACCTTGGCGGCGTTATATCAGTCGGCACCTCGGCGGCAAGGTATATCAGTCGGCACCTCGGCGGCAAGGTGTATCAGTCGGCACCTCGGCGGCGTTATATCAGTCGGCACCTTGGCGGCGTTATATCAGTCGGCACCTCGGCGGCAGGGTGTATCAGTCGGCACCTTGGCGGCGTTATATCAGTCGGCACCTCGGCGGCAGGGTGTATCAGTCGGCACCTTGGCGGCGTTATATCAGTCGGCACCTCGGCGGCGTTATATCAGTCGGCACCTTGGCGGCAGGGTGTATCAGTCGGCACCTTGGCGGCAGGGTGCATCAGTCGGCACCTCGGCGGTGTTATATCAGTCGGCACCTCGGCGGCGTTATATCAGTCGGCACCTTGGCGGCGTTATATCAGTCGGCACCTCGGCGGCAGGGTGTATCAGTCGGCACCTTGGCGGCAAGGTGTATCAGTCGGCACCTTGGCGGCGTTATATCAGTCGGCACCTCGGCGGCGTTATATCAGTCGGCACCTTGGCGGCGTTATATCAGTCGGCACCCTGGCGGCGTTATATCAGTCGGCACCTTGGCGGCGTTATATCAGTCGGCACCTTGGCGGCGTTATATCAGTCGGCACCTCGGCGGCGTTATATCAGTCGGCACCTCGGCGGCAGGGTGTATCAGTCGGCACCTTGGCGGCGTTATATCAGTCGGCACCTCGGCGGCAGGGTGTATCAGTCGGCACCTTGGCGGCGTTATATCAGTCGGCACCTCGGCGGCGTTATATCAGTCGGCACCTCGGCGGCAGGGTGTATCAGTCGGCACCATGGCGGCAGGGTGTATCAGTCGGCACCTCGGCGGCGTTATATCAGTCGGCACCTCGGCGGCGTTATATCAGTCGGCACCTTGGCGGCGTTATATCAGTCGGCACCTCGGCGGCAGGGTGTATCAGTCGGCACCTTGGCGGCAAGGTGTATCAGTCGGCACCTTGGCGGCGTTATATCAGTCGGCACCTTGGCGGCGTTATATCAGTCGGCACCTTGGCGGCGTTATATCAGTCGGCACCTTGGCGACGTTATATCAGTCGGCACCTTGGCGGCAGGGTGTATCAGTCGGCACCATGGCGGCAGGGTGTATCAGTCGGCACCTCGGCGGCGTTATATCAGTCGGCACCTTGGCGGCGTTATATCAGTCGGCACCTCGGCGGCAGGGTGTATCAGTCGGCACCGTGGCGGCAAGGTGTATCAGTCGGCACCTTGGCGGCGTTATATCAGTCGGCACCTCGGCGGCGTTATATCAGTCGGCACCTTGGCGGCGTTATATCAGTCGGCACCCTGGCGGCGTTATATCAGTCGGCACCTTGGCGGCGTTATATCAGTCGGCACCTTGGCGGCGTTATATCAGTCGGCACCTCGGCGGCGTTATATCAGTCGGCACCTCGGCGGCAGGGTGTATCAGTCGGCACCTTGGCGGCGTTATATCAGTCGGCACCTCGGCGGCAGGGTGTATCAGTCGGCACCTTGGCGGTGTTATATCAGTCGGCACCTCGGCGGCGTTATATAAGTCGGCACCTCGGCGGCAGGGTGTATCAGTCGGCACCTTGGCGGCAGGGTGTATCAGTCGGCACCTCGGCGGCGTTATATCAGTCGGCACCTCGGCGGCGTTATATCAGTCGGCACCTTGGCGGCGTTATATCAGTCGGCACCTTGGCGGCGTTATATCAGTCGGCACCTCGGCGGCAGGGTGTATCAGTCGGCACCTTGGCGGCAAGGTGTATCAGTCGGCACCTTGGCGGCGTTATATCAGTCGGCACCTCGGCGGCGTTATATCAGTCGGCACCTTGGCGGCGTTATATCAGTCGGCACCTTGGCGGCGTTATATCAGTCGGCACCTTGGCGGCGTTATATCAGTCGGCACCTCGGCGGCGTTATATCAGTCGGCACCTCGGCGGCAGGGTGTATTAGTCGGCACCTTGGCGGCGTTATATCAGTCGGCACCTCGGCGGCAGGGTGTATCAGTCGGCACCTCGGCGGCGTTATATCAGTCGGCACCTTGGCGGCAGGGTGTATCAGTCGGCACCTCGGCGGCATGGTGCATCAGTCGGCACCTCGGCGGCAGGGTGAATCAGTCGACACCTCGGCGGCGTTATATCAGTCGGCACCTCGGCGGCAGGTTGTATCAGTCGGCACCTTGGCGGCGTTATATCAGTCGGCACCTTGGCGGCGTTATATCAGTCGACACCTCGGGGGCGTTATATCAGTCGGCACCTTGGCGGCGTTATATCAGTCGGCACCCTGGCGGCGTTATATCAGTCGGCACCTTGGCGGCGTTATATCAGTCGGCACCTTGGCGGCGTTATATCAGTCGGCACCTCGGCGGCGTTATATCAGTCGGCACCTTGGCGGCAGGGTGTATCAGTCGGCACCTTGGCGGCAGGGTGCATCAGTCGGCACCTCGGCGGTGTTATATCAGTCGGCACCTCGGCGGCGTTATATCAGTCGGCACCTTGGCGGCGTTATATCAGTCGGCACCTCGGCGGCAGGGTGTATCAGTCGGCACCTTGGCGGCAAGGTGTATCAGTCGGCACCTTGGCGGCGTTATATCAGTCGGCACCTCGGCGGCGTTATATCAGTCGGCACCTTGGCGGCGTTATATCAGTCGGCACCCTGGCGGCGTTATATCAGTCGGCACCTTGGCGGCGTTATATCAGTCGGCACCTTGGCGGCGTTATATCAGTCGGCACCTCGGCGGCGTTATATCAGTCGGCACCTCGGCGGCAGGGTGTATCAGTCGGCACCTTGGCGGCGTTATATCAGTCGGCACCTCGGCGGCAGGGTGTATCAGTCGGCACCTTGGCGGCGTTATATCAGTCGGCACCTCGGCGGCGTTATATCAGTCGGCACCTCGGCGGCAGGGTGTATCAGTCGGCACCATGGCGGCAGGGTGTATCAGTCGGCACCTCGGCGGCGTTATATCAGTCGGCACCTCGGCGGCGTTATATCAGTCGGCACCTTGGCGGCGTTATATCAGTCGGCACCTCGGCGGCAGGGTGTATCAGTCGGCACCTTGGCGGCAAGGTGTATCAGTCGGCACCTTGGCGGCGTTATATCAGTCGGCACCTTGGCGGCGTTATATCAGTCGGCACCTTGGCGGCGTTATATCAGTCGGCACCTTGGCGACGTTATATCAGTCGGCACCTTGGCGGCAGGGTGTATCAGTCGGCACCATGGCGGCAGGGTGTATCAGTCGGCACCTCGGCGGCGTTATATCAGTCGGCACCTTGGCGGCGTTATATCAGTCGGCACCTCGGCGGCAGGGTGTATCAGTCGGCACCGTGGCGGCAAGGTGTATCAGTCGGCACCTTGGCGGCGTTATATCAGTCGGCACCTCGGCGGCGTTATATCAGTCGGCACCTTGGCGGCGTTATATCAGTCGGCACCCTGGCGGCGTTATATCAGTCGGCACCTTGGCGGCGTTATATCAGTCGGCACCTTGGCGGCGTTATATCAGTCGGCACCTCGGCGGCGTTATATCAGTCGGCACCTCGGCGGCAGGGTGTATCAGTCGGCACCTTGGCGGCGTTATATCAGTCGGCACCTCGGCGGCAGGGTGTATCAGTCGGCACCTTGGCGGTGTTATATCAGTCGGCACCTCGGCGGCGTTATATAAGTCGGCACCTCGGCGGCAGGGTGTATCAGTCGGCACCTTGGCGGCAGGGTGTATCAGTCGGCACCTCGGCGGCGTTATATCAGTCGGCACCTCGGCGGCGTTATATCAGTCGGCACCTTGGCGGCGTTATATCAGTCGGCACCTTGGCGGCGTTATATCAGTCGGCACCTCGGCGGCAGGGTGTATCAGTCGGCACCTTGGCGGCAAGGTGTATCAGTCGGCACCTTGGCGGCGTTATATCAGTCGGCACCTCGGCGGCGTTATATCAGTCGGCACCTTGGCGGCGTTATATCAGTCGGCACCTTGGCGGCGTTATATCAGTCGGCACCTTGGCGGCGTTATATCAGTCGGCACCTCGGCGGCGTTATATCAGTCGGCACCTCGGCGGCAGGGTGTATTAGTCGGCACCTTGGCGGCGTTATATCAGTCGGCACCTCGGCGGCAGGGTGTATCAGTCGGCACCTCGGCGGCGTTATATCAGTCGGCACCTTGGCGGCAGGGTGTATCAGTCGGCACCTCGGCGGCATGGTGCATCAGTCGGCACCTCGGCGGCAGGGTGAATCAGTCGACACCTCGGCGGCGTTATATCAGTCGGCACCTCGGCGGCAGGTTGTATCAGTCGGCACCTTGGCGGCGTTATATCAGTCGGCACCTTGGCGGCGTTATATCAGTCGACACCTCGGGGGCGTTATATCAGTCGGCACCTCGGCGGCGTTATATCAGTCGGCACCTCGGTGGCAGGGTGTATCAGTCGGCACCTTGGCGGCGTTATATCAGTCGGCACCTTGGCGGCGTTATATCAGTCGGCACCTCGGTGGCAGGGTGTATCAGTCGGCACCTTGGCGGCGTTATATCAGTCGGCACCTTGGCGGCAGGGTGTATCAGTCGGCACCTTGGCGGCGTTATATCAGTCGGCACCTTGGCGGCGTTATATCAGTCGGCACCTTGGCGGCGTTATATCAGTCGGCACCTCGGCGGCAGGGTGCATCAGTTGGCACCTTGGCGGCGTTATATCAGTCGGCACCTTGGCGGCGTTATATCAGTCGGCACCTCGGTGGCAGGGTGTATCAGTCGGCACCTTGGCGGCGTTATATCAGTCGGCACCTTGGCGGCAGGGTGTATCAGTCGGCACCTTGGCGGCGTTATATCAGTCGGCACCTTGGCGGCAGGGTGTATCAGTCGGCACCTTTGCGGCGTTATATCAGTCGGTACCTTGGCGGCGTTATATCAGTCGGCACCTTGGCGGCGTTATATCAGTCGGCACCTCGGCGGCAGGGTGTATCAGTCGGCACCTCGGCGGCGTTATATCAGTCGGCACCTTGGCGGCGTTATATCAGTCAGCACCTTGGCGGCAGGGTGTATCAGTCGGCACCTTGGCGGCGTTATATCAGTCGGCACCTCGGCGGCAGGGTGTATCAGTCGGCACCTCGGCGGCAGGGTGTATCAGTCGGCACCTCGGCGGCGTTATATCAGTCGGCACCTCGGCGGCAGGGTGTATTAGTCGGCACCTCTGCGGCGTTATATCAGTCGGCACCTTGGCGGCGTTATATCAGTCGGCACCTCGGCGGCAGGGTGTATCAGTCGGCACCTCGGCGGCGTTATATCAGTCGGCACCTCGGCGGCGTTATATCAGTCGGCACCTTGGCGGCGTTATATCAGTCGGCACCTTGGCGGCGTTATATCAGTCGGCACCTTGGCGGCGTTATATCAGTCGGCACCTTGGCGGCGTTATATCAGTCGGCACCTTGGCGGCGTTATATCAGTCGGCACCTCGGCGGCAGGGTGTATTAGTCGGCACCTTGGCGGCGTTATATCAGTCGGCACCTCGGCGGCAGGGTGTATCAGTCGGCACCTCGGCGGCGTTATATCAGTCGGCACCTTGGCGGCAGGGTGTATCAGTCGGCACCTCGGCGGCATGGTGCATCAGTCGGCACCTCGGCGGCAGGGTGAATCAGTCGACACCTCGGCGGCGTTATATCAGTCGGCACCTCGGCGGCAGGTTGTATCAGTCGGCACCTTGGCGGCGTTACATCAGTCGGCACCTTGGCGGCGTTATATCAGTCGACACCTCGGGGGCGTTATATCAGCCGGCACCTCGGCGGCGTTATATAAGTCGGCACCTCGGCGGCGTTATATCTGTCGGCACCTTGGCGGCGTTATATCAGTCGGCACCTCGACGCCAGGGTGTATCAGTCGGCACCTCGGCGGCGTTATATCAGTCGGCACCTGGGCGGCAGGGTGTATCAGTCGGCACCTTGGCGGCGTTATATCAGTCGGAACCTTGGCGGCGTTATATCAGTCGGTACCTCGGCGGTAGGGTGTATCAATCAGTCGGCACCTTGGCGGCGTTATATCAGTCGGCACCTTGGCGGCAGGGTGTATCAGTCGGCACCTCGGCGGCGTTATATCAGTCGGCACCTTGGCGGCAGGCTGTATCAGTCGGCACCTTGGCGGCAGGGTGTATCAGTTGGCACCTTGTAGGCGTTATATCAGTCGGCACCTCGGCGGCAGGGTGTATCAGTTGGCTCATCGGCGGCAGGGTGTATCAGTCGGCACCTTGGCGTCGTTATATCAGTCGGCACCTTGGCGGCGTTGTATCAGTCGGCACCTCGGCGGCGTTATATCAGTCGGCACCTCGGCGGCAAAGTATATCAGTCGGCACCTCGGCGGCAGGGTGAATCAATCGGCACCTTGGCGGCAGGGTGTATCAGTTGGCACCTTGGCGGCGTTATATCACTCGGCACCTTGGCGGCAGGGTGTATCAGTCGGCACCTTGGCGGCGTTATATCAGTCGGCACCTCGGCGGCAAGGTATATCAGTCGGCACCTCGGCGGCAAGGTGTATCAGTCGGCACCTCGGCGGCGTTATATCAGTCGGCACCTTGGCGGCGTTATATCAGTCGGCACCTCGGCGGCAGGGTGTATCAGTCGGCACCTTGGCGGCGTTATATCAGTCGGCACCTCGGCGGCAGGGTGTATCAGTCGGCACCTTGGCGGCGTTATATCAGTCGGCACCTCGGCGGCGTTATATCAGTCGGCACCTTGGCGGCAGGGTGTATCAGTCGGCACCTTGGCGGCAGGGTGCATCAGTCGGCACCTCGGCGGTGTTATATCAGTCGGCACCTCGGCGGCGTTATATCAGTCGGCACCTTGGCGGCGTTATATCAGTCGGCACCTCGGCGGCAGGGTGTATCAGTCGGCACCTTGGCGGCAAGGTGTATCAGTCGGCACCTTGGCGGCGTTATATCAGTCGGCACCTCGGCGGCGTTATATCAGTCGGCACCTTGGCGGCGTTATATCAGTCGGCACCCTGGCGGCGTTATATCAGTCGGCACCTTGGCGGCGTTATATCAGTCGGCACCTTGGCGGCGTTATATCAGTCGGCACCTCGGCGGCGTTATATCAGTCGGCACCTCGGCGGCAGGGTGTATCAGTCGGCACCTTGGCGGCGTTATATCAGTCGGCACCTCGGCGGCAGGGTGTATCAGTCGGCACCTTGGCGGCGTTATATCAGTCGGCACCTCGGCGGCGTTATATCAGTCGGCACCTCGGCGGCAGGGTGTATCAGTCGGCACCATGGCGGCAGGGTGTATCAGTCGGCACCTCGGCGGCGTTATATCAGTCGGCACCTCGGCGGCGTTATATCAGTCGGCACCTTGGCGGCGTTATATCAGTCGGCACCTCGGCGGCAGGGTGTATCAGTCGGCACCTTGGCGGCAAGGTGTATCAGTCGGCACCTTGGCGGCGTTATATCAGTCGGCACCTTGGCGGCGTTATATCAGTCGGCACCTTGGCGGCGTTATATCAGTCGGCACCTTGGCGACGTTATATCAGTCGGCACCTTGGCGGCAGGGTGTATCAGTCGGCACCATGGCGGCAGGGTGTATCAGTCGGCACCTCGGCGGCGTTATATCAGTCGGCACCTTGGCGGCGTTATATCAGTCGGCACCTCGGCGGCAGGGTGTATCAGTCGGCACCGTGGCGGCAAGGTGTATCAGTCGGCACCTTGGCGGCGTTATATCAGTCGGCACCTCGGCGGCGTTATATCAGTCGGCACCTTGGCGGCGTTATATCAGTCGGCACCCTGGCGGCGTTATATCAGTCGGCACCTTGGCGGCGTTATATCAGTCGGCACCTTGGCGGCGTTATATCAGTCGGCACCTCGGCGGCGTTATATCAGTCGGCACCTCGGCGGCAGGGTGTATCAGTCGGCACCTTGGCGGCGTTATATCAGTCGGCACCTCGGCGGCAGGGTGTATCAGTCGGCACCTTGGCGGTGTTATATCAGTCGGCACCTCGGCGGCGTTATATAAGTCGGCACCTCGGCGGCAGGGTGTATCAGTCGGCACCTTGGCGGCAGGGTGTATCAGTCGGCACCTCGGCGGCGTTATATCAGTCGGCACCTCGGCGGCGTTATATCAGTCGGCACCTTGGCGGCGTTATATCAGTCGGCACCTTGGCGGCGTTATATCAGTCGGCACCTCGGCGGCAGGGTGTATCAGTCGGCACCTTGGCGGCAAGGTGTATCAGTCGGCACCTTGGCGGCGTTATATCAGTCGGCACCTCGGCGGCGTTATATCAGTCGGCACCTTGGCGGCGTTATATCAGTCGGCACCTTGGCGGCGTTATATCAGTCGGCACCTTGGCGGCGTTATATCAGTCGGCACCTCGGCGGCGTTATATCAGTCGGCACCTCGGCGGCAGGGTGTATTAGTCGGCACCTTGGCGGCGTTATATCAGTCGGCACCTCGGCGGCAGGGTGTATCAGTCGGCACCTCGGCGGCGTTATATCAGTCGGCACCTTGGCGGCAGGGTGTATCAGTCGGCACCTCGGCGGCATGGTGCATCAGTCGGCACCTCGGCGGCAGGGTGAATCAGTCGACACCTCGGCGGCGTTATATCAGTCGGCACCTCGGCGGCAGGTTGTATCAGTCGGCACCTTGGCGGCGTTATATCAGTCGGCACCTTGGCGGCGTTATATCAGTCGACACCTCGGGGGCGTTATATCAGTCGGCACCTCGGCGGCGTTATATCAGTCGGCACCTCGGTGGCAGGGTGTATCAGTCGGCACCTTGGCGGCGTTATATCAGTCGGCACCTTGGCGGCGTTATATCAGTCGGCACCTCGGTGGCAGGGTGGATCAGTCGGCACCTTGGCGGCGTTATATCAGTCGGCACCTTGGCGGCAGGGTGTATCAGTCGGCACCTTGGCGGCGTTATATCAGTCGGCACCTTGGCGGCGTTATATCAGTCGGCACCTTGGCGGCGTTATATCAGTCGGCACCTCGGCGGCAGGGTGCATCAGTTGGCACCTTGGCGGCGTTATATCAGTCGGCACCTTGGCGGCGTTATATCAGTCGGCACCTCGGTGGCAGGGTGTATCAGTCGGCACCTTGGCGGCGTTATATCAGTCGGCACCTTGGCGGCAGGGTGTATCAGTCGGCACCTTGGCGGCGTTATATCAGTCGGCACCTTGGCGGCAGGGTGTATCAGTCGGCACCTTTGCGGCGTTATATCAGTCGGTACCTTGGCGGCGTTATATCAGTCGGCACCTTGGCGGCGTTATATCAGTCGGCACCTCGGCGGCAGGGTGTATCAGTCGGCACCTCGGCGGCGTTATATCAGTCGGCACCTTGGCGGCGTTATATCAGTCAGCACCTTGGCGGCAGGGTGTATCAGTCGGCACCTTGGCGGCGTTATATCAGTCGGCACCTCGGCGGCAGGGTGTATCAGTCGGCACCTCGGCGGCAGGGTGTATCAGTCGGCACCTCGGCGGCGTTATATCAGTCGGCACCTCGGCGGCAGGGTGTATTAGTCGGCACCTCTGCGGCGTTATATCAGTCGGCACCTTGGCGGCGTTATATCAGTCGGCACCTCGGCGGCAGGGTGTATCAGTCGGCACCTCGGCGGCGTTATATCAGTCGGCACCTCGGCGGCGTTATATCTGTCGGCACCTTGGCGGCGTTATATCAGTCGGCACCTCGACGCCAGGGTGTATCAGTCGGCACCTCGGCGGCGTTATATCAGTCGGCACCTTGGCGGCAGGGTGTATCAGTCGGCACCTTGGCGGCGTTATATCAGTCGGCACCTTGGCGGCGTTATATCAGTCGGTACCTCGGCGGTAGGGTGTATCAATCAGTCGGCACCTTGGCGGCGTTATATCAGTCGGCACCTTGGCGGCAGGGTGTATCAGTCGGCACCTCGGCGGCGTTATATCAGTCGGCACCTTGGCGGCAGGCTGTATCAGTCGGCACCTTGGCGGCAGGGTGTATCAGTTGGCACCTTGTAGGCGTTATATCAGTCGGCACCTCGGCGGCAGGGTGTATCAGTTGGCTCATCGGCGGCAGGGTGTATCAGTCGGCACCTTGGCGTCGTTATATCAGTCGGCACCTTGGCGGCGTTATATCAGTCGGCACCTCGGCGGCGTTATATCAGTCGGCACCTCGGCGGCAAAGTATATCAGTCGGCACCTCGGCGGCAGGGTGAATCAATCGGCACCTTGGCGGCAGGGTGCATCAGTTGGCACTTTGGCGGCGTTATATCACTCGGCACCTTGGCGGCAGGGTGTATCAGTCGGCACCTTGGCGGCGTTATATCAGTCTGCACCTCGGCGGCAAGGTATATCAGTCGGCACCTCGGCGGCAAGGTGTATCAGTCGGCACCTCGGCGGCGTTATATCAGTCGGCACCTTGGCGGCGTTATATCAGTCGGCACCTCGGCGGCAGGGTGTATCATTCGGCACTTCGGCGGCAAGGTATATCAGTCGGCACCTCGGCGGCAGGGTGTATCAGTTGGCTCATCGGCGGCGGGGTGTATCAGTCGGCACCATGGCGGCGTTATATCAGTCGGCACCTCGGCGGCGTTATATCAGTCGGCACCTCGGCGGCAGGGTGTATCAGTCGGCACTTCGGCGGCAAGGTATATTAGTCGGCACCTCGACGCCAGGGTGTATCAGTCGGCACCTCGGCGGCGTTATATCAGTCGGCACCTTGGCGGCAGGGTGTATCAGTCGGCACCTTGGCGGCGTTATATCAGTCGGCACCTTGGCGGCGTTGTATCAGTAGGTACCTCGGCGGTAGGTGTATCAATCAGTCGGCACCTTGGCGGCGTTATATCAGTCGGCACCTCGACGCCAGGGTGTATCAGTCGGCACCTCGGCGGCGTTATATCAGTCGGCACGTCGGCGGCAGGGTGAATCAATCGGCACCTCGGCGGCAGGGTGTATCAGTCGGCACCTCGGCGGCGTTAATATCAGTCGGCACCTCGGCGGCAGGGTGTATCAGTCGGCACCTCGGCGGCGTTATATCAGTCGGCAACATGGCGGCGTTATATCAGTCGGCACCTCGGCGGCGTTATATCAGTCGGCACCTCGGCGGCAGGGTGTATCAGTCGGCACCTCGGAGGCGTTATATCAGTCGGCACCTTGGCGGCGTTATATCAGTCGGCACCTTGGCGTTATATCAGTCGGCACCTTGGCGGCGTTATATCAGTCGGCACCTCGGCGGCAGGGTGTATCAGTCGGCACCTTGGCGGCAAGGTGTATCAGTCGGCACCTTGGCGGCGTTATATCAGTCGGCACCTCGGGGGCGTTATATCAGTCGGCACCTTGGCGGCGTTATATCAGTCGGCACCTTGGCGGCGTTATATCAGTCGGCACCTTGGCGGCGTTATATCAGTCTACACCTTGGCGGCGTTATATCAGTCGGCACCTCGGCGCCGTTATATCAGTCGGCACCTTGGCGGCAGGGTGTATCAGTCGGCACCTTGGCGGCAGGGTGTATCAGTCGGCACCTCGGCGGCGTTATATCAGTCGGCACCTCGGCGGCGTTATATCAGTCGGCACCTTGGCGGCGTTATATCAGTCGGCACCTTGGCGGCGTTATATCAGTCGGCACCTCGGCGGCGTTATATCAGTCGGCACCTTGGCGGCGTTATATCAGTCGGCACCTTGGCGGCGTTATATCAGTCGGCACCTTGGCGGCGTTATATCAGTCGGCACCTTGGCGGCGTTATATCAGTCGGCACCTCGGCGGCAGGGTGTATCAGTCGGCACCTTGGCGGCGTTATATCAGTCGGCACCTCGGCGGCAGGGTGTATCAGTCGGCACCTCGGCGGCGTTATATCAGTCGGCACCTCGGCGGCGTTATATCAGTCGGCACCTTGGCGGCGTTATATCAGTCGGCACCTCGGCGGCGTTATATCAGTCGGCACCTCGGCGGCAGGGTGTATCAGTCGGCACCTTGGCGGCAGGGTGTATCAGTCGGCACCTCGGAGGCGTTATATCAGTCGGCACCTCGGCGGCGTTATATCAGTCGGCACCTTGGCGGCGTTATATCAGTCGGCACCTTGGCGGCGTTATATCAGTCGGCACCTCGGCGGCAGGGTGTATCAGTAGCACCTTGGCGGCAAGGTGTATCAGTCGGCACCTTGGCGGCGTTATATCAGTCGGCACCTCGGCGGCGTTATATCAGTCGGCACCTTGGTGGCGTTATATCAGTCGGCACCTTGGCGGTGTTATATCAGTCGGCACCTTGGCGGCGTTATATCAGTCGGCACCTTGGCGGCGTTATATCAGTCGGCACCTCGGCGGCGTTATATCAGTCGGCACCTCGGCGGCAGGGTGTATTAGTCGGCACCTTGGCGGCGTTATATCAGTCGGCACCTCGGCGGCAGGGTGTATCAGTCGGCACCTCGGCGGCGTTATATCAGTCGGCACCTTGGCGGCAGGGTGTATCAGTCGGCACCTCGGCGGCATGGTGCATCAGTCGGCACCTCGGCGGCAGGGTGAATCAGTCGGCACCTCGGCGGCGTTATATCAGTCGGCACCTCGGCGGCAGGTTGTATCAGTCGGCACCTTGGCGGCGTTATATCAGTCGGCACCTTGGCGGCGTTATATCAGTCGACACCTCGCGGGCGTTATATCAGTCGGCACCTCGGCGGCGTTATATCAGTCGGCACCTCGGTGGCAGGGTGTATCAGTCGGCACCTTGGCGGCGTTATATCAGTTGGCACCTTTGCGGCTTTATATCAGTCGGCACCTCGGTGGCAGGGTGTATCAGTCGGCACCTTGGCGGCGTTATATCAGTCGGCACCTTGGCGGCAGGGTGTATCAGTCGGCACCTTGGCGGCGTTATATCAGTCGGCACCTTGGCGGCGTTATATCAGTCGGCACCTCGGCGGCAGGGTGTATCAGTTTGCGACGTTATATCAGTCGGCACCTTGGCGGCGTTATATCAGTCGGCACCTCGGTGGCAGGGTGTATCAGTCGGCACCTTGGCGGCGTTATATCAGTCGGCACCTTGGCGGCAGGGTGTATCAGTCGGCACCTTGGCGGCGTTATATCAGTCGGCACCTTGGCGGCAGGGTGTATCATTCGGCACCTTGGCGGCGTTATATCAGTCGGCACCTTGGCGGCGTTATATCAGTCGGCACCTCGGCGGCAGGGTGTATCAGTTGGCACCTTGGCGGCGTTATATCAGTCGGCACCTTGGCGGCGTTATATCAGTCGGCACCTCGGTGGCAGGGTGTATCAGTCGGCACCTTGGCGGCGTTATATCAGTCGGCACCTTGGCGGCAGGGTGTATCAGTCGGCACCTTGGCGGCGTTATATCAGTCGGCACCTTGGCGGCAGGGTGTATCAGTCGGCACCTTTGCGGCGTTATATCAGTCGGTACCTTGGCGGCGTTATATTAGTCGGCACCTTGGCGGCGTTATATCAGTCGGCACCTCGGCGGCAGGGTGTATCAGTCGGCACCTCGGCGGCGTTATATCAGTCGGCACCTTGGCGGCGTTATATCAGTCAGCACCTTGGCGGCAGGGTGTATCAGTCGGCACCTTGGCGGCGTTATATCAGTCGGCACCTCGGCGGCAGGGTGTATCAGTCGGCACCTCGGCGGCAGGGTGTATCAGTCGGCACCTCGGCGGCGTTATATCAGTCGGCACCTCAGCGGCAGGGTGTATTAGTCGGCACCTCGGCGGCGTTATATCAGTCGGCACCTTGGCGGCGTTATATCAGTCGGCACCTCGGCGGCAGGGTGTATCAGTCGGCACCTCGGCGGCGTTATATCAGTCGGCACCTCGGCGGCGTTATATCTGTCGGCACCTTGGCGGCGTTATATCAGTCGGCACCTCGACGCCAGGGTGTATCAGTCGGCACCTCGGCGGCGTTATATCAGTCGGCACCTTGGCGGCAGGGTGTATCAGTCGGCACCTTGGCGGCGTTATATCAGTCGGCACCTTGGCGGCGTTATATCAGTCGGTACCTCGGCGGTAGGGTGTATCAATCAGTCGGCACCTTGGCGGCGTTATATCAGTCGGCACCTTGGCGGCAGGGTGTATCAGTCGGCACCTCGGCGGCGTTATATCAGTCGGCACCTTGGCGGCAGGTGTATCAGTCGGCACCTTGGCGGCAGGGTGTATCAGTTGGCACCTTGTAAGCGTTATATCAGTCGGCACCTCGGCGGCGTTATATCAGTCGGCACCTCGGCGGCGTTATATCAGTCGGCACCTCGGCGGCAAAGTATATCAGTCGGCACCTCGGCGACAGGGTGAATCAATCGGCACCTTGGCGGCAGGGTGTATCAGTTGGCACCTTGGCGGCGTTATATCACTCGGCACCTTGGCGGCAGGGTGTATCAGTCGGCACCTTGGCGGCGTTATATCAGTCGGCACCTCGTCGGCAAGGTATATCAGTCGGCACCTCGGCGGCAAGGTGTATCAGTCGGCACCTCGGCGGCGTTATATCAGTCGGCACCTTGGCGGCGTTATATCAGTCGGCACCTCGGCGGCAGGGTGTATCAGTCGGCACTTCGGCGGCAAGGTATATCAGTCGACACCTCGGCGGCAGGGTGTATCAGTTGGCTCATCGGCGGCGGGGTGTATCAGTCGGCACCATGGCGGCGTTATATCAGTCGGCACCTCGGCGGCGTTATATCAGTCGGCACCTCGGCGGCGTTATATCAGTCGGCACCTTGGCGGCGTTATATCAGTCGGCACCTTGGCGGCGTTATATCAGTCGGCACCTCGGCGGCAGGGTGTATCAGTCGGCACCTTGGCGGCAAGGTGTATCAGTCGGCACCTTGGCGGCGTTATATCAGTCGGCACCTCGGCGGCGTTATATCAGTCGGCACCTTGGCGGCGTTATATCAGTCGGCACCTTGGCGGTGTTATATCAGTCGGCACCTTGGCGGCGTTATATCAGTCGGCACCTTGGCGGCGTTATATCAGTCGGCACCTTGGCGGCAGGGTGTATCAGTCGGCACCTTGGCGGCGTTATATCAGTCGGCACCTTGGCGGCAGGGTGTATCAGTCGGCACCTTGGCGGCGTTATATCAGTCGGCACCTTGGCGGCGTTATATCAGTCGGCACCTCGGCGGCAGGGTGTATCAGTTGGCACCTTGGCGGCGTTATATCAGTCGGCACCTTGGCGGCGTTATATCAGTCGGCACCTTGGCGGCAGGGTGTATCAGTCGGCACCTTGGCGGCGTTATATCAGTCGGCACCTTGGCGGCAGGGTGTATCAGTCGGCACCTTGGCGGCGTTATATCAGTCGGCACCTTGGCGGCGTTATATCAGTCGGCACCTCGGCGGCAGGGTGTATCAGTCGGCACCTTGGCGGCAAGGTGTATCAGTCGGCACCTTGGCGGCGTTATATCAGTCGGCACCTCGGGGGCGTTATATCAGTCGGCACCTTGGCGGCGTTATATCAGTCGGCACCTTGGCGGCGTTATATCAGTCGGCACCTTGGCGGCGTTATATCAGTCTACACCTTGGCGGCGTTATATCAGTCGGCACCTCGGCGCCGTTATATCAGTCGGCACCTTGGCGGCAGGGTGTATCAGTCGGCACCTTGGCGGCAGGGTGTATCAGTCGGCACCTCGGCGGCGTTATATCAGTCGGCACCTCGGCGGCGTTATATCAGTCGGCACCTTGGCGGCGTTATATCAGTCGGCACCTTGGCGGCGTTATATCAGTCGGCACCTCGGCGGCGTTATATCAGTCGGCACCTTGGCGGCGTTATATCAGTCGGCACCTTGGCGGCGTTATATCAGTCGGCACCTTGGCGGCGTTATATCAGTCGGCACCTTGGCGGCGTTATATCAGTCGGCACCTCGGCGGCAGGGTGTATCAGTTGGCTCATCGGCGGCGGGGTGTATCAGTCGGCACCATGGCGGCGTTATATCAGTCGGCACCTCGGCGGCGTTATATCAGTCGGCACCTCGGCGGCAGGGTGTATCAGTCGGCACTTCGGCGGCAAGGTATATTAGTCGGCACCTCGACGCCAGGGTGTATCAGTCGGCACCTCGGCGGCGTTATATCAGTCGGCACCTTGGCGGCAGGGTGTATCAGTCGGCACCTTGGCGGCGTTATATCAGTCGGCACCTTGGCGGCGTTGTATCAGTAGGTACCTCGGCGGCAGGGTGTATCAGTCGGCACCTTGGCGGCGTTAATATCAGTCGGCACCTCGGCGGCAGGGTGTATCAGTCGGCACCTCGGCGGCGTTATATCAGTCGGCACCATGGCGGCGTTATATCAGTCGGCACCTCGGCGGCGTTATATCAGTCGGCACCTCGGCGGCAGGGTGTATCAGTCGGCACCTCGGCGGCGTTATATCAGTCGGCACCTTGGCGGCGTTATATCAGTCGGCACCTTGGCGTTATATCAGTCGGCACCTTGGCGGCGTTATATCAGTCGGCACCTCGGCGGCAGGGTGTATCAGTCGGCACCTTGGCGGCAAGGTGTATCAGTCGGCACCTTGGCGGCGTTATATCAGTCGGCACCTCGGGCGCGTTATATCAGTCGGCACCTTGGCGGCGTTATATCAGTCGGCACCTTGGCGGCGTTATATCAGTCGGCACCTTGGCGGCGTTATATCAGTCTACACCTTGGCGGCGTTATATCAGTCGGCACCTCGGCGGCGTTATATCAGTCGGCACCTTGGCGGCAGGGTGTATCAGTCGGCACCTCGGCGGCGTTATATCAGTCGGCACCTTGGCGGCGTTATATCAGTCGGCACCTTGGCGGCGTTATATCAGTCGGCACCTTGGCGGCGTTATATCAGTCGGCACCTCGGCGGCAGGGTGTATCAGTCGGCACCTTGGCGGCGTTATATCAGTCGGCACCTCGGCGGCAGGTTGTATCAGTCGGCACCTCGGCGGCGTTATATCAGTCGGCACCTCGGCGGCGTTATATCAGTCGGCACCTTAGCGGCGTTATATCAGTCGGCACCTCGGCGGCGTTATATCAGTCGGCACCTCGGCGGCAGGGTGTATCAGTCGGCACCTTGGCGGCAGGGTGTATCAGTCGGCACCTCGGCGGCGTTATATCAGTCGGCACCTCGGCGGCGTTATATCAGTCGGCACCTTGGCGGCGTTATATCAGTCGGCACCTTGGCGGCGTTATATCAGTCGGCACCTCGGCGGCAGGGTGTATCAGTCGGCACCTTGGCGGCAAGGTGTATCAGTCGGCACCTTGGCGGCGTTATATCAGTCGGCGCCTCGGCGGCGTTATATCAGTCGGCACCTTGGCGGCGTTATATCAGTGGGCACCTTGGCGGTGTTATATCAGTCGGCACCTTGGCGGCGTTATATCAGTCGGCACCTTGGCGGCGTTATATCAGTCGGCACCTTGGCGGCAGGGTATATCAGTCGGCACCTTGGCGGCGTTATATCAGTCGGCACCTTGGCGGCAGGGTGTATCAGTCGGCACCTTGGCGGCGTTATATCAGTCGGCACCTTGGCGGCGTTATATCAGTCGGCACCTCGGCGGCAGGGTGTATCAGTTGGCACCTTGGCGGCGTTATATCAGTCGGCACCTTGGCGGCGTTATATCAGTCGGCACCTCGGTGGCAGGGTGTATCAGTCGGCACCTTGGCGGCGTTATATCAGTCGGCACCTTGGCGGCAGGGTGTATCAGTCGGCACCTTGGCGGCGTTATATCAGTCGGCACCTTGGCGGCAGGGTGTATCAGTCGGCACCTTTGCGGCGTTATATCAGTCGGTACCTTGGCGGCGTTATATCAGTCGGCACCTTGGCGGCGTTATATCAGTCGGCACCTCGGCGGCAGGGTGTATCAGTCGGCACCTCGGCGGCGTTATATCAGTCGGCACCTTGGCGGCGTTATATCAGTCAGCACCTTGGCGGCAAGGTGTATCAGTCGGCACCTTGGCGGCGTTATATCAGTCGGCACCTCGGCGGCAGGGTGTATCAGTCGGCACCTCGGCGTCGTTATATCAGTCGGCACCTCGGCGGCAGGGTGTATTAGTCGGCACCTCGGCGGCGTTATATCAGTCGGCACCTTGGCGGCGTTATATCAGTCGGCACCTCGGCGGCAGGGTGTATCAGTCGGCACCTCGGCGGCGTTATATCAGTCGGCACCTCGGCGGCGTTATATCTGTCGGCACCTTGGCGGCGTTATATCAGTCGGCACCTCGACGCCAGGGTGTATCAGTCGGCACCTCGGCGGCGTTATATCAGTCGGCACCTTGGCGGCAGGGTGTATCAGTCGGCACCTTGGCGGCGTTATATCAGTCGGCACCTTGGCGGCGTTATATCAGTCGGTACCTCGGCGGTAGGGTGTATCAATCAGTCGGCACCTTGGCGGCGTTATATCAGTCGGCACCTTGGCGGCAGGGTGTATCAGTCGGCACCTCGGCGGCGTTATATCAGTCGGCACCTTGGCGGCAGGTGTATCAGTCGGCACCTTGGCGGCAGGGTGTATCAGTTGGCACCTTGTAGGCGTTATATAAGTCGGCACCTCGGCGGCAGGGTGTATCAGTTGGCTCATCGGCGGCAGGGTGTATCAGTCGGCACCTTGGCGTCGTTATATCAGTCGGCACCTTGGCGGCGTTATATCAGTCGGCACCTCGGCGGCGTTATATCAGTCGGCACCTCGGCGGCAAAGTATATCAGTCGGCACCTCGGCGACAGGGTGAATCAATCGGCACCTTGGCGGCAGGGTGTATCAGTTGGCACCTTGGCGGCGTTATATCACTCGGCACCTTGGCGGCAGGGTGTATCAGTCGGCACCTTGGCGGCGTTATATCAGTCGGCACCTCGGCGGCAAGGTATATCAGTCGGCACCTCGGCGGCAAGGTGTATCAGTCGGCACCTCGGCGGCGTTATATCAGTCGGCACCTTGGCGGCGTTATATCAGTCGGCACCTCGGCGGCAGGGTGTATCAGTCGGCACTTCGGCGGCAAGGTATATCAGTCGACACCTCGGCGGCAGGGTGTATCAGTTGGCTCATCGGCGGCGGGGTGTATCAGTCGGCACCATGGCGGCGTTATATCAGTCGGCACCTCGGCGGCGTTATATCAGTCGGCACCTCGGCGGCAGGGTGTATCAGTCGGCACTTCGGCGGCAAGGTATATTAGTCGGCACCTCGACGCCAGGGTGTATCAGTCGGCACCTCGGCGGCGTTATATCAGTCGGCACCTTGGCGGCAGGGTGTATCAGTCGGCACCTTGGCGGCTTTATATCAGTCGGCACCTTGGCGGCGTTGTATCAGTAGGTACCTCGGCGGTAGGGTGTATCAATCAGTCGGCACCTTGGCGGCGTTATATCAGTCGGCACCTCGACGCCAGGGTGTATCAGTCGGCACCTCGGCGGCGTTATATCAGTCGGCACGTCGGCGGCAGGGTGAATCAATCGGCACCTCGGCGGCAGGGTGTATCAGTCGGCACCTCGCCGGCGTTAATATCAGTCGGCACCTCGGCGGCAGGGTGTATCAGTCGGCACCTCGGCGGCGTTATATCAGTCGGCACCATGGCGGCGTTATATCAGTCGGCACCTCGGCGGCGTTATATCAGTCGGCACCTCGGCGGCAGGGTGTATCAGTCGGCACCTCGGCGGCGTTATATCAGTCGGCACCTTGGCGGCGTTATATCAGTCGGCACCTTGGCGTTATATCAGTCGGCACCTTGGCGGCGTTATATCAGTCGGCACCTCGGCGGCAGGGTGTATCAGTCGGCACCTTGGCGGCAAGGTGTATCAGTCGGCACCTTGGCGGCGTTATATCAGTCGGCACCTCGGGGGCGTTATATCAGTCGGCACCTTGGCGGCGTTATATCAGTCGGCACCTTGGCGGCGTTATATCAGTCGGAACCTTGGCGGCGTTATATCAGTCTACACCTTGGCGGCGTTATATCAGTCGGCACCTCGGCGGCGTTATATCAGTCGGCACCTTGGCGGCAGGGTGTATCAGTCGGCACCTTGGCGGCAGGGTGTATCAGTCGGCACCTTGGCGGCAGGGTGTATCAGTCGGCACCTCGGCGGCGTTATATCAGTCGGCACCTCGGCGGCGTTATATCAGTCGGCACCTTGGCGGCGTTATATCAGTCGGCACCTTGGCGGCGTTATATCAGTCGGCACCTCGGCGGCGTTATATCAGTCGGCACCTTGGCGGCGTTATATCAGTCGGCACCTTGGCGGCGTTATATCAGTCGGCACCTTGGCGGCGTTATATCAGTCGGCACCTTGGCGGCGTTATATCAGTCGGCACCTCGGCGGCAGGGTGTATCAGTCGGCACCTTGGCGGCGTGATATCAGTCGGCACCTCGGCGGCAGGGTATATCAGTCGGCACCTCGGCGGCGTTATATCAGTCGGCACCTCGGCGGCGTTATATCAGTCGGCACCTTGGCGGCGTTATATCAGTCGGCACCTCGGCGGCGTTATATCAGTCGGCACCTCGGCGGCAGGGTGTATCAGTCGGCACCTTGGCGGCAGGGTGTATCAGTCGGCACCTCGGCGGCGTTATATCAGTCGGCACCTCGGCGGCGTTATATCAGTCGGCACCTTGGCGGCGTTATATCAGTCGGCACCTTGGCGGCGTTATATCAGTCGGCACCTCGGCGGCAGGGTGTATCAGTCGGCACCTTGGCGGCAAGGTGTATCAGTCGGCACCTTGGCGGCGTTATATCAGTCGGCACCTCGGCGGCGTTATATCAGTCGGCACCTTGGCGGCGTTATATCAGTCGGCACCTTGGCGGTGTTATATCAGTCGGCACCTTGGCGGCGTTATATCAGTCGGCACCTTGGCGGCGTTATATCAGTCGGCACCTCGGCGGCGTTATATCAGTCGGCACCTCGGCGGCAGGGTGTATTAGTCGGCACCTTGGCGGCGTTATATCAGTCGGCACCTCGGCGGCAGGGTGTATCAGTCGGCACCTCGGCAGCGTTATATCAGTCGGCACCTTGGCGGCAGGGTGCATCAGTCGGCACCTCGGCGGCATGGTGCAACAGTCGGCACCTCGGCGGCAGGGTGAATCAGTCGGCACCTCGGCGGCGTTATATCAGTCGGCACCTCGGCGGCAGGTTGTATCAGTCGGCACCTTGGCGGCGTTATATCAGTCGGCACCTTGGCGGCGTTATATCAGTTGACACCTCGCGGGCGTTATATCAGTCGGCACCTCGGCGGCGTTATATCAGTCGGCACCTCGGTGGCAGGGTGTATCAGTCGGCACCTTGGCGGCGTTATATCAGTCGGCACTTTGGCGGCAGGGTGTATCAGTCGGCACCTTGGCGGCGTTATATCAGTCGGCACCTTGGCGGCGTTATATCAGTCGGCACCTCGGCGGCAGGGTGTATCAGTTGGCGGCGTTATATCAGTCGGCACCTTGGCGGCGTTATATCAGTCGGCACCTCGGTGGCAGGGTGTATCAGTCGGCACCTTGGCGGCGTTATATCAGTCGGCACCTTGGCGGCAGGGTGTATCAGTCGGCACCTTGGCGGCGTTATATCAGTCGGCACCTTGGCGGCAGGGTGTATCAGTCGGCACCTTGGCGGCGTTATATCAGTCGGCACCTTGGCGGCGTTATATCAGTCGGCACCTTGGCGGCGTTATATCAGTCGGCACCTCGGCGGCAGGGTGTATCAGTCGGCACCTCGGCGGCGTTATATCAGTCGGCACCTTGGCGGCGTTATATCAGTCAGCACCTTGGCGGCAGGGTGTATCAGTCGGCACCTTGGCGGCGTTATATCAGTCGGCACCTCGGCGGCAGGGTGTATCAGTCGGCACCTCGGCGGCGTTATATTAGTCGGCACCTCGGCGGCAGGGTGTATTAGTCGGCACCTCGGCGGCGTTATATCAGTCGGCACCTTGGCGGCGTTATATCAGTCGGCACCTCGGCGGCAGGGTGTATCAGTCGGCACCTTGGCGGCGTTATATCAGTCGGCACCTCGGCGGCAGGGTGTATCAGTCGGCACCTCGGCGGCGTTATATCAGCGGCACCTCGGCGGCAGGGTGTATCAGTCGGCACCTTGGCGGCAAGGTGTATCAGTCGGCACCTCGGCGGCGTTATATCAGTCGGCACCTTGGCGGCAGGGTGTATCAGTCGGCACCTTGGCGTTATATCAGTCGGCACCTTGGCGTTATATCAGTCGGCACCTCGGCGGCAGGGTGTATTAGTCGGCACCTTGGCGGCAGGGTGTATCAGTCGGCACCTTGGCGTTATATCGGTCGGCATCTTGGCGGCTTTATATCAGTCGGCACCTCGACGGCGTTATATTAGTCGGCACCTTGGCGGCAGGGTGTATCAGTCGGCACCTTGGCGTTATATCGGTCGGCATATTGGCGGCTTTATATCAGTCGGCACCTCGGCGGCGTTATATTAGTCGGCACCTTGGCGGCGTTATATCACTCGGCACCTTGGCGGCGTTATATCAGTCGGCACCTTGGCGGCGTTATATCAGTCGGCACCTTGGCGGCGTTATATCAGTCGGCACCTCGGCGGCGTTATATCAGTCGGCACCTCGGCGGCAGGGTGTATCAGTCGGCACTTCGGCGGCAAGGTATATCAGTCGGCACCTCGGCGGCAGGGTGTATCAGTTGGCTCATCGGCGGCAGGGTGTATCAGTCGGCACCATGGCGGCGTTATTTCAGTCGGCACCTCGGCGGCGTTATATCAGTCGGCACCTCGGCGGCAGGGCGTATCAGTCGGCACTTCAGCGGCAAGGTATATCAGTCGGCACCTCGACGCCAGGGTGTATCAGTCGGCACCTCGGCGGCGTTATATCAGTCGGCACCTTGGCGGCAGGGTGTATCAGTCGGCACCTTGGCGGCGTTATATCAGTCGGCACCTTGGCGGCGTTATATCAGTCGGTACCTCAGCGGTAGGGTGTATCAATCAGTCGGCACCTTGGCGGCGTTATATCAGTCGGCACCTCGACGCCAGGGTGTATCAGTTGGCACCTCGGCGGCGATATATCAGTCGGCACCTCGGCGGCAGGGTGAATCAATCGGGACCTCGGCGGCAGGGTGTATCAGTCGGCACCTCGGCGGCGTTAATATCAGTCGGCACCTCGGCGGCAGGGTGTATCAGTTGGCTCATCGGCGGCAGGGTGTATCAGTCGGCACCTTGGCGGCGTTATATCAGTCGGCACCTCGGCGGCAGGGTGTATCAGTCGGCACCTCGGCGGCGTTATATCAGTCGGCACCATGGCGGCGTTATATCAGTCGGCACCTCGGCGGCGTTATATCAGTCGGCACCTCGGCGGCAGGGTGTATCAGTCGTCTCCTCGGCGGCGTTATATCAGTCGGCACCTTGGCGGCGTTATATCAGTCGGCACCTTGGCGTTATATCAGTCGGCACCTTGGCGGCGTTATATCAGTCGGCACCTTGGCGGCAGGGTGTATCAGTCGGCACCTTGGCGGCAAGGTGTATCAGTCGGCACCTTGGCGGCGTTATATCAGTCGGCACCTCGGCGGCGTTATATCAGTCGGCACCTTGGCGGCGTTATATCAGTCGGCACCTTGGCGGCGTTATATCAGTCGGCACCTTGGCGGCGTTATATCAGTCGGCACCTTGGCGACGTTATATCAGTCGGCACCTCGGCGGCGTTATATCAGTCGGCACCTTGGCGGCAGGGTGTATCAGTCGGCACCTTGGCGGCAGGGTGCATCAGCCGGCACCTCGGCGGTGTTATATCAGTCGGCACCTCGGCGGCGTTATATCAGTCGGCACCTTGGCGGCGTTATATCAGTCGGCACCTCGGCGGCAGGGTGTATCAGTCGGCACCTTGGCGGCAAGGTGTATCAGTCGGCACCTTGGCGGCGTTATATCAGTCGGCACCTCGGCGGCGTTATATCAGTCGGCACCTTGGCGGCGTTATATCAGTCGGCACCCTGGCGGCGTTATATCAGTCGGCACCTTGGCGGCGTTATATCAGTCGGCACCTTGGCGGCGTTATATCAGTCGGCACCTCGGCGGCGTTATATCAGTCGGCACCTCGGCGGCAGGGTGTATCAGTCGGCACCTTGGCGGCGTTATATCAGTCGGCACCTCGGCGGCAGGGTGTATCAGTCGGCACCTTGGCGGCGTTATATCAGTCGGCACCTCGGCGGCGTTATATCAGTCGGCACCTCGGCGGCAGGGTGTATCAGTCGGCACCTTGGCGGCGTTATATCAGTCGGCACCTCGGCGGCACCTCGGCGGCGTCGGCACCTCGGCGGCAGGGTGTATCAGTCGGCACCTTGGCGGCAGGGTGTATCAGTCGGCACCTCGGCGGCGTTATATCAGTCGGCACCTCCGCGGCGTTATATCAGTCGGCACCTTGGCGGCGTTATATCAGTCGGCACCTTGGCGGCGTTATATCAGTCGGCACCTCGGCGGCAGGGTGTATCAGTCGGCACCTTGGCGGCGTTATATCAGTCGGCACCTTGGCGGCAGGGTGTATCAGTCGGCACCTTGGCGGCGTTATATCAGTCGGCACCTTGGCGGCGTTATATCAGTCGGCACCTCGGCGGCAGGGTGTATCAGTCGGCACCTTGGCGGCAAGGTGTATCAGTCGGCACCTTGGCGGCGTTATATCAGTCGGCACCTCGGGGGCGTTATATCAGTCGGCACCTTGGCGGCGTTATATCAGTCGGCACCTTGGCGGCGTTATATCAGTCGGCACCTTGGCGGCGTTATATCAGTCTACACCTTGGCGGCGTTATATCAGTCGGCACCTCGGCGCCGTTATATCAGTCGGCACCTTGGCGGCAGGGTGTATCAGTCGGCACCTTGGCGGCAGGGTGTATCAGTCGGCACCTCGGCGGCGTTATATCAGTCGGCACCTCGGCGGCGTTATATCAGTCGGCACCTTGGCGGCGTTATATCAGTCGGCACCTTGGCGGCGTTATATCAGTCGGCACCTCGGCGGCGTTATATCAGTCGGCACCTTGGCGGCGTTATATCAGTCGGCACCTTGGCGGCGTTATATCAGTCGGCACCTTGGCGGCGTTGTATCAGTCGGCACCTTGGCGGCGTTATATCAGTCGGCACCTCGGCGGCAGGGTGTATCAGTTGGCTCATCGGCGGCGGGGTGTATCAGTCGGCACCATGGCGGCGTTATATCAGTCGGCACCTCGGCGGCGTTATATCAGTCGGCACCTCGGCGGCAGGGTGTATCAGTCGGCACTTCGGCGGCAAGGTATATTAGTCGGCACCTCGACGCCAGGGTGTATCAGTCGGCACCTCGGCGGCGTTATATCAGTCGGCACCTTGGCGGCAGGGTGTATCAGTCGGCACCTTGGCGGCGTTATATCAGTCGGCACCTTGGCGGCGTTGTATCAGTAGGTACCTCGGCGGCAGGGTGTATCAGTCGGCACCTTGGCGGCGTTAATATCAGTCGGCACCTCGGCGGCAGGGTGTATCAGTCGGCACCTCGGCGGCGTTATATCAGTCGGCACCATGGCGGCGTTATATCAGTCGGCACCTCGGCGGCGTTATATCAGTCGGCACCTCGGCGGCAGGGTGTATCAGTCGGCACCTCGGCGGCGTTATATCAGTCGGCACCTTGGCGGCGTTATATCAGTCGGCACCTTGGCGTTATATCAGTCGGCACCTTGGCGGCGTTATATCAGTCGGCACCTCGGCGGCAGGGTGTATCAGTCGGCACCTTGGCGGCAAGGTGTATCAGTCGGCACCTTGGCGGCGTTATATCAGTCGGCACCTCGGGCGCGTTATATCAGTCGGCACCTTGGCGGCGTTATATCAGTCGGCACCTTGGCGGCGTTATATCAGTCGGCACCTTGGCGGCGTTATATCAGTCTACACCTTGGCGGCGTTATATCAGTCGGCACCTCGGCGGCGTTATATCAGTCGGCACCTTGGCGGCAGGGTGTATCAGTCGGCACCTCGGCGGCGTTATATCAGTCGGCACCTCGGCGGCGTTATATCAGTCGGCACCTTGGCGGCGTTATATCAGTCGGCACCTCGGCGGCGTTATATCAGTCGGCACCTTGGCGGCGTTATATCAGTCGGCACCTTGGCGGCGTTATATCAGTCGGCACCTTGGCGGCGTTATATCAGTCGGCACCTTGGCGGCGTTATATCAGTCGGCACCTCGGCGGCAGGGTGTATCAGTCGGCACCTTGGCGGCGTTATATCAGTCGGCACCTCGGCGGCAGGGTGTATCAGTCGGCACCTCGGCGGCGTTATATCAGTCGGCACCTCGGCGGCGTTATATCAGTCGGCACCTTGGCGGCGTTATATCAGTCGGCACCTCGGCGGCGTTATATCAGTCGGCACCTCGGCGGCAGGGTGTATCAGTCGGCACCTTGGCGGCAGGGTGTATCAGTCGGCACCTCGGCGGCGTTATATCAGTCGGCACCTCGGCGGCGTTATATCAGTCGGCACCTTGGCGGCGTTATATCAGTCGGCACCTTGGCGGCGTTATATCAGTCGGCACCTCGGCGGCAGGGTGTATCAGTCGGCACCTTGGCGGCAAGGTGTATCAGTCGGCACCTTGGCGGCGTTATATCAGTCGGCACCTCGGCGGCGTTATATCAGTCGGCACCTTGGCGGCGTTATATCAGTGGGCACCTTGGCGGTGTTATATCAGTCGGCACCTTGGCGGCGTTATATCAGTCGGCACCTTGGCGGCGTTATATCAGTCGGCACCTTGGCGGCAGGGTATATCAGTCGGCACCTTGGCGGCGTTATATCAGTCGGCACCTTGGCGGCAGGGTGTATCAGTCGGCACCTTGGCGGCGTTATATCAGTCGGCACCTTGGCGGCGTTATATCAGTCGGCACCTCGGCGGCAGGGTGTATCAGTTGGCACCTTGGCGGCGTTATATCAGTCGGCACCTTGGCGGCGTTATATCAGTCGGCACCTCGGTGGCAGGGTGTATCAGTCGGCACCTTGGCGGCGTTATATCAGTCGGCACCTTGGCGGCAGGGTGTATCAGTCGGCACCTTGGCGGCGTTATATCAGTCGGCACCTTGGCGGCAGGGTGTATCAGTCGGCACCTTTGCGGCGTTATATCAGTCGGTACCTTGGCGGCGTTATATCAGTCGGCACCTTGGCGGCGTTATATCAGTCGGCACCTCGGCGGCAGGGTGTATCAGTCGGCACCTCGGCGGCGTTATATCAGTCGGCACCTTGGCGGCGTTATATCAGTCAGCACCTTGGCGGCAAGGTGTATCAGTCGGCACCTTGGCGGCGTTATATCAGTCGGCACCTCGGCGGCAGGGTGTATCAGTCGGCACCTCGGCGGCGTTATATCAGTCGGCACCTCGGCGGCAGGGTGTATTAGTCGGCACCTCGGCGGCGTTATATCAGTCGGCACCTTGGCGGCGTTATATCAGTCGGCACCTCGGCGGCAGGGTGTATCAGTCGGCACCTCGGCGGCGTTATATCAGTCGGCACCTCGGCGGCGTTATATCTGTCGGCACCTTGGCGGCGTTATATCAGTCGGCACCTCGACGCCAGGGTGTATCAGTCGGCACCTCGGCGGCGTTATATCAGTCGGCACCTTGGCGGCAGGGTGTATCAGTCGGCACCTTGGCGGCGTTATATCAGTCGGCACCTTGGCGGCGTTATATCAGTCGGTACCTCGGCGGTAGGGTGTATCAATCAGTCGGCACCTTGGCGGCGTTATATCAGTCGGCACCTTGGCGGCAGGGTGTATCAGTCGGCACCTCGGCGGCGTTATATCAGTCGGCACCTTGGCGGCAGGTGTATCAGTCGGCACCTTGGCGGCAGGGTGTATCAGTTGGCACCTTGTAGGCGTTATATCAGTCGGCACCTCGGCGGCAGGGTGTATCAGTTGGCTCATCGGCGGCAGGGTGTATCAGTCGGCACCTTGGCGTCGTTATATCAGTCGGCACCTTGGCGGCGTTATATCAGTCGGCACCTCGGCGGCGTTATATCAGTCGGCACCTCGGCGGCAAAGTATATCAGTCGGCACCTCGGCGACAGGGTGAATCAATCGGCACCTTGGCGGCAGGGTGTATCAGTTGGCACCTTGGCGGCGTTATATCACTCGGCACCTTGGCGGCAGGGTGTATCAGTCGGCACCTTGGCGGCGTTATATCAGTCGGCACCTCGGCGGCAAGGTATATCAGTCGGCACCTCGGCGGCAAGGTGTATCAGTCGGCACCTCGGCGGCGTTATATCAGTCGGCACCTTGGCGGCGTTATATCAGTCGGCACCTCGGCGGCAGGGTGTATCAGTCGGCACTTCGGCGGCAAGGTATATCAGTCGACACCTCGGCGGCAGGGTGTATCAGTTGGCTCATCGGCGGCGGGGTGTATCAGTCGGCACCATGGCGGCGTTATATCAGTCGGCACCTCGGCGGCGTTATATCAGTCGGCACCTCGGCGGCAGGGTGTATCAGTCGGCACTTCGGCGGCAAGGTATATTAGTCGGCACCTCGACGCCAGGGTGTATCAGTCGGCACCTCGGCGGCGTTATATCAGTCGGCACCTTGGCGGCAGGGTGTATCAGTCGGCACCTTGGCGGCGTTATATCAGTCGGCACCTTGGCGGCGTTGTATCAGTAGGTACCTCGGCGGTAGGGTGTATCAATCAGTCGGCACCTTGGCGGCGTTATATCAGTCGGCACCTCGACGCCAGGGTGTATCAGTCGGCACCTCGGCGGCGTTATATCAGTCGGCACGTCGGCGGCAGGGTGAATCAATCGGCACCTCGGCGGCAGGGTGTATCAGTCGGCACCTCGGCGGCGTTAATATCAGTCGGCACCTCGGCGGCAGGGTGTATCAGTCGGCACCTCGGCGGCGTTATATCAGTCGGCACCATGGCGGCGTTATATCAGTCGGCACCTCGGCGGCGTTATATCAGTCGGCACCTCGGCGGCAGGGTGTATCAGTCGGCACCTCGGCGGCGTTATATCAGTCGGCACCTTGGCGGCGTTATATCAGTCGGCACCTTGGCGTTATATCAGTCGGCACCTTGGCGGCGTTATATCAGTCGTCACCTCGGCGGCAGGGTGTATCAGTCGGCACCTTGGCGGCAAGGTGTATCAGTCGGCACCTTGGCGGCGTTATATCAGTCGGCACCTCGGGGGCGTTATATCAGTCGGCACCTTGGCGGCGTTATATCAGTCGGCACCTTGGCGGCGTTATATCAGTCGGAACCTTGGCGGCGTTATATCAGTCTACACCTTGGCGGCGTTATATCAGTCGGCACCTCGGCGGCGTTATATCAGTCGGCACCTTGGCGGCAGGGTGTATCAGTCGGCACCTTGGCGGCAGGGTGTATCAGTCGGCACCTCGGCGGCGTTATATCAGTCGGCACCTCGGCGGCGTTATATCAGTCGGCACCTTGGCGGCGTTATATCAGTCGGCACCTTGGCGGCGTTATATCAGTCGGCACCTCGGCGGCGTTATATCAGTCGGCACCTTGGCGGCGTTATATCAGTCGGCACCTTGGCGGCGTTATATCAGTCGGCACCTTGGCGGCGTTATATCAGTCGGCACCTTGGCGGCGTTATATCAGTCGGCACCTCGGCGGCAGGGTGTATCAGTCGGCACCTTGGCGGCGTTATATCAGTCGGCACCTCGGCGGCAGGGTATATCAGTCGGCACCTCGGCGGCGTTATATCAGTCGGCACCTCGGCGGCGTTATATCAGTCGGCACCTTGGCGGCGTTATATCAGTCGGCACCTCGGCGGCGTTATATCAGTCGGCACCTCGGCGGCAGGGTGTATCAGTCGGCACCTTGGCGGCAGGGTGTATCAGTCGGCACCTCGGCGGCGTTATATCAGTCGGCACCTCGGCGGCGTTATATCAGTCGGCACCTCGGCGGCGTTATATCAGTCGGCACCTTGGCGGCGTTATATCAGTCGGCACCTCGGCGGCAGGGTGTATCAGTCGGCACCTTGGCGGCAAGGTGTATCAGTCGGCACCTTGGCGGCGTTATATCAGTCGGCACCTCGGCGGCGTTATATCAGTCGGCACCTTGGCGGCGTTATATCAGTCGGCACCTTGGCGGTGTTATATCAGTCGGCACCTTGGCGGCGTTATATCAGTCGGCACCTTGGCGGCGTTATATCAGTCGGCACCTCGGCGGCGTTATATCAGTCGGCACCTCGGCGGCAGGGTGTATTAGTCGGCACCTTGGCGGCGTTATATCAGTCGGCACCTCGGCGGCAGGGTGTATCAGTCGGCACCTCGGCAGCGTTATATCAGTCGGCACCTTGGCGGCAGGGTGCATCAGTCGGCACCTCGGCGGCATGGTGCATCAGTCGGCACCTCGGCGGCAGGGTGAATCAGTCGGCACCTCGGCGGCGTTATATCAGTCGGCACCTCGGCGGCAGGTTGTATCAGTCGGCACCTTGGCGGCGTTATATCAGTCGGCACCTTGGCGGCGTTATATCAGTTGACACCTCGCGGGCGTTATATCAGTCGGCACCTCGGCGGCGTTATATCAGTCGGCACCTCGGTGGCAGGGTGTATCAGTCGGCACCTTGGCGGCGTTATATCAGTCGGCACCTTCGCGGCAGGGTGTATCAGTCGGCACCTTGGCGGCGTTATATCAGTCGGCACCTTGGCGGCGTTATATCAGTCGGCACCTCGGCGGCAGGGTGTATCAGTTGGCGGCGTTATATCAGTCGGCACCTTGGCGGCGTTATATCAGTCGGCACCTCGGTGGCAGGGTGTATCAGTCGGCACCTTGGCGGCGTTATATCAGTCGGCACCTTGGCGGCAGGGTGTATCAGTCGGCACCTTGGCGGCGTTATATCAGTCGGCACCTTGGCGGCAGGGTGTATCAGTCGGCACCTTGGCGGCGTTATATCAGTCGGCACCTTGGCGGCGTTATATCAGTCGGCACCTTGGCGGCATTATATCAGTCGGCACCTCGGCGGCAGGGTGTATCAGTCGGCACCTCGGCGGCGTTATATCAGTCGGCACCTTGGCGGCGTTATATCAGTCAGCACCTTGGCGGCAGGGTGTATCAGTCGGCACCTTGGCGGCGTTATATCAGTCGGCACCTCGGCGGCAGGGTGTATCAGTCGGCACCTCGGCGGCGTTATATTAGTCGGCACCTCGGCGGCAGGGTGTATTAGTCGGCACCTCGGCGGCGTTATATCAGTCGGCACCTTGGCGGCGTTATATCAGTCGGCACCTCGGCGGCAGGGTGTATCAGTCGGCACCTTGGCGGCGTTATATCAGTCGGCACCTCGGCGGCAGGGTGTATCAGTCGGCACCTCGGCGGCGTTATATCAGCGGCACCTCGGCGGCAGGGTGTATCAGTCGGCACCTTGGCGGCAAGGTGTATCAGTCGGCACCTCGGCGGCGTTATATCAGTCGGCACCTTGGCGGCAGGGTGTATCAGTCGGCACCTTGGCGTTATATCAGTCGGCACCTTGGCGTTATATCAGTCGGCACCTCGGCGGCAGGGTGTATTAGTCGGCACCTTGGCGGCAGGGTGTATCAGTCGGCACCTTGGCGTTATATCGGTCGGCATCTTGGCGGCTTTATATCAGTCGGCACCTCGGCGGCGTTATATTAGTCGGCACCTTGGCGGCAGGGTGTATCAGTCGGCACCTTGGCGTTATATCGGTCGGCATATTGGCGGCTTTATATCAGTCGGCACCTCGGCGGCGTTATATTAGTCGGCACCTTGGCGGCGTTATATCACTCGGCACCTTGGCGGCGTTATATCAGTCGGCACCTTGGCGGCGTTATATCAGTCGGCACCTTGGCGGCGTTATATCAGTCGGCACCTCGGCGGCGTTATATCAGTCGGCACCTCGGCGGCAGGGTGTATCAGTCGGCACTTCGGCGGCAAGGTATATCAGTCGGCACCTCGGCGGCAGGGTGTATCAGTTGGCTCATCGGCGGCAGGGTGTATCAGTCGGCACCATGGCGGCGTTATATCAGTCGGCACCTCGGCGGCGTTATATCAGTCGGCACCTCGGCGGCAGGGCGTATCAGTCGGCACTTCAGCGGCAAGGTATATCAGTCGGCACCTCGACGCCAGGGTGTATCAGTCGGCACCTCGGCGGCGTTATATCAGTCGGCACCTTGGCGGCAGGGTGTATCAGTCGGCACCTTGGCGGCGTTATATCAGTCGGCACCTTGGCGGCGTTATATCAGTCGGTACCTCAGCGGTAGGGTGTATCAATCAGTCGGCACCTTGGCGGCGTTATATCAGTCGGCACCTCGACGCCAGGGTGTATCAGTTGGCACCTCGGCGGCGATATATCAGTCGGCACCTCGGCGGCAGGGTGAATCAATCGGGACCTCGGCGGCAGGGTGTATCAGTCGGCACCTCGGCGGCGTTAATATCAGTCGGCACCTCGGCGGCAGGGTGTATCAGTTGGCTCATCGGCGGCAGGGTGTATCAGTCGGCACCTTGGCGGCGTTATATCAGTCGGCACCTCGGCGGCAGGGTGTATCAGTCGGCACCTCGGCGGCGTTATATCAGTCGGCACCATGGCGGCGTTATATCAGTCGGCACCTCGGCGGCGTTATATCAGTCGGCACCTCGGCGGCAGGGTGTATCAGTCGTCTCCTCGGCGGCGTTATATCAGTCGGCACCTTGGCGGCGTTATATCAGTCGGCACCTTGGCGTTATATCAGTCGGCACCTTGGCGGCGTTATATCAGTCGGCACCTTGGCGGCAGGGTGTATCAGTCGGCACCTTGGCGGCAAGGTGTATCAGTCGGCACCTTGGCGGCGTTATATCAGTCGGCACCTCGGCGGCGTTATATCAGTCGGCACCTTGGCGGCGTTATATCAGTCGGCACCTTGTCGGCGTTATATCAGTCGGCACCTTGGCGGCGTTATATCAGTCGGCACCTTGGCGACGTTATATCAGTCGGCACCTCGGCGGCGTTATATCAGTCGGCACCTTGGCGGCAGGGTGTATCAGTCGGCACCTTGGCGGCAGGGTGCATCAGCCGGCACCTCGGCGGTGTTATATCAGTCGGCACCTCGGCGGCGTTATATCAGTCGGCACCTTGGCGGCGTTATATCAGTCGGCACCTCGGCGGCAGGGTGTATCAGTCGGCACCTTGGCGGCAAGGTGTATCAGTCGGCACCTTGGCGGCGTTATATCAGTCGGCACCTCGGCGGCGTTATATCAGTCGGCACCTTGGCGGCGTTATATCAGTCGGCACCCTGGCGGTGTTATATCAGTCGGCACCTTGGCGGCGTTATATCAGTCGGCACCTTGGCGGCGTTATATCAGTCGGCACCTCGGCGGCGTTATATCAGTCGGCACCTCGGCGGCAGGGTGTATCAGTCGGCACCTTGGCGGCGTTATATCAGTCGGCACCTCGGCGGCAGGGTGTATCAGTCGGCACCTTGGCGGCGTTATATCAGTCGGCACCTCGGCGGCGTTATATCAGTCGGCACCTCGGCGGCAGGGTGTATCAGTCGGCACCTTGGCGGCGTTATATCAGTCGGCACCTCGGCGGCACCTCGGCGGCGTCGGCACCTCGGCGGCAGGGTGTATCAGTCGGCACCTTGGCGGCAGGGTGTATCAGTCGGCACCTCGGCGGCGTTATATCAGTCGGCACCTCCGCGGCGTTATATCAGTCGGCACCTTGGCGGCGTTATATCAGTCGGCACCTTGGCGGCGTTATATCAGTCGGCACCTCGGCGGCAGGGTGTATCAGTCGGCACCTTGGCGGCAAGGTGTATCAGTCGGCACCTTGGCGGCGTTATATCAGTCGGCACCTCGGCGGCGTTATATCAGTCGGCACCTTGGCGGCGTTATATCAGTCGGCACCTTGGCGGCGTTATATCAGTCGGCACCTTGGCGGCGTTATATCAGTCGGCACCTTGGCGGCGTTATATCAGTCGGCACCTCGGCGGCGTTATATCAGTCGGCACCTCGGCGGCAGGGTGTATTAGTCGGCACCTTGGCGGCGTTATATCAGTCGGCACCTCGGCGGCAGGGTGTATCAGTCGGCACCTCGGCGGCGTTATATCAGTCGGCACCTTGGCGGCAGGGTGTATCAGTCGGCACCTCGGCGGCATGGTGCATCAGTCGGCACCTCGGCGGCAGGGTGAATCAGTCGGCACCTCGGCGGCGTTATATCAGTCGGCACCTCGGCGGCAGGTTGTATCAGTCGGCACCTTGGCGGCGTTATATCAGTCGGCACCTTGGCGGCGTTATATCAGTCGACACCTCGCGGGCGTTATATCAGTCGGCACCTCGGCGGCCTTATATCAGTCGGCACCTCGGTGGCAGGGTGTATCAGTCGGCACCTTGGCGGCGTTATATCAGTTGGCACCTTGGCGGCGTTATATCAGTCGGCACCTCGGTGGCAGGGTGTATCAGTCGGCACCTTGGCGGCGTTATATCAGTCGGCACCTTGGCGGCAGGGTGTATCAGTCGGCACCTTGGCGGCGTTATATCAGTCGGCACCTTGGCGGAGTTATATCAGTCGGCACCTCGGCGGCAGGGTGTATCAGTTGGCGGCGTTATATCAGTCGGCACCTTGGCGGCGTTATATCAGTCGGCACCTCGGTGGCAGGGTGTATCAGTCGGCACCTTGGCGGCGTTATATCAGTCGGCACCTTGGCGGCAGGGTGTATCAGTCGGCACCTTGGCGGCGTTATATCAGTCGGCACCTTGGCGGCAGGGTGTATCAGTCGGCAACTTGGCGGCGTTATATCAGTCGGCACCTTGGCGGCGTTATATCAGTCGGCACCTCGGCGGCAGGGTGTATCAGTCGGCACCTCGGCGGCGTTATATCAGTCGGCACCTTGGCGGCGTTATATCAGTCAGCACCTTGGCGGCAGGGTGTATCAGTCGGCACCTTGGCAGCGTTATATCAGTCGGCACCTCGGCGGCAGGGTGTATCAGTCGGCACCTCGGCGGCAGGGTGTATCAGTCGGCACCTCGGCGGCGTTATATTAGTCGGCACCTCGGCGGCAGGGTGTATTAGTCGGCACCTCGGCGGCGTTATATCAGTCGGCACCTTGGCGGCGTTATATCAGTCGGCACCTCGGCGGCAGGGTGTATCAGTCGGCACCTTGGCGGCGTTATATCAGTCGGCACCTCGGCGGCAGGGTGTATCAGTCGGCACCTCGGCGGCGTTATATCAGCGGCACCTCGGCGGCAGGGTGTATCAGTCGGCACCTTGGCGGCAAGGTGTATCAGTCGGCACCTCGGCGGCGTTATATCAGTCGGCACCTTGGCGGCAGGGTGTATCAGTCGGCACCTTGGCGTTATATCAGTCGGCACCTTGGCGTTATATCAGTCGGCACCTCGGCGGCAGGGTGTATTAGTCGGCACCTTGGCGGCAGGGTGTATCAGTCGGCTCCTTGGCGTTATATCGGTCGGCATCTTGGCGGCTTTATATCAGTCGGCACCTCGGCGGCGTTATATTAGTCGGCACCTTGGCGGCAGGGTGTATCAGTCGGCACCTTGGCGTTATATCGGTCGGCATATTGGCGGCTTTATATCAGTCGGCACCTCGGCGGCGTTATATTAGTCGGCACCTTGGCGGCGTTATATCACTCGGCACCTCGGCGGCAGGGTGTATCAGTCGGCACCTTGGCGGCGTTATATCAGTCGGCACCTCGGCGGCAGGGTGTATCAGTCGGCACCTTGGCGGCGTTATATCAGTCGGCACCTCGGCGGCGTTATATCAGTCGGCACCTTGGCGGCGTTATATCAGTCTACACCTTGGCGGCGTTATATCAGTCGGCACCTCGGCGGCAGGGTGTATCAGTCGGCACCTCGGCGGCGTTATATCAGTCGGCAACTCGGCGGCGTTATATCAGTCGGCACCTTGGCGGCGTTATATCAGTCGGCACCTCGGCGGCGTTATATCAGTCGGCACCTCGGCGGCAGGGTGTATCAGTCGGCACCTTGGCGGCAGGGTGTATCAGTCGGCACCTCGGCGGCGTTATATCAGTCGGCACCTCCGCGGCGTTATATCAGTCGGCACCTTGGCGGCGTTATATCAGTCGGCACCTTGGCGGCGTTATATCGGTCGGCACCTCGGCGGCAGGGTGTATCAGTCGGCACCTTGGCGGCAAGGTGTATCAGTCGGCACCTTGGCGGCGTTATATCAGTCGGCACCTCGGCGGCGTTATATCAGTCGGCACCTCGGCGGCAGGGTGTATCAGTCGTCTCCTCGGCGGCGTTATATCAGTCGGCACCTTGGCGGCGTTATATCAGTCGGCACCTTGGCGTTATATCAGTCGGCACCTTGGCGGCGTTATATCAGTCGGCACCTTGGCGGCAGGGTGTATCAGTCGGCACCTTGGCGGCAAGGTGTATCAGTCGGCACCTTGGCGGCGTTACATCAGTCGGCACCTCGGCGGCGTTATATCAGTCGGCACCTTGGCGGCGTTATATCAGTCGGCACCTTGGCGGCGTTATATCAGTCGGCACCTTGGCGGCGTTATATCAGTCGGCACCTTGGCGACGTTATATCAGTCGGCACCTCGGCGGCGTTATATCAGTCGGCACCTTGGCGGCAGGGTGTATCAGTCGGCACCTTGGCGGCAGGGTGCATCAGTCGGCACCTCGGCGGTGTTATATCAGTCGGCACCTCGGCGGCATTATATCAGTCGGCACCTTGGCGGCGTTATATCAGTCGGCACCTCGGCGGCAGGGTGTATCAGTCGGCACCTTGGCGGCGTTATATCAGTCGGCACCTTGGCGGCAGGGTGTATCAGTCGGCACCTTGGCGGCGTTATATCAGTCGGCACCTTGGCGGCGTTATATCAGTCGGCACCTTGGCGGCGTTATATCAGTCGGCACCTCGGCGGCAGGGTGTATCAGTCGGCACCTCGGCGGCGTTATATCAGTCGGCACCTTGGCGGCGTTATATCAGTCAGCACCTTGGCGGCAGGGTGTATCAGTCGGCACCTTGGCGGCGTTATATCAGTCGGCACCTCGGCGGCAGGGTGTATCAGTCGGCACCTCGGCGGCGTTATATTAGTCGGCACCTCGGCGGCAGGGTGTATTAGTCGGCACCTCGGCGGCGTTATATCAGTCGGCACCTTGGCGGCGTTATATCAGTCGGCACCTCGGCGGCAGGGTGTATCAGTCGGCACCTTGGCGGCGTTATATCAGTCGGCACCTCGGCGGCAGGGTGTATCAGTCGGCACCTCGGCGGCGTTATATCAGCGGCACCTCGGCGGCAGGGTGTATCAGTCGGCACCTTGGCGGCAAGGTGTATCAGTCGGCACCTCGGCGGCATTATATCAGTCGGCACCTTGGCGGCAGGGTGTATCAGTCGGCACCTTGGCGTTATATCAGTCGGCACCTTGGCGTTATATCAGTCGGCACCTCGGCGGCAGGGTGTATTAGTCGGCACCTTGGCGGCAGGGTGTATCAGTCGGCACCTTGGCGTTATATCGGTCGGCATCTTGGCGGCTTTATATCAGTCGGCACCTCGGCGGCGTTATATTAGTCGGCACCTTGGCGGCAGGGTGTATCAGTCGGCACCTTGGCGTTATATCGGTCGGCATATTGGCGGCTTTATATCAGTCGGCACCTCGGCGGCGTTATATTAGTCGGCACCTTGGCGGCGTTATATCACTCGGCACCTTGGCGGCGTTATATCAGTCGGCACCTTGGCGGCGTTATATCAGTCGGCACCTTGGCGGCGTTATATCAGTCGGCACCTCGGCGGCGTTATATCAGTCGGCACCTCGGCGGCAGGGTGTATCAGTCGGCACTTCGGCGGCAAGGTATATCAGTCGGCACCTCGGCGGCAGGGTGTATCAGTTGGCTCATCGGCGGCAGGGTGTATCAGTCGGCACCATGGCGGCGTTATATCAGTCGGCACCTCGGCGGCGTTATATCAGTCGGCACCTCGGCGGCAGGGCGTATCAGTCGGCACTTCAGCGGCAAGGTATATCAGTCGGCACCTCGACGCCAGGGTGTATCAGTCGGCACCTCGGCGGCGTTATATCAGTCGGCACCTTGGCGGCAGGGTGTATCAGTCGGCACCTTGGCGGCGTTATATCAGTCGGCACCTTGGCGGCGTTATATCAGTCGGTACCTCAGCGGTAGGGTGTATCAATCAGTCGGCACCTTGGCGGCGTTATATCAGTCGGCACCTCGACGCCAGGGTGTATCAGTTGGCACCTCGGCGGCGATATATCAGTCGGCACCTCGGCGGCAGGGTGAATCAATCGGGACCTCGGCGGCAGGGTGTATCAGTCGGCACCTCGGCGGCAGGGTGTATCAGTTGGCTCATCGGCGGCAGGGTGTATCAGTCGGCACCTTGGCGGCGTTATATCAGTCGGCACCTCGGCGGCAGGGTGTATCAGTCGGCACCTCGGCGGCGTTATATCAGTCGGCACCATGGCGGCGTTATATCAGTCGGCACCTCGGCTGCGTTATATCAGTCGGCACCTCGGCGGCAGGGTGTATCAGTCGTCTCCTCGGCGGCGTTATATCAGTCGGCACCTTGGCGGCGTTATATCAGTCGGCACCTTGGCGTTATATCAGTCGGCACCTTGGCGGCGTTATATCAGTCGGCACCTTGGCGGCAGGGTGTATCAGTCGGCACCTTGGCGGCAAGGTGTATCAGTCGGCACCTTGGCGGCGTTATATCAGTCGGCACCTCGGCGGCGTTATATCAGTCGGCACCTTGGCGGCGTTATATCAGTCGGCACCTTGGCGGCGTTATATCAGTCGGCACCTTGGCGGCGTTATATCAGTCGGCACCTTGGCGACGTTATATCAGTCGGCACCTCGGCGGCGTTATATCAGTCGGCACCTTGGCGGCAGGGTGTATCAGTCGGCACCTTGGCGGCAGGGTGCATCAGCCGGCACCTCGGCGGTGTTATATCAGTCGGCACCTCGGCGGCGTTATATCAGTCGGCACCTTGGCGGCGTTATATCAGTCGGCACCTCGGCGGCAGGGTGTATCAGTCGGCACCTTGGCGGCAAGGTGTATCAGTCGGCACCTTGGCGGCGTTATATCAGTCGGCACCTCGGCGGCGTTATATCAGTCGGCACCTTGGCGGCGTTATATCAGTCGGCACCCTGGCGGTGTTATATCAGTCGGCACCTTGGCGGCGTTATATCAGTCGGCACCTTGGCGGCGTTATATCAGTCGGCACCTCGGCGGCGTTATATCAGTCGGCACCTCGGCGGCAGGGTGTATCAGTCGGCACCTTGGCGGCGTTATATCAGTCGGCACCTCGGCGGCAGGGTGTATCAGTCGGCACCTTGGCGGCGTTATATCAGTCGGCACCTCGGCGGCGTTATATCAGTCGGCACCTCGGCGGCAGGGTGTATCAGTCGGCACCTTGGCGGCGTTATATCAGTCGGCACCTCGGCGGCACCTCGGCGGCGTCGGCACCTCGGCGGCAGGGTGTATCAGTCGGCACCTTGGCGGCAGGGTGTATCAGTCGGCACCTCCGCGGCGTTATATCAGTCGGCACCTCCGCGGCGTTATATCAGTCGGCACCTTGGCGGCGTTATATCAGTCGGCACCTTGGCGGCGTTATATCAGTCGGCACCTCGGCGGCAGGGTGTATCAGTCGGCACCTTGGCGGCAAGGTGTATCAGTCGGCACCTTGGCGGCGTTATATCAGTCGGCACCTCGGCGGCGTTATATCAGTCGGCACCTTGGCGGCGTTATATCAGTCGGCACCTTGGCGGCGTTATATCAGTCGGCACCTTGGCGGCGTTATATCAGTCGGCACCTTGGCGGCGTTATATCAGTCGGCACCTCGGCGGCGTTATATCAGTTGGCACCTCGGCGGCAGGGTGTATTAGTCGGCACCTTGGCGGCGTTATATCAGTCGGCACCTCGGCGGCAGGGTGTATCAGTCGGCACCTCGGCGGCGTTATATCAGTCGGCACCTTGGCGGCAGGGTGTATCAGTCGGCACCTCGGCGGCATGGTGCATCAGTCGGCACCTCGGCGGCAGGGTGAATCAGTCGGCACCTCGGCGGCGTTATATCAGTCGGCACCTCGGCGGCAGGTTGTATCAGTCGGCACCTTGGCGGCGTTATATCAGTCGGCACCTTGGCGGCGTTATATCAGTCGACACCTCGCGGGCGTTATATCAGTCGGCACCTCGGCGGCCTTATATCAGTCGGCACCTCGGTGGCAGGGTGTATCAGTCGGCACCTTGGCGGCGTTATATCAGTTGGCACCTTGGCGGCGTTATATCAGTCGGCACCTCGGTGGCAGGGTGTATCAGTCGGCACCTTGGCGGCGTTATATCAGTCGGCACCTTGGCGGCAGGGTGTATCAGTCGGCACCTTGGCGGCGTTATATCAGTCGGCACCTTGGCGGAGTTATATCAGTCGGCACCTCGGCGGCAGGGTGTATCAGTTGGCGGCGTTATATCAGTCGGCACCTTGGCGGCGTTATATCAGTCGGCACCTCGGTGGCAGGGTGTATCAGTCGGCACCTTGGCGGCGTTATATCAGTCGGCACCTTGGCGGCAGGGTGTATCAGTCGGCACCTTGGCGGCGTTATATCAGTCGGCACCTTGGCGGCAGGGTGTATCAGTCGGCAACTTGGCGGCGTTATATCAGTCGGCACCTTGGCGGCGTTATATCAGTCGGCACCTCGGCGGCAGGGTGTATCAGTCGGCACCTCGGCGGCGTTATATCAGTCGGCACCTTGGCGGCGTTATATCAGTCAGCACCTTGGCGGCAGGGTGTATCAGTCGGCACCTTGGCAGCGTTATATCAGTCGGCACCTCGGCGGCAGGGTGTATCAGTCGGCACCTCGGCGGCAGGGTGTATCAGTCGGCACCTCGGCGGCGTTATATTAGTCGGCACCTCGGCGGCAGGGTGTATTAGTCGGCACCTCGGCGGCGTTATATCAGTCGGCACCTTGGCGGCGTTATATCAGTCGGCACCTCGGCGGCAGGGTGTATCAGTCGGCACCTTGGCGGCGTTATATCAGTCGGCACCTCGGCGGCAGGGTGTATCAGTCGGCACCTCGGCGGCGTTATATCAGCGGCACCTCGGCGGCAGGGTGTATCAGTCGGCACCTTGGCGGCAAGGTGTATCAGTCGGCACCTCGGCGGCGTTATATCAGTCGGCACCTTGGCGGCAGGGTGTATCAGTCGGCACCTTGGCGTTATATCAGTCGGCACCTTGGCGTTATATCAGTCGGCACCTCGGCGGCAGGGTGTATTAGTCGGCACCTTGGCGGCAGGGTGTATCAGTCGGCTCCTTGGCGTTATATCGGTCGGCATCTTGGCGGCTTTATATCAGTCGGCACCTCGGCGGCGTTATATTAGTCGGCACCTTGGCGGCAGGGTGTATCAGTCGGCACCTTGGCGTTATATCGGTCGGCATATTGGCGGCTTTATATCAGTCGGCACCTCGGCGGCGTTATATTAGTCGGCACCTTGGCGGCGTTATATCACTCGGCACCTCGGCGGCAGGGTGTATCAGTCGGCACCTTGGCGGCGTTATATCAGTCGGCACCTCGGCGGCAGGGTGTATCAGTCGGCACCTTGGCGGCGTTATATCAGTCGGCACCTCGGCGGCGTTATATCAGTCGGCACCTTGGCGGCGTTATATCAGTCTACACCTTGGCGGCGTTATATCAGTCGGCACCTCGGCGGCAGGGTGTATCAGTCGGCACCTCGGCGGCGTTATATCAGTCGGCAACTCGGCGGCGTTATATCAGTCGGCACCTTGGCGGCGTTATATCAGTCGGCACCTCGGCGGCGTTATATCAGTCGGCACCTCGGCGGCAGGGTGTATCAGTCGGCACCTTGGCGGCGTTATATCAGTCGGCACCTTGGCGGCGTTATATCAGTCGGCACCTCGGCGGCAGGGTGTATCAGTCGTCTCCTCGGCGGCGTTATATCAGTCGGCACCTTGGCGGCGTTATATCAGTCGGCACCTTGGCGTTATATCAGTCGGCACCTTGGCGGCGTTATATCAGTCGGCACCTTGGCGGCAGGGTGTATCAGTCGGCACCTTGGCGGCAAGGTGTATCAGTCGGCACCTTGGCGGCGTTACATCAGTCGGCACCTCGGCGGCGTTATATCAGTCGGCACCTTGGCGGCGTTATATCAGTCGGCACCTTGGCGGCGTTATATCAGTCGGCACCTTGGCGGCGTTATATCAGTCGGCACCTTGGCGACGTTATATCAGTCGGCACCTCGGCGGCGTTATATCAGTCGGCACCTTGGCGGCAGGGTGTATCAGTCGGCACCTTGGCGGCAGGGTGCATCAGTCGGCACCTCGGCGGTGTTATATCAGTCGGCACCTCGGCGGCATTATATCAGTCGGCACCTTGGCGGCGTTATATCAGTCGGCACCTCGGCGGCAGGGTGTATCAGTCGGCACCTTGGCGGCAAGGTGTATCAGTCGGCACCTTATCGGCGTTATATCAGTCGACACCTCGGCGGCGTTATATCAGTCGGCACCTTGGCGGCGTTATATCAGTCGGCACCCTGGCGGCGCTATATCAGTCGGCACCTTGGCGGCGTTATATCAGTCGGCACCTTGGCGGCGTTATATCAGTCGGCACCTCGGCGGCGTTATATCAGTCGGCACCTCGGCGGCAGGGTGTATCAGTCGGCACCTTGGCGGCGTTATATCAGTCGGCACCTCGGCGGCAGGGTGTATCAGTCGGCACCTTGGCGGCGTTATATCAGTCGGCACCTCGGCGGCGTTATATCAGTCGGCACCTCGGCGGCAGGGTGTATCAGTCGGCACCTTGGTGGCGTTATATCAGTCGGCACCTCGGCGGCAGGGTGTATCAGTCGGCACCTCGGCGGCGTTATATCAGTCGGCAACTCGGCGGCGTTATATCAGTCGGCACCTTGGCGGCGTTATATCAGTCGGCACCTCGGCGGCGTTATATCAGTCGGCACCTCGGCGGCAGGGTGTATCAGTCGGCACCTTGGCGGCAGGGTGTATCAGTCGGCACCTCGGCGGCGTTATATCAGTCGGCACCTCCGCGGCGTTATATCAGTCGGCACCTTGGCGGCATTATATCAGTCGGCACCTTGGCGGCGTTATATCAGTCGGCACCTCGGCGGCAGGGTGTATCAGTCGGCACCTTGGCGGCAAGGTGTATCAGTCGGCACCTTGGCGGCGTTATATCAGTCGGCACCTCGGCGGCGTTATATCAGTCGGCACCTTGGCGGCGTTATATCAGTCGGCACCTTGGCGGCGTTATATCAGTCGGCACCTTGGCGGCGTTATATCAGTCGGCACCTTGGCGGCGTTATATCAGTCGGCACCTCGGCGGCGTTATATCAGTCGGCACCTCGGCGGCAGGGTGTATTAGTCGGCACCTTGGCGGCGTTATATCAGTCGGCACCTCGGCGGCAGGGTGTATCAGTCGGCACTTCGGCGGCGTTATATCAGTCGGCACCTTGGCGGGAGGGTTTATCAGTCGGCACCTCGGCGGCATGGTGCATCAGTCGGCACCTCGGCGGCAGGGTGAATCAGTCGGCACCTCGGCGGCGTTATATCAGTCGGCACCTCGGCGGCAGGTTGTATCAGTCGGCACCTTGGCGGCGTTATATCAGTCGGCACCTTGGCGGCGTTATATCAGTCGACACCTCGCGGGCGTTATATCAGTCGGCACCTCGGCGGCCTTATATCAGTCGGCACCTAGGTGGCAGGGTGTATCAGTCGGCACCTTGGCGGCGTTATATCAGTTGGCACCTTGGCGGCGTTATATCAGTCGGCACCTCGGTGGCAGGGTGTATCAGTCGGCACCTTGGCGGCGTTATATCAGTCGGCACCTTGGCGGCAGGGTGTATCAGTCGGCACCTTGGCGGCGTTATATCAGTCGGCACCTTGGCGGAGTTATATCAGTCGGCACCTCGGCGGCAGGGTGTATCAGTTGGCGGCGTTATATCAGTCGGCACCTTGGCGGCGTTATATCAGTCGGCACCTCGGTGGCAGGGTGTATCAGTCGGCACCTTGGCGGCGTTATATCAGTCGGCACCTTGGCGGCAGGGTGTATCAGTCGGCAACTTGGCGGCGTTATATCAGTCGGCACCTTGGCGGCGTTATATCAGTCGGCACCTCGGCGGCAGGGTGTATCAGTCGGCACCTCGGCGGCGTTATATCAGTCGGCACCTTGGCGGCGTTATATCAGTCAGCACCTTGGCGGCAGGGTGTATCAGTCGGCACCTTGGCGGCCTTATATCAGTCGGCACCTCGGCGGCAGGGTGTATCAGTCGGCACCTCGGCGGCAGGGTGTATCAGTCGGCACCTCGGCGGCGTTATATTAGTCGGCACCTCGGCGGCAGGGTGTATTAGTCGGCACCTCGGCGGCGTTATATCAGTCGGCACCTTGGCGGCGTTATATCAGTCGGCACCTCGGCGGCAGGGTGTATCAGTCGGCACCTTGGCGGCGTTATATCAGTCGGCACCTCGGCGGCAGGGTGTATCAGTCGGCACCTCGGCGGCATTATATCAGCGGCACCTCGGCGGCAGGGTGTATCAGTCGGCACCTTGGCGGCAAGGTGTATCAGTCGGCACCTCGGCGGCGTTATATCAGTCGGCACCTTGGCGGCAGGGTGTATCAGTCGGCACCTTGGCGTTATATCAGTCGGCACCTTGGCGTTATATCAGTCGGCACCTCGGCGGCAGGGTGTATTAGTCGGCACCTTGGCGGCAGGGTGTATCAGTCGGCTCCTTGGCGTTATATCGGTCGGCATCTTGGCGGCTTTATATCAGTCGGCACCTCGGCGGCGTTATATTAGTCGGCACCTTGGCGGCAGGGTGTATCAGTCGGCACCTTGGCGTTATATCGGTCGGCATATTGGCGGCTTTATATCAGTCGGCACCTCGGCGGCGTTATATTAGTCGGCACCTTGGCGGCGTTATATCACTCGGCACCTTGGCGGCGTTATATCAGTCGGCACCTTGGCGGCGTTATATCAGTCGGCACCTTGGCGGCGTTATATCAGTCGGCACCTCGGCGGCGTTATATCAGTCGGCACCTCAGCGGCAGGGTGTATCAGTCGGCACTTCGGCAGCAAGGTATATCAGTCGGCACCTCGGCTGCAGGGTGTATCAGTTGGCTCATCGGCGGCAGGGTGTATCAGTCGGCACCATGGCGGCGTTATATCAGTCGGCACCTCGGCGGCGTTATATCAGTCGGCACCTCGGCGGCAGGGTGTATCAGTCGGCACTTCAGCGGCAAGGTATATCAGTCGGCACCTCGACGCCAGGGTGTATCAGTCGGCACCTCGGCGGCGTTATATTAGTCGGCACCTCGGCGGCAGGGTGTATTAGTCGGCACCTCGGCGGCGTTATATCAGTCGGCACCTTGGCGGCGTTATATCAGTCGGCACCTTGGCGGCGTTATATCAGTCAGCACCTTGGCGGCAGGGTGTATCAGTCGGCACCTTGGCGGCGTTATATCAGTCGGCACCTCGGCGGCAGGGTGTATCAGTCGGCACCTCGGCGGCAGGGTGTATCAGTCGGCACCTCGGCGGCGTTATATTAGTCGGCACCTCGGCGGCAGGGTGTATTAGTCGGCACCTCGGCGGCGTTATATCAGTCGGCACCTTGGCGGCGTTATATCAGTCGGCACCTCGGCGGCGTTATATCAGTCGGCACCTTGGCGGCAGGGTGTATCAGTCGGCACCTTGGCGGCGTTATATCAGTCGGCACCTTGGCGGCGTTATATCAGTCGGTACCTCGGCGGTAGGGTGTATCAATCAGTCGGCACCTTGGCGGCGTTATATCAGGGCACCTCGACGCCAGGGTGTAATCAGTCGGCACCTCGGCGGCGTTCTTATATCAGTCGGCACCTCCGCGGCGTTATATCAGTCGGCACCTTGGCGGCGTTATATCAGTCGCACCTTGGCGGCGTTTATCAGTCGGCACCCTCGCGGCAGGGTGTAACAGTCGGCACTTGGCGGCAAGGTGTATCAGTCGGCACCTTGGCGGCGTTATATCAGTCGGCACCTCGGCGGCGTTATATCAGTCGGCACCTCGGCGGCAGGGTGTATCAGTCGTCTCCTCGGCGGCGTTATATCAGTCGGCACCTTGGCGGCGTTATAATCAGTCGGCACCTTGGCGTTATATCAGTCGGCACCTTGGCGGCGTTATAGTCAGTCGGCACCTTGGGGGCAGGGTGTATCAGTCGGCACCTTGGCGCAAGGGTGTATCAGTCGGCACCTTGGCGGCGTTTATATCAGTCGGCACCTCGGCGGCGTTATATCAGTCGGCACCTTGCGGCGTTATATCAGTCGGCACTTGGCGGCGTTATATCAGTCGGCACCTTGGCGGCGTTATATCAGTCGGCACCTTGGCGACGTTATATCAGTCGGCACCTCGGCGGCGTTATATCAGTCGGCACCTTGGCGGCAGGGTGTATCAGTCGGCACCTTGGCGTCAGGGTGCATCAGTCGGCACCTCGGCGGTGTTATATCAGTCGGCACCTCGGCGGCGTTATATCAGTCGGCACCTTGGCGGCGTTTTATCAGTCGGCACCTCGGCGGCAGGGTGTATCAGTCGGCACCTTGGCGGCAAGGTGTATCAGTCGGCACCTTGGCGGCGTTATATCAGTCGGCACCTCGGCGGCGTTATATCAGTCGGCACCTTGGCGGCGTTATATCAGTCGGCACCCTGGCGGCGTTATATCAGTCGGCACCTTGGCGGCGTTATATCAGTCGGCACCTTGGCGGCGTTATATCAGTCGGCACCTCGGCGGCGTTATATCAGTCGGCACCTCGGCGGCAGGGTGTATCAGTCGGCACCTTGGCGGCGTTATATCAGTCGGCACCTCGGCGGCAGGGTGTATCAGTCGGCACCTTGGCGGCGTTATATCAGTCGGCACCTCGGCGGCGTTATATCAGTCGGCACCTCGGCGGCAGGGTGTATCAGTCGGCACCTTGGCGGCGTTATATCAGTCGGCACCTCGGCGGCAGGGTGTATCAGTCGGCACCTCGGCGGCGTTATATCAGTCGGCAACTCGGCGGCGTTATATCAGTCGGCACCTCGGCGGCAGGGTGTATCAGTCGGCACCTTGGCGGCGTTATATCAGTCGGCACCTCGGCGGCGTTATATCAGTCGGCACCTTGGCGGCGTTATATCAGTCGGCACCTCGGCGGCGTTATATCAGTCGGCACCTCGGCGGCAGGGTGTATCAGTCGGCACCTTGGCTGCAGGGTGTATCAGTCGGCACCTCGGCGGCGTTATATCAGTCGGCACCTCCGCGGCGTTATATCAGTCGGCACCTTGGCGGCGTTATATCAGTCGGCACCTTGGCGGCGTTATATCAGTCGGCACCTCGGCGGCAGGGTGTATCAGTCGGCACCTTGGCGGCAAGGTGTATCAGTCGGCACCTTGGCGGCGTTATATCAGTCGGCACCTCGGCGGCGTTATATCAGTCGGCACCTTGGCGGCGTTATATCAGTCGGCACCTTGGCGGCGTTATATCAGTCGGCACCTTGGCGGCGTTATATCAGTCGGCACCTTGGCGGCGTTATATCAGTCGGCACCTCGGCGGCGTTATATCAGTCGGCACCTCGGCGGCAGGGTGTATTAGTCGGCACCTTGGCGGCGTTATATCAGTCGGCACCTCGGCGGCAGGGTGTATCAGTCGGCACCTCGGCGGCGTTATATCAGTCGGCACCTTGGCGGCAGGGTGTATCAGTCGGCACCTCGGCGGCATGGTGCATCAGTCGGCACCTCGGCGGCAGGGTGAATCAGTCGGCACCTCGGCGGCGTTATATCAGTCGGCACCTCGGCGGCAGGTTGTATCAGTCGGCACCTTGGCGGCGTTATATCAGTCGGCACCTTGGCGGGGTTATATCAGTCGACACCTCGGGGGCGTTATATCAGTCGGCACCTCGGCGGCGTTATATCAGTCGGCACCTCGGTGGCAGGGTGTATCAGTCGGCACCTTGGCGGCGTTATATCAGTCGGCACCTTGGCGGCGTTATATCAGTCGGCACCTCGGCGGCAGGGTGTATCAGTCGGCACCTCGGCGGCGTTATATCAGTCGGCACCTCGGCGGCAGGGTGTATTAGTCGGCACCTTGGCGGCAGGGTGTATCAGTCGGCTCCTTGGCGTTATATCGGTCGGCATCTTGGCGGCTTTATATCAGTCGGCACCTCGGCGGCGTTATATTAGTCGGCACCTTGGCGGCAGGGTGTATCAGTCGGCACCTTGGCGTTATATCGGTCGGCATATTGGCGGCTTTATATCAGTCGGCACCTCGGCGGCGTTATATTAGTCGGCACCTTGGCGGCGTTATATCACTCGGCACCTCGGCGGCAGGGTGTATCAGTCGGCACCTTGGCGGCGTTATATCAGTCGGCACCTCGGCGGCAGGGTGTATCAGTCGGCACCTTGGCGGCGTTATATCAGTCGGCACCTCGGCGGCGTTATATCAGTCGGCACCTTGGCGGCGTTATATCAGTCTACACCTTGGCGGCGTTATATCAGTCGGCACCTCGGCGGCAGGGTGTATCAGTCGGCACCTCGGCGGCGTTATATCAGTCGGCAACTCGGCGGCGTTATATCAGTCGGCACCTTGGCGGCGTTATATCAGTCGGCACCTCGGCGGCGTTATATCAGTCGGCACCTCGGCGGCAGGGTGTATCAGTCGGCACCTTGGCGGCGTTATATCAGTCGGCACCTTGGCGGCGTTATATCAGTCGGCACCTCGGCGGCAGGGTGTATCAGTCGTCTCCTCGGCGGCGTTATATCAGTCGGCACCTTGGCGGCGTTATATCAGTCGGCACCTTGGCGTTATATCAGTCGGCACCTTGGCGGCGTTATATCAGTCGGCACCTTGGCGGCAGGGTGTATCAGTCGGCACCTTGGCGGCAAGGTGTATCAGTCGGCACCTTGGCGGCGTTACATCAGTCGGCACCTCGGCGGCGTTATATCAGTCGGCACCTTGGCGGCGTTATATCAGTCGGCACCTTGGCGGCGTTATATCAGTCGGCACCTTGGCGGCGTTATATCAGTCGGCACCTTGGCGACGTTATATCAGTCGGCACCTCGGCGGCGTTATATCAGTCGGCACCTTGGCGGCAGGGTGTATCAGTCGGCACCTTGGCGGCAGGGTGCATCAGTCGGCACCTCGGCGGTGTTATATCAGTCGGCACCTCGGCGGCATTATATCAGTCGGCACCTTGGCGGCGTTATATCAGTCGGCACCTCGGCGGCAGGGTGTATCAGTCGGCACCTTGGCGGCAAGGTGTATCAGTCGGCACCTTATCGGCGTTATATCAGTCGACACCTCGGCGGCGTTATATCAGTCGGCACCTTGGCGGCGTTATATCAGTCGGCACCCTGGCGGCGCTATATCAGTCGGCACCTTGGCGGCGTTATATCAGTCGGCACCTTGGCGGCGTTATATCAGTCGGCACCTCGGCGGCGTTATATCAGTCGGCACCTCGGCGGCAGGGTGTATCAGTCGGCACCTTGGCGGCGTTATATCAGTCGGCACCTCGGCGGCAGGGTGTATCAGTCGGCACCTTGGCGGCGTTATATCAGTCGGCACCTCGGCGGCGTTATATCAGTCGGCACCTCGGCGGCAGGGTGTATCAGTCGGCACCTTGGTGGCGTTATATCAGTCGGCACCTCGGCGGCAGGGTGTATCAGTCGGCACCTCGGCGGCGTTATATCAGTCGGCAACTCGGCGGCGTTATATCAGTCGGCACCTTGGCGGCGTTATATCAGTCGGCACCTCGGCGGCGTTATATCAGTCGGCACCTCGGCGGCAGGGTGTATCAGTCGGCACCTTGGCGGCAGGGTGTATCAGTCGGCACCTCGGCGGCGTTATATCAGTCGGCACCTCCGCGGCGTTATATCAGTCGGCACCTTGGCGGCATTATATCAGTCGGCACCTTGGCGGCGTTATATCAGTCGGCACCTCGGCGGCAGGGTGTATCAGTCGGCACCTTGGCGGCAAGGTGTATCAGTCGGCACCTTGGCGGCGTTATATCAGTCGGCACCTCGGCGGCGTTATATCAGTCGGCACCTTGGCGGCGTTATATCAGTCGGCACCTTGGCGGCGTTATATCAGTCGGCACCTTGGCGGCGTTATATCAGTCGGCACCTTGGCGGCGTTATATCAGTCGGCACCTCGGCGGCGTTATATCAGTCGGCACCTCGGCGGCAGGGTGTATTAGTCGGCACCTTGGCGGCGTTATATCAGTCGGCACCTCGGCGGCAGGGTGTATCAGTCGGCACTTCGGCGGCGTTATATCAGTCGGCACCTTGGCGGGAGGGTTTATCAGTCGGCACCTCGGCGGCATGGTGCATCAGTCGGCACCTCGGCGGCAGGGTGAATCAGTCGGCACCTCGGCGGCGTTATATCAGTCGGCACCTCGGCGGCAGGTTGTATCAGTCGGCACCTTGGCGGCGTTATATCAGTCGGCACCTTGGCGGCGTTATATCAGTCGACACCTCGCGGGCGTTATATCAGTCGGCACCTCGGCGGCCTTATATCAGTCGGCACCTAGGTGGCAGGGTGTATCAGTCGGCACCTTGGCGGCGTTATATCAGTTGGCACCTTGGCGGCGTTATATCAGTCGGCACCTCGGTGGCAGGGTGTATCAGTCGGCACCTTGGCGGCGTTATATCAGTCGGCACCTTGGCGGCAGGGTGTATCAGTCGGCACCTTGGCGGCGTTATATCAGTCGGCACCTTGGCGGAGTTATATCAGTCGGCACCTCGGCGGCAGGGTGTATCAGTTGGCGGCGTTATATCAGTCGGCACCTTGGCGGCGTTATATCAGTCGGCACCTCGGTGGCAGGGTGTATCAGTCGGCACCTTGGCGGCGTTATATCAGTCGGCACCTTGGCGGCAGGGTGTATCAGTCGGCAACTTGGCGGCGTTATATCAGTCGGCACCTTGGCGGCGTTATATCAGTCGGCACCTCGGCGGCAGGGTGTATCAGTCGGCACCTCGGCGGCGTTATATCAGTCGGCACCTTGGCGGCGTTATATCAGTCAGCACCTTGGCGGCAGGGTGTATCAGTCGGCACCTTGGCGGCCTTATATCAGTCGGCACCTCGGCGGCAGGGTGTATCAGTCGGCACCTCGGCGGCAGGGTGTATCAGTCGGCACCTCGGCGGCGTTATATTAGTCGGCACCTCGGCGGCAGGGTGTATTAGTCGGCACCTCGGCGGCGTTATATCAGTCGGCACCTTGGCGGCGTTATATCAGTCGGCACCTCGGCGGCAGGGTGTATCAGTCGGCACCTTGGCGGCGTTATATCAGTCGGCACCTCGGCGGCAGGGTGTATCAGTCGGCACCTCGGCGGCATTATATCAGCGGCACCTCGGCGGCAGGGTGTATCAGTCGGCACCTTGGCGGCAAGGTGTATCAGTCGGCACCTCGGCGGCGTTATATCAGTCGGCACCTTGGCGGCAGGGTGTATCAGTCGGCACCTTGGCGTTATATCAGTCGGCACCTTGGCGTTATATCAGTCGGCACCTCGGCGGCAGGGTGTATTAGTCGGCACCTTGGCGGCAGGGTGTATCAGTCGGCTCCTTGGCGTTATATCGGTCGGCATCTTGGCGGCTTTATATCAGTCGGCACCTCGGCGGCGTTATATTAGTCGGCACCTTGGCGGCAGGGTGTATCAGTCGGCACCTTGGCGTTATATCGGTCGGCATATTGGCGGCTTTATATCAGTCGGCACCTCGGCGGCGTTATATTAGTCGGCACCTTGGCGGCGTTATATCACTCGGCACCTTGGCGGCGTTATATCAGTCGGCACCTTGGCGGCGTTATATCAGTCGGCACCTTGGCGGCGTTATATCAGTCGGCACCTCGGCGGCGTTATATCAGTCGGCACCTCAGCGGCAGGGTGTATCAGTCGGCACTTCGGCAGCAAGGTATATCAGTCGGCACCTCGGCTGCAGGGTGTATCAGTTGGCTCATCGGCGGCAGGGTGTATCAGTCGGCACCATGGCGGCGTTATATCAGTCGGCACCTCGGCGGCGTTATATCAGTCGGCACCTCGGCGGCAGGGTGTATCAGTCGGCACTTCAGCGGCAAGGTATATCAGTCGGCACCTCGACGCCAGGGTGTATCAGTCGGCACCTCGGCGGCGTTATATTAGTCGGCACCTCGGCGGCAGGGTGTATTAGTCGGCACCTCGGCGGCGTTATATCAGTCGGCACCTTGGCGGCGTTATATCAGTCGGCACCTTGGCGGCGTTATATCAGTCAGCACCTTGGCGGCAGGGTGTATCAGTCGGCACCTTGGCGGCGTTATATCAGTCGGCACCTCGGCGGCAGGGTGTATCAGTCGGCACCTCGGCGGCAGGGTGTATCAGTCGGCACCTCGGCGGCGTTATATTAGTCGGCACCTCGGCGGCAGGGTGTATTAGTCGGCACCTCGGCGGCGTTATATCAGTCGGCACCTTGGCGGCGTTATATCAGTCGGCACCTCGGCGGCGTTATATCAGTCGGCACCTTGGCGGCAGGGTGTATCAGTCGGCACCTTGGCGGCGTTATATCAGTCGGCACCTTGGCGGCGTTATATCAGTCGGTACCTCGGCGGTAGGGTGTATCAATCAGTCGGCACCTTGGCGGCGTTATATCAGTCGGCACCTCGACGCCAGGGTGTATCAGTCGGCACCTCGGCGGCGTTATATCAGTCGGCACCTCCGCGGCGTTATATCAGTCGGCACCTTGGCGGCGTTATATCAGTCGGCACCTTGGCGGCGTTATATCAGTCGGCACCTCGGCGGCAGGGTGTATCAGTCGGCACCTTGGCGGCAAGGTGTATCAGTCGGCACCTTGGCGGCGTTATATCAGTCGGCACCTCGGCGGCGTTATATCAGTCGGCACCTCGGCGGCAGGGTGTATCAGTCGTCTCCTCGGCGGCGTTATATCAGTCGGCACCTTGGCGGCGTTATATCAGTCGGCACCTTGGCGTTATATCAGTCGGCACCTTGGCGGCGTTATATCAGTCGGCACCTTGGGGGCAGGGTGTATCAGTCGGCACCTTGGCGGCAAGGTGTATCAGTCGGCACCTTGGCGGCGTTATATCAGTCGGCACCTCGGCGGCGTTATATCAGTCGGCACCTTGGCGGCGTTATATCAGTCGGCACCTTGGCGGCGTTATATCAGTCGGCACCTTGGCGGCGTTATATCAGTCGGCACCTTGGCGACGTTATATCAGTCGGCACCTCGGCGGCGTTATATCAGTCGGCACCTTGGCGGCAGGGTGTATCAGTCGGCACCTTGGCGTCAGGGTGCATCAGTCGGCACCTCGGCGGTGTTATATCAGTCGGCACCTCGGCGGCGTTATATCAGTCGGCACCTTGGCGGCGTTTTATCAGTCGGCACCTCGGCGGCAGGGTGTATCAGTCGGCACCTTGGCGGCAAGGTGTATCAGTCGGCACCTTGGCGGCGTTATATCAGTCGGCACCTCGGCGGCGTTATATCAGTCGGCACCTTGGCGGCGTTATATCAGTCGGCACCCTGGCGGCGTTATATCAGTCGGCACCTTGGCGGCGTTATATCAGTCGGCACCTTGGCGGCGTTATATCAGTCGGCACCTCGGCGGCGTTATATCAGTCGGCACCTCGGCGGCAGGGTGTATCAGTCGGCACCTTGGCGGCGTTATATCAGTCGGCACCTCGGCGGCAGGGTGTATCAGTCGGCACCTTGGCGGCGTTATATCAGTCGGCACCTCGGCGGCGTTATATCAGTCGGCACCTCGGCGGCAGGGTGTATCAGTCGGCACCTTGGCGGCGTTATATCAGTCGGCACCTCGGCGGCAGGGTGTATCAGTCGGCACCTCGGCGGCGTTATATCAGTCGGCAACTCGGCGGCGTTATATCAGTCGGCACCTCGGCGGCAGGGTGTATCAGTCGGCACCTTGGCGGCGTTATATCAGTCGGCACCTCGGCGGCGTTATATCAGTCGGCACCTTGGCGGCGTTATATCAGTCGGCACCTCGGCGGCGTTATATCAGTCGGCACCTCGGCGGCAGGGTGTATCAGTCGGCACCTTGGCTGCAGGGTGTATCAGTCGGCACCTCGGCGGCGTTATATCAGTCGGCACCTCCGCGGCGTTATATCAGTCGGCACCTTGGCGGCGTTATATCAGTCGGCACCTTGGCGGCGTTATATCAGTCGGCACCTCGGCGGCAGGGTGTATCAGTCGGCACCTTGGCGGCAAGGTGTATCAGTCGGCACCTTGGCGGCGTTATATCAGTCGGCACCTCGGCGGCGTTATATCAGTCGGCACCTTGGCGGCGTTATATCAGTCGGCACCTTGGCGGCGTTATATCAGTCGGCACCTTGGCGGCGTTATATCAGTCGGCACCTTGGCGGCGTTATATCAGTCGGCACCTCGGCGGCGTTATATCAGTCGGCACCTCGGCGGCAGGGTGTATTAGTCGGCACCTTGGCGGCGTTATATCAGTCGGCACCTCGGCGGCAGGGTGTATCAGTCGGCACCTCGGCGGCGTTATATCAGTCGGCACCTTGGCGGCAGGGTGTGTCAGTCGGCACCTCGGCGGCATGGTGCATCAGTCGGCACCTCGGCGGCAGGGTGAATCAGTCGGCACCTCGGCGGCGTTATATCAGTCGGCACCTCGGCGGCAGGTTGTATCAGTCGGCACCTTGGCGGCGTTATATCAGTCGGCACCTTGGCGGCGTTATATCAGTCGACACCTCGCGGGCGTTATATCAGTCGGCACCTCGGCGGCCTTATATCAGTCGGCACCTCGGTGGCAGGGTGTATCAGTCGGCACCTTGGCGGCGTTATATCAGTTGGCACCTTGGCGGCGTTATATCAGTCGGCACCTCGGTGGCAGGGTGTATCAGTCGGCACCTTGGCGGCGTTATATCAGTTGGCACCTTGGCGGCGTTATATCAGTCGGCACCTCCGCGGCGTTATATCAGTCGGCACCTTGGCGGCGTTATATCAGTCGGCACCTTGGCGGCGTTATATCAGTCGACACCTCGGCGGCAGGGTGTATCAGTCGGCACCTTGGCGGCAAGGTGTATCAGTCGGCACCTTGGCGGCGTTATATCAGTCGGCACCTCGGCGGCGTTATATCAGTCGGCACCTCGGCGGCAGGGTGTATCAGTCGTCTCCTCGGCGGCGTTATATCAGTCGGCACCTTGGCGGCGTTATATCAGTCGGCACCTTGGCGTTATATCAGTCGGCACCTTGGCGGCGTTATATCAGTCGGCACCTTGGCGGCAGGGTGTATCAGTCGGCACCTTGGCGGCAAGGTGTATCAGTCGGCACCTTGGCGGCGTTACATCAGTCGGCACCTCGGCGGCGTTATATCAGTCGGCACCTTGGCGGCGTTATATCAGTCGGCACCTTGGCGGCGTTATATCAGTCGGCACCTTGGCGGCGTTATATCAGTCGGCACCTTGGCGACGTTATATCAGTCGGCACCTCGGCGGCTTATATCAGTCGGCACCTTGGCGGCAGGGTGTATCAGTCGGAACCTTGGCGGGAGGGTGCATCAGTCGGCACCTCGGCGGTGTTATATCAGTCGGCACCTCGGCGGCATTATATCAGTCGGCACCTTGGCGGCGTTATATCAGTCGGCACCTCGGCGGCAGGGTGTATCAGTCGGCACCTTGGCGGCAAGGTGTATCAGTCGGCACCTTGGCGGCGTTATATCAGTCGGCACATCGGCGGCGTTATATCAGTCGGCACCTTGGCGGCGTTATATCAGTCGGCACCCTGGCGGCGTTATATCAGTCGGCACCTTGGCGGCGTTATATCAGTCGGCACCTTGGCGGCGTTATATCAGTCGGCACCTCGGCGGCGTTATATCAGTCGGTACCTCGGCGGCAGGGTGTATCAGTCGGCACCTTGGCGGCGTTATATCAGTCGGCACCTCGGCGGCAGGGTGTATCAGTCGGCACCTTGGCGGCGTTATATCAGTCGGCACCTCGGCGGCGTTATATCAGTCGGCACCTCGGCGGCAGGGTGTATCAGTCGGCACCTTGGCGGCGTTATATCAGTCGGCACCTCGGCGGCAGGGTGTATCAGTCGGCACCTCGGCGGCGTTATATCAGTCGGCAACTCGGCGGCGTTATATCAGTCGGCACCTTGGCGGCGTTATATCAGTCGGCACCTCGGCGGCGTTATATCAGTCGGCACCTCGGCGGCAGGGTGTATCAGTCGGCACCTTGGCGGCAGGGTGTATCAGTCGGCACCTCGGCGGCGTTATATCAGTCGGCACCTCCGCGGCGTTATATCAGTCGGCACCTTGGCGGCGTTATATCAGTCGGCACCTTGGCGGCGTTATATCAGTCGGCACCTCGGCGGCAGGGTGTATCAGTCGGCACCTTGGCGGCAAGGTGTATCAGTCGGCACCTTGGCGGCGTTATATCAGTCGGCACCTCGGCGGCGTTATATCAGTCGGCACCTTGGCGGCGTTATATCAGTCGGCACCTTGGCGGCGTTATATCAGTCGGCACCTCGGCGGCGTTATATCAGTCGGCACCTCGGCGGCAGGGTGTATTAGTCGGCACCTTGGCGGCGTTATATCAGTCGGCACCTCGGCGGCAGGGTGTATCAGTCGGCACTTCGGCGGCGTTATATCAGTCGGCACCTTGGCGGCAGGGTGTATCAGTCGGCACCTCGGCGGCATGGTGCATCAGTCGGCACCTCGGCGGCAGGGTGAATCAGTCGGCACCTCGGCGGCGTTATATCAGTCGGCACCTCGGCGGCAGGTTGTATCAGTCGGCACCTTGGCGCCGTTATATCAGTCGGCACCTTGGCGGCGTTATATCAGTCGACACCTCGCGGGCGTTATATCAGTCGGCACCTCGGCGGCCTTATATCAGTCGGCACCTCGGTGGCAGGGTGTATCAGTCGGCACCTTGGCGGCGTTATATCAGTTGGCACCTTGGCGGCGTTGTATCAGTCGGCACCTCGGTGGCAGGGTGTATCAGTCGGCACCTTGGCGGCGTTATATCAGTCGGCACCTTGGCGGCAGGGTGTATCAGTCGGCACCTTGGCGGCGTTATATCAGTCGGCACCTTGGCGGAGTTATATCAGTCGGCACCTCGGCGGCAGGGTGTATCAGTTGGCGGCGTTATATCAGTCGGCACCTTGGCGGCGTTATATCAGTCGGCACCTCGGTGGCAGGGTGTATCAGTCGGCACCTTGGCGGCGTTATATCAGTCGGCACCTTGGCGGCAGGGTGTATCAGTCGGCACCTTGGCGGCGTTATATCAGTCGGCACCTTGGCGGCAGGGTGTATCAGTCGGCAACTTGGCGGCGTTATATCAGTCGGCACCTTGGCGGCGTTATATCAGTCGGCACCTCGGCGGCAGGGTGTATCAGTCGGCACCTCGGCGGCGTTATATCAGTCGGCACCTTGGCGGCGTTATATCAGTCAGCACCTTGGCGGCAGGGTGTATCAGTCGGCACCTTGGCGGCGTTATATCAGTCGGCACCTCGGCGGCAGGGTGTATCAGTCGGCACCTCGGCGGCGTTATATTAGTCGGCACCTCGGCGGCAGGGTGTATTAGTCGGCACCTCGGCGGCGTTATATCAGTCGGCACCTTGGCGGCGTTATATCAGTCGGCACCTCGGCGGCAGGGTGTATCAGTCGGCACCTTGGCGGCGTTATATCAGTCGGCACCTCGGCGGCAGGGTGTATCAGTCGGCACCTCGGCGGCGTTATATCAGCGGCACCTCGGCGGCAGGGTGTATCAGTCGGCACCTTGGCGGCAAGGTGTATCAGTCGGCACCTCGGCGGCGTTATATCATTCGGCACCTTGGCGGCAGGGTGTATCAGTCGGCACCTTGGCGTTATATCAGTCGGCACCTTGGCGTTATATCAGTCGGCACCTCGGCGGCAGGGTGTATTAGTCGGCAACTTGGCGGCAGGGTGTATCAGTCGGCACCTTGGCGTTATATCGGTCGGCATATTGGCGGCTTTATATCAGTCGGCACCTCGGCGGCGTTATATTAGTCGGCACCTTGGCGGCGTTATATCACTCGGCACCTTGGCGGCGTTATATCAGTCGGCACCTTGGCGGCGTTATATCAGTCGGCACCTTGGCGGCGTTATATCAGTCGGCACCTCGGCGGCGTTATATCAGTCGGCACCTCAGCGGCAGGGTGTATCAGTCGGCACTTCGGCGGCAAGGTATATCAGTCGGCACCTCGGCTGCAGGGTGTATCAGTTGGCTCATCGGCGGCAGGGTGTATCAGTCGGCACCATGGCGGCGTTATATCAGTCGGCACCTCGGCGGCGTTATATCAGTCGGCACCTCGGCGGCAGGGTGTATCAGTCGGCACTTCAGCGGCAAGGTATATCAGTCGGCACCTCGACGCCAGGGTGTATCAGTCGGCACCTCGGCGGCGTTATATTAGTCGGCACCTCGGCGGCAGGGTGTATTAGTCGGCACCTCGGCGGCGTTATATCAGTCGGCACCTTGGCGGCGTTATATCAGGCGGCACCTTGGCGGCGTTATATCAGTCAGCACCTTGGCGGCAGGGTGTATCAGTCGGCACCTTGGCGGCGTTATATTAGTCGGCACCTCGGCGGCAGGGTGTATCAGTCGGCACCTCGTCGGCAGGGTGTATCAGTCGGCACCTCGGCGGCGTTATATTAGTCGGCACCTCGGCGGCAGGGTGTGTTAGTCGGCACCTCGGCGGCGTTATATCAGTCGGCACCTTGGCGGCGTTATATCAGTCGGCACCTCGGCGGCGTTATATCAGTCGGCACCTTGGCGGCAGGGTGTATCTGTCGGCACCTTGGCGGCGTTATATCAGTCGGCACCTTGGCGGCGTTATATCAGTCGGTACCTCGGCGGTAGGGTGTATCAATCAGTCGGCACCTTGGCGGCGTTATATCAGTCGGCACCTCGACGCCAGGGTGTATCAGTCGGCACCTCGGCGGCGTTATATCAGTCGGCACCTCCGCGGCGTTATATCAGTCGGCACCTTGGCGGCGTTATATCAGTCGGCACCTTGGCGGCGTTATATCAGTCGGCACCTCGGCGGCAGGGTGTATCAGTCGGCACCTTGGCGGCAAGGTGTATCAGTCGGCACCTTGGCGGCGTTATATCAGTCGGCACCTCGGCGGCGTTATATCAGTCGGCACCTTGGCGGCGTTATATCAGTCGGCACCTTGGCGGCGTTATATCAGTCGGCACCTTGGCGGCGTTATATCAGTCGGCACCTTGGCGACGTTATATCAGTCGGCACCTCGGCGGCGTTATATCAGTCGGCACCTTGGCGGCAGGGTGTATCAGTCGGCACCTTGGCGGCAGGGTGCATCAGTCGGCACCTCGGCGGTGTTATATCAGTCGGCACCTCGGCGGCGTTATATCAGTCGGCACCTTGGCGGCGTTATATCAGTCGGCACCTCGGCGGCAGGGTGTATCAGTCGGCACCTTGGCGGCAAGGTGTATCAGTCGGCACCTTGGCGGCGTTATATCAGTCGGCACCTCGGCGGCGTTATATCAGTCGGCACCTTGGCGGCGTTATATCAGTCGGCACCCTGGCGGCGTTATATCAGTCGGCACCTTGGCGGCGTTATATCAGTCGGCACCTTGGCGGCGTTATATCAGTCGGCACCTCGGCGGCAGGGTGTATCAGTCGGCACCTCGGCGGCGTTATATCAGTCGGCACCTTGGCGGCAGGGTGTATCAGTCGGCACCTCGGCGGCATGGTGCATCAGTCGGCACCTCGGCGGCAGGGTGAATCAGTCGGCACCTCGGCGGCGTTATATCAGTCGGCACCTCGGCGGCAGGTTGTATCAGTCGGCACCTTGGCGGCGTTATATCAGTCGGCACCTTGGCGGCGTTATATCAGTCGACACCTCGCGGGCGTTATATCAGTCGGCACCTCGGCGGCCTTATATCAGTCGGCACCTCGGTGGCAGGGTGTATCAGTCGGCACCTTGGCGGCGTTATATCAGTTGGCACCTTGGCGGCGTTATATCAGTCGGCACCTCGGTGGCAGGGTGTATCAGTCGGCACCTTGGCGGCGTTATATCAGTTGGCACCTTGGCGGCGTTATATCAGTCGGCACCTCGGTGGCAGGGTGTATCAGTCGGCACCTTGGCGGCGTTATATCAGTCGGCACCTTGGCGGCAGGGTGTATCAGTCGGCACCTTGGCGGCGTTATATCAGTCGGCACCTTGGCGGAGTTATATCAGTCGGCACCTCGGCGGCAGGGTGTATCAGTTGGCGGCGTTATATCAGTCGGCACCTTGGCGGCGTTATATCAGTCGGCACCTCGGTGGCAGGGTGTATCAGTCGGCACCTTGGCGGCGTTATATCAGTCGGCACCTTGGCGGCAGGGTGTATCAGTCGGCACCTTGGCGGCGTTATATCAGTCGGCACCTTGGCGGCAGCGTGTATCAGTCGGCAACTTGGCGGCGTTATATCAGTCGGCACCTTGGCGGCGTTATATCAGTCGGCACCTCGGCGGCAGGGTGTATCAGTAGGCACCTCGGCGGCGTTATATCAGTCGGCACCTTGGCGGCGTTATATCAGTCAGCACCTTGGCGGCAGGGTGTATCAGTCGGCACCTTGGCGGCGTTATATCAGTCGGCACCTCGGCGGCAGGGTGTATCAGTCGGCACCTCGGCGGCAGGGTGTATCAGTCGGCACCTCGGCGGCGTTATATTAGTCGGCACCTCGGCGGCAGGGTGTATTAGTCGGCACCTCGGCGGCGTTATATCAGTCGGCACCTTGGCGGCGTTATATCAGTCGGCACCTCGGCGGCAGGGTGTATCAGTCGGCACCTTGGCGGCGTTATATCAGTCGGCACCTCGGCGGCAGGGTGTATCAGTCGGCACCTCGGCGGCGTTATATCAGCGGCACCTCGGCGGCAGGGTGTATCAGTCGGCACCTTGGCGGCAAGGTGTATCAGTCGGCACCTCGGCGGCGTTATATCAGTCGGCACCTTGGCGGCAGGGTGTATCAGTCGGCACCTTGGCGTTATATCAGTCGGCACCTTGACGTTATATCAGTCGGCACCTCGGCGGCAGGGTGTATTAGTCGGCACCTTGGCGGCAGGGTGTATCAGTCGGCTCCTTGGCGTTATATCGTTCGGCATCTTGGCGGCTTTATATCAGTCGGCACCTCGGCGGCGTTATATTAGTCGGCACCTTGGCGGCAGGGTGTATCAGTCGGCACCTTGGCGTTATATCGGTCGGCATATTGGCGGCTTTATATCAGTCGGCACCTCGGCGGCGTTATATTAGTCGGCACCTTGGCGGCGTTATATCACTCGGCACCTTGGCGGCGTTATATCAGTCGGCACCTTGGCGGCGTTATATCAGTCGGCACCTTGGCGGCGTTATATCAGTCGGCACCTCGGCGGCGTTATATCAGTCGGCACCTCAGCGGCAGGGTGTATCAGTCGGCACTTCGGCGGCAAGGTATATCAGTCGGCACCTCGGCGGCAGGGTGTATCAGTTGGCTCATCGGCGGCAGGGTGCATCAGTCGGCACCATGGCGGCGTTATATCAGTCGGCACCTCGGCGGCGTTATATCAGTCGGCACCTCGGCGGCAGGGTGTATCAGTCGGCACTTCAGCGGCAAGGTATATCAGTCGGCACCTCGACGCCAGGGTGTATCAGTCGGCACCTCGGCGGCGTTATATTAGTCGGCACCTCGGCGGCAGGGTGTATTAGTCGGCACCTCGGCGGCGTTATATCAGTCGGCACCTTGGCGGCGTTATATCAGTCGGCACCTTGGCGGCGTTATATCAGTCAGCACCTTGGCGGCAGGGTGTATCACTCGGCACCTTGGCGGCGTTATATCAGTCGGCACCTCGGCGGCAGGGTGTATCAGTCGGCACCTCGGCGGCGTTATATTAGTCGGCACCTCGGCGGCAGGGTGTATTAGTCGGCACCTCGGCGGCGTTATATCAGTCGGCACCTTGGCTGCGTTATATCAGTCGGCACCTCGGCGGCGTTATATCAGTCGGCACCTTGGCGGCAGGGTGTATCAGTCGGCACCTTGGCGGCGTTATATCAGTCGGCACCTTGGCGGCGTTATATCAGTCGGTACCTCGGCGGTAGGGTGTATCAATCAGTCGGCACCTTGGCGGCGTTATATCAGTCGGCACCTTGGCGGCAGGGTGTATCAGTCGGCACCTTGGCGGCGTTATATCAGTCGGCACCTTGGCAGCGTTGTATCAGTAGGTACCTCGGCGGTAGGGTGTATCAATCAGTCGGCACCTTGGCGGCAGGGTGTATCACTCAGCACCTTGGCGGCGTTATATCAGTCGGCACCTCGGCGGCAGGGTGTATCAGTCGGCACCTCGGCGGCAGGGTGTATCAGTCGTCTCCTCGGCGGCGTTATATCAGTCGGCACCTTGGCGGCGTTATATCAGTCGGCACCTCGGCGGCAGGGTGTATCAGTCGTCTCCTCGGCGGCGTTATATCAGTCGGCACCTTGGTGGCGTTATATCAGTCGGCACCTTGGCGGTATATCAGTCGGCACCTTGGCGGCGTTATATCAGTCGGCACCTCGGCGGCAGGGTGTATCAGTCGGCACCTTGGCGGCAAGGTGTATCAGTCGGCACCTTGGCGGCGTTATATCAGTCGGCACCTCGGCGGCGTTATATCAGTCGGCACCTTGGCGGCGTTATATCAGTCGGCACCTTGGCGGCGTTATATCAGTCGGCACCTTGGCGGTGTTATATCAGTCGGCACCTTGGTGACGTTATATCAGTCGGCACCTCGGCGGCGTTATATCAGTCGGCACCTTGGCGGCAGGGTGTATCAGTCGGCACCTTGGCGGCAGGGTGCATCAGTCGGCACCTCGGCGGCGTTATATCAGTCGGCACCTCGGCGGCGTTATATCAGTCGGCACCTTGGCGGCGTTATATCAGTCGGCACCTCGGCGGCAGGGTGTATCAGTCGGCACCTCGGCGGCGTTATATCAGTCGGCACCTCGGCGGCGTTATATCAGTCGGCACCTTGGCGGCGTTATATCAGTCGGCACCCTGGCGGCGTTATATCAGTCGGCACCTTGGCGGCGTTATGTCAGTCGGCACCTTGGCGGCGTTATATCAGTCGGCACCTCGGCGGCAGGGTGTATCAGTCGGCACCTTGGCGGCGTTATATCAGTCGGCACCTCGGCGGCGTTATATCAGTCGGCATCTCGGCGGCAGGGTGTATCAGTCGGCACCTTGGCGGCAGGGTGTATCAGTCGGCACCTCGGCGGCGTTATATCAGTCGGCACCTCGGCGGCGTTAAATCAGTCGGCACCTTGGCGGCGTTATATCAGTCGGCACCTTGGCGGCGTTATATCAGTCGGCACCTCGGCGGCAGGGTGTATCAGTCGGCACCTTGGCGGCAAGGTGTATCAGTCGGCACCTTGGCGGCGTTATATCAGTCGGCACCTCGGCGGCGTTATATCAGTCGGCACCTTGGCGGCGTTATATCAGTCGGCACCTTGGCGGCGTTATATCAGTCGGAACCTTGGCGGCGTTATATCAGTCGGCACCTTGGCGGCGTTATATCAGTCGGCACCTCGGCGGCGTTATATCAGTCGGCACCTCGGCGGCAGGGTGTATTAGTCGGCACCTTGGCGGCGTTATATCAGTCGGCACCTCGGCGGCAGGGTGTATCAGTCGGCACCTCGGCGGCGTTATATCAGTCGGCACCTTGGCGGCAGGGTGTATCAGTCGGCACCTCGGCGGCATGGTGCATCAGTCGGCACCTCGGCGGCAGGGTGAATCAGTCGGCACCTCGGCGGCGTTATATCAGTCGGCACCTCGGCGGCAGGTTGTATCAGTCGGCACCTTGGCGGCGTTATATCAGTCGGCACCTTGGCGGGGTTATATCAGTCGACACCTCGGGGGCGTTATATCAGTCGGCACCTCGGCGGCGTTATATCAGTCGGCACCTCGGTGGCAGGGTGTATCAGTCGGCACCTTGGCGGCGTTATATCAGTCGGCACCTTGGCGGCGTTATATCAGTCGGCACCTCGGTGGCAGGGTGTATCAGTCGGCACCTTGGCGGCGTTATATCAGTCGGCACCTTGGCGGCAGGGTGTATCAGTCGGCACCTTGGCGGCGTTATATCAGTCGGCACCTTGGCGGCAGGGTGTATCAGTCGGCACCTTTGCGGCGTTATATCAGTCGGCACCTTGGCGGCGTTATATCAGTCGGCACCTTGGCGGCGTTATATCAGTCGGCACCTCGGCGGCAGGGTGTATCAGTCGGCACCTCGGCGGCGTTATATCAGTCGGCACCTCGGCGGCAGGGTGTATCAGTCGGCACCTTGGCGGCAAGGTGTATCAGTCGGCACCTCGGTGGCGTTATATCAGTCGGCACCTTTGCGGCAGGGTGTATCAGTCGGCACCTTGGCGTTATATCAGTCGGCACCTTGGCGTTATATCAGTCGGCACCTCGGCGGCAGGGTGTATTAGTCGGCACCTTGGCGGCAGGGTGTATCAGTCGGCACCTTGGCGTTATATCGGTCGGCATCTTGGCGGCTTTATATCAATCGGCACTTCGGCGGCGTTATATTAGTCGGCACCTTGGCGGCAGGGTGTATCAGTCGGCACCTTGGCGTTATATCGGTCGGCATCTTGGCGGCTTTATATCAGTCGGCACCTCGGCGGCGTTATATTAGTCGGCACCTTGGCGGCGTTATATCACTCGGCACCTTGGCGGCGTTATATCAGTCGGCACCTTGTCGGCGTTATATCAGTCGGCACCTTGGCGGCGTTATATCAGTCGGCACCTCGGCGGCGTTATATCAGTCGGCACCTCGGCGGCAGGGTGTATCAGTCGGCACTTCGGCGGCAAGGTATATCAGTCGGCACCTCGGCGGCAGGGTGTATCAGTTGGCGCATCGGCGGCAGGGTGTATCAGTCGGCACCATGGCGGCGTTATATCAGTCGGCACCTCGGCGGCGTTATATCAGTCGGCACCTCGGCGGCAGGGTGTATCAGTCGGCACTTCGGCGGCAAGGTATATCAGTCGGCACCTCGACGCCAGGGTGTATCAGTCGGCACCTCGGCGGCGTTATATCAGTCGGCACCTTGGCGGCAGGGTGTATCAGTCGGCACCTTGGCGGCGTTATATCAGTCGGCACCTTGGCGGCGTTATATCAGTCGGTACCTCGGCGGTAGGGTGTATCAATCAGTCGGCACCTTGGCGGCGTTATATCAGTCGGCACCTCAACGCCAGGGTGTATCAGTCGGCACCTCGGCGGCGTTATATCAGTCCGCACCTCGGCGGCAGGGTGAATCAATCGGCACCTCGGCGGCAGGGTGTATCAGTCGGCACCTCGGCGGCGTTAATATCAGTCGGCACCTCGGCGGCAGGGTGTATCAGTTGGCTCATCGGCGGCAGGGTGTATCAGTCGGCACCTTGGCGGCGTTATATCAGTCGGCACCTCGGCGGCAGGGTGTATCAGTCGGCACCTCGGCGGCGTTATATCAGTCGGCACCATGGCGGCGTTATATCAGTCAGCACCTCGGCGGCGTTATATCAGTCGGCACCTCGGCGACAGGGTGTATCAGTCGGCACCTCGGCGGCGTTATATCAGCCGGCACCTTGGCGTTATATCAGTCGGCACCTTGGCGGCGTTATATCAGTCGGCACCTCGGCGGCAGGGTGTATCAGTCGGCACCTTGGCGGCAAGGTGTATCAGTCGGCACCTTGGCGGCGTTATATCAGTCGGCACCTCGGCGGCGTTATATCAGTCGGCACCTTGGCGGCGTTATATCAGTCGGCACCTTGGCGGCGTTGTATCAGTCGGCGCCTTGGCGGCGTAATATCAGTCGGCACCTTGGCGGCGTTATATCAGTCGGCACCTAGGCGGCGTTATATCAGTCGGCACCTTGGCAGCAGGGTGTATCAGTCGGCACCTTGGCGGCAGGGTGTATCAGTCGGCACCTCGGCGGCGTTATATCAGTCGGCACCTCGGCGGCGTTATATCAGTCGGCACCTTGGCGGCGTTATATCAGTCGGCACCTTGGCGGCGTTATATCAGTCGGCACCTCGGCGGCAGGGTGTATCAGTCGGCACCTTGGCGGCAAGGTGTATCAGTCGGCACCTTGGCGGCGTTATATCAGTCGGCACCTCGGCGGCGTTATATCAGTCGGCACCTTGGCGGCGTTATATCAGTCGGCACCTCGGCGGCGTTATATCAGTCGGCACCTCGGCGGCAGGGTGTATCAGTCGGCACCTTGGCGGCGTTATATCAGTCGGCACCTCGGCGGCAGGGTGTATCAGTCGGCACCTCGGCGGCGTTATATCAGTCGGCACCTCGGCGGCGTTATATCAGTCGGCACCTTGGCGGCGTTATATCAGTCGGCACCTCGGCGGCGTTATATCAGTCGGCACCTCGGCGGCAAGGTGTATCAGTCGGCACCTTGGCGGCAGGGTGTATCTGTCGGCACCTCGGCGGCGTTATATCAGTCGGCACCTCGGCGGCGTTATATCAGTCGGCACCTTGGCGGCGTTATTTCAGTCGGCACCTTGGCGGCGTTATATCAGTCGGCACCTCGGCGGCAGGGTGTATCAGTCGGCACCTTGGCGGCAAGGTGTATCAGTCGGCACCTTGGCGGCGTTATATCAGTCGGCACCTCGGCGGCGTTATATCAGTCGGCACCTTGGCGGCAGGGTGTATCAGTCGGCACCTTGGCGTTATATCAGTCGGCACCTTGGCGTTATATCAGTCGGCACCTTGGCGGCGTTTATCAGTCGGCACCTTGGCGGCGTTATATCAGTCGGCACCTCAACGCCAGGGTGTATCAGTCGGCACCTCGGCGGCGTTATATCAGTCCGCACCTCGGCGGCAGGGTGAATCAATCGGCACCTCGGCGGCAGGGTGTATCAGTTGGCACCTCGGCGGCGTTAATATCAGTCGGCACCTCGGCGGCAGGGTGTATCAGTTGGCTCATCGGCGGCAGGGTGTATCAGTCGGCACCTTGGCGGCGTTATATCAGTCGGTACCTCGGCGGCAGGGTGTATCAGTCGGCACCTCGGCGGCGTTATATCAGTCGGCACCATGGCGGCGTTATATCAGTCAGCACCTCGGCGGCGTTATATCAGTCGGCACCTCGGCGGCAGGGTGTATCAGTCGGCACCTCGGCGGCGTTATATCAGTCAGCACCTTGGCGTTATATCAGTCGGCACCTTGGCGGCGTTATATCAGTCGGCACCTCGGCGGCAGGGTGTATCAGTCGGCACCTTGGCGGCAAGGTGTATCAGTCGGCACCTTGGCGGCGTTATATCAGTCGGCACCTCGGCGGCGTTATATCAGTCGGCACCTTGGCGGCGTTATATCAGTCGGCACCTTGGCGGCGTTATATCAGTCGGCGCCTTGGCGGCAGGGTGTATCAGTCGGCACCTCGGCGGCAGGGTGTATCAGTCGTCTCCTCGGCGGCGTTATATCAGTCGGCACCTTGGCGGCGTTATATCAGTCGGCACCTCGGCGGCAGGGTGTATCAGTCGTCTCCTCGGCGGCGTTATATCAGTCGGCACCTTGGTGGCGTTATATCAGTCGGCACCTTGGCGGTATATCAGTCGGCACCTTGGCGGCGTTATATCAGTCGGCACCTCGGCGGCAGGGTGTATCAGTCGGCACCTTGGCGGCAAGGTGTATCAGTCGGCACCTTGGCGGCGTTATATCAGTCGGCACCTCGGCGGCGTTATATCAGTCGGCACCTTGGCGGCGTTATATCAGTCGGCACCTTGGCGGCGTTATATCAGTCGGCACCTTGGCGGTGTTATATCAGTCGGCACCTTGGCGACGTTATATCAGTCGGCACCTCGGCGGCGTTATATCAGTCGGCACCTTGGCGGCAGGGTGTATCAGTCGGCACCTTGGCGGCAGGGTGCATCAGTCGGCACCTCGGCGGCGTTATATCAGTCGGCACCTCGGCGGCGTTATATCAGTCGGCACCTTGGCGGCGTTATATCAGTCGGCACCTCGGCGGCAGGGTGTATCAGTCGGCACCTCGGCGGCGTTATATCAGTCGGCACCTCGGCGGCGTTATATCAGTCGGCACCTTGGCGGCGTTATATCAGTCGGCACCCTGGCGGCGTTATATCAGTCGGCACCTTGGCGGCGTTATATCAGTCGGCACCTTGGCGGCGTTATATCAGTCGGCACCTCGGCGGCAGGGTGTATCAGTCGGCACCTTGGCGGCGTTATATCAGTCGGCACCTCGGCGGCGTTATATCAGTCGGCATCTCGGCGGCAGGGTGTATCAGTCGGCACCTTGGCGGCAGGGTGTATCAGTCGGCACCTCGGCGGCGTTATATCAGTCGGCACCTCGGCGGCGTTAAATCAGTCGGCACCTTGGCGGCGTTATATCAGTCGGCACCTTGGCGGCGTTATATCAGTCGGCACCTCGGCGGCAGGGTGTATCAGTCGGCACCTTCGCGGCGTTATATCAGTCGGCACCTCGGCGGCAGGGTGTATCAGTCGGCACCTCGGCGGCGTTATATCAGCGGCACCTCGGCGGCAGGGTGTATCAGTCGGCACCTTGGCGGCAAGGTGTATCAGTCGGCACCTCGGCGGCGTTATATCAGTCGGCACCTTGGCGGCAGGGTGTATCAGTCGGCACCTTGGCGTTATATCAGTCGGCACCTTGGCGTTATATCAGTCGGCACCTCGGCGGCAGGGTGTATTAGTCGGCAACTTGGCGGCAGGGTGTATCAGTCGGCACCTTGGCGTTATATCGGTCGGCATATTGGCGGCTTTATATCAGTCGGCACCTCGGCGGCGTTATATTAGTCGGCACCTTGGCGGCGTTATATCACTCGGCACCTTGGCGGCGTTATATCAGTCGGCACCTTGGCGGCGTTATATCAGTCGGCACCTTGGCGGCGTTATATCAGTCGGCACCTCGGCGGCGTTATATCAGTCGGCACCTCAGCGGCAGGGTGTATCAGTCGGCACTTCGGCGGCAAGGTATATCAGTCGGCACCTCGGCTGCAGGGTGTATCAGTTGGCTCATCGGCGGCAGGGTGTATCAGTCGGCACCATGGCGGCGTTATATCAGTCGGCACCTCGGCGGCGTTATATCAGTCGGCACCTCGGCGGCAGGGTGTATCAGTCGGCACTTCAGCGGCAAGGTATATCAGTCGGCACCTCGACGCCAGGGTGTATCAGTCGGCACCTCGGCGGCGTTATATTAGTCGGCACCTCGGCGGCAGGGTGTATTAGTCGGCACCTCGGCGGCGTTATATCAGTCGGCACCTTGGCGGCGTTATATCAGGCGGCACCTTGGCGGCGTTATATCAGTCAGCACCTTGGCGGCAGGGTGTATCAGTCGGCACCTTGGCGGCGTTATATTAGTCGGCACCTCGGCGGCAGGGTGTATCAGTCGGCACCTCGTCGGCAGGGTGTATCAGTCGGCACCTCGGCGGCGTTATATTAGTCGGCACCTCGGCGGCAGGGTGTATTAGTCGGCACCTCGGCGGCGTTATATCAGTCGGCACCTTGGCGGCGTTATATCAGTCGGCACCTCGGCGGCGTTATATCAGTCGGCACCTTGGCGGCAGGGTGTATCTGTCGGCACCTTGGCGGCGTTATATCAGTCGGCACCTTGGCGGCGTTATATCAGTCGGTACCTCGGCGGTAGGGTGTATCAATCAGTCGGCACCTTGGCGGCGTTATATCAGTCGGCACCTCGACGCCAGGGTGTATCAGTCGGCACCTCGGCGGCGTTATATCAGTCGGCACCTCCGCGGCGTTATATCAGTCGGCACCTTGGCGGCGTTATATCAGTCGGCACCTTGGCGGCGTTATATCAGTCGGCACCTCGGCGGCAGGGTGTATCAGTCGGCACCTTGGCGGCAAGGTGTATCAGTTGGCACCTTGGCGGCGTTATATCAGTCGGCACCTCGGCGGCGTTATATCAGTCGGCACCTTGGCGGCGTTATATCAGTCGGCACCTTGGCGGCGTTATATCAGTCGGCACCTTGGCGGCGTTATATCAGTCGGCACCTTGGCGACGTTATATCAGTCGGCACCTCGGCGGCGTTATATCAGTCGGCACCTTGGCGGCAGGGTGTATCAGTCGGCACCTTGGCGGCAGGGTGCATCAGTCGGCACCTCGGCGGTGTTATATCAGTCGGCACCTCGGCGGCGTTATATCAGTCGGCACCTTGGCGGCGTTATATCAGTCGGCACCTCGGCGGCAGGGTGTATCAGTCGGCACCTTGGCGGCAAGGTGTATCAGTCGGCACCTTGGCGGCGTTATATCAGTCGGCACCTCGGCGGCGTTATATCAGTCGGCACCTTGGCGGCGTTATATCAGTCGGCACCCTGGCGGCGTTATATCAGTCGGCACCTTGGCGGCGTTATATCAGTCGGCACCTTGGCGGCGTTATATCAGTCGGCACCTCGGCGGCGTTATATCAGTCGGCACTTCGGCGGCAGGGTGTATCAGTCGGCACCTTGGCGGCGTTATATCAGTCGGCACCTCGGCGGCAGGGTGTATCAGTCGGCACCTTGGCGGCGTTATATCAGTCGGCACCTCGGCGGCGTTATATCAGTCGGCACCTCGGCGGCAGGGTGTATCAGTCGGCACCTTGGCGGCGTTATATCAGTCGGCACCTCGGCGGCAGGGTGTATCAGTCGGCACCTCGGCGGCGTTATATCAGTCGGCAACTCGGCGGCGTTATATCAGTCGGCACCTTGGCGGCGTTATATCAGTCGGCACCTCGGCGGCGTTATATCAGTCGGCACCTCGGCGGCAGGGTGTATCAGTCGGCACCTTGGCTGCAGGGTGTATCAGTCGGCACCTCGGCGGCGTTATATCAGTCGGCACCTCCGCGGCGTTATATCAGTCGGTACCTTGGCGGCGTTATATCAGTCGGCACCTTGGCGGCGTTATATCAGTCGGCACCTCGGCGGCAGGGTGTATCAGTCGGCACCTTGGCGGCAAGGTGTATCAGTCGGCACCTTGGCGGCGTTATATCAGTCGGCACCTCGGCGGCGTTATATCAGTCGGCACCTTGGCGGCGTTATATCAGTCGGCACCTTGGCGGCGTTATATCAGTCGGCACCTTGGCGGCGTTATATCAGTCGGCACCTTGGCGGCGTTATATCAGTCGGCACCTCGGCGGCGTTATATCAGTCGACACCTCGGCGGCAGGGTGTATTAGTCGGCACCTTGGCGGCGTTATATCAGTCGGCACCTCGGCGGCAGGGTGTATCAGTCGGCACCTCGGCGGCGTTATATCAGTCGGCACCTTGGCGGCAGGGTGTATCAGTCGGCACCTCGGCGGCATGGTGCATCAGTCGGCACCTCGGCGGCAGGGTGAATCAGTCGGCACCTCGGCGGCGTTATATCAGTCGGCACCTCGGCGGCAGGTTGTATCAGTCGGCACCTTGGCGGCGTTATATCAGTCGGCACCTTGGCGGCGTTATATCAGTCGACACCTCGCGGGCGTTATATCAGTCGGCACCTCGGCGGCCTTATATCAGTCGGCACCTCGGTGGCAGGGTGTATCAGTCGGCACCTTGGCGGCGTTATATCAGTTGGCACCTTGGCGGCGTTATATCAGTCGGCACCTCGGTGGCAGGGTGTATCAGTCGGCACCTTGGCGGCGTTATATCAGTTGGCACCTTGGCGGCGTTATATCAGTCGGCACCTCGGTGGCAGGGTGTATCAGTCGGCACCTTGGCGGCGTTATATCAGTCGGCACCTTGGCGGCAGGGTGTATCAGTCGGCACCTTGGCGGCGTTATATCAGTCGGCACCTTGGCGGAGTTATATCAGTCGGCACCTCGGCGGCAGGGTGTATCAGTTGGCGGCGTTATATCAGTCGGCACCTTGGCGGCGTTATATCAGTCGGCACCTCGGTGGCAGGGTGTATCAGTCGGCACCTTGGCGGCGTTATATCAGTCGGCGCCTTGGCGGCAGGGTGTATCAGTCGGCACCTTGGCGGCGTTATATCAGTCGGCACCTTGGCGGCAGCGTGTATCAGTCGGCAACTTGGCGGCGTTATATCAGTCGGCACCTTGGCGGCGTTATATCAGTCGGCACCTCGGCGGCAGGGTGTATCAGTCGGCACCTCGGCGGCGTTATATCAGTCGGCACCTTGGCGGCGTTATATCAGTCAGCACCTTGGCGGCAGGGTGTATCAGTCGGCACCTTGGCGGCGTTATATCAGTCGGCACCTCGGCGGCAGGGTGTATCAGTCGGCACCTCGGCGGCAGGGTGTATCAGTCGGCACCTCGGCGGCGTTATATTAGTCGGCACCTCGGCGGCAGGGTGTATTAGTCGGCACCTCGGCGGCGTTATATCAGTCGGCACCTTGGCGGCGTTCTATCAGTCGGCACCTCGGCGGCAGGGTGTATCAGTCGGCACCTTGGCGGCGTTATATCAGTCGGCACCTCGGCGGCAGGGTGTATCAGTCGGCACCTCGGCGGCGTTATATCAGCGGCACCTCGGCGGCAGGGTGTATCAGTCGGCACCTTGGCGGCAAGGTGTATCAGTCGGCACCTCGGCGGCGTTATATCAGTCGGCACCTTGGCGGCAGGGTGTATCAGTCGGCACCTTGGCGTTATATCAGTCGGCACCTTGACGTTATATCAGTCGGCACCTCGGCGGCAGGGTGTATTAGTCGGCACCTTGGCGGCAGGGTGTATCAGTCGGCTCCTTGGCGTTATATCGGTCGGCATCTTGGCGGCTTTATATCAGTCGGCACCTCGGCGGCGTTATATTAGTCGGCACCTTGGCGGCAGGGTGTATCAGTCGGCACCTTGGCGTTATATCGGTCGGCATATTGGCGGCTTTATATCAGTCGGCACCTCGGCGGCGTTATATTAGTCGGCACCTTGGCGGCGTTATATCACTCGGCACCTTGGCGGCGTTATATCAGTCGGCACCTTGGCGGCGTTATATCAGTCGGCACCTTGGCGGCGTTATATCAGTCGGCACCTCGGCGGCGTTATATCAGTCGGCACCTCAGCGGCAGGGTGTATCAGTCGGCACTTCGGCGGCAAGGTATATCAGTCGGCACCTCGGCGGCAGGGTGTATCAGTTGGCTCATCGGCGGCAGGGTGCATCAGTCGGCACCATGGCGGCGTTATATCAGTCGGCACCTCGGCGGCGTTATATCAGTCGGCACCTCGGCGGCAGGGTGTATCAGTCGGCACTTCAGCGGCAAGGTATATCAGTCGGCACCTCGACGCCAGGGTGTATCAGTCGGCACCTCGGCGGCGTTATATTAGTCGGCACCTCGGCGGCAGGGTGTATTAGTCGGCACCTCGGCGGCGTTATATCAGTCGGCACCTTGGCGGCGTTATATCAGTCGGCACCTTGGCGGCGTTATATCAGTCAGCACCTTGGCGGCAGGGTGTATCACTCGGCACCTTGGCGGCGTTATATCAGTCGGCACCTCGGCGGCAGGGTGTATCAGTCGGCACCTCGGCGGCGTTATATTAGTCGGCACCTCGGCGGCAGGGTGTATTAGTCGGCACCTCGGCGGCGTTATATCAGTCGGCACCTTGGCGGCGTTACATCAGTCGGCACCTCGGCGGCGTTATATCAGTCGGCACCTTGGCGGCAGGGTGTATCAGTCGGCACCTTGGCGGCGTTATATCAGTCGGCACCTTGGCGGCGTTATATCAGTCGGCACCTTGGCGGCGTTATATCAGTCGGTACCTCGGCGGTAGGGTGTATCAATCAGTCGGCACCTTGGCGGCGTTATATCAGTCAGCACCTTGGCGGCAGGGTGTATCAGTCGGCACCTTGGCGGCGTTATATCAGTCGGCACCTTGGCAGCGTTGTATCAGTAGGTACCTCGGCGGTAGGGTGTATCAATCAGTCGGCACCTTGGCGGCAGGGTGTATCACTCAGCACCTTGGCGGCGTTATATCAGTCGGCACCTCGGCGGCAGGGTGTATCAGTCGGCACTTCGGCGGCAGGGTGTATCAGTCGTCTCCTCGGCGGCGTTATATCAGTCGGCACCTTGGCGGCGTTATATCAGTCGGCACCTCGGCGGCAGGGTGTATCAGTCGTCTCCTCGGCGGCGTTATATCAGTCGGCACCTTGGTGGCGTTATATCAGTCGGCACCTTGGCGGTATATCAGTCGGCACCTTGGCGGCGTTATATCAGTCGGCACCTCGGCGGCAGGGTGTATCAGTCGGCACCTTGGCGGCAAGGTGTATCAGTCGGCACCTTGGCGGCGTTATATCAGTCGGCACCTCGGCGGCGTTATATCAGTCGGCACCTTGGCGGCGTTATATCAGTCGGCACCTTGGCGGCGTTATATCAGTCGGCACCTTGGCGGTGTTATATCAGTCGGCACCTTGGCGACGTTATATCAGTCGGCACCTCGGCGGCGTTATATCAGTCGGCACCTTGGCGGCAGGGTGTATCAGTCGGCACCTTGGCGGCAGGGTGCATCAGTCGGCACCTCGGCGGCGTTATATCAGTCGGCACCTCGGCGGCGTTATATCAGTCGGCACCTTGGCGGCGTTATATCAGTCGGCACCTCGGCGGCAGGGTGTATCAGTCGGCACCTCGGCGGCGTTATATCAGTCGGCACCTCGGCGGCGTTATATCAGTCGGCACCTTGGCGGCGTTATATCAGTCGGCACCCTGGCGGCGTTATATCAGTCGGCACCTTGGCGGCGTTATATCAGTCGGCACCTTGGCGGCGTTATATCAGTCGGCACCTCGGCGGCAGGGTGTATCAGTCGGCACCTTGGCGGCGTTATATCAGTCGGCACCTCGGCGGCGTTATATCAGTCGGCATCTCGGCGGCAGGGTGTATCAGTCGGCACCTTGGCGGCAGGGTGTATCAGTCGGCACCTCGGCGGCGTTATATCAGTCGGCACCTCGGCGGCGTTAAATCAGTCGGCACCTTGGCGGCGTTATATCAGTCGGCACCTTGGCGGCGTTATATCAGTCGGCACCTCGGCGGCAGGGTGTATCAGTCGGCACCTTGGCGGCAAGGTGTATCAGTCGGCACCTTGGCGGCGTTATATCAGTCGGCACCTCGGCGGCGTTATATCAGTCGGCACCTTGGCGGCGTTATATCAGTCGGCACCTTGGCGGCGTTATATCAGTCGGAACCTTGGCGGCGTTATATCAGTCGGCACCTTGGCGGCGTTATATCAGTCGGCACCTTGGCGGCGTTATATCAGTCGGCACCTCGGCGGCAGGGTGTATCAGTCGGCACCTCGGCGGCGTTATATCAGTCGGCACCTTGGCGGCAGGGTGTATCAGTCGGCACCTCGGCGGCATGGTGCATCAGTCGGCACCTCGGCGGCAGGGTGAATCAGTCGGCACCTCGGCGGCGTTATATCAGTCGGCACCTCGGCGGCAGGTTGTATCAGTCGGCACCTTGGCGGCGTTATATCAGTCGGCACCTTGGCGGGGTTATATCAGTCGACACCTCGGGGGCGTTATATCAGTCGGCACCTCGGCGGCGTTATATCAGTCGGCACCTCGGTGGCAGGGTGTATCAGTCGGCACCTTGGCGGCGTTATATCAGTCGGCACCTTGGCGGCGTTATATCAGTCGGCACCTCGGTGGCAGGGTGTATCAGTCGGCACCTTGGCGGCGTTATATCAGTCGGCACCTTGGCGGCAGGGTGTATCAGTCGGCACCTTGGCGGCGTTATATCAGTCGGCACCTTGGCGGCAGGGTGTATCAGTCGGCACCTTTGCGGCGTTATATCAGTCGGCACCTTGGCGGCGTTATATCAGTCGGCACCTTGGCGGCGTTATATCAGTCGGCACCTCGGCGGCAGGGTGTATCAGTCGGCACCTCGGCGGCGTTATATCAGTCGGCACCTCGGCGGCAGGGTGTATCAGTCGGCACCTTGGCGGCAAGGTGTATCAGTCGGCACCTCGGCGGCGTTATATCAGTCGGCACCTTTGCGGCAGGGTGTATCAGTCGGCACCTTGGCGTTATATCAGTCGGCACCTTGGCGTTATATCAGTCGGCACCTCGGCGGCAGGGTGTATTAGTCGGCACCTTGGCGGCAGGGTGTATCAGTCGGCACCTTGGCGTTATATCGGTCGGCATCTTGGCGGCTTTATATCAATCGGCACTTCGGCGGCGTTATATTAGTCGGCACCTTGGCGGCAGGGTGTATCAGTCGGCACCTTGGCGTTATATCGGTCGGCATCTTGGCGGCTTTATATCAGTCGGCACCTCGGCGGCGTTATATTAGTCGGCACCTTGGCGGCGTTATATCACTCGGCACCTTGGCGGCGTTATATCAGTCGGCACCTTGGCGGCGTTATATCAGTCGGCACCTTGGCGGCGTTATATCAGTCGGCACCTCGGCGGCGTTATATCAGTCGGCACCTCGGCGGCAGGGTGTATCAGTCGGCACTTCGGCGGCAAGGTATATCAGTCGGCACCTCGGCGGCAGGGTGTATCAGTTGGCGCATCGGCGGCAGGGTGTATCAGTCGGCACCATGGCGGCGTTATATCAGTCGGCACCTCGGCGGCGTTATATCAGTCGGCACCTCGGCGGCAGGGTGTATCAGTCGGCACTTCGGCGGCAAGGTATATCAGTCGGCACCTCGACGCCAGGGTGTATCAGTCGGCACCTCGGCGGCGTTATATCAGTCGGCACCTTGGCGGCAGGGTGTATCAGTCGGCACCTTGGCGGCGTTATATCAGTCGGCACCTTGGCGGCGTTATATCAGTCGGTACCTCGGCGGTAGGGTGTATCAATCAGTCGGCACCTTGGCGGCGTTATATCAGTCGGCACCTCAACGCCAGGGTGTATCAGTCGGCACCTCGGCGGCGTTATATCAGTCCGCACCTCGGCGGCAGGGTGAATCAATCGGCACCTCGGCGGCAGGGTGTGTCAGTCGGCACCTCGGCGGCGTTAATATCAGTCGGCACCTCGGCGGCAGGGTGTATCAGTTGGCTCATCGGCGGCAGGGTGTATCAGTCGGCACCTTGGCGGCGTTATATCAGTCGGCACCTCGGCGGCAGGGTGTATCAGTCGGCACCTCGGCGGCGTTATATCAGTCGGCACCATGGCGGCGTTATATCAGTCAGCACCTCGGCGGCGTTATATCAGTCGGCACCTCGGCGACAGGGTGTATCAGTCGGCACCTCGGCGGCGTTATATCAGCCGGCACCTTGGCGTTATATCAGTCGGCACCTTGGCGGCGTTATATCAGTCGGCACCTCGGCGGCAGGGTGTATCAGTCGGCACCTTGGCGGCAAGGTGTATCAGTCGGCACCTTGGCGGCGTTATATCAGTCGGCACCTCGGCGGCGTTATATCAGTCGGCACCTTGGCGGCGTTATATCAGTCGGCACCTTGGCGGCGTTATATCAGTCGGCGCCTTGGCGGCGTAATATCAGTCGGCACCTTGGCGGCGTTATATCAGTCGGCACCTAGGCGGTGTTATATCAGTCGGCACCTTGGCAGCAGGGTGTATCAGTCGGCACCTTGGCGGCAGGGTGTATCAGTCGGCACCTCGGCGGCGTTATATCAGTCGGCACCTCGGCGGCGTTATATCAGTCGGCACCTTGGCGGCGTTATATCAGTCGGCACCTTGGCGGCGTTATATCAGTCGGCACCTCGGCGGCAGGGTGTATCAGTCGGAACCTTGGCGGCAAGGTGTATCAGTCGGCACCTTGGCGGCGTTATATCAGTCGGCACCTCGGCGGCGTTATATCAGTCGGCACCTTGGCGGCGTTATATCAGTCGGCACCTTGGCGGCGTTATATCAGTCGGCACCTTGGCGGCGTTATATCAGTCGGCACCTTGGCGGCGTTATATCAGTCGGCACCTCGGCGGCGTTATATCAGTCGGCACCTCGGCGGCAGGGTGTATCAGTCGGCACCTTGGCGGCGTTATATCAGTCGGCACCTCGGCGGCAGGGTGTATCAGTCGGCACCTCGGCGGCGTTATATCAGTCGGCACCTCGGCGGCGTTATATCAGTCGGCACCTTGGCGGCGTTATATCAGTCGGCACCTCGGCGGCGTTATATCAGTCGGCACCTCGGCGGCAAGGTGTATCAGTCGGCACCTTGGCGGCAGGGTGTATCTGTCGGCACCTCGGCGGCGTTATATCAGTCGGCACCTCGGCGGCGTTATATCAGTCGGCACCTTGGCGGCGTTATTTCAGTCGGCACCTTGGCGGCGTTATATCAGTCGGCACCTCGGCGGCAGGGTGTATCAGTCGGCACCTTGGCGGCAAGGTGTATCAGTCGGCACCTTGGCGGCGTTATATCAGTCGGCACCTCGGCGGCGTTATATCAGTCGGCACCTTGGCGGCAGGGTGTATCAGTCGGCACCTTGGCGTTATATCAGTCGGCACCTTGGCGTTATATCAGTCGGCACCTTGGCGGCGTTTATCAGTCGGCACCTTGGCGGCGTTATATCAGTCGGCACCTCAACGCCAGGGTGTATCAGTCGGCACCTCGGCGGCGTTATATCAGTCCGCACCTCGGCGGCAGGGTGAATCAATCGGCACCTCGGCGGCAGGGTGTATCAGTTGGCACCTCGGCGGCGTTAATATCAGTCGGCACCTCGGCGGCAGGGTGTATCAGTTGGCTCATCGGCGGCAGGGTGTATCAGTCGGCACCTTGGCGGCGTTATATCAGTCGGCACCTCGGCGGCAGGGTGTATCAGTCGGCACCTCGGCGGCGTTATATCAGTCGGCACCATGGCGGCGTTATATCAGTCAGCACCTCGGCGGCGTTATATCAGTCGGCACCTCGGCGGCAGGGTGTATCAGTCGGCACCTCGGCGGCGTTATATCAGTCAGCACCTTGGCGTTATATCAGTCGGCACCTTGGCGGCGTTATATCAGTCGGCACCTCGGCGGCAGGGTGTATCAGTCGGCACCTTGGCGGCAAGGTGTATCAGTCGGCACCTTGGCGGCGTTATATCAGTCGGCACCTCGGCGGCGTTATATCAGTCGGCACCTTGGCGGCGTTATATCAGTCGGCACCTTGGCGGCGTTATATCAGTCGGCGCCTTGGCGGCAGGGTGTATCAGTCGGCACCTCGGCGGCAGGGTGTATCAGTCGTCTCCTCGGCGGCGTTATATCAGTCGGCACCTTGGCGGCGTTATATCAGTCGGCACCTCGGCGGCAGGGTGTATCAGTCGTCTCCTCGGCGGCGTTATATCAGTCGGCACCTTGGTGGCGTTATATCAGTCGGCACCTTGGCGGTATATCAGTCGGCACCTTGGCGGCGTTATATCAGTCGGCACCTCGGCGGCAGGGTGTATCAGTCGGCACCTTGGCGGCAAGGTGTATCAGTCGGCACCTTGGCGGCGTTATATCAGTCGGCACCTCGGCGGCGTTATATCAGTCGGCACCTTGGCGGCGTTATATCAGTCGGCACCTTGGCGGCGTTATATCAGTCGGCACCTTGGCGGTGTTATATCAGTCGGCACCTTGGCGACGTTATATCAGTCGGCACCTCGGCGGCGTTATATCAGTCGGCACCTTGGCGGCAGGGTGTATCAGTCGGCACCTTGGCGGCAGGGTGCATCAGTCGGCACCTCGGCGGCGTTATATCAGTCGGCACCTCGGCGGCGTTATATCAGTCGGCACCTTGGCGGCGTTATATCAGTCGGCACCTCGGCGGCAGGGTGTATCAGTCGGCACCTCGGCGGCGTTATATCAGTCGGCACCTCGGCGGCGTTATATCAGTCGGCACCTTGGCGGCGTTATATCAGTCGGCACCCTGGCGGCGTTATATCAGTCGGCACCTTGGCGGCGTTATATCAGTCGGCACCTTGGCGGCGTTATATCAGTCGGCACCTCGGCGGCAGGGTGTATCAGTCGGCACCTTGGCGGCGTTATATCAGTCGGCACCTCGGCGGCGTTATATCAGTCGGCATCTCGGCGGCAGGGTGTATCAGTCGGCACCTTGGCGGCAGGGTGTATCAGTCGGCACCTCGGCGGCGTTATATCAGTCGGCACCTCGGCGGCGTTAAATCAGTCGGCACCTTGGCGGCGTTATATCAGTCGGCACCTTGGCGGCGTTATATCAGTCGGCACCTCGGCGGCAGGGTGTATCAGTCGGCACATTGGCGGCAAGGTGTATCAGTCGGCACCTTGGCGGCGTTATATCAGTCGGCACCTCGGCGGCGTTATATCAGTCGGCACCTTGGCGGCGTTATATCAGTCGGCACCTTGGCGGCGTTATATCAGTCGGAACCTTGGCGGCGTTATATCAGTCGGCACCTTGGCGGCGTTATATCAGTCGGCACCTCGGCGGCGTTATATCAGTCGGCACCTCGGCGGCAGGGTGTATTAGTCGGCACCTTGGCGGCGTTATATCAGTCGGCACCTCGGCGGCAGGGTGTATCAGTCGGCACCTCGGCGGCGTTATATCAGTCGGCACCTTGGCGGCAGGGTGTATCAGTCGGCACCTCGGCGGCATGGTGCATCAGTCGGCACCTCGGCGGCAGGGTGAATCAGTCGGCACCTCGGCGGCGTTATATCAGTCGGCACCTCGGCGGCAGGTTGTATCAGTCGGCACCTTGGCGGCGTTATATCAGTCGGCACCTTGGCGGGGTTATATCAGTCGACACCTCGGGGGCGTTATATCAGTCGGCACCTCGGCGGCGTTATATCAGTCGGCACCTCGGTGGCAGGGTGTATCAGTCGGCACCTTGGCGGCGTTATATCAGTCGGCACCTTGGCGGCGTTATATCAGTCGGCACCTCGGTGGCAGGGTGTATCAGTCGGCACCTTGGCGGCGTTATATCAGTCGGCACCTTGGCGGCAGGGTGTATCAGTCGGCACCTTGGCGGCGTTATATCAGTCGGCACCTTGGCGGCAGGGTGTATCAGTCGGCACCTTTGCGGCGTTATATCAGTCGGCACCTTGGCGGCGTTATATCAGTCGGCACCTTGGCGGCGTTATATCAGTCGGCACCTCGGCGGCAGGGTGTATCAGTCGGCACCTCGGCGGCGTTATATCAGTCGGCACCTCGGCGGCAGGGTGTATCAGTCGGCACCTTGGCGGCAAGGTGTATCAGTCGGCACCTCGGCGGCGTTATATCAGTCGGCACCTTTGCGGCAGGGTGTATCAGTCGGCACCTTGGCGTTATATCAGTCGGCACCTTGGCGTTATATCAGTCGGCACCTCGGCGGCAGGGTGTATTAGTCGGCACCTTGGCGGCAGGGTGTATCAGTCGGCACCTTGGCGTTATATCGGTCGGCATCTTGGCGGCTTTATATCAATCGGCACTTCGGCGGCGTTATATTAGTCGGCACCTTGGCGGCAGGGTGTATCAGTCGGCACCTTGGCGTTATATCGGTCGGCATCTTGGCGGCTTTATATCAGTCGGCACCTCGGCGGCGTTATATTAGTCGGCACCTTGGCGGCGTTATATCACTCGGCACCTTGGCGGCGTTATATCAGTCGGCACCTTGGCGGCGTTATATCAGTCGGCACCTTGGCGGCGTTATATCAGTCGGCACCTCGGCGGCGTTATATCAGTCGGCACCTCGGCGGCAGGATGTATCAGTCGGCACTTCGGCGGCAAGGTATATCAGTCGGCACCTCGGCGGCAGGGTGTATCAGTTGGCGCATCGGCGGCAGGGTGTATCAGTCGGCACCATGGCGGCGTTATATCAGTCGGCACCTCGGCGGCGTTATATCAGTCGGCACCTCGGCGGCAGGGTGTATCAGTCGGCACTTCGGCGGCAAGGTATATCAGTCGGCACCTCGACGCCAGGGTGTATCAGTCGGCACCTCGGCGGCGTTATATCAGTCGGCACCTTGGCGGCAGGGTGTATCAGTCGGCACCTTGGCGGCGTTATATCAGTCGGCACCTTGGCGGCGTTATATCAGTCGGTACCTCGGCGGTAGGGTGTATCAATCAGTCGGCACCTTGGCGGCGTTATATCAGTCGGCACCTCAACGCCAGGGTGTATCAGTCGGCACCTCGGCGGCGTTATATCAGTCCGCACCTCGGCGGCAGGGTGAATCAATCGGCACCTCGGCGGCAGGGTGTATCAGTCGGCACCTCGGCGGCGTTAATATCAGTCGGCACCTCGGCGGCAGGGTGTATCAGTTGGCTCATCGGCGGCAGGGTGTATCAGTCGGCACCTTGGCGGCGTTATATCAGTCGGCACCTCGGCGGCAGGGTGTATCAGTCGGCACCTCGGCGGCGTTATATCAGTCGGCACCATGGCGGCGTTATATCAGTCAGCACCTCGGCGGCGTTATATCAGTCGGCACCTCGGCGACAGGGTGTATCAGTCGGCACCTCGGCGGCGTTATATCAGCCGGCACCTTGGCGTTATATCAGTCGGCACCTTGGCGGCGTTATATCAGTCGGCACCTCGGCGGCAGGGTGTATCAGTCGGCACCTTGGCGGCAAGGTGTATCAGTCGGCACCTTGGCGGCGTTATATCAGTCGGCACCTCGGCGGCGTTATATCAGTCGGCACCTTGGCGGCGTTATATCAGTCGGCACCTTGGCGGCGTTATATCAGTCGGCGCCTTGGCGGCGTAATATCAGTCGGCACCTTGGCGGCGTTATATCAGTCGGCACCTAGGCGGCGTTATATCAGTCGGCACCTTGGCGGCAGGGTGTATCAGTCGGCACCTTGGCGGCAGGGTGTATCAGTCGGCACCTCGGCGGCGTTATATCAGTCGGCACCTCGGCGGCGTTATATCAGTCGGCACCTTGGCGGCGTTATATCAGTCGGCACCTTGGCGGCGTTATATCAGTCGGCACCTCGGCGGCAGGGTGTATCAGTCGGCACCTTGGCGGCAAGGTGTATCAGTCGGCACCTTGGCGGCGTTATATCAGTCGGCACCTCGGCGGCGTTATATCAGTCGGCACCTTGGCGGCGTTATATCAGTCGGCACCTTGGCGGCGTTATATCAGTCGGCACCTTGGCGGCGTTATATCAGTCGGCACCTTGGCGGCGTTATATCAGTCGGCACCTCGGCGGCGTTATATCAGTCGGCACCTCGGCGGCAGGGTGTATCAGTCGGCACCTTGGCGGCGTTATATCAGTCGGCACCTCGGCGGCAGGGTGTATCAGTCGGCACCTCGGCGGCGTTATATCAGTCGGCACCTCGGCGGCGTTATATCAGTCGGCACCTTGGCGGCGTTATATCAGTCGGCACCTCGGCGGCGTTATATCAGTCGGCACCTCGGCGGCAAGGTGTATCAGTCGGCACCTTGGCGGCAGGGTGTATCTGTCGGCACCTCGGCGGCGTTATATCAGTCGGCACCTCGGCGGCGTTATATCAGTCGGCACCTTGGCGGCGTTATTTCAGTCGGCACCTTGGCGGCGTTATATCAGTCGGCACCTCGGCGGCAGGGTGTATCAGTCGGCACCTTGGCGGCAAGGTGTATCAGTCGGCACCTTGGCGGCGTTATATCAGTCGGCACCTCGGCGGCGTTATATCAGTCGGCACCTTGGCGGCAGGGTGTATCAGTCGGCACCTTGGCGTTATATCAGTCGGCACCTTGGCGTTATATCAGTCGGCACCTTGGCGGCGTTTATCAGTCGGCACCTTGGCGGCGTTATATCAGTCGGCACCTCAACGCCAGGGTGTATCAGTCGGCACCTCGGCGGCGTTATATCAGTCCGCACCTCGGCGGCAGGGTGAATCAATCGGCACCTCGGCGGCAGGGTGTATCAGTTGGCACCTCGGCGGCGTTAATATCAGTCGGCACCTCGGCGGCAGGGTGTATCAGTTGGCTCATCGGCGGCAGGGTGTATCAGTCGGCACCTTGGCGGCGTTATATCAGTCGGCACCTCGGCGGCAGGGTGTATCAGTCGGCACCTCGGCGGCGTTATATCAGTCGGCACCATGGCGGCGTTATATCAGTCAGCACCTCGGCGGCGTTATATCAGTCGGCACCTCGGCGGCAGGGTGTATCAGTCGGCACCTCGGCGGCGTTATATCAGTCAGCACCTTGGCGTTATATCAGTCGGCACCTTGGCGGCGTTATATCAGTCGGCACCTCGGCGGCAGGGTGTATCAGTCGGCACCTTGGCGGCAAGGTGTATCAGTCGGCACCTTGGCGGCGTTATATCAGTCGGCACCTCGGCGGCGTTATATCAGTCGGCACCTTGGCGGCGTTATATCAGTCGGCACCTTGGCGGCGTTATATCAGTCGGCGCCTTGGCGGCGTAATATCAGTCGGCACCTTGGCGGCGTTATATCAGTCGGCACCTCGGCGGCGTTATATCAGTCGGCACCTTGGCGGCAGGGTGTATCAGTCGGCACCTTGGCGGCAGGGTGTATCAGTCGGCACCTCGGCGGCGTTATATCAGTCGGCACCTCGGCGGCGTTATATCAGTCGGCACCTTGGCGGCGTTATATCAGTCGGCACCTTGGCGGCGTTATATCAGTCGGCACCTCGGCGGCAGGGTGTATCAGTCGGCACCTTGGCGGCAAGGTGTATCAGTCGGCACCTTGGCGGCGTTATATCAGTCGGCACCTCGGCGGCGTTATATCAGTCGGCACCTTGGCGGCGTTTATCAGTCGGCACCTTGGCGGCGTTATATCAGTCGGCACCTTGGCGGCGTTATATCAGTCGACACCTTGGCGGCGTTATATCAGTCGGCACCTCGGCGGCGTTATATCAGTCGGCACCTTTGCGGCAGGGTGTATCAGTCGGCACCTTGGCGTTATATCAGTCGGCACCTTGGCGTTATATCAGTCGGCACCTCGGCGGCAGGGTGTATTAGTCGGCACCTTGGCGGCAAGGTGTATCAGTCGGCACCTCGGCGGCGTTATATCAGTCGGCACCTTGGCGGCGTTATATCAGTCGGCACCTTGGCGGCGTTATATCAGTCGGCACCTCGGCGGCAGGGTGTATCAGTCGGCACCTTGGCGGCAAGGTGTATCAGTCGGCACCTTGGCGGCGTTATATCAGTCGGCACCTCGGCGGCGTTATATCAGTCGGCACCTTGGCGGCGTTATATCAGTCGGCACCTTGGCGGCGTTATATCAGTCGGCACCTTGGCGGCGTTATATCAGTCGGCACCTTGGCGGCGTTATATCAGTCGGCACCTCGGCGGCGTTATATCAGTCGGCACCTCGGCGGCAGGGTGTATCAGTCGGCACCTTGGCGGCGTTATATCAGTCGGCACCTCGGCGGCAGGGTGTATCAGTCGGCACCTCGGCGGCGTTATATCAGTCGGCACCTCGGCGGCGTTATATCAGTCGGCACCTTGGCGGCGTTATATCAGTCGGCACCTCGGCGGCGTTATATCAGTCGGCACCTCGGCGGCAGGGTGTATCAGTCGGCACCTTGGCGGCAGGGTGTATCTGTCGGCACCTCGGCGGCGTTATATCAGTCGGCACCTCGGCGGCGTTATATCAGTCGGCACCTTGGCGGCGTTATATCAGTCGGCACCTTGGCGGCGTTATATCAGTCGGCACCTTGGCGGCGTTATATCAGTCGGCACCTTGGCGGCGTTATATCAGTCGGCACCTCGGCGGCGTTATATCAGTCGGCACCTTGGCGGCGTTATATCAGTCGGCACCTTGGCGGCGTTATATCAGTCGGCACCTTGGCGGCGTTATATCAGTCGGCACCTTGGCGGCGTTATATCAGTCGGCGCCTTGGCGGCGTAATATCAGTCGGCACCTTGGCGGCGTTATATCAGTCGGCACCTCGGCGGCGTTATATCAGTCGGCACCTTGGCGGCAGGGTGTATCAGTCGGCACCTTGGCGGCAGGGTGTATCAGTCGGCACCTCGGCGGCGTTATATCAGTCGGCACCTCGGCGGCGTTATATCAGTCGGCACCTTGGCGGCGTTATATCAGTCGGCACCTTGGCGGCGTTATATCAGTCGGCACCTCGGCGGCAGGGTGTATCAGTCGGCACCTTGGCGGCAAGGTGTATCAGTCGGCACCTTGGCGGCGTTATATCAGTCGGCACCTCGGCGGCGTTATATCAGTCGGCACCTTGGCGGCGTTTATCAGTCGGCACCTTGGCGGCGTTATATCAGTCGGCACCTCAACGCCAGGGTGTATCAGTCGGCACCTCGGCGGCGTTATATCAGTCCGCACCTCGGCGGCAGGGTGAATCAATCGGCACCTCGGCGGCAGGGTGTATCAGTCGGCACCTCGGCGGCGTTAATATCAGTCGGCACCTCGGCGGCAGGGTGTATCAGTTGGCTCATCGGCGGCAGCGTGTATCAGTCGGCACCTTGGCGGCGTTATATCAGTCGGCACCTCGGCGGCAGGGTGTATCAGTCGGCACCTCGGCGGCGTTATATCAGTCGGCACCATGGCGGCGTTATATCAGTCAGCACCTCGGCGGCGTTATATCAGTCGGCACCTCGGCGGCAGGGTGTATCAGTCGGCACCTCGGCGGCGTTATATCAGTCGGCACCTTGGCGTTATATCAGTCGGCACCTTGGCGGCGTTATATCAGTCGGCACCTCGGCGGCAGGGTGTATCAGTCGGCACCTTGGCGGCAAGGTGTATCAGTCGGCACCTTGGCGGCGTTATATCAGTCGGCACCTCGGCGGCGTTATATCAGTCGGCACCTTGGCGGCGTTATATCAGTCGGCACCTTGGCGGCGTTATATCAGTCGGCGCCTTGGCGGCGTAATATCAGTCGGCACCTTGGCGGCGTTATATCAGTCGGCACCTCGGCGGCGTTATATCAGTCGGCACCTTGGCGGCAGGGTGTATCAGTCGGCACCTTGGCGGCAGGGTGTATCAGTCGGCACCTTGGCGGCGTTATATCAGTCGGCACCTCGGCGGCAGGGTGTATCAGTCGGCACCTCGGCGGCGTTATATCAGCGGCACCTCGGCGGCAGGGTGTATCAGTCGGCACCTTGGCGGCAAGGTGTATCAGTCGGCACCTCGGCGGCGTTATATCAGTCGGCACCTTGGCGGCAGGGTGTATCAGTCGGCACCTTGGCGGCGTTATATCAGTCGGCACCTTGGCGGCGTTATATCAGTCGGCACCTTGGCGGCGTTATATCAGTCGGCACCTTGGCGGCGTTATATCAGTCGGCACCTCGGCGGCGTTATATCAGTCGGCACCTTGGCGTTATATCAGTCGGCACCTTGGCGGCGTTATATCAGTCGGCACCTTGGGGGCAGGGTGTATCAGTCGGCACCTTGGCGGCAAGGTGTATCAGTCGGCACCTTGGCGGCGTTATATCAGTCGGCACCTCGGCGGCGTTATATCAGTCGGCACCTTGGCGGCGTTATATCAGTCGGCACCTTGGCGGCGTTATATCAGTCGGCACCTTGGCGGCGTTATATCAGTCGGCACCTTGGCGACGTTATATCAGTCGGCACCTCGGCGGCGTTATATCAGTCGGCACCTTGGCGGCAGGGTGTATCAGTCGGCACCTTGGCGTCAGGGTGCATCAGTCGGCACCTCGGCGGTGTTATATCAGTCGGCACCTCGGCGGCGTTATATCAGTCGGCACCTTGGCGGCGTTATATCAGTCGGCACCTCGGCGGCAGGGTGTATCAGTCGGCACCTTGGCGGCAAGGTGTATCAGTCGGCACCTTGGCGGCGTTATATCAGTCGGCACCTCGGCGGCGTTATATCAGTCGGCACCCTGGCGGCGTTATATCAGTCGGCACCTTGGCGGCGTTATATCAGTCGGCACCTTGGCGGCGTTATATCAGTCGGCACCTCGGCGGCGTTATATCAGTCGGCACCTCGGCGGCAGGGTGTATCAGTCGGCACCTTGGCGGCGTTATATCAGTCGGCACCTCGGCGGCAGGGTGCATCAGTCGGCACCTTGGCGGCGTTATATCAGTCGGCACCTCGGCGGCGTTATATCAGTCGGCACCTCGGCGGCAGGGTGTATCAGTCGGCACCTTGGCGGCGTTATATCAGTCGGCACCTCGGCGGCAGGGTGTATCAGTCGGCACCTCGGCGGCGTTATATCAGTCGGCAACTCGGCGGCGTTATATCAGTCGGCACCTTGGCGGCGTTATATCAGTCGGCACCTCGGCGGCGTTATATCAGTCGGCACCTCGGCGGCAGGGTGTATCAGTCGGCACCTTGGCTGCAGGGTGTATCAGTCGGCACCTCGGCGGCGTTATATCAGTCGGCACCTCCGCGGCGTTATATCAGTCGGCACCTTGGCGGCGTTATATCAGTCGGCACCTTGGCGGCGTTATATCAGTCGGCACCTCGGCGGCAGGGTGTATCAGTCGGCACCTTGGCGGCAAGGTGTATCAGTCGGCACCTTGGCGGCGTTATATCAGTCGGCACCTCGGCGGCGTTATATCAGTCGGCACCTTGGCGGCGTTATATCAGTCGGCACCTTGGCGGCGTTATATCAGTCGGCACCTTGGCGGCGTTATATCAGTCGGCACCTTGGCGGCGTTATATCAGTCGGCACCTCGGCGGCGTTATATCAGTCGGCACCTCGGCGGCAGGGTGTATTAGTCGGCACCTTGGCGGCGTTATATCAGTCGGCACCTCGGCGGCAGGGTGTATCAGTCGGCACCTCGGCGGCGTTATATCAGTCGGCACCTTGGCGGCAGGGTGTATCAGTCGGCACCTCGGCGGCATGGTGCATCAGTCGGCACCTCGGCGGCAGGGTGAATCAGTCGGCACCTCGGCGGCGTTATATCAGTCGGCACCTCGGCGGCAGGTTGTATCAGTCGGCACCTTGGCGGCGTTATATCAGTCGGCACCTTGGCGGCGTTATATCAGTCGACACCTCGCGGGCGTTATATCAGTCGGCACCTCGGCGGCCTTATATCAGTCGGCACCTCGGTGGCAGGGTGTATCAGTCGGCACCTTGGCGGCGTTATATCAGTTGGCACCTTGGCGGCGTTATATCAGTCGGCACCTCGGTGGCAGGGTGTATCAGTCGGCACCTTGGCGGCGTTATATCAGTTGGCACCTTGGCGGCGTTATATCAGTCGGCACCTCGGTGGCAGGGTGTATCAGTCGGCACCTTAGCGGCGTTATATCAGTCGGCACCTTGGCGGCAGGGTGTATCAGTCGGCACCTTGGCGGCGTTATATCAGTCGGCACCTTGGCGGAGTTATATCAGTCGGCACCTCGGCGGCAGGGTGTATCAGTTGGCGGCGTTATATCAGTCGGCACCTTGGCGGCGTTATATCAGTCGGCACCTCGGTGGCAGGGTGTATCAGTCGGCACCTCGGCGGCGTTATATCAGTCGGCACCTTGGCGGCGTTATATCAGTCAGCACCTTGGCGGCAGGGTGTATCAGTCGGCACCTTGGCGGCGTTATATCAGTCGGCACCTCGGCGGCAGGGTGTATCAGTCGGCACCTCGGCGGCAGGGTGTATCAGTCGGCACCTCGGCGGCGTTATATTAGTCGGCACCTCGGCGGCAGGGTGTATTAGTCGGCACCTCGGCGGCGTTATATCAGTCGGCACCTTGGCGGCGTTATATCAGTCGGCACCTCGGCGGCAGGGTGTATCAGTCGGCACCTTGGCGGCAAGGTGTATCAGTCGGCACCTTGGCGGCGTTATATCAGTCGGCACCTCGGCGGCGTTATATCAGTCGGCACCTTGGCGGCGTTATATCAGTCGGCACCCTGGCGGCGTTATATCAGTCGGCACCTTGGCGGCGTTATATCAGTCGGCACCTTGGCGGCGTTATATCAGTCGGCACCTCGGCGGCGTTATATCAGTCGGCACCTCGGCGGCAGGGTGTATCAGTCGGCACCTTGGCGGCGTTATATCATTCGGCACCTCGGCGGCACCTCGGCGGCGTTATATCAGTCGGCACCTCGGCGGCAGGGTGTATCAGTCGGCACCTTGGCGGCGTTATATCAGTCGGCACCTCGGCGGCAGGGTGTATCAGTCGGCACCTCGGCGGCGTTATATCAGTCGGCAACTCGGCGGCGTTATATCAGTCGGCACCTTGGCGGCATTATATCAGTCGGCACCTTGGCGGCAGGGTGTATCAGTCGGCACCTTGGCGGCAAGGTGTATCAGTCGGCACCTTGGCGGCGTTACATCAGTCGGCACCTCGGCGGCGTTATATCAGTCGGCACCTTGGCGGCGTTATATCAGTCGGCACCTTGGCGGCGTTATGTCAGTCGGCACCTTGGCGGCGTTATATCAGTCGGCACCTTGGCGACGTTATATCAGTCGGCACCTCGGCGGCGTTATATCAGTCGGCACCTTGGCGGCAGGGTGTATCAGTCGGCACCTTGGCGGCAGGGTGCATCAGTCGGCACCTCGGCGGTGTTATATCAGTCGGCACCTCGGCGGCATTATATCAGTCGGCACCTTGGCGGCGTTATATCAGTCGGCACCTCGGCGGCAGGGTGTATCAGTCGGCACCTTGGCGGCAAGGTGTATCAGTCGGCACCTTATCGGCGTTATATCAGTCGACACCTCGGCGGCGTTATATCAGTCGGCACCTTGGCGGCGTTATATCAGTCGGCACCCTGGCGGCGTTATATCAGTCGGCACCTTGGCGGCGTTATATCAGTCGGCACCTTGGCGGCGTTATATCAGTCGGCACCTCGGCGGCGTTATATCAGTCGGCACCTCGGCGGCAGGGTGTATCAGTCGGCACCTTGGCGGCGTTATATCAGTCGGCACCTCGGCGGCAGGGTGTATCAGTCGGCACCTTGGCGGCGTTATATCAGTCGGCACCTCGGCGGCGTTATATCAGTCGGCACCTCGGCGGCAGGGTGTATCAGTCGGCACCTTGGTGGCGTTATATCAGTCGGCACCTCGGCGGCAGGGTGTGTCAGTCGGCACCTCGGCGGCGTTATATCAGTCGGCAACTCGGCGGCGTTATATCAGTCGGCACCTTGGCGGCGTTATATCAGTCGGCACCTCGGCGGCGTTATATCAGTCGGCACCTCGGCGGCAGGGTGTATCAGTCGGCACCTTGGCGGCAGGGTGTATCAGTCGGCACCTCGGCGGCGTTATATCAGTCGGCACCTCCGCGGCGTTATATCAGTCGGCACCTTGGCGGCGTTATATCAGTCGGCACCTTGGCGGCGTTATATCAGTCGGCACCTCGGCGGCAGGGTGTATCAGTCGGCACCTTGGCGGCAAGGTGTATCAGTCGGCACCTTGGCGGCGTTATATCAGTCGGCACCTCGGCGGCGTTATATCAGTCGGCACCTTGGCGGCGTTATATCAGTCGGCACCTTGGCGGCGTTATATCAGTCGGCACCTTGGCGGCGTTATATCAGTCGGCACCTTGGCGGGGTTATATCAGTCGGCACCTCGGCGGCGTTATATCAGTCGGCACCTCGGCGGCAGGGTGTATTAGTCGGCACCTTGGCGGCGTTATATCAGTCGGCACCTCGGCGGCAGGGTGTATCAGTCGGCACTTCGGCGGCGTTATATCAGTCGGCACCTTGGCGGCAGGGTGTATCAGTCGGCACCTCGGCGGCATGGTGCATCAGTCGGCACCTCGGCGGCAGGGTGAATCAGTCGGCACCTCGGCGGCGTTATATCAGTCGGCACCTCGGCGGCAGGTTGTATCAGTCGGCACCTTGGCGGCGTTATATCAGTCGGCACCTTGGCGGCGTTATATCAGTCGACACCTCGCGGGCGTTATATCAGTCGGCACCTCGGCGGCCTTATATCAGTCGGCACCTCGGTGGCAGGGTGTATCAGTCGGCACCTTGGCGGCGTTATATCAGTTGGCACCTTGGCGGCGTTATATCAGTCGGCACCTCGGTGGCAGGGTGTATCAGTCGGCACCTTGGCGGCGTTATATCAGTCGGCACCTTGGCGGCAGGGTGTATCAGTCGGCACCTTGGCGGCGTTATATCAGTCGGCACCTTGGCGGAGTTATATCAGTCGGCACCTCGGCGGCAGGGTGTATCAGTTGGCGGCGTTATATCAGTCGGCACCTTGGCGGCGTTATATCAGTCGGCACCTCGGTGGCAGGGTGTATCAGTCGGCACCTTGGCGGCGTTATATCAGTCGGCACCTTGGCGGCAGGGTGTATCAGTCGGCACCTTGGCGGCGTTATATCAGTCGGCACCTTGGCGGCAGGGTGTATCAGTCGGCAACTTGGCGGCGTTATATCAGTCGGCACCTTGGCGGCGTTATATCAGTCGGCACCTCGGCGGCAGGGTGTATCAGTCGGCACCTCGGCGGCGTTATATCAGTCGGCACCTTGGCGGCGTTATATCAGTCAGCACCTTGGCGGCAGGGTGTATCAGTCGGCACCTTGGCGGCGTTATATCAGTCGGCACCTCGGCGGCAGGGTGTATCAGTCGGCACCTCGGCGGCAGGGTGTATCAGTCGGCACCTCGGCGGCGTTATATTAGTCGGCACCTCGGCGGCAGGGTGTATTAGTCGGCACCTCGGCGGCGTTATATCAGTCGGCACCTTGGCGGCGTTATATCAGTCGGCACCTCGGCGGCAGGGTGTATCAGTCGGCACCTTGGCGGCGTTATATCAGTCGGCACCTCGGCGGCAGGGTGTATCAGTCGGCACCTCGGCGGCATTATATCAGCGGCACCTCGGCGGCAGGGTGTATCAGTCGGCACCTTGGCGGCAAGGTGTATCAGTCGGCACCTCGGCGGCGTTATATCAGTCGGCACCTTGGCGGCAGGGTGTATCAGTCGGCACCTTGGCGTTATATCAGTCGGCACCTTGGCGTTATATCAGTCGGCACCTCGGCGGCAGGGTGTATTAGTCGGCACCTTGGCGGCAGGGTGTATCAGTCGGCTCCTTGGCGTTATATCGGTCGGCATCTTGGCGGCTTTATATCAGTCGGCACCTCGGCGGCGTTATATTAGTCGGCACCTTGGCGGCAGGGTGTATCAGTCGGCACCTTGGCGTTATATCGGTCGGCATATTGGCGGCTTTATATCAGTCGGCACCTCGGCGGCGTTATATTAGTCGGCACCTTGGCGGCGTTATATCACTCGGCACCTTGGCGGCGTTATATCAGTCGGCACCTTGGCGGCGTTATATCAGTCGGCACCTTGGCGGCGTTATATCAGTCGGCACCTCGGCGGCGTTATATCAGTCGGCACCTCAGCGGCAGGGTGTATCAGTCGGCACTTCGGCAGCAAGGTATATCAGTCGGCACCTCGGCTGCAGGGTGTATCAGTTGGCTCATCGGCGGCAGGGTGTATCAGTCGGCACCATGGCGGCGTTATATCAGTCGGCACCTCGGCGGCGTTATATCAGTCGGCACCTCGGCGGCAGGGTGTATCAGTCGGCACTTCAGCGGCAAGGTATATCAGTCGGCACCTCGACGCCAGGGTGTATCAGTCGGCACCTCGGCGGCGTTATATTAGTCGGCACCTCGGCGGCAGGGTGTATTAGTCGGCACCTCGGCGGCGTTATATCAGTCGGCACCTTGGCGGCGTTATATCAGTCGGCACCTTGGCGGCGTTATATCAGTCAGCACCTTGGCGGCAGGGTGTATCAGTCGGCACCTTGGCGGCGTTATATCAGTCGGCACCTCGGCGGCAGGGTGTATCAGTCGGCACCTCGGCGGCAGGGTGTATCAGTCGGCACCTCGGCGGCGTTATATTAGTCGGCACCTCGGCGGCAGGGTGTATTAGTCGGCACCTCGGCGGCGTTATATCAGTCGGCACCTTGGCGGCGTTATATCAGTCGGCACCTCGGCGGCGTTATATCAGTCGGCACCTTGGCGGCAGGGTGTATCAGTCGGCACCTTGGCGGCGTTATATCAGTCGGCACCTTGGCGGCGTTATATCAGTCGGTACCTCGGCGGTAGGGTGTATCAATCAGTCGGCACCTTGGCGGCGTTATATCAGTCGGCACCTCGACGCCAGGGTGTATCAGTCGGCACCTCGGCGGCGTTATATCAGTCGGCACCTCCGCGGCGTTATATCAGTCGGCACCTTGGCGGCGTTATATCAGTCGGCACCTTGGCGGCGTTATATCAGTCGGCACCTCGGCGGCAGGGTGTATCAGTCGGCACCTTGGCGGCAAGGTGTATCAGTCGGCACCTTGGCGGCGTTATATCAGTCGGCACCTCGGCGGCGTTATATCAGTCGGCACCTCGGCGGCAGGGTGTATCAGTCGTCTCCTCGGCGGCGTTATATCAGTCGGCACCTTGGCGGCGTTATATCAGTCGGCACCTTGGCGTTATATCAGTCGGCACCTTGGCGGCGTTATATCAGTCGGCACCTTGGGGGCAGGGTGTATCAGTCGGCACCTTGGCGGCAAGGTGTATCAGTCGGCACCTTGGCGGCGTTATATCAGTCGGCACCTCGGCGGCGTTATATCAGTCGGCACCTTGGCGGCGTTATATCAGTCGGCACCTTGGCGGCGTTATATCAGTCGGCACCTTGGCGGCGTTATATCAGTCGGCACCTTGGCGACGTTATATCAGTCGGCACCTCGGCGGCGTTATATCAGTCGGCACCTTGGCGGCAGGGTGTATCAGTCGGCACCTTGGCGTCAGGGTGCATCAGTCGGCACCTCGGCGGTGTTATATCAGTCGGCACCTCGGCGGCGTTATATCAGTCGGCACCTTGGCGGCGTTATATCAGTCGGCACCTCGGCGGCAGGGTGTATCAGTCGGCACCTTGGCGGCAAGGTGTATCAGTCGGCACCTTGGCGGCGTTGTATCAGTCGGCACCTCGGCGGCGTTATATCAGTCGGCACCTTGGCGGCGTTATATCAGTCGGCACCCTGGCGGCGTTATATCAGTCGGCACCTTGGCGGCGTTATATCAGTCGGCACCTTGGCGGCGTTATATCAGTCGGCACCTCGGCGGCGTTATATCAGTCGGCACCTCGGCGGCAGGGTGTATCAGTCGGCACCTTGGCGGCGTTATATCAGTCGGCACCTCGGCGGCAGGGTGTATCAGTCGGCACCTTGGCGGCGTTATATCAGTCGGCACCTCGGCGGCGTTATATCAGTCGGCACCTCGGCGGCAGGGTGTATCAGTCGGCACCTTGGCGGCGTTATATCAGTCGGCACCTCGGCGGCAGGGTGTATCAGTCGGCACCTCGGCGGCGTTATATCAGTCGGCAACTCGGCGGCGTTATATCAGTCGGCACCTCGGCGGCAGGGTGTATCAGTCGGCACCTTGGCGGCGTTATATCAGTCGGCACCTCGGCGGCGTTATATCAGTCGGCACCTTGGCGGCGTTATATCAGTCGGCACCTCGGCGGCGTTATATCAGTCGGCACCTCGGCGGCAGGGTGTATCAGTCGGCACCTTGGCTGCAGGGTGTATCAGTCGGCACTTCGGCGGCGTTATATCAGTCGGCACCTCCGCGGCGTTATATCAGTCGGCACCTTGGCGGCGTTATATCAGTCGGCACCTTGGCGGCGTTATATCAGTCGGCACCTCGGCGGCAGGGTGTATCAGTCGGCACCTTGGCGGCAAGGTGTATCAGTCGGCACCTTGGCGGCGTTATATCAGTCGGCACCTCGGCGGCGTTATATCAGTCGGCACCTTGGCGGCGTTATATCAGTCGGCACCTTGGCGGCGTTATATCAGTCGGCACCTTGGCGGCGTTATATCAGTCGGCACCTTGGCGGCGTTATATCAGTCGGCACCTCGGCGGCGTTATATCAGTCGGCACCTCGGCGGCAGGGTGTATTAGTCGGCACCTTGGCGGCGTTATATCAGTCGGCACCTCGGCGGCAGGGTGTATCAGTCGGCACCTCGGCGGCGTTATATCAGTCGGCACCTTGGCGGCAGGGTGTATCAGTCGGCACCTCGGCGGCATGGTGCATCAGTCGGCACCTCGGCGGCAGGGTGAATCAGTCGGCACCTCGGCGGCGTTATATCAGTCGGCACCTCGGCGGCAGGTTGTATCAGTCGGCACCTTGGCGGCGTTATATCAGTCGGCACCTTGGCGGCGTTATATCAGTCGACACCTCGCGGGCGTTATATCAGTCGGCACCTCGGCGGCCTTATATCAGTCGGCACCTCGGTGGCAGGGTGTATCAGTCGGCACCTTGGCGGCGTTATATCAGTTGGCACCTTGGCGGCGTTATATCAGTCGGCACCTCGGTGGCAGGGTGTATCAGTCGGCACCTTGGCGGCGTTATATCAGTTGGCACCTTGGCGGCGTTATATCAGTCGGCACCTCGGTGGCAGGGTGTATCAGTCGGCACCTTGGCGGCGTTATATCAGTCGGCACCTTGGCGGCAGGGTGTATCAGTCGGCACCTTGGCGGCGTTATATCAGTCGGCACCTTGGCGCAGTTATATCAGTCGGCACCTCGGCGGCAGGGTGTATCAGTTGGCGGCGTTATATCAGTCGGCACCATGGCGGCGTTATATCAGTCGGCACCTCGGTGGCAGGGTGTATCAGTCGGCACCTTGGCGGCGTTATATCAGTCGGCACCTTGGCGGCAGGGTGTATCAGTCGGCACCTTGGCGGCGCTATATCAGTCGGCACCTTGGCGGCAGGGTGTATCAGTCGGCAACTTGGCGGCGTTATATCAGTCGGCACCTTGGCGGCGTTATATCAGTCGGCACCTCGGCGGCAGGGTGTATCAGTCGGCACCTCGGCGGCGTTATATCAGTCGGCACCTTGGCGGCGTTATATCAGTCAGCACCTTGGCGGCAGGGTGTATCAGTCGGCACCTTGGCGGCGTTATATCAGTCGGCACCTCGGCGGCAGGGTGTATCAGTCGGCACCTCGGCGGCAGGGTGTATCAGTCGGCACCTCGGCGGCGTTATATTAGTCGGCACCTCGGCGGCAGGGTGTATTAGTCGGCACCTCGGCGGCGTTATATCAGTCGGCACCTTGGCGGCGTTATATCAGTCGGCACCTCGGCGGCAGGGTGTATCAGTCGGCACCTTGGCGGCAAGGTGTATCAGTCGGCACCTTGGCGGCGTTATATCAGTCGGCACCTCGGCGGCGTTATATCAGTCGGCACCTTGGCGGCGTTATATCAGTCGGCACCCTGGCGGCGTTATATCAGTCGGCACCTTGGCGGCGTTATATCAGTCGGCACCTTGGCGGCGTTATATCAGTCGGCACCTCGGCGGCGTTATATCAGTCGGCACCTCGGCGGCAGGGTGTATCAGTCGGCACCTTGGCGGCGTTATATCAGTCGGCACCTCGGCGGCAGGGTGTATCAGTAGGCACCTTGGCGGCGTTATATCAGTCGGCACCTCGGCGGCGTTATATCAGTCGGCACCTCGGCGGCAGGGTGTATCAGTCGGCACCTTGGCGGCGTTATATCAGTCGGCACCTCGGCGGCACCTCGGCGGCGTCGGCACCTCGGCGGCAGGGTGTATCAGTCGGCACCTCGGCGGCGTTATATCAGTCGGCACCTCCGCGGCGTTATATCAGTCGGCACCTTGGCGGCGTTATATCAGTCGGCACCTTGGCGGCGTTATATCAGTCGGCACCTCGGCGGCAGGGTGTATCAGTCGGCACCTTGGCGGCAAGGTGTATCAGTCGGCACCTTGGCGGCGTTATATCAGTCGGCACCTCGGCGGCGTTATATCAGTCGGCACCTTGGCGGCGTTATATCAGTCGGCACCTTGGCGGCGTTATATCAGTCGGCACCTTGGCGGCGTTATATCAGTCGGCACCTTGGCGGCGTTATATCAGTCGGCACCAAGGCGGCGTTATATCAGTCGGCACCTCGGCGGCAGGGTGTATTAGTCGGCACCTTGGCGGCGTTATATCAGTCGGCACCTCGGCGGCAGGGTGTATCAGTCGGCACCTCGGCGGCGTTATATCAGTTGGCACCTCGGCGGCATGGTGCATCAGTCGGCACCTCGGCGGCAGGGTGAATCAGTCGGCACCTCGGCGGCGTTATATCAGTCGGCACCTCGGCGGCAGGTTGTATCAGTCGACACCTTGGCGGCGTTATATCAGTCGGCACCTTGGCGGCGTTATATCAGTCGACACCTCGCGGGCGTTATATCAGTCGGCACCTCGGCGGCCTTATATCAGTCGGCACCTCGGTGGCAGGGTGTATCAGTCGGCACCTTGGCGGCGTTATATCAGTTGGCACCTTGGCGGCGTTATATCAGTCGGCACCTTGGCGGCAGGGTGTATCAGTCGGCACCTTGGCGGCGTTATATCAGTCGGCACCTTGGCGGAGTTATATCAGTCGGCACCTCGGCGGCAGGGTGTATCAGTTGGCGGCGTTATATCAGTCGGCACCTTGGCGGCGTTATATCAGTCGGCACCTCGGTGGCAGGGTGTATCAGTCGGCACCTTGGCGGCGTTATATCAGTCGGCACCTTGGCGGCAGGGTGTATCAGTCGGCACCTTGGCGGCGTTATATCAGTCGGCACCTTGGCGGCAGGGTGTATCAGTCGGCAACTTGGCGGCGTTATATCAGTCGGCACCTTGGCGGCGTTATATCAGTCGGCACCTCGGCGGCAGGGTGTATCAGTCGGCACCTCGGCGGCGTTATATCAGTCGGCACCTTGGCGGCGTTATATCAGTCAGCACCTTGGCGGCAGGGTGTATCAGTCGGCACCTTGGCGGCGTTATATCAGTCGGCACCTCGGCGGCAGGGTGTATCAGTCGGCACCTCGGCGGCAGGGTGTATCAGTCGGCACCTCGGCGGCGTTATATTAGTCGGCACCTCGGCGGCAGGGTGTATTAGTCGGCACCTCGGCGGCGTTATATCAGTCGGCACCTTGGCGGCGTTATATCAGTCGGCACCTCGGCGGCAGGGTGTATCAGTCGGCACCTTGGCGGCGTTATATCAGTCGGCACCTCGGCGGCAGGGTGTATCAGTCGGCACCTCGGCGGCGTTATATCAGCGGCACCTCGGCGGCAGGGTGTATCAGTCGGCACCTTGGCGGCAAGGTGTATCAGTCGGCACCTCGGCGGCGTTATATCAGTCGGCACCTTGGCGGCAGGGTGTATCAGTCGGCACCTTGGCGTTATATCAGTCGGCACCTTGGCGTTATATCAGTCGGCACCTCGGCGGCAGGGTGTATTAGTCGGCACCTTGGCGGCAGGGTGTATCAGTCGGCTCCTTGGCGTTATATCGGTCGGCATCTTGGCGGCTTTATATCAGTCGGCACCTCGGCGGCGTTATATTAGTCGGCACCTTGGCGGCAGGGTGTATCAGTCGGCACCTTTGCGTTATATCGGTCGGCATATTGGCGGCTTTATATCAGTCGGCACCTCGGCGGCGTTATATTAGTCGGCACCTTGGCGGCGTTATATCACTCGGCACCTCGGCGGCAGGGTGTATCAGTCGGCACCTTGGCGGCGTTATATCAGTCGGCACCTCGGCGGCAGGGTGTATCAGTCGGCACCTTGGCGGCGTTATATCAGTCGGCACCTCGGCGGCGTTATATCAGTCGGCACCTCGGCGGCAGGGTGTATCAGTCGGCACCTTGGCGGCGTTATATCAGTCGGCACCTCGGCGGCAGGGTGTATCAGTCGGCACCTCGGCGGCGTTATATCAGTCGGCAACTCGGCGGCGTTATATCAGTCGGCACCTTGGCGGCGTTATATCAGTCGGCACCTCGGCGGCGTTATATCAGTCGGCACCTCGGCGGCAGGGTGTATCAGTCGGCACCTTGGCGGCAGGGTGTATCAGTCGGCACCTCGGCGGCGTTATATCAGTCGGCACCTCCGCGGCGTTATATCAGTCGGCACCTTGGCGGCGTTATATCAGTCGGCACCTTGGCGGCGTTATATCAGTCGGCACCTCGGCGGCAGGGTGTATCAGTCGGCACCTTGGCGGCAAGGTGTATCAGTCGGCACCTTGGCGGCGTTATATCAGTCGGCACCTCGGCGGCGTTATATCAGTCGGCACCTCGGCGGCAGGGTGTATCAGTCGTCTCCTCGGCGGCGTTATATCAGTCGGCACCTTGGCGGCGTTATATCAGTCGGCACCTTGGCGTTATATCAGTCGGCACCTTGGCGGCGTTATATCAGTCGGCACCTTGGCGGCAGGGTGTATCAGTCGGCACCTTGGCGGCAAGGTGTATCAGTCGGCACCTTGGCGGCGTTACATCAGTCGGCACCTCGGCGGCGTTATATCAGTCGGCACCTTGGCGGCGTTATATCAGTCGGCACCTTGGCGGCGTTATATCAGTCGGCACCTTGGCGGCGTTATATCAGTCGGCACCTTGGCGACGTTATATCAGTCGGCACCTCGGCGGCTTATATCAGTCGGCACCTTGGCGGCAGGGTGTATCAGTCGGAACCTTGGCGGCAGGGTGCATCAGTCGGCACCTCGGCGGTGTTATATCAGTCGGCACCTCGGCGGCATTATATCAGTCGGCACCTTGGCGGCGTTATATCAGTCGGCACCTCGGCGGCAGGGTGTATCAGTCGGCACCTTGGCGGCAAGGTGTATCAGTCGGCACCTTGGCGGCGTTATATCAGTCGGCACCTCGGCGGCGTTATATCAGTCGGCACCTTGGCGGCGTTATATCAGTCGGCACCCTGGCGGCGTTATATCAGTCGGCACCTTGGCGGCGTTATATCAGTCGGCACCTTGGCGGCGTTATATCAGTCGGCACCTCGGCGGCGTTATATCAGTCGGTACCTCGGCGGCAGGGTGTATCAGTCGGCACCTTGGCGGCGTTATATCAGTCGGCACCTCGGCGGCAGGGTGTATCAGTCGGCACCTTGGCGGCGTTATATCAGTCGGCACCTCGGCGGCGTTATATCAGTCGGCACCTCGGCGGCAGGGTGTATCAGTCGGCACCTTGGCGGCGTTATATCAGTCGGCACCTCGGCGGCAGGGTGTATCAGTCGGCACCTCGGCGGCGTTATATCAGTCGGCAACTCGGCGGCGTTATATCAGTCGGCACCTTGGCGGCGTTATATCAGTCGGCACCTCGGCGGCGTTATATCAGTCGGCACCTCGGCGGCAGGGTGTATCAGTCGGCACCTTGGCGGCAGGGTGTATCAGTCGGCACCTCGGCGGCGTTATATCAGTCGGCACCTCCGCGGCGTTATATCAGTCGGCACCTTGGCGGCGTTATATCAGTCGGCACCTTGGCGGCGTTATATCAGTCGGCACCTCGGCGGCAGGGTGTATCAGTCGGCACCTTGGCGGCAAGGTGTATCAGTCGGCACCTTGGCGGCCTTATATCAGTCGGCACCTCGGCGGCGTTATATCAGTCGGCACCTTGGCGGCGTTATATCAGTCGGCACCTTGGCGGCGTTATATCAGTCGGCACCTTGGCGGCGTTATATCAGTCGGCACCTTGGCGGCGTTATATCAGTCGGCACCTCGGCGGCGTTATATCAGTCGGCACCTCGGCGGCAGGGTGTATTAGTCGGCACCTTGGCGGCGTTATATCAGTCGGCACCTCGGCGGCAGGGTGTATCAGTCGGCACTTCGGCGGCGTTATATCAGTCGGCACCTTGGCGGCAGGGTGTATCAGTCGGCACCTCGGCGGCATGGTGCATCAGTCGGCACCTCGGCGGCAGGGTGAATCAGTCGGCACCTCGGCGGCGTTATATCAGTCGGCACCTCGGCGGCAGGTTGTATCAGTCGGCACCTTGGCGGCGTTATATCAGTCGGCACCTTGGCGGCGTTATATCAGTCGACACCTCGCGGGCGTTATATCAGTCGGCACCTCGGCGGCCTTATATCAGTCGGCACCTCGGTGGCAGGGTGTATCAGTCGGCACCTTGGCGGCGTTATATCAGTTGGCACCTTGGCGGCGTTATATCAGTCGGCACCTCGGTGGCAGGGTGTGTCAGTCGGCACCTTGGCGGCGTTATATCAGTCGGCACCTTGGCGGCAGGGTGTATCAGTCGGCACCTTGGCGGCGTTATATCAGTCGGCACCTTGGCGGAGTTATATCAGTCGGCACCTCGGCGGCAGGGTGTATCAGTTGGCGGCGTTATATCAGTCGGCACCTTGGCGGCGTTATATCAGTCGGCACCTCGGTGGCAGGGTGTATCAGTCGGCACCTTGGCGGCGTTATATCAGTCGGCACCTTGGCGGCAGGGTGTATCAGTCGGCACCTTGGCGGCGTTATATCAGTCGGCACCTTGGCGGCAGGGTGTATCAGTCGGCAACTTGGCGGCGTTATATCAGTCGGCACCTTGGCGGCGTTATGTCAGTCGGCACCTCGGCGGCAGGGTGTATCAGTCGGCACCTCGGCGGCGTTATATCAGTCGGCACCTTGGCGGCGTTATATCAGTCAGCACCTTGGCGGCAGGGTGTATCAGTCGGCACCTTGGCGGCGTTATATCAGTCGGCACCTCGGCGGCAGGGTGTATCAGTCGGCACCTCGGCGGCAGGGTGTATCAGTCGGCACCTCGGCGGCGTTATATTAGTCGGCACCTCGGCGGCAGGGTGTATTAGTCGGCACCTCGGCGGCGTTATATCAGTCGGCACCTTGGCGGCGTTATATCAGTCGGCACCTCGGCGGCAGGGTGTATCAGTCGGCACCTTGGCGGCGTTATATCAGTCGGCACCTCGGCGGCAGGGTGTATCAGTCGGCACCTCGGCGGCGTTATATCAGCGGCACCTCGGCGGCAGGGTGTATCAGTCGGCACCTTGGCGGCAAGGTGTATCAGTCGGCACCTCGGCGGCGTTATATCAGTCGGCACCTTGGCGGCAGGGTGTATCAGTCGGCACCTTGGCGTTATATCAGTCGGCACCTTGGCGTTATATCAGTCGGCACCTCGGCGGCAGGGTGTATTAGTCGGCACCTTGGCGGCAGGGTGTATCAGTCGGCACCTTGGCGTTATATCGGTCGGCATATTGGCGGCTTTATATCAGTCGGCACCTCGTCGGCGTTATATTAGTCGGCACCTTGGCGGCGTTATATCACTCGGCACCTTGGCGGCGTTATATCAGTCGGCACCTTGGCGGCGTTATATCAGTCGGCACCTTGGCGGCGTTATATCAGTCGGCACCTCGGCGGCGTTATATCAGTCGGCACCTCAGCGGCAGGGTGTATCAGTCGGCACTTCGGCGGCAAGGTATATCAGTCGGCACCTCGGCTGCAGGGTGTATCAGTTGGCTCATCGGCGGCAGGGTGTATCAGTCGGCACCATGGCGGCGTTATATCAGTCGGCACCTCGGCGGCGTTATATCAGTCGGCACCTCGGCGGCAGGGTGTATCAGTCGGCACTTCAGCGGCAAGGTATATCAGTCGGCACCTCGACGCCAGGGTGTATCAGTCGGCACCTCGGCGGCGTTATATTAGTCGGCACCTCGGCGGCAGGGTGTATTAGTCGGCACCTCGGCGGCGTTATATCAGTCGGCACCTTGGCGGCGTTATATCAGGCGGCACCTTGGCGGCGTTATATCAGTCAGCACCTTGGCGGCAGGGTGTATCAGTCGGCACCTTGGCGGCGTTATATTAGTCGGCACCTCGGCGGCAGGGTGTATCAGTCGGCACCTCGGCGGCAGGGTGTATCAGTCGGCACCTCGGCGGCGTTATATTAGTCGGCACCTCGGCGGCAGGGTGTATTAGTCGGCACCTCGGCGGCGTTATATCAGTCGGCACCTTGGCGGCGTTATATCAGTCGGCACCTCGGCGGCGTTATATCAGTCGGCACCTTGGCGGCAGGGTGTATCAGTCGGCACCTTGGCGGCGTTATATCAGTCGGCACCTTGGCGGCGTTATATCAGTCGGTACCTCGGCGGTAGGGTGTATCAATCAGTCGGCACCTTGGCGGCGTTATATCAGTCGGCACCTCGACGCCAGGGTGTATCAGTCGGCACCCCGGCGGCGTTATATCAGTCGGCACCTCCGCGGCGTTATATCAGTCGGCACCTTGGCGGCGTTATATCAGTCGGCACCTTGGCGGCGTTATATCAGTCGGCACCTCGGCGGCAGGGTGTATCAGTCGGCACCTTGGCGGCAAGGTGTATCAGTCGGCACCTTGGCGGCGTTATATCAGTCGGCACCTCGGCGGCGTTATATCAGTCGGCACCTTGGCGGCGTTATATCAGTCGGCACCTTGGCGGCGTTATATCAGTCGGCACCTTGGCGGCGTTATATCAGTCGGCACCTTGGCGACGTTATATCAGTCGGCACCTCGGCGGCGTTATATCAGTCGGCACCTTGGCGGCAGGGTGTATCAGTCGGCACCTTGGCGGCAGGGTGCATCAGTCGGCACCTCGGCGGTGTTATATCAGTCGGCACCTCGGCGGCGTTATATCAGTCGGCACCTTGGCGGCGTTCTATCAGTCGGCACCTCGGCGGCAGGGTGTATCAGTCGGCACCTTGGCGGCAAGGTGTATCAGTCGGCACCTTGGCGGCGTTATATCAGTCGGCACCTCGGCGGCGTTATATCAGTCGGCACCTTGGCGGCGTTATATCAGTCGGCACCCTGGCGGCGTTATATCAGTCGGCACCTTGGCGGCGTTATATCAGTCGGCACCTTGGCGGCGTTATATCAGTCGGCACCTCGGCGGCGTTATATCAGTCGGCACCTCGGCGGCAGGGTGTATCAGTCGGCACCTTGGCGGCGTTATATCAGTCGGCACCTCGGCGGCAGGGTGTATCAGTCGGCACCTTGGCGGCGTTATATCAGTCGGCACCTCGGCGGCGTTATATCAGTCGGCACCTCGGCGGCAGGGTGTATCAGTCGGCACCTTGGCGGCGTTATATCAGTCGGCACCTCGGCGGCAGGGTGTATCAGTCGGCACCTCGGCGGCGTTATATCAGTCGGCAACTCGGCGGCGTTATATCAGTCGGCACCTTGGCGGCGTTATATCAGTCGGCACCTCGGCGGCGTTATATCAGTCGGCACCTCGGCGGCAGGGTGTATCAGTCGGCACCTTGGCTGCAGGGTGTATCAGTCGGCACCTCGGCGGCGTTATATCAGTCGGCACCTCCGCGGCGTTATATCAGTCGGTACCTTGGCGGCGTTATATCAGTCGGCACCTTGGCGGCGTTATATCAGTCGGCACCTCGGCGGCAGGGTGTATCAGTCGGCACCTTGGCGGCAAGGTGTATCAGTCGGCACCTTGGCGGCGTTATATCAGTCGGCACCTCGGCGGCGTTATATCAGTCGGCACCTTGGCGGCGTTATATCAGTCGGCACCTTGGCGGCGTTATATCAGTCGGCACCTTGGCGGCGTTATATCAGTCGGCACCTTGGCGGCGTTATATCAGTCGGCACCTCGGCGGCATGGTGCATCAGTCGGCACCTCGGCGGCAGGGTGAATCAGTCGGCACCTCGGCGGCGTTATATCAGTCGGCACCTCGGCGGCAGGTTGTATCAGTCGGCACCTTGGCGGCGTTATATCAGTCGGCACCTTGGCGGCGTTATATCAGTCGACACCTCGCGGGCGTTATATCAGTCGGCACCTCGGCGGCCTTATATCAGTCGGCACCTCGGTGGCAGGGTGTATCAGTCGGCACCTTGGCGGCGTTATATCAGTTGGCACCTTGGCGGCGTTATATCAGTCGGCACCTCGGTGGCAGGGTGTATCAGTCGGCACCTTGGCGGCGTTATATCAGTTGGCACCTTGGCGGCGTTATATCAGTCGGCACCTCGGTGGCAGGGTGTATCAGTCGGCACCTTGGCGGCGTTATATCAGTGGGCACCTTGGCGGCAGGGTGTATCAGTCGGCACCTTGGCGGCGTTATATCAGTCGGCACCTTGGCGGAGTTATATCAGTCGGCACCTCGGCGGCAGGGTGTATCAGTTGGCGGCGTTATATCAGTCGGCACCTTGGCGGCGTTATATCAGTCGGCACCTCGGTGGCAGGGTGTATCAGTCGGCACCTTGGCGGCGTTATATCAGTCGGCACCTTGGCGGCAGGGTGTATCAGTCGGCACCTTGGCGGCGTTATATCAGTCGGCACCTTGGCGGCGTTATATCAGTCGGCACCTTGGCGGCAGGGTGTATCAGTCGGCAACTTGGCGGCGTTATATCAGTCGGCACCTTGGCGGCGTTATATCAGTCGGCACCTCGGCGGCAGGGTGTATCAGTCGGCACCTCGGCGGCGTTATATCAGTCGGCACCTTGGCGGCGTTATATCAGTCAGCACCTTGGCGGCAGGGTGTATCAGTCGGCACCTTGGCGGCGTTATATCAGTCGGCACCTCGGCGGCAGGGTGTATCAGTCGGCACCTCGGCGGCAGGGTGTATCAGTCGGCACCTCGGCGGCGTTATATTAGTCGGCACCTCGGCGGCAGGGTGTATTAGTCGGCACCTCGGCGGCGTTATATCAGTCGGCACCTTGGCGGCGTTATATCAGTCGGCACCTCGGCGGCAGGGTGTATCAGTCGGCACCTTGGCGGCGTTATATCAGTCGGCACCTCGGCGGCAGGGTGTATCAGTCGGCACCTCGGCGGCGTTATATCAGCGGCACCTCGGCGGCAGGGTGTATCAGTCGGCACCTTGGCGGCAAGGTGTATCAGTCGGCACCTCGGCGGCGTTATATCAGTCGGCACCTTGGCGGCAGGGTGTATCAGTCGGCACCTTGGCGTTATATCAGTCGGCACCTTGACGTTATATCAGTCGGCACCTCGGCGGCAGGGTGTATTAGTCGGCACCTTGGCGGCAGGGTGTATCAGTCGGCTCCTTGGCGTTATATCGGTCGGCATCTTGGCGGCTTTATATCAGTCGGCACCTCGGCGGCGTTATATTAGTCGGCACCTTGGCGGCAGGGTGTATCAGTCGGCACCTTGGCGTTATATCGGTCGGCATATTGGCGGCTTTATATCAGTCGGCACCTCGGCGGCGTTATATTAGTCGGCACCTTGGCGGCGTTATATCACTCGGCACCTTGGCGGCGTTATATCAGTCGGCACCTTGGCGGCGTTATATCAGTCGGCACCTTGGCGGCGTTTTATCAGTCGGCACCTCGGCGGCGTTATATCAGTCGGCACCTCAGCGGCAGGGTGTATCAGTCGGCACTTCGGCGGCAAGGTATATCAGTCGGCACCTCGGCGGCAGGGTGTATCAGTTGGCTCATCCGCGGCAGGGTGCATCAGTCGGCACCATGGCGGCGTTATATCAGTCGGCACCTCGGCGGCGTTATATCAGTCGGCACCTCGGCGGCAGGGTGTATCAGTCGGCACTTCAGCGGCAAGGTATATCAGTCGGCACCTCGACGCCAGGGTGTATCAGTCGGCACCTCGGCGGCGTTATATTAGTCGGCACCTCGGCGGCAGGGTGTATTAGTCGGCACCTCGGCGGCGTTATATCAGTCGGCACCTTGGCGGCGTTATATCAGTCGGCACCTTGGCGGCGTTATATCAGTCAGCACCTTGGCGGCAGGGTGTATCACTCGGCACCTTGGCGGCGTTATATCAGTCGGCACCTCGGCGGCAGGGTGTATCAGTCGGCACCTCGGCGGCGTTATATTAGTCGGCACCTCGGCGGCAGGGTGTATTAGTCGGCACCTCGGCGGCGTTATATCAGTCGGCACCTTGGCGGCGTTATATCAGTCGGCACCTCGGCGGCGTTATGTCAGTCGGCACCTTGGCGGCAGGGTGTATCAGTCGGCACCTTGGCGGCGTTATATCAGTCGGCACCTTGGCGGCGTTATATCAGTCGGTACCTCGGCGGTAGGGTGTATCAATCAGTCGGCACCTTGGCGGCGTTATATCAGTCGGCACCTTGGCGGCAGGGTGTATCAGTCGGCACCTTGGCGGCGTTATATCAGTCGGCACCTTGGCAGCGTTGTATCAGTAGGTACCTCGGCGGTAGGGTGTATCAATCAGTCGGCACCTTGGCGGCAGGGTGTATCACTCAGCACCTTGGCGGCGTTATATCAGTCGGCACCTCGGCGGCAGGGTGTATCAGTCGGCACCTCGGCGGCAGGGTGTATCAGTCGTCTCCTCGGCGGCGTTATATCAGTCGGCACCTTGGCGGCGTTATATCAGTCGGCACCTCGGCGGCAGGGTGTATCAGTCGTCTCCTCGGCGGCGTTATATCAGTCGGCACCTTGGTGGCGTTATATCAGTCGGCACCTTGGCGGCGTTATATCAGTCGGCACCTTGGCGGTGTTATATCAGTCGGCACCTTGGCGACGTTATATCAGTCGGCACCTCGGCGGCGTTATATCAGTCGGCACCTTGGCGGCAGGGTGTATCAGTCGGCACCTTGGCGGCAGGGTGCATCAGTCGGCACCTCGGCGGCGTTATATCAGTCGGCACCTCGGCGGCGTTATATCAGTCGGCACCTTGGCGGCGTTATATCAGTCGGCACCTCGGCGGCAGGGTGTATCAGTCGGCACCTCGGCGGCGTTATATCAGTCGGCACCTCGGCGGCGTTAGATCAGTCGGCACCTTGGCGGCGTTATATCAGTCGGCACCCTGGCGGCGTTATATCAGTCGGCACCTTGGCGGCGTTATATCAGTCGGCACCTTGGCGGCGTTATATCAGTCGGCACCTCGGCGGCAGGGTGTATCAGTCGGCACATTGGCGGCGTTATATCAGTCGGCACCTCGGCGGCGTTATATCAGTCGGCATCTCGGCGGCAGGGTGTATCAGTCGGCACCTTGGCGGCAGGGTGTATCAGTCGGCACCTCGGCGGCGTTATATCAGTCGGCACCTCGGCGGCGTTAAATCAGTCGGCACCTTGGCGGCGTTATATCAGTCGGCACCTTGGCGGCGTTATATCAGTCGGCACCTCGGCGGCAGGGTGTATCAGTCGGCACCTTGGCGGCAAGGTGTATCAGTCGGCACCTTGGCGGCGTTATATCAGTCGGCACCTCGGCGGCGTTATATCAGTCGGCACCTTGGCGGCGTTATATCAGTCGGCACCTTGGCGGCGTTATATCAGTCGGAACCTTGGCGGCGTTATTTCAGTCGGCACCTTGGCGGCGTTATATCAGTCGGCACCTCGGCGGCGTTATATCAGTCGGCACCTCGGCGGCAGGGTGTATTAGTCGGCACCTTGGCGGCGTTATATCAGTCGGCACCTCGGCGGCAGGGTGTATCAGTCGGCACCTCGGCGGCGTTATATCAGTCGGCACCTTGGCGGCAGGGTGTATCAGTCGGCACCTCGGCGGCATGGTGCATCAGTCGGCACCTCGGCGGCAGGGTGAATCAGTCGGCACCTCGGCGGCGTTATATCAGTCGGCACCTCGGCGGCGTTATATCAGTCGGCACCTCGGCGGCAGGTTGTATCAGTCGGCACCTTGGCGGCGTTATATCAGTCGGCACCTTGGCGGGGTTATATCAGTCGACACCTCGGGGGCGTTATATCAGTCGGCACCTCGGCGGCGTTATATCAGTCGGCACCTCGGTGGCAGGGTGTATCAGTCGGCACCTTGGCGGCGTTATATCAGTCGGCACCTTGGCGGCGTTATATCAGTCGGCACCTCGGTGGCAGGGTGTATCAGTCGGCACCTTGGCGGCGTTATATCAGTCGGCACCTTGGCGGCAGGGTGTATCAGTCGGCACCTTGGCGGCGTTATATCAGTCGGCACCTTGGCGGCAGGGTGTATCAGTCGGCACCTTTGCGGCGTTATATCAGTCGGCACCTTGGCGGCGTTATATCAGTCGGCACCTTGGCGGCGTTATATCAGTCGGCACCTCGGCGGCAGGGTGTATCAGTCGGCACCTCGGCGGCGTTATATCAGTCGGCACCTCGGCGGCAGGGTGTATCAGTCGGCACCTTGGCGGCAAGGTGTATCAGTCGGCACCTCGGCGGCGTTATATCAGTCGGCACCTTTGCGGCAGGGTGTATCAGTCGGCACCTTGGCGTTATATCAGTCGGCACCTTGGCGTTATATCAGTCGGCACCTCGGCGGCAGGGTGTATCAGTCGGCACTTCGGCGGCAAGGTATATCAGTCGGCACCTCGACGCCAGGGTGTATCAGTCGGCACCTCGGCGGCGTTATATCAGTCGGCACCTTGGCGGCAGGGTGTATCAGTCGGCACCTTGGCGGCGTTATATCAGTCGGCACCTTGGCGGCGTTATATCAGTCGGTACCTCGGCGGCAGGGTGTATCAGTCGGCACCTCGGCGGCGTTATATCAGTCGGCAACTCGGCGGCGTTATATCAGTCGGCACCTTGGCGGCGTTATATCAGTCGGCACCTCGGCGGCGTTATATCAGTCGGCACCTCGGCGGCAGGGTGTATCAGTCGGCACCTTGGCGGCAGGGTGTATCAGTCGGCACCTCGGCGGCGTTATATCAGTCGGCACCTCCGCGGCGTTATATCAGTCGGCACCTTGGCGGCGTTATATCAGTCGGCACCTTGGCGGCGTTATATCAGTCGGCACCTCGGCGGCAGGGTGTATCAGTCGGCACCTTGGCGGCAAGGTGTATCAGTCGGCACCTTGGCGGCGTTATATCAGTCGGCACCTCGGCGGCGTTATATCAGTCGGCACCTTGGCGGCGTTATATCAGTCGGCACCTTGGCGGCGTTATATCAGTCGGCACCTTGGCGGCGTTATATCAGTCGGCACCTTGGCGGGGTTATATCAGTCGGCACCTCGGCGGCGTTATATCAGTCGGCACCTCGGCGGCAGGGTGTATTAGTCGGCACCTTGGCGGCGTTATATCAGTCGGCACCTCGGCGGCAGGGTGTATCAGTCGGCACTTCGGCGGCGTTATATCAGTCGGCACCTTGGCGGCAGGGTGTATCAGTCGGCACCTCGGCGGCATGGTGCATCAGTCGGCACCTCGGCGGCAGGGTGAATCAGTCGGCACCTCGGCGGCGTTATATCAGTCGGCACCTCGGCGGCAGGTTGTATCAGTCGGCACCTTGGCGGCGTTATATCAGTCGGCACCTTGGCGGCGTTATATCAGTCGACACCTCGCGGGCGTTATATCAGTCGGCACCTCGGCGGCCTTATATCAGTCGGCACCTCGGTGGCAGGGTGTATCAGTCGGCACCTTGGCGGCGTTATATCAGTTGGCACCTTGGCGGCGTTATATCAGTCGGCACCTCGGTGGCAGGGTGTATCAGTCGGCACCTTGGCGGCGTTATATCAGTCGGCACCTTGGCGGCAGGGTGTATCAGTCGGCACCTTGGCGGCGTTATATCAGTCGGCACCTTGGCGGAGTTATATCAGTCGGCACCTCGGCGGCAGGGTGTATCAGTTGGCGGCGTTATATCAGTCGGCACCTTGGCGGCGTTATATCAGTCGGCACCTCGGTGGCAGGGTGTATCAGTCGGCACCTTGGCGGCGTTATATCAGTCGGCACCTTGGCGGCAGGGTGTATCAGTCGGCACCTTGGCGGCGTTATATCAGTCGGCACCTTGGCGGCAGGGTGTATCAGTCGGCAACTTGGCGGCGTTATATCAGTCGGCACCTTGGCGGCGTTATATCAGTCGGCACCTCGGCGGCAGGGTGTATCAGTCGGCACCTCGGCGGCGTTATATCAGTCGGCACCTTGGCGGCGTTATATCAGTCAGCACCTTGGCGGCAGGGTGTATCAGTCGGCACCTTGGCGGCGTTATATCAGTCGGCACCTCGGCGGCAGGGTGTATCAGTCGGCACCTCGGCGGCAGGGTGTATCAGTCGGCACCTCGGCGGCGTTATATTAGTCGGCACCTCGGCGGCAGGGTGTATTAGTCGGCACCTCGGCGGCGTTATATCAGTCGGCACCTTGGCGGCGTTATATCAGTCGGCACCTCGGCGGCAGGGTGTATCAGTCGGCACCTTGGCGGCGTTATATCAGTCGGCACCTCGGCGGCAGGGTGTATCAGTCGGCACCTCGGCGGCATTATATCAGCGGCACCTCGGCGGCAGGGTGTATCAGTCGGCACCTTGGCGGCAAGGTGTATCAGTCGGCACCTCGGCGGCGTTATATCAGTCGGCACCTTGGCGGCAGGGTGTATCAGTCGGCACCTTGGCGTTATATCAGTCGGCACCTTGGCGTTATATCAGTCGGCACCTCGGCGGCAGGGTGTATTAGTCGGCACCTTGGCGGCAGGGTGTATCAGTCGGCTCCTTGGCGTTATATCGGTCGGCATCTTGGCGGCTTTATATCAGTCGGCACCTCGGCGGCGTTATATTAGTCGGCACCTTGGCGGCAGGGTGTATCAGTCGGCACCTTGGCGTTATATCGGTCGGCATATTGGCGGCTTTATATCAGTCGGCACCTCGGCGGCGTTATATTAGTCGGCACCTTGGCGGCGTTATATCACTCGGCACCTTGGCGGCGTTATATCAGTCGGCACCTTGGCGGCGTTATATCAGTCGGCACCTTGGCGGCGTTATATCAGTCGGCACCTCGGCGGCGTTATATCAGTCGGCACCTCAGCGGCAGGGTGTGTCAGTCGGCACTTCGGCAGCAAGGTATATCAGTCGGCACCTCGGCTGCAGGGTGTATCAGTTGGCTCATCGGCGGCAGGGTGTATCAGTCGGCACCATGGCGGCGTTATATCAGTCGGCACCTCGGCGGCGTTATATCAGTCGGCACCTCGGCGGCAGGGTGTATCAGTCGGCACTTCAGCGGCAAGGTATATCAGTCGGCACCTCGACGCCAGGGTGTATCAGTCGGCACCTCGGCGGCGTTATATTAGTCGGCACCTCGGCGGCAGGGTGTATTAGTCGGCACCTCGGCGGCGTTATATCAGTCGGCACCTTGGCGGCGTTATATCAGTCGGCACCTTGGCGGCGTTATATCAGTCAGCACCTTGGCGGCAGGGTGTATCAGTCGGCACCTTGGCGGCGTTATATCAGTCGGCACCTCGGCGGCAGGGTGTATCAGTCGGCACCTCGGCGGCAGGGTGTATCAGTCGGCACCTCGGCGGCGTTATATTAGTCGGCACCTCGGCGGCAGGGTGTATTAGTCGGCACCTCGGCGGCGTTATATCAGTCGGCACCTTGGCGGCGTTATATCAGTCGGCACCTCGGCGGCGTTATATCAGTCGGCACCTTGGCGGCAGGGTGTATCAGTCGGCACCTTGGCGGCGTTATATCAGTCGGCACCTTGGCGGCGTTATATCAGTCGGTACCTCGGCGGTAGGGTGTATCAATCAGTCGGCACCTTGGCGGCGTTATATCAGTCGGCACCTCGACGCCAGGGTGTATCAGTCGGCACCTCGGCGGCGTTATATCAGTCGGCACCTCCGCGGCGTTATATCAGTCGGCACCTTGGCGGCGTTATATCAGTCGGCACCTTGGCGGCGTTATATCAGTCGGCACCTTGGCGGCGTTATATCAGTCGGCACCTCGGCGGCAGGGTGTATCAGTCGGCACCTTGGCGGCAAGGTGTATCAGTCGGCACCTTGGCGGCGTTATATCAGTCGGCACCTCGGCGGCGTTATATCAGTCGGCACCTCGGCGGCAGGGTGTATCAGTCGTCTCCTCGGCGGCGTTATATCAGTCGGCACCTTGGCGGCGTTATATCAGTCGGCACCTTGGCGTTATATCAGTCGGCACCTTGGCGGCGTTATATCAGTCGGCACCTTGGGGGCAGGGTGTATCAGTCGGCACCTTGGCGGCAAGGTGTATCAGTCGGCACCTTGGCGGCGTTATATCAGTCGGCACCTCGGCGGCGTTATATCAGTCGGCACCTTGGCGGCGTTATATCAGTCGGCACCTTGGCGGCGTTATATCAGTCGGCACCTTGGCGGCGTTATATCAGTCGGCACCTTGGCGACGTTATATCAGTCGGCACCTCGGCGGCGTTATATCAGTCGGCACCTTGGCGGCAGGGTGTATCAGTCGGCACCTTGGCGTCAGGGTGCATCAGTCGGCACCTCGGCGGTGTTATATCAGTCGGCACCTCGGCGGCGTTATATCAGTCGGCACCTTGGCGGCGTTATATCAGTCGGCACCTCGGCGGCAGGGTGTATCAGTCGGCACCTTGGCGGCAAGGTGTATCAGTCGGCACCTTGGCGGCGTTGTATCAGTCGGCACCTCGGCGGCGTTATATCAGTCGGCACCTTGGCGGCGTTATATCAGTCGGCACCCTGGCGGCGTTATATCAGTCGGCACCTTGGCGGCGTTATATCAGTCGGCACCTTGGCGGCGTTATATCAGTCGGCACCTCGGCGGCGTTATATCAGTCGGCACCTCGGCGGCAGGGTGTATCAGTCGGCACCTTGGCGGCAAGGTGTATCAGTCGGCACCTCGGCGGCGTTATATCAGTCGGCACCTTGGCGGCAGGGTGTATCAGTCGGCACCTTGGCGTTATATCAGTCGGCACCTTGACGTTATATCAGTCGGCACCTCGGCGGCAGGGTGTATTAGTCGGCACCTTGGCGGCAGGGTGTATCAGTCGGCACCTCGGCGGCGTTATATCAGTCGGCAACTCGGCGGCGTTATATCAGTCGGCACCTCGGCGGCAGGGTGTATCAGTCGGCACCTTGGCGGCGTTATATCAGTCGGCACCTCGGCGGCGTTATATCAGTCGGCACCTTGGCGGCGTTATATCAGTCGGCACCTCGGCGGCGTTATATCAGTCGGCACCTCGGCGGCAGGGTGTATCAGTCGGCACCTTGGCTGCAGGGTGTATCAGTCGGCACTTCGGCGGCGTTATATCAGTCGGCACCTCCGCGGCGTTATATCAGTCGGCACCTTGGCGGCGTTATATCAGTCGGCACCTTGGCGGCGTTATATCAGTCGGCACCTCGGCGGCAGGGTGTATCAGTCGGCACCTTGGCGGCAAGGTGTATCAGTCGGCACCTTGGCGGCGTTATATCAGTCGGCACCTCGGCGGCGTTATATCAGTCGGCACCTTGGCGGCGTTATATCAGTCGGCACCTTGGCGGCGTTATATCAGTCGGCACCTTGGCGGCGTTATATCAGTCGGCACCTTGGCGGCGTTATATCAGTCGGCACCTCGGCGGCGTTATATCAGTCGGCACCTCGGCGGCAGGGTGTATTAGTCGGCACCTTGGCGGCGTTATATCAGTCGGCACCTCGGCGGCAGGGTGTATCAGTCGGCACCTCGGCGGCGTTATATCAGTCGGCACCTTGGCGGCAGGGTGTATCAGTCGGCACCTCGGCGGCATGGTGCATCAGTCGGCACCTCGGCGGCAGGGTGAATCAGTCGGCACCTCGGCGGCGTTATATCAGTCGGCACCTCGGCGGCAGGTTGTATCAGTCGGCACCTTGGCGGCGTTATATCAGTCGGCACCTTGGCGGCGTTATATCAGTCGACACCTCGCGGGCGTTATATCAGTCGGCACCTCGGCGGCCTTATATCAGTCGGCACCTCGGTGGCAGGGTGTATCAGTCGGCACCTTGGCGGCGTTATATCAGTTGGCACCTTGGCGGCGTTATATCAGTCGGCACCTCGGTGGCAGGGTGTATCAGTCGGCACCTTGGCGGCGTTATATCAGTTGGCACCTTGGCGGCGTTATATCAGTCGGCACCTCGGTGGCAGGGTGTATCAGTCGGCACCTTGGCGGCGTTATATCAGTCGGCACCTTGGCGGCAGGGTGTATCAGTCGGCACCTTGGCGGCGTTATATCAGTCGGCACCTTGGCGCAGTTATATCAGTCGGCACCTCGGCGGCAGGGTGTATCAGTTGGCGGCGTTATATCAGTCGGCACCATGGCGGCGTTATATCAGTCGGCACCTCGGTGGCAGGGTGTATCAGTCGGCACCTTGGCGGCGTTATATCAGTCGGCACCTTGGCGGCAGGGTGTATCAGTCGGCACCTTGGCGGCGCTATATCAGTCGGCACCTTGGCGGCAGGGTGTATCAGTCGGCAACTTGGCGGCGTTATATCAGTCGGCACCTTGGCGGCGTTATATCAGTCGGCACCTCGGCGGCAGGGTGTATCAGTCGGCACCTCGGCGGCGTTATATCAGTCGGCACCTTGGCGGCGTTATATCAGTCAGCACCTTGGCGGCAGGGTGTATCAGTCGGCACCTTGGCGGCGTTATATCAGTCGGCACCTCGGCGGCAGGGTGTATCAGTCGGCACCTCGGCGGCAGGGTGTATCAGTCGGCACCTCGGCGGCGTTATATTAGTCGGCACCTCGGCGGCAGGGTGTATTAGTCGGCACCTCGGCGGCGTTATATCAGTCGGCACCTTGGCGGCGTTATATCAGTCGGCACCTCGGCGGCAGGGTGTATCAGTCGGCACCTTGGCGGCAAGGTGTATCAGTCGGCACCTTGGCGGCGTTATATCAGTCGGCACCTCGGCGGCGTTATATCAGTCGGCACCTTGGCGGCGTTATATCAGTCGGCACCCTGGCGGCGTTATATCAGTCGGCACCTTGGCGGCGTTATATCAGTCGGCACCTTGGCGGCGTTATATCAGTCGGCACCTCGGCGGCGTTATATCAGTCGGCACCTCGGCGGCAGGGTGTATCAGTCGGCACCTTGGCGGCGTTATATCAGTCGGCACCTCGGCGGCAGGGTGTATCAGTAGGCACCTTGGCGGCGTTATATCAGTCGGCACCTCGGCGGCGTTATATCAGTCGGCACCTCGGCGGCAGGGTGTATCAGTCGGCACCTTGGCGGCGTTATATCAGTCGGCACCTCGGCGGCACCTCGGCGGCGTCGGCACCTCGGCGGCAGGGTGTATCAGTCGGCACCTCGGCGGCGTTATATCAGTCGGCACCTCCGCGGCGTTATATCAGTCGGCACCTTGGCGGCGTTATATCAGTCGGCACCTTGGCGGCGTTATATCAGTCGGCACCTCGGCGGCAGGGTGTATCAGTCGGCACCTTGGCGGCAAGGTGTATCAGTCGGCACCTTGGCGGCGTTATATCAGTCGGCACCTCGGCGGCGTTATATCAGTCGGCACCTTGGCGGCGTTATATCAGTCGGCACCTTGGCGGCGTTATATCAGTCGGCACCTTGGCGGCGTTATATCAGTCGGCACCTTGGCGGCGTTATATCAGTCGGCACCTCGGCGGCGTTATATCAGTCGGCACCTCGGCGGCAGGGTGTATTAGTCGGCACCTTGGCGGCGTTATATCAGTCGGCACCTCGGCGGCAGGGTGTATCAGTCGGCACCTCGGCGGCGTTATATCAGTTGGCACCTCGGCGGCATGGTGCATCAGTCGGCACCTCGGCGGCAGGGTGAATCAGTCGGCACCTCGGCGGCGTTATATCAGTCGGCACCTCGGCGGCAGGTTGTATCAGTCGACACCTTGGCGGCGTTATATCAGTCGGCACCTTGGCGGCGTTATATCAGTCGACACCTCGCGGGCGTTATATCAGTCGGCACCTCGGCGGCCTTATATCAGTCGGCACCTCGGTGGCAGGGTGTATCAGTCGGCACCTTGGCGGCGTTATATCAGTTGGCACCTTGGCGGCGTTATATCAGTCGGCACCTCGGTGGCAGGGTGTATCAGTCGGCACCTTGGCGGCGTTATATCAGTCGGCACCTTGGCGGCAGGGTGTATCAGTCGGCACCTTGGCGGCGTTATATCAGTCGGCACCTTGGCGGAGTTATATCAGTCGGCACCTCGGCGGCAGGGTGTATCAGTTGGCGGCGTTATATCAGTCGGCACCTTGGCGGCGTTATATCAGTCGGCACCTCGGTGGCAGGGTGTATCAGTCGGCACCTTGGCGGCGTTATATCAGTCGGCACCTTGGCGGCAGGGTGTATCAGTCGGCACCTTGGCGGCGTTATATCAGTCGGCACCTTGGCGGCAGGGTGTATCAGTCGGCAACTTGGCGGCGTTATATCAGTCGGCACCTTGGCGGCGTTATATCAGTCGGCACCTCGGCGGCAGGGTGTATCAGTCGGCACCTCGGCGGCGTTATATCAGTCGGCACCTTGGCGGCGTTATATCAGTCAGCACCTTGGCGGCAGGGTGTATCAGTCGGCACCTTGGCGGCGTTATATCAGTCGGCACCTCGGCGGCAGGGTGTATCAGTCGGCACCTCGGCGGCAGGGTGTATCAGTCGGCACCTCGGCGGCGTTATATTAGTCGGCACCTCGGCGGCAGGGTGTATTAGTCGGCACCTCGGCGGCGTTATATCAGTCGGCACCTTGGCGGCGTTATATCAGTCGGCACCTCGGCGGCAGGGTGTATCAGTCGGCACCTTGGCGGCGTTATATCAGTCGGCACCTCGGCGGCAGGGTGTATCAGTCGGCACCTCGGCGGCGTTATATCAGCGGCACCTCGGCGGAAGGGTGTATCAGTCGGCACCTTGGCGGCAAGGTGTATCAGTCGGCACCTCGGCGGCGTTATATCAGTCGGCACCTTGGCGGCAGGGTGTATCAGTCGGCACCTTGGCGTTATATCAGTCGGCACCTTGGCGTTATATCAGTCGGCACCTCGGCGGCAGGGTGTATTAGTCGGCACCTTGGCGGCAGGGTGTATCAGTCGGCTCCTTGGCGTTATATCGGTCGGCATCTTGGCGGCTTTATATCAGTCGGCACCTCGGCGGCGTTATATTAGTCGGCACCTTGGCGGCAGGGTGTATCAGTCGGCACCTTGGCGTTATATCGGTCGGCATATTGGCGGCTTTATATCAGTCGGCACCTCGGCGGCGTTATATTAGTCGGCACCTTGGCGGCGTTATATCACTCGGCACCTCGGCGGCAGGGTGTATCAGTCGGCACCTTGGCGGCGTTATATCAGTCGGCACCTCGGCGGCAGGGTGTATCAGTCGGCACCTTGGCGGCGTTATATCAGTCGGCACCTCGGCGGCGTTATATCAGTCGGCACCTCGGCGGCAGGGTGTATCAGTCGGCACCTTGGCGGCGTTATATCAGTCGGCACCTCGGCGGCAGGGTGTATCAGTCGGCACCTCGGCGGCGTTATATCAGTCGGCAACTCGGCGGCGTTATATCAGTCGGCACCTTGGCGGCGTTATATCAGTCGGCACCTCGGCGGCGTTATATCAGTCGGCACCTCGGCGGCAGGGTGTATCAGTCGGCACCTTGGCGGCAGGGTGTATCAGTCGGCACCTCGGCGGCGTTATATCAGTCGGCACCTCCGCGGCGTTATATCAGTCGGCACCTTGGCGGCGTTATATCAGTCGGCACCTTGGCGGCGTTATATCAGTCGGCACCTCGGCGGCAGGGTGTATCAGTCGGCACCTTGGCGGCAAGGTGTATCAGTCGGCACCTTGGCGGCGTTATATCAGTCGGCACCTCGGCGGCGTTATATCAGTCGGCACCTCGGCGGCAGGGTGTATCAGTCGTCTCCTCGGCGGCGTTATATCAGTCGGCACCTTGGCGGCGTTATATCAGTCGGCACCTTGGCGTTATATCAGTCGGCACCTTGGCGGCGTTATATCAGTCGGCACCTTGGCGGCAGGGTGTATCAGTCGGCACCTTGGCGGCAAGGTGCATCAGTCGGCACCTTGGCGGCGTTACATCAGTCGGCACCTCGGCGGCGTTATATCAGTCGGCACCTTGGCGGCGTTATATCAGTCGGCACCTTGGCGGCGTTATATCAGTCGGCACCTTGGCGGCGTTATATCAGTCGGCACCTTGGCGACGTTATATCAGTCGGCACCTCGGCGGCTTATATCAGTCGGCACCTTGGCGGCAGGGTGTATCAGTCGGAACCTTGGCGGCAGGGTGCATCAGTCGGCACCTCGGCGGTGTTATATCAGTCGGCACCTCGGCGGCATTATATCAGTCGGCACCTTGGCGGCGTTATATCAGTCGGCACCTCGGCGGCAGGGTGTATCAGTCGGCACCTTGGCGGCAAGGTGTATCAGTCGGCACCTTGGCGGCGTTATATCAGTCGGCACCTCGGCGGCGTTATATCAGTCGGCACCTTGGCGGCGTTATATCAGTCGGCACCTTGGCGGCGTTATATCAGTCGGCACCTTGGCGGCGTTATATCAGTCGGCACCTTGGCGGCGTTATATCAGTCGGCACCTCGGCGGCAGGGTGTATTAGTCGGCACCTTGGCGGCGTTATATCAGTCGGCACCTCGGCGGCAGGGTGTATCAGTCGGCACTTCGGCGGCGTTATATCAGTCGGCACCTTGGCGGAAGGGTGTATCAGTCGGCACCTCGGCGGCATGGTTTATCAGTCGGCACCTCGGCGGCAGGGTGAATCAGTCGGCACCTCGGCGGCGTTATATCAGTCGGCACCTCGGCGGCAGGTTGTATCAGTCGGCACCTTGGCGGCGTTATATCAGTCGGCACCTTGGCGGCGTTATATCAGTCGACACCTCGCGGGCGTTATATCAGTCGGCACCTCGGCGGCCTTATATCAGTCGGCACCTCGGTGGCAGGGTGTATCAGTCGGCACCTTGGCGGCGTTATATCAGTTGGCACCTTGGCGGCGTTATATCAGTCGGCACCTCGGTGGCAGGGTGTATCAGTCGGCACCTTGGCGGCGTTATATCAGTCGGCACCTTGGCGGCAGGGTGTATCAGTCGGCACCTTGGCGGCGTTATATCAGTCGGCACCTTGGCGCAGTTATATCAGTCGGCACCTCGGCGGCAGGGTGTATCAGTTGGCGGCGTTATATCAGTCGGCACCTTGGCGGCGTTATATCAGTCGGCACCTCGGTGGCAGGGTGTATCAGTCGGCACCTTGGCGGCGTTATATCAGTCGGCACCTTGGCGGCAGGGTGTATCAGTCGGCACCTTGGCGGCGCTATATCAGTCGGCACCTTGGCGGCAGGGTGTATCAGTCGGCAACTTGGCGGCGTTATATCAGTCGGCACCTTGGCGGCGTTATATCAGTCGGCACCTCGGCGGCAGGGTGTATCAGTCGGCACCTCGGCGGCGTTATATCAGTCGGCACCTTGGCGGCGTTATATCAGTCAGCACCTTGGCGGCAGGGTGTATCAGTCGGCACCTTGGCGGCGTTATATCAGTCGGCACCTCGGCGGCAGGGTGTATCAGTCGGCACCTCGGCGGCAGGGTGTATCAGTCGGCACCTCGGCGGCGTTATATTAGTCGGCACCTCGGCGGCAGGGTGTATTAGTCGGCACCTCGGCGGCGTTATATCAGTCGGCACCTTGGCGGCGTTATATCAGTCGGCACCTCGGCGGCAGGGTGTATCAGTCGGCACCTTGGCGGCGTTATATCAGTCGGCACCTCGGCGGCAGGGTGTATCAGTCGGCACCTCGGCGGCGTTATATCAGCGGCACCTCGGCGGCAGGGTGTATCAGTCGGCACCTTGGCGGCAAGGTGTATCAGTCGGCACCTCGGCGGCGTTATATCAGTCGGCACCTTGGCGGCAGGGTGTATCAGTCGGCACCTTGGCGTTATATCAGTCGGCACCTTGGCGTTATATCAGTCGGCACCTCGGCGGCAGGGTGTATTAGTCGGCACCTTGGCGGCAGGGTGTATCAGTCGGCTCCTTGGCGTTATATCGGTCGGCATCTTGGCGGCTTTATATCAGTCGGCACCTCGGCGGCGTTATATTAGTCGGCACCTTGGCGGCAGGGTGTATCAGTCGGCACCTTGGCGTTATATCGGTCGGCATATTGGCGGCTTTATATCAGTCGGCACCTCGGCGGCGTTATATTAGTCGGCACCTTGGCGGCGTTATATCACTCGGCACCTCGGCGGCAGGGTGTATCAGTCGGCACCTTGGCGGCGTTATATCAGTCGGCACCTCGGCGGCAGGGTGTATCAGTCGGCACCTTGGCGGCGTTATATCAGTCGGCACCTCGGCGGCGTTATATCAGTCGGCACCTCGGCGGCAGGGTGTATCAGTCGGCACCTTGGCGGCGTTATATCAGTCGGCACCTCGGCGGCAGGGTGTATCAGTCGGCACCTCGGCGGCGTTATATCAGTCGGCAACTCGGCGGCGTTATATCAGTCGGCACCTTGGCGGCGTTATATCAGTCGGCACCTCGGCGGCGTTATATCAGTCGGCACCTCGGCGGCAGGGTGTATCAGTCGGCACCTTGGCGGCGTTATATCAGTCGGCACCTTGGCGCAGTTATATCAGTCGGCACCTCGGCGGCAGGGTGTATCAGTTGGCGGCGTTATATCAGTCGGCACCATGGCGGCGTTATATCAGTCGGCACCTCGGTGGCAGGGTGTATCAGTCGGCACCTTGGCGGCGTTATATCAGTCGGCACCTTGGCGGCAGGGTGTATCAGTCGGCACCTTGGCGGCGCTATATCAGTCGGCACCTTGGCGGCAGGGTGTATCAGTCGGCAACTTGGCGGCGTTATATCAGTCGGCACCTTGGCGGCGTTATATCAGTCGGCACCTCGGCGGCAGGGTGTATCAGTCGGCACCTCGGCGGCGTTATATCAGTCGGCACCTTGGCGGCGTTATATCAGTCAGCACCTTGGCGGCAGGGTGTATCAGTCGGCACCTTGGCGGGGTTATATCAGTCGGCACCTCGGCGGCAGGGTGTATCAGTCGGCACCTCGGCGGCAGGGTGTATCAGTCGGCACCTCGGCGGCGTTATATTAGTCGGCACCTCGGCGGCAGGGTGTATTAGTCGGCACCTCGGCGGCGTTATATCAGTCGGCACCTTGGCGGCGTTATATCAGTCGGCACCTTGGCGGCGTTATATCAGTCGGAACCTTGGCGGCGTTATTTCAGTCGGCACCTTGGCGGCGTTATATCAGTCGGCACCTCGGCGGCGTTATATCAGTCGGCACCTCGGCGGCAGGGTGTATTAGTCGGCACCTTGGCGGCGTTATATCAGTCGGCACCTCGGCGGCAGGGTGTATCAGTCGGCACCTCGGCGGCGTTATATCAGTCGGCACCTTGGCGGCAGGGTGTATCAGTCGGCACCTCGGCGGCATGGTGCATCAGTCGGCACCTCGGCGGCAGGGTGAATCAGTCGGCACCTCGGCGGCGTTATATCAGTCGGCACCTCGGCGGCGTTATATCAGTCGGCACCTCGGCGGCAGGTTGTATCAGTCGGCACCTTGGCGGCGTTATATCAGTCGGCACCTTGGCGGGGTTATATCAGTCGACACCTCGGGGGCGTTATATCAGTCGGCACCTCGGCGGCGTTATATCAGTCGGCACCTCGGTGGCAGGGTGTATCAGTCGGCACCTTGGCGGCGTTATATCAGTCGGCACCTTGGCGGCGTTATATCAGTCGGCACCTCGGTGGCAGGGTGTATCAGTCGGCACCTTGGCGGCGTTATATCAGTCGGCACCTTGGCGGCAGGGTGTATCAGTCGGCACCTTGGCGGCGTTATATCAGTCGGCACCTTGGCGGCAGGGTGTATCAGTCGGCACCTTTGCGGCGTTATATCAGTCGGCACCTTGGCGGCGTTATATCAGTCGGCACCTTGGCGGCGTTATATCAGTCGGCACCTCGGCGGCAGGGTGTATCAGTCGGCACCTCGGCGGCGTTATATCAGTCGGCACCTCGGCGGCAGGGTGTATCAGTCGGCACCTTGGCGGCAAGGTGTATCAGTCGGCACCTCGGCGGCGTTATATCAGTCGGCACCTTTGCGGCAGGGTGTATCAGTCGGCACCTTGGCGTTATATCAGTCGGCACCTTGGCGTTATATCAGTCGGCACCTCGGCGGCAGGGTGTATCAGTCGGCACTTCGGCGGCAAGGTATATCAGTCGGCACCTCGACGCCAGGGTGTATCAGTCGGCACCTCGGCGGCGTTATATCAGTCGGCACCTTGGCGGCAGGGTGTATCAGTCGGCACCTTGGCGGCGTTATATCAGTCGGCACCTTGGCGGCGTTATATCAGTCGGTACCTCGGCGGCAGGGTGTATCAGTCGGCACCTCGGCGGCGTTATATCAGTCGGCAACTCGGCGGCGTTATATCAGTCGGCACCTTGGCGGCGTTATATCAGTCGGCACCTCGGCGGCGTTATATCAGTCGGCACCTCGGCGGCAGGGTGTATCAGTCGGCACCTTGGCGGCAGGGTGTATCAGTCGGCACCTCGGCGGCGTTATATCAGTCGGCACCTCCGCGGCGTTATATCAGTCGGCACCTTGGCGGCGTTATATCAGTCGGCACCTTGGCGGCGTTATATCAGTCGGCACCTCGGCGGCAGGGTGTATCAGTCGGCACCTTGGCGGCAAGGTGTATCAGTCGGCACCTTGGCGGCGTTATATCAGTCGGCACCTCGGCGGCGTTATATCAGTCGGCACCTTGGCGGCGTTATATCAGTCGGCACCTTGGCGGCGTTATATCAGTCGGCACCTTGGCGGCGTTATATCAGTCGGCACCTTGGCGGGGTTATATCAGTCGGCACCTCGGCGGCGTTATATCAGTCGGCACCTCGGCGGCAGGGTGTATTAGTCGGCACCTTGGCGGCGTTATATCAGTCGGCACCTCGGCGGCAGGGTGTATCAGTCGGCACTTCGGCGGCGTTATATCAGTCGGCACCTTGGCGGCAGGGTGTATCAGTCGGCACCTCGGCGGCATGGTGCATCAGTCGGCACCTCGGCGGCAGGGTGAATCAGTCGGCACCTCGGCGGCGTTATATCAGTCGGCACCTCGGCGGCAGGTTGTATCAGTCGGCACCTTGGCGGCGTTATATCAGTCGGCACCTTGGCGGCGTTATATCAGTCGACACCTCGCGGGCGTTATATCAGTCGGCACCTCGGCGGCCTTATATCAGTCGGCACCTCGGTGGCAGGGTGTATCAGTCGGCACCTTGGCGGCGTTATATCAGTTGGCACCTTGGCGGCGTTATATCAGTCGGCACCTCGGTGGCAGGGTGTATCAGTCGGCACCTTGGCGGCGTTATATCAGTCGGCACCTTGGCGGCAGGGTGTATCAGTCGGCACCTTGGCGGCGTTATATCAGTCGGCACCTTGGCGGAGTTATATCAGTCGGCACCTCGGCGGCAGGGTGTATCAGTTGGCGGCGTTATATCAGTCGGCACCTTGGCGGCGTTATATCAGTCGGCACCTCGGTGGCAGGGTGTATCAGTCGGCACCTTGGCGGCGTTATATCAGTCGGCACCTTGGCGGCAGGGTGTATCAGTCGGCACCTTGGCGGCGTTATATCAGTCGGCACCTTGGCGGCAGGGTGTATCAGTCGGCAACTTGGCGGCGTTATATCAGTCGGCACCTTGGCGGCGTTATATCAGTCGGCACCTCGGCGGCAGGGTGTATCAGTCGGCACCTCGGCGGCGTTATATCAGTCGGCACCTTGGCGGCGTTATATCAGTCAGCACCTTGGCGGCAGGGTGTATCAGTCGGCACCTTGGCGGCGTTATATCAGTCGGCACCTCGGCGGCAGGGTGTATCAGTCGGCACCTCGGCGGCAGGGTGTATCAGTCGGCACCTCGGCGGCGTTATATTAGTCGGCACCTCGGCGGCAGGGTGTATTAGTCGGCACCTCGGCGGCGTTATATCAGTCGGCACCTTGGCGGCGTTATATCAGTCGGCACCTCGGCGGCAGGGTGTATCAGTCGGCACCTTGGCGGCGTTATATCAGTCGGCACCTCGGCGGCAGGGTGTATCAGTCGGCACCTCGGCGGCATTATATCAGCGGCACCTCGGCGGCAGGGTGTATCAGTCGGCACCTTGGCGGCAAGGTGTATCAGTCGGCACCTCGGCGGCGTTATATCAGTCGGCACCTTGGCGGCAGGGTGTATCAGTCGGCACCTTGGCGTTATATCAGTCGGCACCTTGGCGTTATATCAGTCGGCACCTCGGCGGCAGGGTGTATTAGTCGGCACCTTGGCGGCAGGGTGTATCAGTCGGCTCCTTGGCGTTATATCGGTCGGCATCTTGGCGGCTTTATATCAGTCGGCACCTCGGCGGCGTTATATTAGTCGGCACCTTGGCGGCAGGGTGTATCAGTCGGCACCTTGGCGTTATATCGGTCGGCATATTGGCGGCTTTATATCAGTCGGCACCTCGGCGGCGTTATATTAGTCGGCACCTTGGCGGCGTTATATCACTCGGCACCTTGGCGGCGTTATATCAGTCGGCACCTTGGCGGCGTTATATCAGTCGGCACCTTGGCGGCGTTATATCAGTCGGCACCTCGGCGGCGTTATATCAGTCGGCACCTCAGCGGCAGGGTGTGTCAGTCGGCACTTCGGCAGCAAGGTATATCAGTCGGCACCTCGGCTGCAGGGTGTATCAGTTGGCTCATCGGCGGCAGGGTGTATCAGTCGGCACCATGGCGGCGTTATATCAGTCGGCACCTCGGCGGCGTTATATCAGTCGGCACCTCGGCGGCAGGGTGTATCAGTCGGCACTTCAGCGGCAAGGTATATCAGTCGGCACCTCGACGCCAGGGTGTATCAGTCGGCACCTCGGCGGCGTTATATTAGTCGGCACCTCGGCGGCAGGGTGTATTAGTCGGCACCTCGGCGGCGTTATATCAGTCGGCACCTTGGCGGCGTTATATCAGTCGGCACCTTGGCGGCGTTATATCAGTCAGCACCTTGGCGGCAGGGTGTATCAGTCGGCACCTTGGCGGCGTTATATCAGTCGGCACCTCGGCGGCAGGGTGTATCAGTCGGCACCTCGGCGGCAGGGTGTATCAGTCGGCACCTCGGCGGCGTTATATTAGTCGGCACCTCGGCGGCAGGGTGTATTAGTCGGCACCTCGGCGGCGTTATATCAGTCGGCACCTTGGCGGCGTTATATCAGTCGGCACCTCGGCGGCGTTATATCAGTCGGCACCTTGGCGGCAGGGTGTATCAGTCGGCACCTTGGCGGCGTTATATCAGTCGGCACCTTGGCGGCGTTATATCAGTCGGTACCTCGGCGGTAGGGTGTATCAATCAGTCGGCACCTTGGCGGCGTTATATCAGTCGGCACCTCGACGCCAGGGTGTATCAGTCGGCACCTCGGCGGCGTTATATCAGTCGGCACCTCCGCGGCGTTATATCAGTCGGCACCTTGGCGGCGTTATATCAGTCGGCACCTTGGCGGCGTTATATCAGTCGGCACCTTGGCGGCGTTATATCAGTCGGCACCTCGGCGGCAGGGTGTATCAGTCGGCACCTTGGCGGCAAGGTGTATCAGTCGGCACCTTGGCGGCGTTATATCAGTCGGCACCTCGGCGGCGTTATATCAGTCGGCACCTCGGCGGCAGGGTGTATCAGTCGTCTCCTCGGCGGCGTTATATCAGTCGGCACCTTGGCGGCGTTATATCAGTCGGCACCTTGGCGTTATATCAGTCGGCACCTTGGCGGCGTTATATCAGTCGGCACCTTGGGGGCAGGGTGTATCAGTCGGCACCTTGGCGGCAAGGTGTATCAGTCGGCACCTTGGCGGCGTTATATCAGTCGGCACCTCGGCGGCGTTATATCAGTCGGCACCTTGGCGGCGTTATATCAGTCGGCACCTTGGCGGCGTTATATCAGTCGGCACCTTGGCGGCGTTATATCAGTCGGCACCTTGGCGACGTTATATCAGTCGGCACCTCGGCGGCGTTATATCAGTCGGCACCTTGGCGGCAGGGTGTATCAGTCGGCACCTTGGCGTCAGGGTGCATCAGTCGGCACCTCGGCGGTGTTATATCAGTCGGCACCTCGGCGGCGTTATATCAGTCGGCACCTTGGCGGCGTTATATCAGTCGGCACCTCGGCGGCAGGGTGTATCAGTCGGCACCTTGGCGGCAAGGTGTATCAGTCGGCACCTTGGCGGCGTTGTATCAGTCGGCACCTCGGCGGCGTTATATCAGTCGGCACCTTGGCGGCGTTATATCAGTCGGCACCCTGGCGGCGTTATATCAGTCGGCACCTTGGCGGCGTTATATCAGGCGGCACCTTGGCGGCGTTATATCAGTCGGCACCTCGGCGGCGTTATATCAGTCGGCACCTCGGCGGCAGGGTGTATCAGTCGGCACCTTGGCGGCAAGGTGTATCAGTCGGCACCTCGGCGGCGTTATATCAGTCGGCACCTTGGCGGCAGGGTGTATCAGTCGGCACCTTGGCGTTATATCAGTCGGCACCTTGACGTTATATCAGTCGGCACCTCGGCGGCAGGGTGTATTAGTCGGCACCTTGGCGGCAGGGTGTATCAGTCGGCACCTCGGCGGCGTTATATCAGTCGGCAACTCGGCGGCGTTATATCAGTCGGCACCTCGGCGGCAGGGTGTATCAGTCGGCACCTTGGCGGCGTTATATCAGTCGGCACCTCGGCGGCGTTATATCAGTCGGCACCTTGGCGGCGTTATATCAGTCGGCACCTCGGCGGCGTTATATCAGTCGGCACCTCGGCGGCAGGGTGTATCAGTCGGCACCTTGGCTGCAGGGTGTATCAGTCGGCACTTCGGCGGCGTTATATCAGTCGGCACCTCCGCGGCGTTATATCAGTCGGCACCTTGGCGGCGTTATATCAGTCGGCACCTTGGCGGCGTTATATCAGTCGGCACCTCGGCGGCAGGGTGTATCAGTCGGCACCTTGGCGGCAAGGTGTATCAGTCGGCACCTTGGCGGCGTTATATCAGTCGGCACCTCGGCGGCGTTATATCAGTCGGCACCTTGGCGGCGTTATATCAGTCGGCACCTTGGCGGCGTTATATCAGTCGGCACCTTGGCGGCGTTATATCAGTCGGCACCTTGGCGGCGTTATATCAGTCGGCACCTCGGCGGCGTTATATCAGTCGGCACCTCGGCGGCAGGGTGTATTAGTCGGCACCTTGGCGGCGTTATATCAGTCGGCACCTCGGCGGCAGGGTGTATCAGTCGGCACCTCGGCGGCGTTATATCAGTCGGCACCTTGGCGGCAGGGTGTATCAGTCGGCACCTCGGCGGCATGGTGCATCAGTCGGCACCTCGGCGGCAGGGTGAATCAGTCGGCACCTCGGCGGCGTTATATCAGTCGGCACCTCGGCGGCAGGTTGTATCAGTCGGCACCTTGGCGGCGTTATATCAGTCGGCACCTTGGCGGCGTTATATCAGTCGACACCTCGCGGGCGTTATATCAGTCGGCACCTCGGCGGCCTTATATCAGTCGGCACCTCGGTGGCAGGGTGTATCAGTCGGCACCTTGGCGGCGTTATATCAGTTGGCACCTTGGCGGCGTTATATCAGTCGGCACCTCGGTGGCAGGGTGTATCAGTCGGCACCTTGGCGGCGTTATATCAGTTGGCACCTTGGCGGCGTTATATCAGTCGGCACCTCGGTGGCAGGGTGTATCAGTCGGCACCTTGGCGGCGTTATATCAGTCGGCACCTTGGCGGCAGGGTGTATCAGTCGGCACCTTGGCGGCGTTATATCAGTCGGCACCTTGGCGCAGTTATATCAGTCGGCACCTCGGCGGCAGGGTGTATCAGTTGGCGGCGTTATATCAGTCGGCACCATGGCGGCGTTATATCAGTCGGCACCTCGGTGGCAGGGTGTATCAGTCGGCACCTTGGCGGCGTTATATCAGTCGGCACCTTGGCGGCAGGGTGTATCAGTCGGCACCTTGGCGGCGCTATATCAGTCGGCACCTTGGCGGCAGGGTGTATCAGTCGGCAACTTGGCGGCGTTATATCAGTCGGCACCTTGGCGGCGTTATATCAGTCGGCACCTCGGCGGCAGGGTGTATCAGTCGGCACCTCGGCGGCGTTATATCAGTCGGCACCTTGGCGGCGTTATATCAGTCAGCACCTTGGCGGCAGGGTGTATCAGTCGGCACCTTGGCGGCGTTATATCAGTCGGCACCTCGGCGGCAGGGTGTATCAGTCGGCACCTCGGCGGCAGGGTGTATCAGTCGGCACCTCGGCGGCGTTATATTAGTCGGCACCTCGGCGGCAGGGTGTATTAGTCGGCACCTCGGCGGCGTTATATCAGTCGGCACCTTGGCGGCGTTATATCAGTCGGCACCTCGGCGGCAGGGTGTATCAGTCGGCACCTTGGCGGCAAGGTGTATCAGTCGGCACCTTGGCGGCGTTATATCAGTCGGCACCTCGGCGGCGTTATATCAGTCGGCACCTTGGCGGCGTTATATCAGTCGGCACCCTGGCGGCGTTATATCAGTCGGCACCTTGGCGGCGTTATATCAGTCGGCACCTTGGCGGCGTTATATCAGTCGGCACCTCGGCGGCGTTATATCAGTCGGCACCTCGGCGGCAGGGTGTATCAGTCGGCACCTTGGCGGCGTTATATCAGTCGGCACCTCGGCGGCAGGGTGTATCAGTAGGCACCTTGGCGGCGTTATATCAGTCGGCACCTCGGCGGCGTTATATCAGTCGGCACCTCGGCGGCAGGGTGTATCAGTCGGCACCTTGGCGGCGTTATATCAGTCGGCACCTCGGCGGCACCTCGGCGGCGTCGGCACCTCGGCGGCAGGGTGTATCAGTCGGCACCTCGGCGGCGTTATATCAGTCGGCACCTCCGCGGCGTTATATCAGTCGGCACCTTGGCGGCGTTATATCAGTCGGCACCTTGGCGGCGTTATATCAGTCGGCACCTCGGCGGCAGGGTGTATCAGTCGGCACCTTGGCGGCAAGGTGTATCAGTCGGCACCTTGGCGGCGTTATATCAGTCGGCACCTCGGCGGCGTTATATCAGTCGGCACCTTGGCGGCGTTATATCAGTCGGCACCTTGGCGGCGTTATATCAGTCGGCACCTTGGCGGCGTTATATCAGTCGGCACCTTGGCGGCGTTATATCAGTCGGCACCTCGGCGGCGTTATATCAGTCGGCACCTCGGCGGCAGGGTGTATTAGTCGGCACCTTGGCGGCGTTATATCAGTCGGCACCTCGGCGGCAGGGTGTATCAGTCGGCACCTCGGCGGCGTTATATCAGTTGGCACCTCGGCGGCATGGTGCATCAGTCGGCACCTCGGCGGCAGGGTGAATCAGTCGGCACCTCGGCGGCGTTATATCAGTCGGCACCTCGGCGGCAGGTTGTATCAGTCGACACCTTGGCGGCGTTATATCAGTCGGCACCTTGGCGGCGTTATATCAGTCGACACCTCGCGGGCGTTATATCAGTCGGCACCTCGGCGGCCTTATATCAGTCGGCACCTCGGTGGCAGGGTGTATCAGTCGGCACCTTGGCGGCGTTATATCAGTTGGCACCTTGGCGGCGTTATATCAGTCGGCACCTCGGTGGCAGGGTGTATCAGTCGGCACCTTGGCGGCGTTATATCAGTCGGCACCTTGGCGGCAGGGTGTATCAGTCGGCACCTTGGCGGCGTTATATCAGTCGGCACCTTGGCGGAGTTATATCAGTCGGCACCTCGGCGGCAGGGTGTATCAGTTGGCGGCGTTATATCAGTCGGCACCTTGGCGGCGTTATATCAGTCGGCACCTCGGTGGCAGGGTGTATCAGTCGGCACCTTGGCGGCGTTATATCAGTCGGCACCTTGGCGGCAGGGTGTATCAGTCGGCACCTTGGCGGCGTTATATCAGTCGGCACCTTGGCGGCAGGGTGTATCAGTCGGCAACTTGGCGGCGTTATATCAGTCGGCACCTTGGCGGCGTTATATCAGTCGGCACCTCGGCGGCAGGGTGTATCAGTCGGCACCTCGGCGGCGTTATATCAGTCGGCACCTTGGCGGCGTTATATCAGTCAGCACCTTGGCGGCAGGGTGTATCAGTCGGCACCTTGGCGGCGTTATATCAGTCGGCACCTCGGCGGCAGGGTGTATCAGTCGGCACCTCGGCGGCAGGGTGTATCAGTCGGCACCTCGGCGGCGTTATATTAGTCGGCACCTCGGCGGCAGGGTGTATTAGTCGGCACCTCGGCGGCGTTATATCAGTCGGCACCTTGGCGGCGTTATATCAGTCGGCACCTCGGCGGCAGGGTGTATCAGTCGGCACCTTGGCGGCGTTATATCAGTCGGCACCTCGGCGGCAGGGTGTATCAGTCGGCACCTCGGCGGCGTTATATCAGCGGCACCTCGGCGGAAGGGTGTATCAGTCGGCACCTTGGCGGCAAGGTGTATCAGTCGGCACCTCGGCGGCGTTATATCAGTCGGCACCTTGGCGGCAGGGTGTATCAGTCGGCACCTTGGCGTTATATCAGTCGGCACCTTGGCGTTATATCAGTCGGCACCTCGGCGGCAGGGTGTATTAGTCGGCACCTTGGCGGCAGGGTGTATCAGTCGGCTCCTTGGCGTTATATCGGTCGGCATCTTGGCGGCTTTATATCAGTCGGCACCTCGGCGGCGTTATATTAGTCGGCACCTTGGCGGCAGGGTGTATCAGTCGGCACCTTGGCGTTATATCGGTCGGCATATTGGCGGCTTTATATCAGTCGGCACCTCGGCGGCGTTATATTAGTCGGCACCTTGGCGGCGTTATATCACTCGGCACCTCGGCGGCAGGGTGTATCAGTCGGCACCTTGGCGGCGTTATATCAGTCGGCACCTCGGCGGCAGGGTGTATCAGTCGGCACCTTGGCGGCGTTATATCAGTCGGCACCTCGGCGGCGTTATATCAGTCGGCACCTCGGCGGCAGGGTGTATCAGTCGGCACCTTGGCGGCGTTATATCAGTCGGCACCTCGGCGGCAGGGTGTATCAGTCGGCACCTCGGCGGCGTTATATCAGTCGGCAACTCGGCGGCGTTATATCAGTCGGCACCTTGGCGGCGTTATATCAGTCGGCACCTCGGCGGCGTTATATCAGTCGGCACCTCGGCGGCAGGGTGTATCAGTCGGCACCTTGGCGGCAGGGTGTATCAGTCGGCACCTCGGCGGCGTTATATCAGTCGGCACCTCCGCGGCGTTATATCAGTCGGCACCTTGGCGGCGTTATATCAGTCGGCACCTTGGCGGCGTTATATCAGTCGGCACCTCGGCGGCAGGGTGTATCAGTCGGTACCTTGGCGGCAAGGTGTATCAGTCGGCACCTTGGCGGCGTTATATCAGTCGGCACCTCGGCGGCGTTATATCAGTCGGCACCTCGGCGGCAGGGTGTATCAGTCGTCTCCTCGGCGGCGTTATATCAGTCGGCACCTTGGCGGCGTTATATCAGTCGGCACCTTGGCGTTATATCAGTCGGCACCTTGGCGGCGTTATATCAGTCGGCACCTTGGCGGCAGGGTGTATCAGTCGGCACCTTGGCGGCAAGGTGCATCAGTCGGCACCTTGGCGGCGTTACATCAGTCGGCACCTCGGCGGCGTTATATCAGTCGGCACCTTGGCGGCGTTATATCAGTCGGCACCTTGGCGGCGTTATATCAGTCGGCACCTTGGCGGCGTTATATCAGTCGGCACCTTGGCGACGTTATATCAGTCGGCACCTCGGCGGCTTATATCAGTCGGCACCTTGGCGGCAGGGTGTATCAGTCGGAACCTTGGCGGCAGGGTGCATCAGTCGGCACCTCGGCGGTGTTATATCAGTCGGCACCTCGGCGGCATTATATCAGTCGGCACCTTGGCGGCGTTATATCAGTCGGCACCTCGGCGGCAGGGTGTATCAGTCGGCACCTTGGCGGCAAGGTGTATCAGTCGGCACCTTGGCGGCGTTATATCAGTCGGCACCTCGGCGGCGTTATATCAGTCGGCACCTTGGCGGCGTTATATCAGTCGGCACCTTGGCGGCGTTATATCAGTCGGCACCTTGGCGGCGTTATATCAGTCGGCACCTTGGCGGCGTTATATCAGTCGGCACCTCGGCGGCAGGGTGTATTAGTCGGCACCTTGGCGGCGTTATATCAGTCGGCACCTCGGCGGCAGGGTGTATCAGTCGGCACTTCGGCGGCGTTATATCAGTCGGCACCTTGGCGGAAGGGTGTATCAGTCGGCACCTCGGCGGCATGGTTTATCAGTCGGCACCTCGGCGGCAGGGTGAATCAGTCGGCACCTCGGCGGCGTTATATCAGTCGGCACCTCGGCGGCAGGTTGTATCAGTCGGCACCTTGGCGGCGTTATATCAGTCGGCACCTTGGCGGCGTTATATCAGTCGACACCTCGCGGGCGTTATATCAGTCGGCACCTCGGCGGCCTTATATCAGTCGGCACCTCGGTGGCAGGGTGTATCAGTCGGCACCTTGGCGGCGTTATATCAGTTGGCACCTTGGCGGCGTTATATCAGTCGGCACCTCGGTGGCAGGGTGTATCAGTCGGCACCTTGGCGGCGTTATATCAGTCGGCACCTTGGCGGCAGGGTGTATCAGTCGGCACCTTGGCGGCGTTATATCAGTCGGCACCTTGGCGCAGTTATATCAGTCGGCACCTCGGCGGCAGGGTGTATCAGTTGGCGGCGTTATATCAGTCGGCACCTTGGCGGCGTTATATCAGTCGGCACCTCGGTGGCAGGGTGTATCAGTCGGCACCTTGGCGGCGTTATATCAGTCGGCACCTTGGCGGCAGGGTGTATCAGTCGGCACCTTGGCGGCGCTATATCAGTCGGCACCTTGGCGGCAGGGTGTATCAGTCGGCAACTTGGCGGCGTTATATCAGTCGGCACCTTGGCGGCGTTATATCAGTCGGCACCTCGGCGGCAGGGTGTATCAGTCGGCACCTCGGCGGCGTTATATCAGTCGGCACCTTGGCGGCGTTATATCAGTCAGCACCTTGGCGGCAGGGTGTATCAGTCGGCACCTTGGCGGCGTTATATCAGTCGGCACCTCGGCGGCAGGGTGTATCAGTCGGCACCTCGGCGGCAGGGTGTATCAGTCGGCACCTCGGCGGCGTTATATTAGTCGGCACCTCGGCGGCAGGGTGTATTAGTCGGCACCTCGGCGGCGTTATATCAGTCGGCACCTTGGCGGCGTTATATCAGTCGGCACCTCGGCGGCAGGGTGTATCAGTCGGCACCTTGGCGGCGTTATATCAGTCGGCACCTCGGCGGCAGGGTGTATCAGTCGGCACCTCGGCGGCGTTATATCAGCGGCACCTCGGCGGCAGGGTGTATCAGTCGGCACCTTGGCGGCAAGGTGTATCAGTCGGCACCTCGGCGGCGTTATATCAGTCGGCACCTTGGCGGCAGGGTGTATCAGTCGGCACCTTGGCGTTATATCAGTCGGCACCTTGGCGTTATATCAGTCGGCACCTCGGCGGCAGGGTGTATTAGTCGGCACCTTGGCGGCAGGGTGTATCAGTCGGCTCCTTGGCGTTATATCGGTCGGCATCTTGGCGGCTTTATATCAGTCGGCACCTCGGCGGCGTTATATTAGTCGGCACCTTGGCGGCAGGGTGTATCAGTCGGCACCTTGGCGTTATATCGGTCGGCATATTGGCGGCTTTATATCAGTCGGCACCTCGGCGGCGTTATATTAGTCGGCACCTTGGCGGCGTTATATCACTCGGCACCTCGGCGGCAGGGTGTATCAGTCGGCACCTTGGCGGCGTTATATCAGTCGGCACCTCGGCGGCAGGGTGTATCAGTCGGCACCTTGGCGGCGTTATATCAGTCGGCACCTCGGCGGCGTTATATCAGTCGGCACCTCGGCGGCAGGGTGTATCAGTCGGCACCTTGGCGGCGTTATATCAGTCGGCACCTCGGCGGCAGGGTGTATCAGTCGGCACCTCGGCGGCGTTATATCAGTCGGCAACTCGGCGGCGTTATATCAGTCGGCACCTTGGCGGCGTTATATCAGTCGGCACCTCGGCGGCGTTATATCAGTCGGCACCTCGGCGGCAGGGTGTATCAGTCGGCACCTTGGCGGCGTTATATCAGTCGGCACCTTGGCGCAGTTATATCAGTCGGCACCTCGGCGGCAGGGTGTATCAGTTGGCGGCGTTATATCAGTCGGCACCATGGCGGCGTTATATCAGTCGGCACCTCGGTGGCAGGGTGTATCAGTCGGCACCTTGGCGGCGTTATATCAGTCGGCACCTTGGCGGCAGGGTGTATCAGTCGGCACCTTGGCGGCGCTATATCAGTCGGCACCTTGGCGGCAGGGTGTATCAGTCGGCAACTTGGCGGCGTTATATCAGTCGGCACCTTGGCGGCGTTATATCAGTCGGCACCTCGGCGGCAGGGTGTATCAGTCGGCACCTCGGCGGCGTTATATCAGTCGGCACCTTGGCGGCGTTATATCAGTCAGCACCTTGGCGGCAGGGTGTATCAGTCGGCACCTTGGCGGGGTTATATCAGTCGGCACCTCGGCGGCAGGGTGTATCAGTCGGCACCTCGGCGGCAGGGTGTATCAGTCGGCACCTCGGCGGCGTTATATTAGTCGGCACCTCGGCGGCAGGGTGTATTAGTCGGCACCTCGGCGGCGTTATATCAGTCGGCACCTTGGCGGCGTTATATCAGTCGGCACCTCGGCGGCAGGGTGTATCAGTCGGCACCTTGGCGGCAAGGTGTATCAGTCGGCACCTTGGCGGCGTTATATCAGTCGGCACCTCGGCGGCGTTATATCAGTCGGCACCTTGGCGGCGTTATATCAGTCGGCACCCTGGCGGCGTTATATCAGTCGGCACCTTGGCGGCGTTATATCAGTCGGCACCTTGGCGGCGTTATATCAGTCGGCACCTCGGCGGCGTTATATCAGTCGGCACCTCGGCGGCAGGGTGTATCAGTCGGCACCTTGGCGGCGTTATATCAGTCGGCACCTCGGCGGCAGGGTGTATCAGTCGGCACCTTGGCGGCGTTATATCAGTCGGCACCTCGGCGGCGTTATATCAGTCGGCACCTCGGCGGCAGGGTGTATCAGTCGGCACCTTGGCGGCGTTATATCAGTCGGCACCTCGGCGGCACCTCGGCGGCGTCGGCACCTCGGCGGCAGGGTGTATCAGTCGGCACCTCGGCGGCGTTATATCAGTCGGCACCTCCGCGGCGTTATATCAGTCGGCACCTTGGCGGCGTTATATCAGTCGGCACCTTGGCGGCGTTATATCAGTCAGCACCTCGGCGGCAGGGTGTATCAGTCGGCACCTTGGCGGCAAGGTGTATCAGTCGGCACCTTGGCGGCGTTATATCAGTCGGCACCTCGGCGGCGTTATATCAGTCGGCACCTTGGCGGCGTTATATCAGTCGGCACCTTGGCGGCGTTATATCAGTCGGCACCTTGGCGGCGTTATATCAGTCGGCACCTTGGCGGCGTTATATCAGTCGGCACCTCGGCGGCGTTATATCAGTCGGCACCTCGGCGGCAGGGTGTATTAGTCGGCACCTTGGCGGCGTTATATCAGTCGGCACCTCGGCGGCAGGGTGTATCAGTCGGCACCTCGGCGGCGTTATATCAGTTGGCACCTCGGCGGCATGGTGCATCAGTCGGCACCTCGGCGGCAGGGTGAATCAGTCGGCACCTCGGCGGCGTTATATCAGTCGGCACCTCGGCGGCAGGTTGTATCAGTCGACACCTTGGCGGCGTTATATCAGTCGGCACCTTGGCGGCGTTATATCAGTCGACACCTCGCGGGCGTTATATCAGTCGGCACCTCGGCGGCCTTATATCAGTCGGCACCTCGGTGGCAGGGTGTATCAGTCGGCACCTTGGCGGCGTTATATCAGTTGGCACCTTGGCGGCGTTATATCAGTCGGCACCTCGGTGGCAGGGTGTATCAGTCGGCACCTTGGCGGCGTTATATCAGTCGGCACCTTGGCGGCAGGGTGTATCAGTCGGCACCTTGGCGGCGTTATATCAGTCGGCACCTTGGCGGAGTTATATCAGTCGGCACCTCGGCGGCAGGGTGTATCAGTTGGCGGCGTTATATCAGTCGGCACCTTGGCGGCGTTATATCAGTCGGCACCTCGGTGGCAGGGTGTATCAGTCGGCACCTTGGCGGCGTTATATCAGTCGGCACCTTGGCGGCAGGGTGTATCAGTCGGCACCTTGGCGGCGTTATATCAGTCGGCACCTTGGCGGCAGGGTGTATCAGTCGGCAACTTGGCGGCGTTATATCAGTCGGCACCTTGGCGGCGTTATATCAGTCGGCACCTCGGCGGCAGGGTGTATCAGTCGGCACCTCGGCGGCGTTATATCAGTCGGCACCTTGGCGGCGTTATATCAGTCAGCACCTTGGCGGCAGGGTGTATCAGTCGGCACCTTGGCGGCGTTATATCAGTCGGCACCTCGGCGGCAGGGTGTATCAGTCGGCACCTCGGCGGCAGGGTGTATCAGTCGGCACCTCGGCGGCGTTATATTAGTCGGCACCTCGGCGGCAGGGTGTATTAGTCGGCACCTCGGCGGCGTTATATCAGTCGGCACCTTGGCGGCGTTATATCAGTCGGCACCTCGGCGGCAGGGTGTATCAGTCGGCACCTTGGCGGCGTTATATCAGTCGGCACCTCGGCGGCAGGGTGTATCAGTCGGCACCTCGGCGGCGTTATATCAGCGGCACCTCGGCGGAAGGGTGTATCAGTCGGCACCTTGGCGGCAAGGTGTATCAGTCGGCACCTCGGCGGCGTTATATCAGTCGGCACCTTGGCGGCAGGGTGTATCAGTCGGCACCTTGGCGTTATATCAGTCGGCACCTTGGCGTTATATCAGTCGGCACCTCGGCGGCAGGGTGTATTAGTCGGCACCTTGGCGGCAGGGTGTATCAGTCGGCTCCTTGGCGTTATATCGGTCGGCATCTTGGCGGCTTTATATCAGTCGGCACCTCGGCGGCGTTATATTAGTCGGCACCTTGGCGGCAGGGTGTATCAGTCGGCACCTTGGCGTTATATCGGTCGGCAAATTGGCGGCTTTATATCAGTCGGCACCTCGGCGGCGTTATATTAGTCGGCACCTTGGCGGCGTTATATCACTCGGCACCTCGGCGGCAGGGTGTATCAGTCGGCACCTTGGCGGCGTTATATCAGTCGGCACCTCGGCGGCAGGGTGTATCAGTCGGCACCTTGGCGGCGTTATATCAGTCGGCACCTCGGCGGCGTTATATCAGTCGGCACCTCGGCGGCAGGGTGTATCAGTCGGCACCTTGGCGGCGTTATATCAGTCGGCACCTCGGCGGCAGGGTGTATCAGTCGGCACCTCGGCGGCGTTATATCAGTCGGCAACTCGGCGGCGTTATATCAGTCGGCACCTTGGCGGCGTTATATCAGTCGGCACCTCGGCGGCGTTATATCAGTCGGCGCCTCGGCGGCAGGGTGTATCAGTCGGCACCTTGGCGGCAGGGTGTATCAGTCGGCACCTCGGCGGCGTTATATCAGTCGGCACCTCCGCGGCGTTATATCAGTCGGCACCTTGGCGGCGTTATATCAGTCGGCACCTTGGCGGCGTTATATCAGTCGGCACCTCGGCGGCAGGGTGTATCAGTCGGCACCTTGGCGGCAAGGTGTATCAGTCGGCACCTTGGCGGCGTTATATCAGTCGGCACCTCGGCGGCGTTATATCAGTCGGCACCTCGGCGGCAGGGTGTATCAGTCGTCTCCTCGGCGGCGTTATATCAGTCGGCACCTTGGCGGCGTTATATCAGTCGGCACCTTGGCGTTATATCAGTCGGCACCTTGGCGGCGTTATATCAGTCGGCACCTTGGCGGCAGGGTGTATCAGTCGGCACCTTGGCGGCAAGGTGTATCAGTCGGCACCTTGGCGGCGTTACATCAGTCGGCACCTCGGCGGCGTTATATCAGTCGGCACCTTGGCGGCGTTATATCAGTCGGCACCTTGGCGGCGTTATATCAGTCGGCACCTTGGCGGCGTTATATCAGTCGGCACCTTGGCGACGTTATATCAGTCGGCACCTCGGCGGCTTATATCAGTCGGCACCTTGGCGGCAGGGTGTATCAGTCGGAACCTTGGCGGCAGGGTGCATCAGTCGGCACCTCGGCGGTGTTATATCAGTCGGCACCTCGGCGGCATTATATCAGTCGGCACCTTGGCGGCGTTATATCAGTCGGCACCTCGGCGGCAGGGTGTATCAGTCGGCACCTTGGCGGCAAGGTGTATCAGTCGGCACCTTGGCGGCGTTATATCAGTCGGCACCTCGGCGGCGTTATATCAGTCGGCACCTTGGCGGCGTTATATCAGTCGGCACCTTGGCGGCGTTATATCAGTCGGCACCTTGGCGGCGTTATATCAGTCGGCACCTTGGCGGCGTTATATCAGTCGGCACCTCGGCGGCAGGGTGTATTAGTCGGCACCTTGGCGGCGTTATATCAGTCGGCACCTCGGCGGCAGGGTGTATCAGTCGGCACTTCGGCGGCGTTATATCAGTCGGCACCTTGGCGGCAGGGTGTATCAGTCGGCACCTCGGCGGCATGGTGCATCAGTCGGCACCTCGGCGGCAGGGTGAATCAGTCGGCACCTCGGCGGCGTTATATCAGTCGGCACCTCGGCGGCAGGTTGTATCAGTCGGCACCTTGGCGGCGTTATATCAGTCGGCACCTTGGCGGCGTTATATCAGTCGACACCTCGCGGGCGTTATATCAGTCGGCACCTCGGCGGCCTTATATCAGTCGGCACCTCGGTGGCAGGGTGTATCAGTCGGCACCTTGGCGGCGTTATATCAGTTGGCACCTTGGCGGCGTTATATCAGTCGGCACCTCGGTGGCAGGGTGTATCAGTCGGCACCTTGGCGGCGTTATATCAGTCGGCACCTTGGCGGCAGGGTGTATCAGTCGGCACCTTGGCGGCGTTATATCAGTCGGCACCTTGGCGCAGTTATATCAGTCGGCACCTCGGCGGCAGGGTGTATCAGTTGGCGGCGTTATATCAGTCGGCACCTTGGCGGCGTTATATCAGTCGGCACCTCGGTGGCAGGGTGTATCAGTCGGCACCTTGGCGGCGTTATATCAGTCGGCACCTTGGCGGCAGGGTGTATCAGTCGGCACCTTGGCGGCGCTATATCAGTCGGCACCTTGGCGGCAGGGTGTATCAGTCGGCAACTTGGCTGCGTTATATCAGTCGGCACCTTGGCGGCGTTATATCAGTCGGCACCTCGGCGGCAGGGTGTATCAGTCGGCACCTCGGCGGCGTTATATCAGTCGGCACCTTGGCGGCGTTATATCAGTCAGCACCTTGGCGGCAGGGTGTATCAGTCGGCACCTTGGCGGCGTTATATCAGTCGGCACCTCGGCGGCAGGGTGTATCAGTCGGCACCTCGGCGGCAGGGTGTATCAGTCGGCACCTCGGCGGCGTTATATTAGTCGGCACCTCGGCGGCAGGGTGTATTAGTCGGCACCTCGGCGGCGTTATATCAGTCGGCACCTTGGCGGCGTTATATCAGTCGGCACCTCGGCGGCAGGGTGTATCAGTCGGCACCTTGGCGGCGTTATATCAGTCGGCACCTCGGCGGCAGGGTGTATCAGTCGGCACCTCGGCGGCGTTATATCAGCGGCACCTCGGCGGCAGGGTGTATCAGTCGGCACCTTGGCGGCAAGGTGTATCAGTCGGCACCTCGGCGGCGTTATATCAGTCGGCACCTTGGCGGCAGGGTGTATCAGTCGGCACCTTGGCGTTATATCAGTCGGCACCTTGGCGTTATATCAGTCGGCACCTCGGCGGCAGGGTGTATTAGTCGGCACCTTGGCGGCAGGGTGTATCAGTCGGCTCCTTGGCGTTATATCGGTCGGCATCTTGGCGGCTTTATATCAGTCGGCACCTCGGCGGCGTTATATTAGTCGGCACCTTGGCGGCAGGGTGTATCAGTCGGCACCTTGGCGTTATATCGGTCGGCATATTGGCGGCTTTATATCAGTCGGCACCTCGGCGGCGTTATATTAGTCGGCACCTTGGCGGCGTTATATCACTCGGCACCTCGGCGGCAGGGTGTATCAGTCGGCACCTTGGCGGCGTTATATCAGTCGGCACCTCGGCGGCAGGGTGTATCAGTCGGCACCTTGGCGGCGTTATATCAGTCGGCACCTCGGCGGCGTTATATCAGTCGGCACCTCGGCGGCAGGGTGTATCAGTCGGCACCTTGGCGGCGTTATATCAGTCGGCACCTCGGCGGCAGGGTGTATCAGTCGGCACCTCGGCGGCGTTATATCAGTCGGCAACTCGGCGGCGTTATATCAGTCGGCACCTTGGCGGCGTTATATCAGTCGGCACCTCGGCGGCGTTATATCAGTCGGCACCTCGGCGGCAGGGTGTATCAGTCGGCACCTTGGCGGCAGGGTGTATCAGTCGGCACCTCGGCGGCGTTATATCAGTCGGCACCTCCGCGGCGTTATATCAGTCGGCACCTTGGCGGCGTTATATCAGTCGGCACCTTGGCGGCGTTATATCAGTCGGCACCTCGGCGGCAGGGTGTATCAGTCGGCACCTTGGCGGCAAGGTGTATCAGTCGGCACCTTGGCGGCGTTATATCAGTCGGCACCTCGGCGGCGTTATATCAGTCGGCACCTCGGCGGCAGGGTGTATCAGTCGTCTCCTCGGCGGCGTTATATCAGTCGGCACCTTGGCGGCGTTATATCAGTCGGCACCTTGGCGTTATATCAGTCGGCACCTTGGCGGCGTTATATCAGTCGGCACCTTGGCGGCAGGGTGTATCAGTCGGCACCTTGGCGGCAAGGTGTATCAGTCGGCACCTTGGCGGCGTTACATCAGTCGGCACCTCGGCGGCGTTATATCAGTCGGCACCTTGGCGGCGTTATATCAGTCGGCACCTTGGCGGCGTTATATCAGTCGGCACCTTGGCGGCGTTATATCAGTCGGCACCTTGGCGACGTTATATCAGTCGGCACCTCGGCGGCTTATATCAGTCGGCACCTTGGCGGCAGGGTGTATCAGTCGGAACCTTGGCGGCAGGGTGCATCAGTCGGCACCTCGGCGGTGTTATATCAGTCGGCACCTCGGCGGCATTATATCAGTCGGCACCTTGGCGGCGTTATATCAGTCGGCACCTCGGCGGCAGGGTGTATCAGTCGGCACCTTGGCGGCAAGGTGTATCAGTCGGCACCTTGGCGGCGTTATATCAGTCGGCACCTCGGCGGCGTTATATCAGTCGGCACCTTGGCGGCGTTATATCAGTCGGCACCCTGGCGGCGTTATATCAGTCGGCACCTTGGCGGCGTTATATCAGTCGGCACCTTGGCGGCGTTATATCAGTCGGCACCTCGGCGGCGTTATATCAGTCGGTACCTCGGCGGCAGGGTGTATCAGTCGGCACCTTGGCGGCGTTATATCAGTCGGCACCTCGGCGGCAGGGTGTATCAGTCGGCACCTTGGCGGCGTTATATCAGTCGGCACCTCGGCGGCGTTATATCAGTCGGCACCTCGGCGGCAGGGTGTATCAGTCGGCACCTTGGCGGCGTTATATCAGTCGGCACCTCGGCGGCAGGGTGTATCAGTCGGCACCTCGGCGGCGTTATATCAGTCGGCAACTCGGCGGCGTTATATCAGTCGGCACCTTGGCGGCGTTATATCAGTCGGCACCTCGGCGGCGTTATATCAGTCGGCACCTCGGCGGCAGGGTGTATCAGTCGGCACCTTGGCGGCAGGGTGTATCAGTCGGCACCTCGGCGGCGTTATATCAGTCGGCACCTCCGCGGCGTTATATCAGTCGGCACCTTGGCGGCGTTATATCAGTCGGCACCTTGGCGGCGTTATATCAGTCGGCACCTCGGCGGCAGGTTGTATCAGTCGGCACCTTGGCGGCGTTATATCAGTCGACACCTCGCGGGCGTTATATCAGTCGGCACCTCGGCGGCCTTATATCAGTCGGCACCTCGGTGGCAGGGTGTATCAGTCGGCACCTTGGCGGCGTTATATCAGTTGGCACCTTGGCGGCGTTATATCAGTCGGCACCTCGGTGGCAGGGTGTATCAGTCGGCACCTTGGCGGCGTTATATCAGTCGGCACCTTGGCGGCAGGGTGTATCAGTCGGCACCTTGGCGGCGTTATATCAGTCGGCACCTTGGCGGAGTTATATCAGTCGGCACCTCGGCGGCAGGGTGTATCAGTTGGCGGCGTTATATCAGTCGGCACCTTGGCGGCGTTATATCAGTCGGCACCTCGGTGGCAGGGTGTATCAGTCGGCACCTTGGCGGCGTTATATCAGTCGGCACCTTGGCGGCAGGGTGTATCAGTCGGCACCTTGGCGGCGTTATATCAGTCGGCACCTTGGCGGCAGGGTGTATCAGTCGGCAACTTGGCGGCGTTATATCAGTCGGCACCTTGGCGGCGTTATATCAGTCGGCACCTCGGCGGCAGGGTGTATCAGTCGGCACCTCTGCGGCGTTATATCAGTCGGCACCTTGGCGGCGTTATATCAGTCAGCACCTTGGCGGCAGGGTGTATCAGTCGGCACCTTGGCGGCGTTATATCAGTCGGCACCTCGGCGGCAGGGTGTATCAGTCGGCACCTCGGCGGCAGGGTGTATCAGTCGGCACCTCGGCGGCGTTATATTAGTCGGCACCTCGGCGGCAGGGTGTATTAGTCGGCACCTCGGCGGCGTTATATCAGTCGGCACCTTGGCGGCGTTATATCAGTCGGCACCTCGGCGGCAGGGTGTATCAGTCGGCACCTTGGCGGCGTTATATCAGTCGGCACCTCGGCGGCAGGGTGTATCAGTCGGCACCTCGGCGGCGTTATATCAGCGGCACCTCGGCGGCAGGGTGTATCAGTCGGCACCTTGGCGGCAAGGTGTATCAGTCGGCACCTCGGCGGCGTTATATCAGTCGGCACCTTGGCGGCAGGGTGTATCAGTCGGCACCTTGGCGTTATATCAGTCGGCACCTTGGCGTTATATCAGTCGGCACCTCGGCGGCAGGGTGTATTAGTCGGCACCTTGGCGGCAGGGTGTATCAGTCGGCTCCTTGGCGTTATATCGGTCGGCATCTTGGCGGCTTTATATCAGTCGGCACCTCGGCGGCGTTATATTAGTCGGCACCTTGGCGGCAGGGTGTATCAGTCGGCACCTTGGCGTTATATCGGTCGGCATATTGGCGGCTTTATATCAGTCGGCACCTCGGCGGCGTTATATTAGTCGGCACCTTGGCGGCGTTATATCACTCGGCACCTCGGCGGCAGGGTGTATCAGTCGGCACCTTGGCGGCGTTATATCAGTCGGCACCTCGGCGGCAGGGTGTATCAGTCGGCACCTTGGCGGCGTTATATCAGTCGGCACCTCGGCGGCGTTATATCAGTCGGCACCTCGGCGGCAGGGTGTATCAGTCGGCACCTTGGCGGCGTTATATCAGTCGGCACCTCGGCGGCAGGGTGTATCAGTCGGCACCTCGGCGGCGTTATATCAGTCGGCAACTCGGCGGCGTTATATCAGTCGGCACCTTGGCGGCGTTATATCAGTCGGCACCTCGGCGGCGTTATATCAGTCGGCACCTCGGCGGCAGGGTGTATCAGTCGGCACCTTGGCGGCAGGGTGTATCAGTCGGCACCTCGGCGGCGTTATATCAGTCGGCACCTCCGCGGCGTTATATCAGTCGGCACCTTGGCGGCGTTATATCAGTCGGCACCTTGGCGGCGTTATATCAGTCGGCACCTCGGCGGCAGGGTGTATCAGTCGGCACCTTGGCGGCAAGGTGTATCAGTCGGCACCTTGGCGGCGTTATATCAGTCGGCACCTCGGCGGCGTTATATCAGTCGGCACCTCGGCGGCAGGGTGTATCAGTCGTCTCCTCGGCGGCGTTATATCAGTCGGCACCTTGGCGGCGTTATATCAGTCGGCACCTTGGCGTTATATCAGTCGGCACCTTGGCGGCGTTATATCAGTCGGCACCTTGGCGGCAGGGTGTATCAGTCGGCACCTTGGCGGCAAGGTGTATCAGTCGGCACCTTGGCGGCGTTACATCAGTCGGCACCTCGGCGGCGTTATATCAGTCGGCACCTTGGCGGCGTTATATCAGTCGGCACCTTGGCGGCGTTATATCAGTCGGCACCTTGGCGGCGTTATATCAGTCGGCACCTTGGCGACGTTATATCAGTCGGCACCTCGGCGGCTTATATCAGTCGGCACCTTGGCGGCAGGGTGTATCAGTCGGAACCTTGGCGGCAGGGTGCATCAGTCGGCACCTCGGCGGTGTTATATCAGTCGGCACCTCGGCGGCATTATATCAGTCGGCACCTTGGCGGCGTTATATCAGTCGGCACCTCGGCGGCAGGGTGTATCAGTCGGCACCTTGGCGGCAAGGTGTATCAGTCGGCACCTTGGCGGCGTTATATCAGTCGGCACCTCGGCGGCGTTATATCAGTCGGCACCTTGGCGGCGTTATATCAGTCGGCACCCTGGCGGCGTTATATCAGTCGGCACCTTGGCGGCGTTATATCAGTCGGCACCTTGGCGGCGTTATATCAGTCGGCACCTCGGCGGCGTTATATCAGTCGGTACCTCGGCGGCAGGGTGTATCAGTCGGCACCTTGGCGGCGTTATATCAGTCGGCACCTCGGCGGCAGGGTGTATCAGTCGGCACCTTGGCGGCGTTATATCAGTCGGCACCTCGGCGGCGTTATATCAGTCGGCACCTCGGCGGCAGGGTGTATCAGTCGGCACCTTGGCGGCGTTATATCAGTCGGCACCTCGGCGGCAGGGTGTATCAGTCGGCACCTCGGCGGCGTTATATCAGTCGGCAACTCGGCGGCGTTATATCAGTCGGCACCTTGGCGGCGTTATATCAGTCGGCACCTCGGCGGCGTTATATCAGTCGGCACCTCGGCGGCAGGGTGTATCAGTCGGCACCTTGGCGGCAGGGTGTATCAGTCGGCACCTCGGCGGCGTTATATCAGTCGGCACCTCCGCGGCGTTATATCAGTCGGCACCTTGGCGGCGTTATATCAGTCGGCACCTTGGCGGCGTTATATCAGTCGGCACCTCGGCGGCAGGGTGTATCAGTCGGCACCTTGGCGGCAAGGTGTATCAGTCGGCACCTTGGCGGCGTTATATCAGTCGGCACCTCGGCGGCGTTATATCAGTCGGCACCTTGGCGGCGTTATATCAGTCGGCACCTTGGCGGCGTTATATCAGTCGGCACCTTGGCGGCGTTATATCAGTCGGCACCTTGGCGGCGTTATATCAGTCGGCACCTCGGCGGCGTTATATCAGTCGGCACCTCGGCGGCAGGGTGTATTAGTCGGCACCTTGGCGGCGTTATATCAGTCGGCACCTCGGCGGCAGGGTGTATCAGTCGGCACTTCGGCGGCGTTATATCAGTCGGCACCTTGGCGGCAGGGTGTATCAGTCGGCACCTCGGCGGCATTGTGCATCAGTCGGCACCTCGGCGGCAGGGTGAATCAGTCGGCACCTCGGCGGCGTTATATCAGTCGGCACCTCGGCGGCAGGTTGTATCAGTCGGCACCTTGGCGGCGTTATATCAGTCGGCACCTTGGCGGCGTTATATCAGTCGACACCTCGCGGGCGTTATATCAGTCGGCACCTCGGCGGCCTTATATCAGTCGGCACCTCGGTGGCAGGGTGTATCAGTCGGCACCTTGGCGGCGTTATATCAGTTGGCACCTTGGCGGCGTTATATCAGTCGGCACCTCGGTGGCAGGGTGTATCAGTCGGCACCTTGGCGGCGTTATATCAGTCGGCACCTTGGCGGCAGGGTGTATCAGTCGGCACCTTGGCGGCGTTATATCAGTCGGCACCTTGGCGGAGTTATATCAGTCGGCACCTCGGCGGCAGGGTGTATCAGTTGGCGGCGTTATATCAGTCGGCACCTTGGCGGCGTTATATCAGTCGGCACCTCGGTGGCAGGGTGTATCAGTCGGCACCTTGGCGGCGTTATATCAGTCGGCACCTTGGCGGCAGGGTGTATCAGTCGGCACCTTGGCGGCGTTATATCAGTCGGCACCTTGGCGGCAGGGTGTATCAGTCGGCAACTTGGCGGCGTTATATCAGTCGGCACCTTGGCGGCGTTATGTCAGTCGGCACCTCGGCGGCAGGGTGTATCAGTCGGCACCTCGGCGGCGTTATATCAGTCGGCACCTTGGCGGCGTTATATCAGTCAGCACCTTGGCGGCAGGGTGTATCAGTCGGCACCTTGGCGGCGTTATATCAGTCGGCACCTCGGCGGCAGGGTGTATCAGTCGGCACCTCGGCGGCAGGGTGTATCAGTCGGCACCTCGGCGGCGTTATATTAGTCGGCACCTCGGCGGCAGGGTGTATTAGTCGGCACCTCGGCGGCGTTATATCAGTCGGCACCTTGGCGGCGTTATATCAGTCGGCACCTCGGCGGCAGGGTGTATCAGTCGGCACCTTGGCGGCGTTATATCAGTCGGCACCTCGGCGGCAGGGTGTATCAGTCGGCACCTCGGCGGCGTTATATCAGCGGCACCTCGGCGGCAGGGTGTATCAGTCGGCACCTTGGCGGCAAGGTGTATCAGTCGGCACCTCGGCGGCGTTATATCAGTCGGCACCTTGGCGGCAGGGTGCATCAGTCGGCACCTTGGCGTTATATCAGTCGGCACCTTGGCGTTATATCAGTCGGCACCTCGGCGGCAGGGTGTATTAGTCGGCACCTTGGCGGCAGGGTGTATCAGTCGGCACCTTGGCGTTATATCGGTCGGCATATTGGCGTTTTTATATCAGTCGGCACCTCGTCGGCGTTATATTAGTCGGCACCTTGGCGGCGTTATATCACTCGGCACCTTGGCGGCGTTATATCAGTCGGCACCTTGGCGGCGTTATATCAGTCGGCACCTTGGCGGCGTTATATCAGTCGGCACCTCGGCGGCGTTATATCAGTCGGCACCTCAGCGGCAGGGTGTATCAGTCGGCACTTCGGCGGCAAGGTATATCAGTCGGCACCTCGGCTGCAGGGTGTATCAGTTGGCTCATCGGCGGCAGGGTGTATCAGTCGGCACCATGGCGGCGTTATATCAGTCGGCACCTCGGCGGCGTTATATCAGTCGGCACCTCGGCGGCAGGGTGTATCAGTCGGCACTTCAGCGGCAAGGTATATCAGTCGGCACCTCGACGCCAGGGTGTATCAGTCGGCACCTCGGCGGCGTTATATTAGTCGGCACCTCGGCGGCAGGGTGTATTAGTCGGCACCTCGGCGGCGTTATATCAGTCGGCACCTTGGCGGCGTTATATCAGGCGGCACCTTGGCGGCGTTATATCAGTCAGCACCTTGGCGGCAGGGTGTATCAGTCGGCACCTTGGCGGCGTTATATTAGTCGGCACCTCGGCGGCAGGGTGTATCAGTCGGCACCTCGGCGGCAGGGTGTATCAGTCGGCACCTCGGCGGCGTTATATTAGTCGGCACCTCGGCGGCAGGGTGTATTAGTCGGCACCTCGGCGGCGTTATATCAGTCGGCACCTTGGCGGCGTTATATCAGTCGGCACCTCGGCGGCGTTATATCAGTCGGCACCTTGGCGGCAGGGTGTATCAGTCGGCACCTTGGCGGCGTTATATCAGTCGGCACCTTGGCGGCGTTATATCAGTCGGTACCTCGGCGGTAGGGTGTATCAATCAGTCGGCACCTTGGCGGCGTTATATCAGTCGGCACCTCGACGCCAGGGTGTATCAGTCGGCACCCCGGCGGCGTTATATCAGTCGGCACCTCCGCGGCGTTATATCAGTCGGCACCTTGGCGGCGTTATATCAGTCGGCACCTTGGCGGCGTTATATCAGTCGGCACCTCGGCGGCAGGGTGTATCAGTCGGCACCTTGGCGGCAAGGTGTATCAGTCGGCACCTTGGCGGCGTTATATCAGTCGGCACCTCGGCGGCGTTATATCAGTCGGCACCTTGGCGGCGTTATATCAGTCGGCACCTTGGCGGCGTTATATCAGTCGGCACCTTGGCGGCGTTATATCAGTCGGCACCTTGGCGACGTTATATCAGTCGGCACCTCGGCGGCGTTATATCAGTCGGCACCTTGGCGGCAGGGTGTATCAGTCGGCACCTTGGCGGCAGGGTGCATCAGTCGGCACCTCGGCGGTGTTATATCAGTCGGCACCTCGGCGGCGTTATATCAGTCGGCACCTTGGCGGCGTTCTATCAGTCGGCACCTCGGCGGCAGGGTGTATCAGTCGGCACCTTGGCGGCAAGGTGTATCAGTCGGCACCTTGGCGGCGTTATATCAGTCGGCACCTCGGCGGCGTTATATCAGTCGGCACCTTGGCGGCGTTATATCAGTCGGCACCCTGGCGGCGTTATATCAGTCGGCACCTTGGCGGCGTTATATCAGTCGGCACCTTGGCGGCGTTATATCAGTCGGCACCTCGGCGGCGTTATATCAGTCGGCACCTCGGCGGCAGGGTGTATCAGTCGGCACCTTGGCGGCGTTATATCAGTCGGCACCTCGGCGGCAGGGTGTATCAGTCGGCACCTTGGCGGCGTTATATCAGTCGGCACCTCGGCGGCGTTATATCAGTCGGCACCTCGGCGGCAGGGTGTATCAGTCGGCACCTTGGCGGCGTTATATCAGTCGGCACCTCGGCGGCAGGGTGTATCAGTCGGCACCTCGGCGGCGTTATATCAGTCGGCAACTCGGCGGCGTTATATCAGTCGGCACCTTGGCGGCGTTATATCAGTCGGCACCTCGGCGGCGTTATATCAGTCGGCACCTCGGCGGCAGGGTGTATCAGTCGGCACCTTGGCTGCAGGGTGTATCAGTCGGCACCTCGGCGGCGTTATATCAGTCGGCACCTCCGCGGCGTTATATCAGTCGGTACCTTGGCGGCGTTATATCAGTCGGCACCTTGGCGGCGTTATATCAGTCGGCACCTCGGCGGCAGGGTGTATCAGTCGGCACCTTGGCGGCAAGGTGTATCAGTCGGCACCTTGGCGGCGTTATATCAGTCGGCACCTCGGCGGCGTTATATCAGTCGGCACCTTGGCGGCGTTATATCAGTCGGCACCTTGGCGGCGTTATATCAGTCGGCACCTTGGCGGCGTTATATCAGTCGGCACCTTGGCGGCGTTATATCAGTCGGCACCTCGGCGGCATGGTGCATCAGTCGGCACCTCGGCGGCAGGGTGAATCAGTCGGCACCTCGGCGGCGTTATATCAGTCGGCACCTCGGCGGCAGGTTGTATCAGTCGGCACCTTGGCGGCGTTATATCAGTCGGCACCTTGGCGGCGTTATATCAGTCGACACCTCGCGGGCGTTATATCAGTCGGCACCTCGGCGGCCTTATATCAGTCGGCACCTCGGTGGCAGGGTGTATCAGTCGGCACCTTGGCGGCGTTATATCAGTTGGCACCTTGGCGGCGTTATATCAGTCGGCACCTCGGTGGCAGGGTGTATCAGTCGGCACCTTGGCGGCGTTATATCAGTTGGCACCTTGGCGGCGTTATATCAGTCGGCACCTCGGTGGCAGGGTGTATCAGTCGGCACCTTGGCGGCGTTATATCAGTCGGCACCTTGGCGGCAGGGTGTATCAGTCGGCACCTTGGCGGCGTTATATCAGTCGGCACCTTGGCGGAGTTATATCAGTCGGCACCTCGGCGGCAGGGTGTATCAGTTGGCGGCGTTATATCAGTCGGCACCTTGGCGGCGTTATATCAGTCGGCACCTCGGTGGCAGGGTGTATCAGTCGGCACCTTGGCGGCGTTATATCAGTCGGCACCTTGGCGGCAGGGTGTATCAGTCGGCACCTTGGCGGCGTTATATCAGTCGGCACCTTGGCGGCGTTATATCAGTCGGCACCTTGGCGGCAGGGTGTATCAGTCGGCAACTTGGCGGCGTTATATCAGTCGGCACCTTGGCGGCGTTATATCAGTCGGCACCTCGGCGGCAGGGTGTATCAGTCGGCACCTCGGCGGCGTTATATCAGTCGGCACCTTGGCGGCGTTATATCAGTCAGCACCTTGGCGGCAGGGTGTATCAGTCGGCACCTTGGCGGCGTTATATCAGTCGGCACCTCGGCGGCAGGGTGTATCAGTCGGCACCTCGGCGGCAGGGTGTATCAGTCGGCACCTCGGCGGCGTTATATTAGTCGGCACCTCGGCGGCAGGGTGTATTAGTCGGCACCTCGGCGGCGTTATATCAGTCGGCACCTTGGCGGCGTTATATCAGTCGGCACCTCGGCGGCAGGGTGTATCAGTCGGCACCTTGGCGGCGTTATATCAGTCGGCACCTCGGCGGCAGGGTGTATCAGTCGGCACCTCGGCGGCGTTATATCAGCGGCACCTCGGCGGCAGGGTGTATCAGTCGGCACCTTGGCGGCAAGGTGTATCAGTCGGCACCTCGGCGGCGTTATATCAGTCGGCACCTTGGCGGCAGGGTGTATCAGTCGGCACCTTGGCGTTATATCAGTCGGCACCTTGACGTTATATCAGTCGGCACCTCGGCGGCAGGGTGTATTAGTCGGCACCTTGGCGGCAGGGTGTATCAGTCGGCTCCTTGGCGTTATATCGGTCGGCATCTTGGCGGCTTTATATCAGTCGGCACCTCGGCGGCGTTATATTAGTCGGCACCTTGGCGGCAGGGTGTATCAGTCGGCACCTTGGCGTTATATCGGTCGGCATATTGGCGGCTTTATATCAGTCGGCACCTCGGCGGCGTTATATTAGTCGGCACCTTGGCGGCGTTATATCACTCGGCACCTTGGCGGCGTTATATCAGTCGGCACCTTGGCGGCGTTATATCAGTCGGCACCTTGGCGGCGTTTTATCAGTCGGCACCTCGGCGGCGTTATATCAGTCGGCACCTCAGCGGCAGGGTGTATCAGTCGGCACTTCGGCGGCAAGGTATATCAGTCGGCACCTCGGCGGCAGGGTGTATCAGTTGGCTCATCGGCGGCAGGGTGCATCAGTCGGCACCATGGCGGCGTTATATCAGTCGGCACCTCGGCGGCGTTATATCAGTCGGCACCTCGGCGGCAGGGTGTATCAGTCGGCACTTCAGCGGCAAGGTATATCAGTCGGCACCTCGACGCCAGGGTGTATCAGTCGGCACCTCGGCGGCGTTATATTAGTCGGCACCTCGGCGGCAGGGTGTATTAGTCGGCACCTCGGCGGCGTTATATCAGTCGGCACCTTGGCGGCGTTATATCAGTCGGCACCTTGGCGGCGTTATATCAGTCAGCACCTTGGCGGCAGGGTGTATCACTCGGCACCTTGGCGGCGTTATATCAGTCGGCACCTCGGCGGCAGGGTGTATCAGTCGGCACCTCGGCGGCGTTATATTAGTCGGCACCTCGGCGGCAGGGTGTATTAGTCGGTACCTCGGCGGCGTTATATCAGTCGGCACCTTGGCGGCGTTATATCAGTCGGCACCTCGGCGGCGTTATGTCAGTCGGCACCTTGGCGGCAGGGTGTATCAGTCGGCACCTTGGCGGCGTTATATCAGTCGGCACCTTGGCGGCGTTATATCAGTCGGTACCTCGGCGGTAGGGTGTATCAATCAGTCGGCACCTTGGCGGCGTTATATCAGTCGGCACCTTGGCGGCAGGGTGTATCAGTCGGCACCTTGGCGGCGTTATATCAGTCGGCACCTTGGCAGCGTTGTATCAGTAGGTACCTCGGCGGTAGGGTGTATCAATCAGTCGGCACCTTGGCGGCAGGGTGTATCACTCAGCACCTTGGCGGCGTTATATCAGTCGGCACCTCGGCGGCAGGGTGTATCAGTCGGCACCTCGGCGGCAGGGTGTATCAGTCGTCTCCTCGGCGGCGTTATATCAGTCGGCACCTTGGCGGCGTTATATCAGTCGGCACCTCGGCGGCAGGGTGTATCAGTCGTCTCCTCGGCGGCGTTATATCAGTCGGCACCTTGGTGGCGTTATATCAGTCGGCACCTTGGCGGCGTTATATCAGTCGGCACCTTGGCGGTGTTATATCAGTCGGCACCTTGGCGACGTTATATCAGTCGGCACCTCGGCGGCGTTATATCAGTCGGCACCTTGGCGGCAGGGTGTATCAGTCGGCACCTTGGCGGCAGGGTGCATCAGTCGGCACCTCGGCGGCGTTATATCAGTCGGCACCTCGGCGGCGTTATATCAGTCGGCACCTTGGCGGCGTTATATCAGTCGGCACCTCGGCGGCAGGGTGTATCAGTCGGCACCTCGGCGGCGTTATATCAGTCGGCACCTCGGCGGCGTTATATCAGTCGGCACCTTGGCGGCGTTATATCAGTCGGCACCCTGGCGGCGTTATATCAGTCGGCACCTTGGCGGCGTTATATCAGTCGGCACCTTGGCGGCGTTATATCAGTCGGCACCTCGGCGGCAGGGTGTATCAGTCGGCACCTTGGCGGCGTTATATCAGTCGGCACCTCGGCGGCGTTATATCAGTCGGCATCTCGGCGGCAGGGTGTATCAGTCGGCACCTTGGCGGCAGGGTGTATCAGTCGGCACCTCGGCGGCGTTATATCAGTCGGCACCTCGGCGGCGTTAAATCAGTCGGCACCTTGGCGGCGTTATATCAGTCGGCACCTTGGCGGCGTTATATCAGTCGGCACCTCGGCGGCAGGGTGTATCAGTCGGCACCTTGGCGGCAAGGTGTATCAGTCGGCACCTTGGCGGCGTTATATCAGTCGGCACCTCGGCGGCGTTATATCAGTCGGCACCTTGGCGGCGTTATATCAGTCGGCACCTTGGCGGCGTTATATCAGTCGGAACCTTGGCGGCGTTATTTCAGTCGGCACCTTGGCGGCGTTATATCAGTCGGCACCTCGGCGGCGTTATATCAGTCGGCACCTCGGCGGCAGGGTGTATTAGTCGGCACCTTGGCGGCGTTATATCAGTCGGCACCTCGGCGGCAGGGTGTATCAGTCGGCACCTCGGCGGCGTTATATCAGTCGGCACCTTGGCGGCAGGGTGTATCAGTCGGCACCTCGGCGGCATGGTGCATCAGTCGGCACCTCGGCGGCAGGGTGAATCAGTCGGCACCTCGGCGGCGTTATATCAGTCGGCACCTCGGCGGCAGGTTGTATCAGTCGGCACCTTGGCGGCGTTATATCAGTCGGCACCTTGGCGGGGTTATATCAGTCGACACCTCGGGGGCGTTATATCAGTCGGCACCTCGGCGGCGTTATATCAGTCGGCACCTCGGTGGCAGGGTGTATCAGTCGGCACCTTGGCGGCGTTATATCAGTCGGCACCTTGGCGGCGTTATATCAGTCGGCACCTCGGTGGCAGGGTGTATCAGTCGGCACCTTGGCGGCGTTATATCAGTCGGCACCTTGGCGGCAGGGTGTATCAGTCGGCACCTTGGCGGCGTTATATCAGTCGGCACCTTGGCGGCAGGGTGTATCAGTCGGCACCTTTGCGGCGTTATATCAGTCGGCACCTTGGCGGCGTTATATCAGTCGGCACCTTGGCGGCGTTATATCAGTCGGCACCTCGGCGGCAGGGTGTATCAGTCGGCACCTCGGTGGCGTTATATCAGTCGGCACCTCGGCGGCAGGGTGTATCAGTCGGCACCTTGGCGGCAAGGTGTATCAGTCGGCACCTCGGCGGCGTTATATCAGTCGGCACCTTTGCGGCAGGGTGTATCAGTCGGCACCTTGGCGTTATATCAGTCGGCACCTTGGCGTTATATCAGTCGGCACCTCGGCGGCAGGGTGTATCAGTCGGCACTTCGGCGGCAAGGTATATCAGTCGGCACCTCGACGCCAGGGTGTATCAGTCGGCACCTCGGCGGCGTTATATCAGTCGGCACCTTGGCGGCAGGGTGTATCAGTCGGCACCTTGGCGGCGTTATATCAGTCGGCACCTTGGCGGCGTTATATCAGTCGGTACCTCGGCGGTAGGGTGTATCAATCAGTCGGCACCTTGGCGGCGTTATATCAGTCGGCACCTCAACGCCAGGGTGTATCATTCGGCACCTCGGCGGCGTTATATCAGTCCGCACCTCGGCGGCAGGGTGAATCAATCGGCACCTCGGCGGCAGGGTGTATCAGTCGGCACCTCGGCGGCGTTAATATCAGTCGGCACCTCGGCGGCAGGGTGTATCAGTTGGCTCATCGGCGGCAGGGTGTATCAGTCGGCACCTTGGCGGCGTTATATCAGTCGGCACCTCGGCGGCAGGGTGTATCAGTCGGCACCTCGGCGGCGTTATATCAGTCGGCACCATGGCGGCGTTATATCAGTCAGCACCTCGGCGGCGTTATATCAGTCGGCACCTCGGCGACAGGGTGTATCAGTCGGCACCTCGGCGGCGTTATATCAGCCGGCACCTTGGCGTTATATCAGTCGGCACCTTGGCGGCGTTATATCAGTCGGCACCTCGGCGGCAGGGTGTATCAGTCGGCACCTTGGCGGCAAGGTGTATCAGTCGGCACCTTGGCGGCGTTATATCAGTCGGCACCTCGGCGGCGTTATATCAGTCGGCACCTTGGCGGCGTTATATCAGTCGGCACCTTGGCGGCGTTATATCAGTCGGCGCCTTGGCGGCGTAATATCAGTCGGCACCTTGGCGGCGTTATATCAGTCGGCACCTAGGCGGCGTTATATCAGTCGGCACCTTGGCGGCAGGGTGTATCAGTCGGCACCTTGGCGGCAGGGTGTATCAGTCGGCACCTCGGCGGCGTTATATCAGTCGGCACCTCGGCGGCGTTATATCAGTCGGCACCTTGGCGGCGTTATATCAGTCGGCACCTTGGCGGCGTTATATCAGTCGGCACCTCGGCGGCAGGGTGTATCAGTCGGCACCTTGGCGGCAAGGTGTATCAGTCGGCACCTTGGCGGCGTTATATCAGTCGGCACCTCGGCGGCGTTATATCAGTCGGCACCTTGGCGGCGTTATATCAGTCGGCACCTTGGCGGCGTTATATCAGTCGGCACCTTGGCGGCGTTATATCAGTCGGCACCTTGGCGGCGTTATATCAGTCGGCACCTCGGCGGCGTTATATCAGTCGGCACCTCGGCGGCAGGGTGTATCAGTCGGCACCTTGGCGGCGTTATATCAGTCGGCACCTCGGCGGCGTTATATCAGTCGGCACCTTGGCGGCGTTATATCAGTCGGCACCTCGGCGGCAGGGTGTATCAGTCGGCACCTTGGCGGCGTTATATCAGTCGGCACCTCGGCGGCAGGGTGTATCAGTCGGCACCTCGGCGGCGTTATATCAGCGGCACCTCGGCGGCAGGGTGTATCAGTCGGCACCTTGGCGGCAAGGTGTATCAGTCGGCACCTCGGCGGCGTTATATCAGTCGGCACCTTGGCGGCAGGGTGTATCAGTCGGTACCTTGGCGTTATATCAGTCGGCACCTTGGCGTTATATCAGTCGGCACCTCGGCGGCAGGGTGTATTAGTCGGCACCTTGGCGGCAGGGTGTATCAGTCGGCACCTTGGCGTTATATCGGTCGGCATATTGGCGGCTTTATATCAGTCGGCACCTCGTCGGCGTTATATTAGTCGGCACCTTGGCGGCGTTATATCACTCGGCACCTTGGCGGCGTTATATCAGTCGGCACCTTGGCGGCGTTATATCAGTCGGCACCTTGGCGGCGTTATATCAGTCGGCACCTCGGCGGCGTTATATCAGTCGGCACCTCAGCGGCAGGGTGTATCAGTCGGCACTTCGGCGGCAAGGTATATCAGTCGGCACCTCGGCTGCAGGGTGTATCAGTTGGCTCATCGGCGGCAGGGTGTATCAGTCGGCACCATGGCGGCGTTATATCAGTCGGCACCTCGGCGGCGTTATATCAGTCGGCACCTCGGCGGCAGGGTGTATCAGTCGGCACTTCAGCGGCAAGGTATATCAGTCGGCACCTCGACGCCAGGGTGTATCAGTCGGCACCTCGGCGGCGTTATATTAGTCGGCACCTCGGCGGCAGGGTGTATTAGTCGGCACCTCGGCGGCGTTATATCAGTCGGCACCTTGGCGGCGTTATATCAGGCGGCACCTTGGCGGCGTTATATCAGTCAGCACCTTGGCGGCAGGGTGTATCAGTCGGCACCTTGGCGGCGTTATATTAGTCGGCACCTCGGCGGCAGGGTGTATCAGTCGGCACCTCGGCGGCAGGGTGTATCAGTCGGCACCTCGGCGGCGTTATATTAGTCGGCACCTCGGCGGCAGGGTGTATTAGTCGGCACCTCGGCGGCGTTATATCAGTCGGCACCTTGGCGGCGTTATATCAGTCGGCACCTCGGCGGCGTTATATCAGTCGGCACCTTGGCGGCAGGGTGTATCAGTCGGCACCTTGGCGGCGTTATATCAGTCGGCACCTTGGCGGCGTTATATCAGTCGGTACCTCGGCGGTAGGGTGTATCAATCAGTCGGCACCTTGGCGGCGTTATATCAGTCGGCACCTCGACGCCAGGGTGTATCAGTCGGCACCCCGGCGGCGTTATATCAGTCGGCACCTCCGCGGCGTTATATCAGTCGGCACCTTGGCGGCGTTATATCAGTCGGCACCTTGGCGGCGTTATATCAGTCGGCACCTCGGCGGCAGGGTGTATCAGTCGGCACCTTGGCGGCAAGGTGTATCAGTCGGCACCTTGGCGGCGTTATATCAGTCGGCACCTCGGCGGCGTTATATCAGTCGGCACCTTGGCGGCGTTATATCAGTCGGCACCTTGGCGGCGTTATATCAGTCGGCACCTTGGCGGCGTTATATCAGTCGGCACCTTGGCGACGTTATATCAGTCGGCACCTCGGCGGCGTTATATCAGTCGGCACCTTGGCGGCAGGGTGTATCAGTCGGCACCTTGGCGGCAGGGTGCATCAGTCGGCACCTCGGCGGTGTTATATCAGTCGGCACCTCGGCGGCGTTATATCAGTCGGCACCTTGGCGGCGTTATATCAGTCGGCACCTCGGCGGCAGGGTGTATCAGTCGGCACCTTGGCGGCAAGGTGTATCAGTCGGCACCTTGGCGGCGTTATATCAGTCGGCACCTCGGCGGCGTTATATCAGTCGGCACCTTGGCGGCGTTATATCAGTCGGCACCCTGGCGGCGTTATATCAGTCGGCACCTTGGCGGCGTTATATCAGTCGGCACCTTGGCGGCGTTATATCAGTCGGCACCTCGGCGGCGTTATATCAGTCGGCACCTCGGCGGCAGGGTGTATCAGTCGGCACCTTGGCGGCGTTATATCAGTCGGCACCTCGGCGGCAGGGTGTATCAGTCGGCACCTTGGCGGCGTTATATCAGTCGGCACCTCGGCGGCGTTATATCAGTCGGCACCTCGGCGGCAGGGTGTATCAGTCGGCACCTTGGCGGCGTTATATCAGTCGGCACCTCGGCGGCAGGGTGTATCAGTCGGCACCTCGGCGGCGTTATATCAGTTGGCAACTCGGCGACGTTATATCAGTCGGCACCTTGGCGGCGTTATATCAGTCGGCACCTCGGCGGCGTTATATCAGTCGGCACCTCGGCGGCAGGGTGTATCAGTCGGCACCTTGGCTGCAGGGTGTATCAGTCGGCACCTCGGCGGCGTTATATCAGTCGGCACCTCCGCGGCGTTATATCAGTCGGTACCTTGGCGGCGTTATATCAGTCGGCACCTTGGCGGCGTTATATCAGTCGGCACCTCGGCGGCAGGGTGTATCAGTCGGCACCTTGGCGGCAAGGTGTATCAGTCGGCACCTTGGCGGCGTTATATCAGTCGGCACCTCGGCGGCGTTATATCAGTCGGCACCTTGGCGGCGTTATATCAGTCGGCACCTTGGCGGCGTTATATCAGTCGGCACCTTGGCGGCGTTATATCAGTCGGCACCTTGGCGGCGTTATATCAGTCGGCACCTCGGCGGCATGGTGCATCAGTCGGCACCTCGGCGGCAGGGTGAATCAGTCGGCACCTCGGCGGCGTTATATCAGTCGGCACCTCGGCGGCAGGTTGTATCAGTCGGCACCTTGGCGGCGTTATATCAGTCGGCACCTTGGCGGCGTTATATCAGTCGACACCTCGCGGGCGTTATATCAGTCGGCACCTCGGCGGCCTTATATCAGTCGGCACCTCGGTGGCAGGGTGTATCAGTCGGCACCTTGGCGGCGTTATATCAGTTGGCACCTTGGCGGCGTTATATCAGTCGGCACCTCGGTGGCAGGGTGTATCAGTCGGCACCTTGGCGGCGTTATATCAGTTGGCACCTTGGCGGCGTTATATCAGTCGGCACCTCGGTGGCAGGGTGTATCAGTCGGCACCTTGGCGGCGTTATATCAGTCGGCACCTTGGCGGCAGGGTGTATCAGTCGGCACCTTGGCGGCGTTATATCAGTCGGCACCTTGGCGGAGTTATATCAGTCGGCACCTCGGCGGCAGGGTGTATCAGTTGGCGGCGTTATATCAGTCGGCACCTTGGCGGCGTTATATCAGTCGGCACCTCGGTGGCAGGGTGTATCAGTCGGCACCTTGGCGGCGTTATATCAGTCGGCACCTTGGCGGCAGGGTGTATCAGTCGGCACCTTGGCGGCGTTATATCAGTCGGCACCTTGGCGGCGTTATATCAGTCGGCACCTTGGCGGCAGGGTGTATCAGTCGGCAACTTGGCGGCGTTATATCAGTCGGCACCTTGGCGGCGTTATATCAGTCGGCACCTCGGCGGCAGGGTGTATCAGTCGGCACCTCGGCGGCGTTATATCAGTCGGCACCTTGGCGGCGTTATATCAGTCAGCACCTTAGCGGCAGGGTGTATCAGTCGGCACCTTGGCGGCGTTATATCAGTCGGCACCTCGGCGGCAGGGTGTATCAGTCGGCACCTCGGCGGCAGGGTGTATCAGTCGGCACCTCGGCGGCGTTATATTAGTCGGCACCTCGGCGGCAGGGTGTATTAGTCGGCACCTCGGCGGCGTTATATCAGTCGGCACCTTGGCGGCGTTATATCAGTCGGCACCTCGGCGGCAGGGTGTATCAGTCGGCACCTTGGCGGCGTTATATCAGTCGGCACCTCGGCGGCAGGGTGTATCAGTCGGCACCTCGGCGGCGTTATATCAGCGGCACCTCGGCGGCAGGGTGTATCAGTCGGCACCTTGGCGGCAAGGTGTATCAGTCGGCACCTCGGCGGCGTTATATCAGTCGGCACCTTGGCGGCAGGGTGTATCAGTCGGCACCTTGGCGTTATATCAGTCGGCACCTTGACGTTATATCAGTCGGCACCTCGGCGGCAGGGTGTATTAGTCGGCACCTTGGCGGCAGGGTGTATCAGTCGGCTCCTTGGCGTTATATCGGTCGGCATCTTGGCGGCTTTATATCAGTCGGCACCTCGGCGGCGTTATATTAGTCGGCACCTTGGCGGCAGGGTGTATCAGTCGGCACCTTGGCGTTATATCGGTCGGCATATTGGCGGCTTTATATCAGTCGGCACCTCGGCGGCGTTATATTAGTCGGCACCTTGGCGGCGTTATATCACTCGGCACCTTGGCGGCGTTATATCAGTCGGCACCTTGGCGGCGTTATATCAGTCGGCACCTTGGCGGCGTTTTATCAGTCGGCACCTCGGCGGCGTTATATCAGTCGGCACCTCAGCGGCAGGGTGTATCAGTCGGCACTTCGGCGGCAAGGTATATCAGTCGGCACCTCGGCGGCAGGGTGTATCAGTTGGCTCATCGGCGGCAGGGTGCATCAGTCGGCACCATGGCGGCGTTATATCAGTCGGCACCTCGGCGGCGTTATATCAGTCGGCACCTCGGCGGCAGGGTGTATCAGTCGGCACTTCAGCGGCAAGGTATATCAGTCGGCACCTCGACGCCAGGGTGTATCAGTCGGCACCTCGGCGGCGTTATATTAGTCGGCACCTCGGCGGCAGGGTGTATTAGTCGGCACCTCGGCGGCGTTATATCAGTCGGCACCTTGGCGGCGTTATATCAGTCGGCACCTTGGCGGCGTTATATCAGTCAGCACCTTGGCGGCAGGGTGTATCACTCGGCACCTTGGCGGCGTTATATCAGTCGGCACCTCGGCGGCAGGGTGTATCAGTCGGCACCTCGGCGGCGTTATATTAGTCGGCACCTCGGCGGCAGGGTGTATTAGTCGGCACCTCGGCGGCGTTATATCAGTCGGCACCTTGGCGGCGTTATATCAGTCGGCACCTCGGCGGCGTTATGTCAGTCGGCACCTTGGCGGCAGGGTGTATCAGTCGGCACCTTGGCGGCGTTATATCAGTCGGCACCTTGGCGGCGTTATATCAGTCGGTGCCTCGGCGGTAGGGTGTATCAATCAGTCGGCACCTTGGCGGCGTTATATCAGTCGGCACCTTGGCGGCAGGGTGTATCAGTCGGCACCTTGGCGGCGTTATATCAGTCGGCACCTTGGCAGCGTTGTATCAGTAGGTACCTCGGCGGTAGGGTGTATCAATCAGTCGGCACCTTGGCGGCAGGGTGTATCACTCAGCACCTTGGCGGCGTTATATCAGTCGGCACCTCGGCGGCAGGGTGTATCAGTCGGCACCTCGGCGGCAGGGTGTATCAGTCGTCTCCTCGGCGGCGTTTTATCAGTCGGCACCTTGGCGGCGTTATATCAGTCGGCACCTCGGCGGCAGGGTGTATCAGTCGTCTCCTCGGCGGCGTTATATCAGTCGGCACCTTGGTGGCGTTATATCAGTCGGCACCTTGGCGGCGTTATATCAGTCGGCACCTTGGCGGTGTTATATCAGTCGGCACCTTGGCGACGTTATATCAGTCGGCACCTCGGCGGCGTTATATCAGTCGGCACCTTGGCGGCAGGGTGTATCAGTCGGCACCTTGGCGGCAGGGTGCATCAGTCGGCACCTCGGCGGCGTTATATCAGTCGGCACCTCGGCGGCGTTATATCAGTCGGCACCTTGGCGGCGTTATATCAGTCGGCACCTCGGCGGCAGGGTGTATCAGTCGGCACCTCGGCGGCGTTATATCAGTCGGCACCTCGGCGGCGTTATATCAGTCGGCACCTTGGCGGCGTTATATCAGTCGGCACCCTGGCGGCGTTATATCAGTCGGCACCTTGGCGGCGTTATATCAGTCGGCACCTTGGCGGCGTTATATCAGTCGGCACCTCGGCGGCAGGGTGTATCAGTCGGCACCTTGGCGGCGTTATATCAGTCGGCACCTCGGCGGCGTTATATCAGTCGGCATCTCGGCGGCAGGGTGTATCAGTCGGCACCTTGGCGGCAGGGTGTATCAGTCGGCACCTCGGCGGCGTTATATCAGTCGGCACCTCGGCGGCGTTAAATCAGTCGGCACCTTGGCGGCGTTATATCAGTCGGCACCTTGGCGGCGTTATATCAGTCGGCACCTCGGCGGCAGGGTGTATCAGTCGGCACCTTGGCGGCAAGGTGTATCAGTCGGCACCTTGGCGGCGTTATATCAGTCGGCACCTCGGCGGCGTTATATCAGTCGGCACCTTGGCGGCGTTATATCAGTCGGCACCTTGGCGGCGTTATATCAGTCGGAACCTTGGCGGCGTTATTTCAGTCGGCACCTTGGCGGCGTTATATCAGTCGGCACCTCGGCGGCGTTATATCAGTCGGCACCTCGGCGGCAGGGTGTATTAGTCGGCACCTTGGCGGCGTTATATCAGTCGGCACCTCGGCGGCAGGGTGTATCAGTCGGCACCTCGGCGGCGTTATATCAGTCGGCACCTTGGCGGCAGGGTGTATCAGTCGGCACCTCGGCGGCATGGTGCATCAGTCGGCACCTCGGCGGCAGGGTGAATCAGTCGGCACCTCGGCGGCGTTATATCAGTCGGCACCTCGGCGGCAGGTTGTATCAGTCGGCACCTTGGCGGCGTTATATCAGTCGGCACCTTGGCGGGGTTATATCAGTCGACACCTCGGGGGCGTTATATCAGTCGGCACCTCGGCGGCGTTATATCAGTCGGCACCTCGGTGGCAGGGTGTATCAGTCGGCACCTTGGCGGCGTTATATCAGTCGGCACCTTGGCGGCGTTATATCAGTCGGCACCTCGGTGGCAGGGTGTATCAGTCGGCACCTTGGCGGCGTTATATCAGTCGGCACCTTGGCGGCAGGGTGTATCAGTCGGCACCTTGGCGGCGTTATATCAGTCGGCACCTTGGCGGCAGGGTGTATCAGTCGGCACCTTTGCGGCGTTGTATCAGTCGGCACCTTGGCGGCGTTATATCAGTCGGCACCTTGGCGGCGTTATATCAGTCGGCACCTTGGCGGCAGGGTGTATCAGTCGGCACCTCGGCGGCGTTATATCAGTCGGCACCTCGGCGGCAGGGTGTATCAGTCGGCACCTTGGCGGCAAGGTGTATCAGTCGGCACCTCGGCGGCGTTATATCAGTCGGCACCTTTGCGGCAGGGTGTATCAGTCGGCACCTTGGCGTTATATCAGTCGGCACCTTGGCGTTATATCAGTCGGCACCTCGGCGGCAGGGTGTATCAGTCGGCACTTCGGCGGCAAGGTATATCAGTCGGCACCTCGACGCCAGGGTGTATCAGTCGGCACCTCGGCGGCGTTATATCAGTCGGCACCTTGGCGGCAGGGTGTATCAGTCGGCACCTTGGCGGCGTTATATCAGTCGGCACCTTGGCGGCGTTATATCAGTCGGTACCTCGGCGGTAGGGTGTATCAATCAGTCGGCACCTTGGCGGCGTTATATCAGTCGGCACCTCAACGCCAGGGTGTATCAGTCGGCACCTCGGCGGCGTTATATCAGTCCGCACCTCGGCGGCAGGGTGAATCAATCGGCACCTCGGCGGCAGGGTGTATCAGTCGGCACCTCGGCGGCGTTAATATCAGTCGGCACCTCGGCGGCAGGGTGTATCAGTTGGCTCATCGGCGGCAGGGTGTATCAGTCGGCACCTTGGCGGCGTTATATCAGTCGGCACCTCGGCGGCAGGGTGTATCAGTCGGCACCTCGGCGGCGTTGTATCAGTCGGCACCATGGCGGCGTTATATCAGTCAGCACCTCGGCGGCGTTATATCAGTCGGCACCTCGGCGACAGGGTGTATCAGTCGGCACCTCAGCGGCGTTATATCAGCCGGCACCTTGGCGTTATATCAGTCGGCACCTTGGCGGCGTTATATCAGTCGGCACCTCGGCGGCAGGGTGTATCAGTCGGCACCTTGGCGGCAAGGTGTATCAGTCGGCACCTTGGCGGCGTTATATCAGTCGGCACCTCGGCGGCGTTATATCAGTCGGCACCTTGGCGGCGTTATATCAGTCGGCACCTTGGCGGCGTTATATCAGTCGGCGCCTTGGCGGCGTAATATCAGTCGGCACCTTGGCGGCGTTATATCAGTCGGCACCTAGGCGGCGTTATATCAGTCGGCACCTTGGCGGCAGGGTGTATCAGTCGGCACCTTGGCGGCAGGGTGTATCAGTCGGCACCTCGGCGGCGTTATATCAGTCGGCACCTCGGCGGCGTTATATCAGTCGGCACCTTGGCGGCGTTATATCAGTCGGCACCTTGGCGGCGTTATATCAGTCGGCACCTCGGCGGCAGGGTGTATCAGTCGGCACCTTGGCGGCAAGGTGTATCAGTCGGCACCTTGGCGGCGTTATATCAGTCGGCACCTCGGCGGCGTTATATCAGTCGGCACCTTGGCGGCGTTATATCAGTCGGCACCTTGGCGGCGTTATATCAGTCGGCACCTTGGCGGCGTTATATCAGTCGGCACCTTGGCGGCGTTATATCAGTCGGCATCTCGGCGGCGTTATATCAGTCGGCACCTCGGCGGCAGGGTGTATCAGTCGGCACCTTGGCGGCGTTATATCAGTCGGCACCTCGGCGGCAGGGTGTATCAGTCGGCACCTCGGCGGCGTTATATCAGTCGGCACCTCGGCGGCGTTATATCAGTCGGCACCTTGGCGTTATATCAGTCGGCACCTCGGCGGCAGGGTGTATCAGTTGGCTCATCGGCGGCAGGGTGTATCAGTCGGCACCTTGGCGGCGTTATATCAGTCGGCACCTCGGCGGCAGGGTGTATCAGTCGGCACCTCGGCGGCGTTATATCAGTCGGCACCATGGCGGCGTTATATCAGTCAGCACCTCGGCGGCGTTATATCAGTCAGCACCTCGGCGGCAGGGTGTATCAGTCGGCACCTCGGCGGCGTTATATCAGTCGGCACCTTGGCGTTATATCAGTCGGCACCTTGGCGGCGTTATATCAGTCGGCACCTCGGCGGCAGGGTGTATCAGTCGGCACCTTGGCGGCAAGGTGTACCAGTCGGCACCTTGGCGGCGTTATATCAGTCGGCACCTCGGCGGCATTATATCAGTCGGCACCTTGGCGGCGTTATATCAGTCGGCACCTTGGCGGCGTTATATCAGTCGGCGCCTTGGCGGCGTAATATCAGTCGGCACCTTGGCGGCGTTATATCAGTCGGCACCTCGGCGGCGTTATATCAGTCGGCACCTTGGCGGCAGGGTGTATCAGTCGGCACCTTGGCGGCAGGGTGTATCAGTCGGCACCTCGGCGGCGTTATATCAGTCGGCACCTCGGCGGCGTTATATCAGTCGGCACCTTGGCGGCGTTATATCAGTCGGCACCTTGGCGGCGTTATATCAGTCGGCACCTCGGCGGCAGGGTGTATCAGTCGGCACCTTGGCGGCAAGGTGTATCAGTCGGCACCTTGGCGGCGTTATATCAGTCGGCACCTCGGCGGCGTTATATCAGTCGGCACCTTGGCGGCGTTATATCAGTCAGCACCTTGGCGGCGTTATATCAGTCGGCACCTTGGCGGCGTTATATCAGTCGGCACCTTGGCGGCGTTATATCAGTCGGCACCTCGGCGGCGTTATATCAGTCGGCACCTCGGCGGCAGGGTGTATCAGTCGGCACCTTGGCGGCGTTATATCAGTCGGCACCTCGGCGGCAGGGTGTATCAGTCGGCACCTCGGCGGCGTTATATCAGTCGGCACCTCGGCGGCGTTATATCAGTCGGCACCTTGGCGGCGTTATATCAGTCGGCACCTCGGCGGCGTTATATCAGTCGGCACCTCGGCGGCAGGGTGTATCAGTCGGCACCTTGGCGGCAGGGTGTATCTGTCGGCACCTCGGCGGCGTTATATCAGTCGGCACCTCGGCGGCGTTATATCAGTCGGCACCTTGGCGGCGTTATATCAGTCGGCACCTTGGCGGCGTTATATCAGTCGGCACCTCGGCGGCAGGGTGTATCAGTCGGCACCTTGGCGGCAAGGTGTATCAATCGGCACCTTGGCGGCGTTATATCAGTCGGCACCTCGGCGGCGTTATATCAGTCGGCACCTTGGCGGCGTTATATCAGTCGGCACCTTGGCGGCGTTATATCAGTCGGCACCTTGGTGGCGTTATATCAGTCGGCGCCTTGGCGGCGTAATATCAGTCGGCACCTTGGCGGCGTTATATCAGTCGGCACCTCGGCGGCGTTATATCAGTCGGCACCTTGGCGGCAGGGTGTATCAGTCGGCACCTTGGCGGCAGGGTGTATCAGTCGGCACCTCGGCGGCGTTATATCAGTCGGCACCTCGGCGGCGTTATATCAGTCGGCACCTTGGCGGCGTTATATCAGTCGGCACCTTGGCGGCGTTATATCAGTCGGCACCTCGGCGGCAGGGTGTATCAGTCGGCACCTTGGCGGCAAGGTGTATCAGTCGGCACCTCGGCGGCGTTAATATCAGTCGGCACCTCGGCGGCAGGGTGTATCAGTTGGCTCATCGGCGGCAGGGTGTATCAGTCGGCACCTTGGCGGCGTTATATCAGTCGGCACCTCGGCGGCAGGGTGTATCAGTCGGCACCTCGGCGGCGTTATATCAGTCGGCACCATGGCGGCGTTATATCAGTCAGCACCTCGGCGGCGTTATATCAGTCGGCACCTCGGCGACAGGGTGTATCAGTCGGCACCTCGGCGGCGTTATATCAGCCGGCACCTTGGCGTTATATCAGTCGGCACCTTGGCGGCGTTATATCAGTCGGCACCTCGGCGGCAGGGTGTATCAGTCGGCACCTTGGCGGCAAGGTGTATCAGTCGGCACCTTGGCGGCGTTATATCAGTCGGCACCTCGGCGGCGTTATATCAGTCGGCACCTTGGCGGCGTTATATCAGTCGGCACCTTGGCGGCGTTATATCAGTCGGCGCCTTGGCGGCGTAATATCAGTCGGCACCTTGGCGGCGTTATATCAGTCGGCACCTAGGCGGCGTTATATCAGTCGGCACCTTGGCGGCAGGGTGTATCAGTCGGCACCTTGGCGGCAGGGTGTATCAGTCGGCACCTCGGCGGCGTTATATCAGTCGGCACCTCGGCGGCGTTATATCAGTCGGCACCTTGGCGGCGTTATATCAGTCGGCACCTTGGCGGCGTTATATCAGTCGGCACCTCGGCGGCAGGGTGTATCAGTCGGCACCTTGGCGGCAAGGTGTATAAAGTCGGCACCTTGGCGGCGTTATATCAGTCGGCACCTCGGCGGCGTTATATCAGTCGGCACCTTGGCGGCGTTATATCAGTCGGCACCTTGGCGGCGTTATATCAGTCGGCACCTTGGCGGCGTTATATCAGTCGGCACCTTGGCGGCGTTATATCAGTCGGCACCTCGGCGGCGTTATATCAGTCGGCACCTCGGCGGCAGGGTGTATCAGTCGGCACCTTGGCGGCGTTATATCAGTCGGCACCTCGGCGGCAGGGTGTATCAGTCGGCACCTCGGCGGCGTTATATCAGTCGGCACCTCGGCGGCGTTATATCAGTCGGCACCTTGGCGGCGTTATATCAGTCGGCACCTCGGCGGCGTTATATCAGTCGGCACCTCGGCGGCAAGGTGTATCAGTCGGCACCTTGGCGGCAGGGTGTATCTGTCGGCACCTCGGCGGCGTTATATCAGTCGGCACCTCGGCGGCGTTATATCAGTCGGCACCTTGGCGGCGTTATTTCAGTCGGCACCTTGGCGGCGTTATATCAGTCGGCACCTCGGCGGCAGGGTGTATCAGTCGGCACCTTGGCGGCGTTATATCAGTCGGCACCTCGGCGGCAGGGTGTATCAGTCGGCACCTCGGCGGCGTTATATCAGTCGGCACCTCGGCGGCGTTATATCAGTCGGCACCTTGGCGGCGTTATATCAGTCGGCACCTCGGCGGCGTTATATCAGTCGGCACCTCGGCGGCAAGGTGTATCAGTCGGCACCTTGGCGGCAGGGTGTATCTGTCGGCACCTCGGCGGCGTTATATCAGTCGGCACCTCGGCGGCGTTATATCAGTCGGCACCTTGGCGGCGTTATTTCAGTCGGCACCTTGGCGGCGTTATATCAGTCGGCACCTCGGCGGCAGGGTGTATCAGTCGGCACCTTGGCGGCAAGGTGTATCAGTCGGCACCTTGGCGGCGTTATATCAGTCGGCACCTCGGCGGCGTTATATCAGTCGGCACCTTGGCGGCAGGGTGTATCAGTCGGCACCTTGGCGTTATATCAGTCGGCACCTTGGCGTTATATCAGTCGGCACCTTGGCGTTATATCAGTCGGCACCTCGGCGGCAGGGTGTATTAGTCGGCACCTTGGCGGCAGGGTGTATCAGTCGGCACCTTGGCGTTATATCGGTCGGCATCTTGGCGGCTTTATATCAGTCGGCACCTCGGCGGCGTTATATTAGTCGGCACCTTGGCGGCAGGGTGTATCAGTCGGCACCTTGGCGTTATATCGGTCGGCATCTTGGCGGCTTTATATCAGTCGGCACCTCGGCGGCGTTATATTAGTCGGCACCTTGGCGGCGTTATATCACTCGGCACCTTGGCGGCGTTATATCAGTCGGCACCTTGGCGGCGTTATTTCAGTCGGCACCTTGGCGGCGTTATATCAGTCGGCACCTCGGCGGCGTTATATCAGTCGGCACCTCGTCCGCAGGGTGTATCAGTCGGCACTTAGGCGGCAAGGTATATCAGTCGGCACCTCGGCGGCAGGGTGTATCAGTTGGCTCATCGGCGGCAGGGTGTATCAGTCGGCACCATGGCGGCGTTATATCAGTCGGCACCTCGGCGGCGTTATATCAGTCGGCACCTCGGCGGCAGGGTGTATCAGTCGGCACTTCAGCGGCAAGGTATATCAGTCGGCACCTCGACGCCAGGGTGTATCAGTCGGCACCTCGGCGGCGTTATATCAGTCGGCACCTTGGCGGCAGGGTGTATCAGTCGGCACCTTGGCGGCGTTATATCAGTCGGCACCTTGGCGGCGTTATATCAGTCGGCACCTCGGCGGCAGGGTGTATAAGTTGGCACCTTGGCGGCGTTATATCAGTCGGCACCTTGGCGGCGTTATATCAGTCGGCACCTCGGTGGCAGGGTGTATCAGTCGGCACCTTGGCGGCGTTATATCAGTCGGCACCTCAGCGGCAGGGTGTATCAGTCGGCACCTCGGCGGCAGGGTGTATCAGTCGGCACCTCGGCGGCGTTATATCAGTCGGCACCTCGGCGGCAGGGTGTATTAGTCGGCACCTCGGCGGCGTTATATCAGTCGGCACCTTGGCGGCGCTATATCAGTCGGCACCTCGGCGGCAGGGTGTATCAGTCGGCACCTTGGCGGCATTATATCAGTCGGCACCTCGGCGGCAGGGTGTATCAGTCGGCACCTCGGCGGCGTTATATCAGTCGGCACCTCGGCGGCAGGGTGTATCAGTCGGCACCTTGGCGGCAAGGTGTATCAGTCGGCACCTCGGCGGCGTTATATCAGTCTGCACCTTTGCGGCAGGGTGTATCAGTCGGCACCTTGGCGTTATATCAGTCGGCACCTTGGCGTTATATCAGTCGGCACCTCGGCGGCAGGGTGTATTAGTCGGCACCTTGGCGGCAGGGTGTATCAGTCGGCACCTTGGCGTTATATCGGTCGGCATCTTGGCGGCTTTATATCAGTCGGCACTTCGGCGGCGTTATATTAGTCGGCACCTTGGCGGCAGGGTGTATCAGTCGGCACCTTGGCGTTATATCGGTCGGCATCTTGGCGGCTTTATATCAGTCGGCACCTCGGCGGCGTTATATTAGTCGGCACCTTGGCGGCGTTATATCACTCGGCACCTTGGCGGCGTTATATCAGTCGGCACCTTGGCGGCGTTATATCAGTCGGCACCTTGGCGGCGTTATATCAGTCGGCACCTCGGCGGCGTTATATCAGTCGGCACCTCGGCGGCAGGGTGTATCAGTCGGCACTTCGGCGGCAAGGTATATCAGTCGGCACCTCGGCGGCAGGGTGTATCAGTTGGCGCATCGGCGGCAGGGTGTATCAGTCGGCACCATGGCGGCGTTATGTCAGTCGGCACCTCGGCGGCGTTATATCAGTCGGCACCTCGGCGGCAGGGTGTATCAGTCGGCACTTCGGCGGCAAGGTATATCAGTCGGCACCTCGACGCCAGGGTGTATCAGTCGGCACCTCGGCGGCGTTATATCAGTCGGCACCTTGGCGGCAGGGTGTATCAGTCGGCACCTTGGCGGCGTTATATCAGTCGGCACCTTGGCGGCGTTATATCAGTCGGTACCTCGGCGGTAGGGTGTATCAATCAGTCGGCACCTTGGCGGCGTTATATCAGTCGGCACCTCAACGCCAGGGTGTATCAGTCGGCACCTCGGCGGCGTTATATCAGTCCGCACCTCGGCGGCAGGGTGAATCAATCGGCACCTCGGCGGCAGGGTGTATCAGTCGGCACCTCGGCGGCGTTAATATCAGTCGGCACCTCGGCGGCAGGGTGTATCAGTTGGCTCATCGGCAGCAGGGTGTATCAGTCGGCACCTTGGCGGCGTTATATCAGTCGGCACCTCGGCGGCAGGGTGTATCAGTCGGCACCTCGGCGGCGTTATATCAGTCGGCACCATGGCGGCGTTATATCAGTCAGCACCTCGGCGGCGTTATATCAGTCAGCACCTCGGCGGCAGGGTGTATCAGTCGGCACCTCGGCGGCGTTATATCAGTCGGCACCTTGGCGTTATATCAGTCGGCACCTTGGCGGCGTTATATCAGTCGGCACCTCGGCGGCAGGGTGTATCAGTCGGCACCTTGGCGGCAAGGTGTATCAGTCGGCACCTTGGCGGCGTTATATCAGTCGGCACCTCGGCGGCGTTATATCAGTCGGCACCTTGGCGGCGTTATATCAGTCGGCACCTTGGCGGCGTTATATCAGTCGGCGCCTTGGCGGCGTAATATCAGTCGGCACCTTGGCGGCGTTATATCAGTCGGCACCTCGGCGGCGTTATATCAGTCGGCACCTTGGCGGCAGGGTGTATCAGTCGGCACCTTGGCGGCAGGGTGTATCAGTCGGCACCTCGGCGGCGTTATATCAGTCGGCACCTCGGCGGCGTTATATCAGTCGGCACCTTGGCGGCGTTATATCAGTCGGCACCTTGGCGGCGTTATATCAGTCGGCACCTCGGCGGCAGGGTGTATCAGTCGGCACCTTGGCGGCAAGGTGTATCAGTCGGCACCTTGGCGGCGTTATATCAGTCGGCACCTCGGTGGCGTTATATCAGTCGGCACCTTGGCGGCGTTATATCAGTCGGCACCTTGGCGGCGTTATATCAGTCGGCACCTTGGCGGCGTTATATCAGTCGGCACCTTGGCGGCGTTATATCAGTCGGCACCTCGGCGGCGTTATATCAGTCGGCACCTCGGCGGCAGGGTGTATCAGTCGGCACCTTGGCGGCGTTATATCAGTCGGCACCTCGGCGGCAGGGTGTATCAGTCGGCACCTCGGCGGCGTTATATCAGTCGGCACCTCGGCGGCGTTATATCAGTCGGCACCTTGGCGGCGTTATATCAGTCGGCACCTCGGCGGCGTTATATCAGTCGGCACCTCAGCGGCAGGGTGTATCAGTCGGCACCTTGGCGGCAGGGTGTATCTGTCGGCACCTCGGCGGCGTTATATCAGTCGGCACCTCGGCGGCGTTATATCAGTCGGCACCTTGGCGGCGTTATATCAGTCGGCACCTTGGCGGCGTTATATCAGTCGGCACCTCGGCGGCAGGGTGTATCAGTCGGCACCTTGGCGGCAAGGTGTATCAATCGGCACCTTGGCGGCGTTATATCAGTCGGCACCTCGGCGGCGTTATATCAGTCGGCACCTTGGCGGCGTTATATCAGTCGGCACCTTGGCGGCGTTATATCAGTCGGCACCTTGGTGGCGTTATATCAGTCGGCGCCTTGGCGGCGTAATATCAGTCGGCACCTTGGCGGCGTTATATCAGTCGGCACCTCGGCGGCGTTATATCAGTCGGCACCTTGGCGGCAGGGTGTATCAGTCGGCACCTTGGCGGCAGGGTGTATCAGTCGGCACCTCGGCGGCGTTATATCAGTCGGCACCTCGGCGGCGTTATATCAGTCGGCACCTTGGCGGCGTTATATCAGTCGGCACCTTGGCGGCGTTATATCAGTCGGCACCTCGGCGGCAGGGTGTATCAGTCGGCACCTTGGCGGCAAGGTGTATCAGTCGGCACCTCGGCGGCGTTAATATCAGTCGGCACCTCGGCGGCAGGGTGTATCAGTTGGCTCATCGGCGGCAGGGTGTATCAGTCGGCACCTTGGCGGCGTTATATCAGTCGGCACCTCGGCGGCAGGGTGTATCAGTCGGCACCTCGGCGGCGTTATATCAGTCGGCACCATGGCGGCGTTATATCAGTCAGCACCTCGGCGGCGTTATATCAGTCGGCACCTCGGCGACAGGGTGTATCAGTCGGCACCTCGGCGGCGTTATATCAGCCGGCACCTTGGCGTTATATCAGTCGGCACCTTGGCGGCGTTATATCAGTCGGCACCTCGGCGGCGTTATATCAGTCGGCACCTCGGCGGCGTTATATCAGTCGGCACCTTGGCGGCGTTATATCAGTGGGCACCTCGGCGGCGTTATATCAGTCGGCACCTCGGCGGCAAGGTGTATCAGTCGGCACCTTGGCGGCAGGGTGTATCTGTCGGCACCTCGGCGGCGTTATATCAGTCGGCACCTCGGCGGCGTTATATCAGTCGGCACCTTGGCGGCGTTATTTCAGTCGGCACCTTGGCGGCGTTATATCAGTCGGCACCTCGGCGGCAGGGTGTATCAGTCGGCACCTTGGCGGCAAGGTGTATCAGTCGGCACCTTGGCAGCGTTATATCAGTCGGCACCTCGGCGGCGTTATATCAGTCGGCACCTTGGCGGCAGGGTGTATCAGTCGGCACCTTGGCGTTATATCAGTCGGCACCTTGGTGTTATATCAGTCGGCACCTTGGCGTTATATCAGTCGGCACCTCGGCGGCAGGGTGTATTAGTCGGCACCTTGGCGGCAGGGTGTATCAGTCGGCACCTTGGTGTTATATCGGTCGGCATCTTGGCGGCTTTATATCAGTCGGCACCTCGGCGGCGTTATATTAGTCGGCACCTTGGCGGCAGGGTGTATCAGTCGGCACCTTGGCGTTATATCGGTCGGCATCTTGGCGGCTTTATATCAGTCGGCACCTCGGCGGCGTTATATTAGTCGGCACCTTGGCGGCGTTATATCACTCGGCACCTTGGCGGCGTTATATCAGTCGGCACCTTGGCGGCGTTATATCAGTCGGCACCTTGGCGGCGTTATATCAGTCGGCACCTCGGCGGCGTTATATCAGTCGGCACCTCGTCCGCAGGGTGTATCGGTCGGCACTTAGGCGGCAAGGTATATCAGTCGGCACCTCGGCGGCAGGGTGTATCAGTTGGCTCATCGGCGGCAGGGTGTATCAGTCGGCACCATGGCGGCGTTATATCAGTCGGCACCTCGGCGGCGTTATATCAGTCGGCACCTCGGCGGCAGGGTGTATCAGTCGGCACTTCAGCGGCAAGGTATATCAGTCGGCACCTCGACGCCAGGGTGTATCAGTCGGCACCTCGGCGGCGTTATATCAGTCGGCACCTTGGCGGCAGGGTGTATCAGTCGGCACCTTGGCGGCGTTATATCAGTCGGCACCTTGGCGGCGTTATATCAGTCGGCACCTCGGCGGCAGGGTGTATCAGTTGGCACCTTGGCGGCGTTACATCAGTCGGCACCTTGGCGGCGTTATATCAGTCGGCACCTCGGTGGCAGGGTGTATCAGTCGGCACCTTGGCGGCGTTATATCAGTCGGCACCTCAGCGGCAGGGTGTATCAGTCGGCACCTCGGCGGCAGGGTGTATCAGTCGGCACCTCGGCGGCGTTATATCAGTCGGCACCTCGGCGGCAGGGTGTATTAGTCGGCACCTCGGCGGCGTTATATCAGTCGGCACCTTGGCGGCGTTATATCAGTCGGCACCTCGGCGGCAGGGTGTATCAGTCGGCACCTTGGCGGCGTTATATCAGTCGGCACCTCGGCGGCAGGGTGTATCAGTCGGCACCTCGGCGGCGTTATATCAGTCTGCACCTCGGCGGCAGGGTGTATCAGTCGGCACCTTGGCGGCAAGGTGTATCAGTCGGCACCTCGGCGGCGTTATATCAGTCGGCACCTATGCGGCAGGGAGTATCAGTCGGCACCTTGGCGTTATATCAGTCGGCACCTTGGCGTTATATCAGTCGGCACCTCGGCGGCAGGGTGTATTAGTCGGCACCTTGGCGGCAGGGTGTATCAGTCGGCACCTTGGCGTTATATCGGTCGGCATCTTGGCGGCTTTATATCAGTCGGCACTTCGGCGGCGTTATATTAGTCGGCACCTTGGCGGCAGGGTGTATCAGTCGGCACCTTGGCGTTATATCGGTCGGCATCTTGGCGGCTTTATATCAGTCGGCACCTCGGCGGCGTTATATTAGTCGGCACCTTGGCGGCGTTATATCACTCGGCACCTTGGCGGCGTTATATCAGTCGGCACCTTGGCGGCGTTATATCAGTCGGCACCTTGGCGGCGTTATATCAGTCGGCACCTCGGCGGCGTTATATCAGTCGGCACCTCGGCGGCAGGGTGTATCAGTCGGCACTTCGGCGGCAAGGTATATCAGTCGGCACCTCGGCGGCAGGGTGTATCAGTTGGCGCATCGGCGGCAGGGTGTATCAGTCGGCACCATGGCGGCGTTATATCAGTCGGCACCTCGGCGGCGTTATATCAGTCGGCACCTCGGCGGCAGGGTGTATCAGTCGGCACTTCGGCGGCAAGGTATATCAGTCTGCACCTCGACGCCAGGGTGTATCAGTCGGCACCTCGGCGGCGTTATATCAGTCGGCACCTTGGCGGCAGGGTGTATCAGTCGGCACCTTGGCGGCGTTATATCAGTCGGCACCTTGGCGGCGTTATATCAGTCGGTACCTCGGCGGTAGGGTGTATCAATCAGTCGGCACCTTGGCGGCGTTATATCAGTCGGCACCTCAACGCCAGGGTGTATCAGTCGGCACCTCGGCGGCGTTATATCAGTCCGCACCTCGGCGGCAGGGTGAATCAATCGGCACCTCGGCGGCAGGGTGTATCAGTCGGCACCTCGGCGGCGTTAATATCAGTCGGCACCTCGGCGGCAGGGTGTATCAGTTGGCTCATCGGCGGCAGGGTGTATCAGTCGGCACCTTGGCGGCGTTATATCAGTCGGCACCTCGGCGGCAGGGTGTATCAGTCGGCACCTCGGCGGCGTTATATCAGTCGGCACCATGGCGGCGTTATATCAGTCAGCACCTCGGCGGCGTTATATCAGTCGGCACCTCGGCGGCAGGGTGTATCAGTCGGCACCTCGGCGGCGTTATATCAGTCGGCACCTTGGCGTTATATCAGTCGGCACCTTGGCGGCGTTATATCAGTCGGCACCTCGGCGGCAGGGTGTATCAGTCGGCACCTTGGCGGCAAGGTGTATCAGTCGGCACCTTGGCGGCGTTATATCAGTCGGCACCTCGGCGGCGTTATATCAGTCGGCACCTTGGCGGCGTTATATCAGTCGGCACCTTGGCGGCGTTATATCAGTCGGCGCCTTGGCGGCGTAATATCAGTCGGCACCTTGGCGGCGTTATATCAGTCGGCACCTCGGCGGCGTTATATCAGTCGGCACCTTGGCGGCAGGGTGTATCAGTCGGCACCTTGGCGGCAGGGTGTATCAGTCGGCACCTCGGCGGCGTTATATCAGTCGGCACCTCGGCGGCGTTATATCAGTCGGCACCTTGGCGGCGTTATATCAGTCGGCACCTTGGCGGCGTTATATCAGTCGGCACCTCGGCGGCAGGGTGTATCAGTCGGCACCTTGGCGGCAAGGTGTATCAGTCGGCACCTTGGCGGCGTTATATCAGTCGGCACCTCGGCGGCGTTATATCAGTCGGCACCTTGGCGGCGTTATATCAGTCGGCACCTTGGCGGCGTTATATCAGTCGGCACCTTGGCGGCGTTATATCAGTCGGCACCTTGGCGGCGTTATATCAGTCGGCACCTCGGCGGCGTTATATCAGTCGGCACCTCGGCGGCAGGGTGTATCAGTCGGCACCTTGGCGGCGTTATATCAGTCGGCACCTCGGCGGCAGGGTGTATCAGTCGGCACCTCGGCGGCGTTATATCAGTCGGCACCTCGGCGGCGTTATATCAGTCGGCACCTTGGCGGCGTTATATCAGTCGGCACCTCGGCGGCGTTATATCAGTCGGCACCTCGGCGGCATGGTGTATCAGTCGGCACCTTGGCGGCAGGGTGTATCTGTCGGCACCTCGGCGGCGTTATATCAGTCGGCACCTCGGCGGCGTTATATCAGTCGGCACCTTGGCGGCGTTATTTCAGTCGGCACCTTGGCGGCGTTATATCAGTCGGCACCTCGGCGGCAGGGTGTATCAGTCGGCACCTTGGCGGCAAGGTGTATCAGTCGGCACCTTGGCGGCGTTATATCAGTCGGCACCTCGGCGGCGTTATATCAGTCGGCACCTTGGCGGCAGGGTGTATCAGTCGGCACCTTGGCGTTATATCAGTCGGCACCTTGGCGTTATATCAGTCGGCACCTTGGCGTTATATCAGTCGGCACCTCGGCGGCAGGGTGTATTAGTCGGCACCTTGGCGGCAGGGTGTATCAGTCGGCACCTTGGCGTTATATCGGTCGGCATCTTGGCGGCTTTATATCAGTCGGCACCTCGGCGGCGTTATATTAGTCGGCACCTTGGCGGCAGGGTGTATCAGTCGGCACCTTGGCGTTATATCGGTCGGCATCTTGGCGGCTTTATATCAGTCGGCACCTCGGCGGCGTTATATTAGTCGGCACCTTGGCGGCGTTATATCACTCGGCACCTTGGCGGCGTTATATCAGTCGGCACCTTGGCGGCGTTATTTCAGTCGGCACCTTGGCGGCGTTATATCAGTCGGCACCTCGGCGGCGTTATATCAGTCGGCACCTCGTCCGCAGGGTGTATCAGTCGGCACTTAGGCGGCAAGGTATATCAGTCGGCACCTCGGCGGCAGGGTGTATCAGTTGGCTCATCGGCGGCAGGGTGTATCAGTCGGCACCATGGCGGCGTTATATCAGTCGGCACCTCGGCGGCGTTATATCAGTCGGCACCTCGGCGGCAGGGTGTATCAGTCGGCACTTCAGCGGCAAGGTATATCAGTCGGCACCTCGACGCCAGGGTGTATCAGTCGGCACCTCGGCGGCGTTATATCAGTCGGCACCTTGGCGGCAGGGTGTATCAGTCGGCACCTTGGCGGCGTTATATCAGTCGGCACCTTGGCGGCGTTATATCAGTCGGCACCTCGGCGGCAGGGTGTATCAGTTGGCACCTTGGCGGCGTTATATCAGTCGGCACCTTGGCGGCGTTATATCAGTCGGCACCTCGGTGGCAGGGTGTATCAGTCGTCACCTTGGCGGCGTTATATCAGTCGGCACCTCAGCGGCAGGGTGTATCAGTCGGCACCTCGGCGGCAGGGTGTATCAGTCGGCACCTCGGCGGCGTTATATCAGTCGGCACCTCGGCGGCAGGGTGTATTAGTCGGCACCTCGGCGGCGTTATATCAGTCGGCACCTTGGCGGCGTTATATCAGTCGGCACCTCGGCGGCAGGGTGTATCAGTCGGCACCTTGGCGGCGTTATATCAGTCGGCACCTCGGCGGCAGGGTGTATCAGTCGGCACCTCGGCGGCGTTATATCAGTCGGCACCTCGGCGGCAGGGTGTATCAGTCGGCACCTTGGCGGCAAGGTGTATCAGTCGGCACCTCGGCGGCGTTATATCAGTCGGCACCTTTGCGGCAGGGTGTATCAGTCGGCACCTTGGCGTTATATCAGTCGGCACCTTGGCGTTATATCAGTCGGCACCTCGGCGGCAGGGTGTATTAGTCGGCACCTTGGCGGCAGGGTGTATCAGTCGGCACCTTGGCGTTATATCGGTCGGCATCTTGGCGGCTTTATATCAGTCGGCACTTCGGCGGCGTTATATTAGTCGGCACCTTGGCGGCAGGGTGTATCAGTCGGCACCTTGGCGTTATATCGGTCGGCATCTTGGCGGCTTCATATCAGTCTGCACCTCGGCGGCGTTATATTAGTCGGCACCTTGGCGGCGTTATATCACTCGGCACCTTGGCGGCGTTATATCAGTCGGCACCTTGGCGGCGTTATATCAGTCGGCACCTTGGCGGCGTTATATCAGTCGGCACCTCGGCGGCGTTATATCAGTCGGCACCTCGGCGGCAGGGTGTATCAGTCGGCACTTCGGCGGCAAGGTATATCAGTCGGCACCTCGGCGGCATGGTGTATCAGTTGGCGCATCGGCGGCAGGGTGTATCAGTCGGCACCATGGCGGCGTTATATCAGTCGGCACCTCGGCGGCGTTATATCAGTCGGCACCTCGGCGGCAGGGTGTATCAGTCGGCACTTCGGCGGCAAGGTATATCAGTCGGCACCTCGACGCCAGGGTGTATCAGTCGGCACCTCGGCGGCGTTATATCAGTCGGCACCTTGGCGGCAGGGTGTATCAGTCGGCACCTTGGCGGCGTTATATCAGTCGGCACCTTGGCGGCGTTATATCAGTCGGTACCTCGGCGGTAGGGTGTATCAATCAGTCGGCACCTTGGCGGCGTTATATCAGTCGGCACCTCAACGCCAGGGTGTATCAGTCGGCACCTCGGCGGCGTTATATCAGTCCGCACCTCGGCGGCAGGGTGAATCAATCGGCACCTCGGCGGCAGGGTGTATCAGTCGGCACCTCGGCGGCGTTAATATCAGTCGGCACCTCGGCGGCAGGGTGTATCAGTTGGCTCATCGGCGGCAGGGTGTATCAGTCGGCACCTTGGCGGCGTTATATCAGTCGGCACCTCGGCGGCAGGGTGTATCAGTCGGCACCTCGGCGGCGTTATATCAGTCGGCACCATGGCGGCGTTATATCAGTCAGCACCTCGGCGGCGTTATATCAGTCAGCACCTCGGCGGCAGGGTGTATCAGTCGGCACCTCGGCGGCGTTATATCAGTCGGCACCTTGGCGTTATATCAGTCGGCACCTTGGCGGCGTTATATCAGTCGGCACCTCGGCGGCAGGGTGTATCAGTCGGCACCTTGGCGGCAAGGTGTATCAGTCGGCACCTTGGCGGCGTTATATCAGTCGGCACCTCGGCGGCGTTATATCAGTCGGCACCTTGGCGGCGTTATATCAGTCGGCACCTTGGCGGCGTTATATCAGTCGGCGCCTTGGCGGCGTAATATCAGTCGGCACCTTGGCGGCGTTATATCAGTCGGCACCTCGGCGGCGTTATATCAGTCGGCACCTTGGCGGCAGGGTGTATCAGTCGGCACCTTGGCGGCAGGGTGTATCAGTCGGCACCTCGGCGGCGTTATATCAGTCGGCACCTCGGCGGCGTTATATCAGTCGGCACCTTGGCGGCGTTATATCAGTCGGCACCTTGGCGGCGTTATATCAGTCGGCACCTCGGCGGCAGGGTGTATCAGTCGGCACCTTGGCGGCAAGGTGTATCAGTCGGCACCTTGGCGGCGTTATATCAGTCGGCACCTCGGCGGCGTTATATCAGTCGGCACCTTGGCGGCGTTATATCAGTCGGCACCTTGGCGGCGTTATATCAGTCGGCACCTTGGCGGCGTTATATCAGTCGGCACCTTGGCGGCGTTATATCAGTCGGCACCTCGGCGGCGTTATATCAGTCGGCACCTCGGCGGCAGGGTGCATCAGTCGGCACCTTGGCGGCGTTATATCAGTCGGCACCTCGGCGGCAGGGTGTATCAGTCGGCACCTCGGCGGCGTTATATCAGTCGGCACCTCGGCGGCGTTATATCAGTCGGCACCTTGGCGGCGTTATATCAGTCGGCACCTCGGCGGCGTTATATCAGTCGGCACCTCGGCGGCAGGGTGTATCAGTCGGCACCTTGGCGGCAGGGTGTATCTGTCGGCACCTCGGCGGCGTTATATCAGACGGCACCTATGCGGCGTTATATCAGTCGGCACCTTGGCGGCGTTATATCAGTCGGCACCTTGGCGGCGTTATATCAGTCGGCACCTCGGCGGCAGGGTGTATCAGTCGGCACCTTGGCGGCAAGGTGTATCAATCGGCACCTTGGCGGCGTTATATCAGTCGGCACCTCGGCGGCGTTATATCAGTCGGCACCTTGGCGGCGTTATATCAGTCGGCACCTTGGCGGCGTTATATCAGTCGGCACCTTGGTGGCGTTATATCAGTCGGCGCCTTGGCGGCGTAATATCAGTCGGCACCTTGGCGGCGTTATATCAGTCGGCACCTCGGCGGCGTTATATCAGTCGGCACCTTGGCGGCAGGGTGTATCAGTCGGCACCTTGGCGGCAGGGTGTATCAGTCGGCACCTCGGCGGCGTTATATCAGTCGGCACCTCGGCGGCGTTATATCAGTCGGCACCTTGGCGGAGTTATATCAGTCGGCACCTTGGCGGCGTTATATCAGTCGGCACCTCGGCGGCAGGGTGTATCAGTCAGCACCTTGGCGGCAAGGTGTATCAGTCGGCACCTTGGCGGCGTTATATCAGTCGGCACCTCGTCGGCGTTATATCAGTCGGCACCTTGGCGGCGTTTATCAGTCGGCACCTCAACGCCAGGGTGTATCAGTCGGCACCTCGGCGGCGTTATATCAGTCCGCACCTCGGCGGCAGGGTGAATCAATCGGCACCTCGGCGGCAGGGTGTATCAGTCGGCACCTCGGCGGCGTTAATATCAGTCGGCACCTCGGCGGCAGGGTGTATCAGTTGGCTCATCGGCGGCAGGGTGTATCAGTCGGCACCTTGGCGGCGTTATATCAGTCGGCACCTCGGCGGCAGGGTGTATCAGTCGGCACCTCGGCGGCAGGGTGTATCAGTCGGCACCTTGGCGGCGTTATATCAGTCGGCACCTCGGCGGCAGGGTGTATCAGTCGGCACCTCGGCGGCGTTATATCAGTCGGCACCTTGGCGGCAGGGTGTATCAGTCGGCACCTCGGCGGCATGGTGCATCAGTCGGCACCTTGGCGGCGTTATATCAGTCGGCACCTTGGCGGCAGGGTGAATCAGTCGGCACCTCGGCGGCGTTATATCAGTCGGCACCTCGGCGGCAGGTTGTATCAGTCGGCACCTTGGCGGCGTTATATCAGTCGGCACCTTGGCGGGGTTATATCAGTCGACACCTCGGGGGCGTTATATCAGTCGGCACCTCGGCGGCGTTATATCAGTCGGCACCTCGGTGGCAGGGTGTATCAGTCGGCACCTTGGCGGCGTTATATCAGTCGGCATCTTGGCGGCGTTATATCAGTCGGCACCTCGGTGGCAGGGTGTATCAGTCGGCACCTTGGCGGCGTTATATCAGTCGGCACCTTGGCGGCAGGGTGTATCAGTCGGCACCTTGGCGGCGTTATATCAGTCGGCACCTTGGCGGCAGGGTGTATCAGTCGGCACCTCGGCGGCATGGTGCATCAGTCGGCACCTCGGCGGCAGGGTGAATCAGTCGGCACCTCGGCGGCGTTATATCAGTCGGCACCTCGGCGGCAGGGTGTATCAGTCGGCACTTCGGCGGCAAGGTATATCAGTCGGCACCTCGGCGGCAGGGTGTATCAGTTGGCGCATCGGCGGCAGGGTGTATCAGTCGGCACCATGGCGGCGTTATATCAGTCGGCACCTCGGCGGCGTTATATCAGTCGGCACCTCGGCGGCAGGGTGTATCAGTCGGCACTTCGGCGGCAAGGTATATCAGTCGGCACCTCGACGCCAGGGTGTATCAGTCGGCACCTCGGCGGCGTTATATCAGTCGGCACCTTGGCGGCAGGGTGTATCAGTCGGCACCTTGGCGGCGTTATATCAGTCGGCACCTTGGCGGCGTTATATCAGTCGGTACCTCGGCGGTAGGGTGTATCAATCAGTCGGCACCTTGGCGGCGTTATATCAGTCGGCACCTCAACGCCAGGGTGTATCAGTCGGCACCTCGGCGGCGTTATATCAGTCCGCACCTCGGCGGCAGGGTGAATCAATCGGCACCTCGGCGGCAGGGTGTATCAGTCGGCACCTCGGCGGCGTTAATATCAGTCGGCACCGCGGCGGCAGGGTGTATCAGTTGGCTCATCGGCGGCAGGGTGTATCAGTCGGCACCTTGGCGGCGTTATATCAGTCGGCACCTCGGCGGCAGGGTGTATCAGTCGGCACCTCGACGGCGTTATATCAATCGGCACCATGGCGGCGTTATATCAGTCAGCACCTCGGCGGCGTTATATCAGTCGGCACCTCGGCGACAGGGTGTATCAGTCGGCACCTCGGCGGCGTTATATCAGCCGGCACCTTGGCGTTATATCAGTCGGCACCTTGGCGGCGTTATATCAGTCGGCACCTCGGCGGCAGGGTGTATCAGTCGGCACCTTGGCGGCAAGGTGTATCAGTCGGCACCTTGGCGGCGTTATATCAGTCGGCACCTCGGCGGCGTTATATCAGTCGGCACCTTGGCGGCGTTATATCAGTCGGCACCTTGGCGGCGTTATATCAGTCGGCGCCTTGGCGGCGTAATATCAGTCGGCACCTTGGCGGCGTTATATCAGTCGGCACCTAGGCGGCGTTATATCAGTCGGCACCTTGGCGGCAGGGTGTATCAGTCGGCACCTTGGCGGCAGGGTGTATCAGTCGGCACCTCGGCGGCGTTATATCAGTCGGCACCTCGGCGGCGTTATATCAGTCGGCACCTTGGCGGCGTTATATCAGTCGGCACCTTGGCGGCGTTATATCAGTCGGCACCTCGGCGGCAGGGTGTATCAGTCGGCACCTTGGCGGCAAGGTGTATCAGTCGGCACCTTGGCGGCGTTATATCAGTCGGCACCTCGGCGGCGTTATATCAGTCGGCACCTTGGCGGCGTTATATCAGTCGGCACCTTGGCGGCGTTATATCAGTCGGCACCTTGGCGGCGTTATATCAGTCGGCACCTTGGCGGCGTTATATCAGTCGGCACCTCGGCGGCGTTATATCAGTCGGCACCTCGGCGGCAGGGTGTATCAGTCGGCACCTTGGCGGCGTTATATCAGTCGGCACCTCGGCGGCAGGGTGTATCAGTCGGCTCCTCGGCGGCGTTATATCAGTCGGCACCTCGGCGGCGTTATATCAGTCGGCACCTTGGCGGCGTTATATCAGTCGGCACCTCGGCGGCGTTATATCAGTCGGCACCTCGGCGGCAAGGTGTATCAGTCGGCACCTTGGCGGCAGGGTGTATCTGTCGGCACCTCGGCGGCGTTATATCAGTCGGCACCTCGGCGGCGTTATATCAGTCGGCACCTTGGCGGCGTTATTTCAGTCGGCACCTTGGCGGCGTTATATCAGTCGGCACCTCGGCGGCAGGGTGTATCAGTCGGCACCTTGGCGGCAAGGTGTATCAGTCGGCACCTTGGCGGCGTTATATCAGTCGGCACCTCGGCGGCGTTATATCAGTCGGCACCTTGGCGGCAGGGTGTATCAGTCGGCACCTTGGCGTTATATCAGTCGGCACCTTGGCGTTATATCAGTCGGCACCTTGGCGTTATATCAGTCGGCACCTCGGCGGCAGGGTGTATTAGTCGGCACCTTGGCGGCAGGGTGTATCAGTCGGCACCTTGGCGTTATATCGGTCGGCATCTTGGCGGCTTTATATCAGTCGGCACCTCGGCGGCGTTATATTAGTCGGCACCTTGGCGGCAGGGTGTATCAGTCGGCACCTTGGCGTTATATCGGTCGGCATCTTGGCGGCTTTATATCAGTCGGCACCTCGGCGGCGTTATATTAGTCGGCACCTTGGCGGCGTTATATCACTCGGCACCTTGGCGGCGTTATATCAGTCGGCACCTTGGCGGCGTTATATCAGTCGGCACCTTGGCGGCGTTATATCAGTCGGCACCTCGGCGGCGTTATATCAGTCGGCACCTCGTCCGCAGGGTGTATCAGTCGGCACTTAGGCGGCAAGGTATATCAGTCGGCACCTCGGCGGCAGGGTGTATCAGTTGGCTCATCGGCGGCAGGGTGTATCAGTCGGCACCATGGCGGCGTTATATCAGTCGGCACCTCGGCGGCGTTATATCAGTCGGCACCTCGGCGGCAGGGTGTATCAGTCGGCACTTCAGCGGCAAGGTATATCAGTCGGCACCTCGACGCCAGGGTGTATCAGTCGGCACCTCGGCGGCGTTATATCAGTCGGCACCTTGGCGGCAGGGTGTATCAGTCGGCACCTTGGCGGCGTTATATCAGTCGGCACCTTGGCGGCGTTATATCAGTCGGCACCTCGGCGGCAGGGTGTATCAGTTGGCACCTTGGCGGCGTTATATCAGTCGGCACCTTGGCGGCGTGATATCAGTCGGCACCTCGGTGGCAGGGTGTATCAGTCGGCACCTTGGCGGCGTTATATCAGTCGGCACCTCAGCGGCAGGGTGTATCAGTCGGCACCTCGGCGGCAGGGTGTATCAGTCGGCACCTCGGCGGCGTTATATCAGTCGGCACCTCGGCGGCAGGGTGTATTAGTCGGCACCTCGGCGGCGTTATATCAGTCGGCACCTTGGCGGCGTTATATCAGTCGGCACCTCGGCGGCAGGGTGTATCAGTCGGCACCTTGGCGGCGTTATATCAGTCGGCACCTCGGCGGCAGGGTGTATCAGTCGGCACCTCGGCGGCGTTATATCAGTCTGCACCTCGGCGGCAGGGTGTATCAGTCGGCACCTTGGCGGCAAGGTGTATCAGTCGGCACCTCGGCGGCGTTATATCAGTCGGCACCTTTGCGGCAGGGTGTATCAGTCGGCACCTTGGCGTTATATCAGTCGGCACCTTGGCGTTATATCAGTCGGCACCTCGGCGGCAGGGTGTATTAGTCGGCACCTTGGCGGCAGGGTGTATCAGTCGGCACCTTGGCGTTATATCGGTCGGCATCTTGGCGGCTTTATATCAGTCGGCACTTCGGCGGCGTTATATTAGTCGGCACCTTGGCGGCAGGGTGTATCAGTCGGCACCTTGGCGTTATATCGGTCGGCATCTTGGCGGCTTTATATCAGTCGGCACCTCGGCGGCGTTATATTAGTCGGCACCTTGGCGGCGTTATATCACTCGGCACCTTGGCGGCGTTATATCAGTCGGCACCTTGGCGGCGTTATATCAGTCGGCACCTTGGCGGCGTTATATCAGTCGGCACCTCGGCGGCGTTATATCAGTCGGCACCTCGGCGGCAGGGTGTATCAGTCGGCACTTCGGCGGCAAGGTATATCAGTCGGCACCTCGGCGGCAGGGTGTATCAGTTGGCGCATCGGCGGCAGGGTGTATCAGTCGGCACCATGGCGGCGTTATATCAGTCGGCACCTCGGCGGCGTTATATCAGTCGGCACCTCGGCGGCAGGGTGTATCAGTCGGCACTTCGGCGGCAAGGTATATCAGTCGGCACCTCGACGCCAGGGTGTATCAGTCGGCACCTCGGCGGCGTTATATCAGTCGGCACCTTGGCGGCAGGGTGTATCAGTCGGCACCTTGGCGGCGTTATATCAGTCGGCACCTTGGCGGCGTTATATCAGTCGGTACCTCGGCGGCAGGGTGTATCAATCAGTCGGCACCTTGGCGGCGTTATATCAGTCGGCACCTCAACGCCAGGGTGTATCAGTCGGCACCTCGGCGGCGTTATATCAGTCCGCACCTCGGCGGCAGGGTGAATCAATCGGCACCTCGGCGGCAGGGTGTATCAGTCGGCACCTCGGCGGCGTTGATATCAGTCGGCACCTCGGCGGCAGGGTGTATCAGTTGGCTCATCGGCGGCAGGGTGTATCAGTCGGCACCTTGGCGGCGTTATATCAGTCGGCACCTCGGCGGCAGGGTGTATCAGTCGGCACCTCGGCGGCGTTATATCAGTCGGCACCATGGCGGTGTTATATCAGTCAGCACCTCGGCGGCGTTATATCAGTCGGCACCTCGGCGGCAGGGTGTATCAGTCGGCACCTCGGCGGCGTTATGTCAGTCGGCACCTTGGCGTTATATCAGTCAGCACCTTGGCGGCGTTATATCAGTCGGCACCTCGGCGGCAGGGTGTATCAGTCGGCACCTTGGCGGCAAGGTGTATCAGTCGGCACCTTGGCGGCGTTATATCAGTCGGCACCTCGGCGGCGTTATATCAGTCGGCACCTTGGCGGCGTTATATCAGTCGGCACCTTGGCGGCGTTATATCAGTCGGCGCCTTGGCGGCGTAATATCAGTCGGCACCTTGGCGGCGTTATATCAGTCGGCACCTCGGCGGCGTTATATCAGTCGGCACCTTGGCGGCAGGGTGTATCAGTCGGCACCTTGGCGGCAGGGTGTATCAGTCGGCACCTCGGCGGCGTTATATCAGTCGGCACCTCGGCGGCGTTATATCAGTCGGCACCTTGGCGGCGTTATATCAGTCGGCACCTTGGCGGCGTTATATCAGTCGGCACCTCGGCGGCAGGGTGTATCAGTCGGCACCTTGGCGGCAAGGTGTATCAGTCGGCACCTTGGCGGCGTTATATCAGTCGGCACCTCGGCGGCGTTATATCAGTCGGCACCTTGGCGGCGTTATATCAGTCGGCACCTTGGCGGCGTTATATCAGTCGGCACCTTGGCGGCGTTATATCAGTCGGCACCTTGGCGGCGTTATATCAGTCGGCACCTCGGCGGCGTTATATCAGTCGGCACCTCGGCGGCAGGGTGTATCAGTCGGCACCTTGGCGGCGTTATATCAGTCGGCACCTCGGCGGCAGGGTGTATCAGTCGGCACCTCGGCGGCGTTATATCAGTCGGCACCTCGGCGGCGTTATATCAGTCGGCACCTTGGCGGCGTTATATCAGTCGGCACCTCGGCGGCGTTATATCAGTCGGCACCTCGGCGGCAGGGTGTATCAGTCGGCACCTTGGCGGCAGGGTGTATCTGTCGGCACCTCGGCGGCGTTATATCAGTCGGCACCTCGGCGGCGTTATATCAGTCGGCACCTTGGCGGCGTTATATCAGTCGGCACCTTGGCGGCGTTATATCAGTCGGCACCTCGGCGGCAGGGTGTATCAGTCGTCACCTTGGCGGCAAGGTGTATCAATCGGCACCTTGGCGGCGTTATATCAGTAGGCACCTCGGCGGCGTTATATCAGTCGGCACCTTGGCGGCGTTATGTCAGTCGGCACCTTGGCGGCGTTATATCAGTCGGCACCTTGGCGGCGTTATATCAGTCGGCGCCTTGGCGGCGTAATATCAGTCGGCACCTTGGCGGCGTTATATCAGTCGGCACCTCGGCGGCGTTATATCAGTCGGCACCTTGGCGGCAGGGTGTATCAGTCGGCACCTTGGCGGCAGGGTGTATCAGTCGGCACCTCGGCGGCGTTATATCAGTCGGCACCTCGGCGGCGTTATATCAGTCGGCACCTTGGCGGCGTTATATCAGTCGGCACCTTGGCGGCGTTATATCAGTCGGCACCTCGGCGGAAGGGTGTATCAGTCGGCACCTTGGCGGCAAGGTGTATCAGTCGGCACCTTGGCGGCGTTATATCAGTCGGCACCTCGGCGGCGTTATATCAGTCGGCACCTTGGCGGCGTTTATCAGTCGGCACCTTGGCGGCGTTATATCAGTCGGCACCTCAACGCCAGGGTGTATCAGTCGGCACCTCGGCGGCGTTATATCAGTCCGCACCTCGGCGGCAGGGTGAATCAATCGGCACCTCGGCGGCAGGGTGTATCAGTCGGCACCTCGGCGGCGTTAATATCAGTCGGCACCTCGGCGGCAGGGTGTATCAGTTGGCTCATCGGCGGCAGGGTGTATCAGTCGGCACCTTGGCGGCGTTATATCAGTCGGCACCTCGGCGGCAGGGTGTATCAGTCGGCACCTCGGCGGCGTTATATCAGTCGGCACCTTGGCGGCAGGGTGTATCAGTCGGCACCTCGGCGGCATGGTGCATCAGTCGGCACCTCGGCGGCAGGGTGAATCAGTCGGCACCTCGGCGGCGTTATATCAGTCGGCACCTCGGCGGCAGGTTGTATCAGTCGGCACCTTGGCGGCGTTATATCAGTCGACACCTTGGCGGGGTTATATCAGTCGACACCTCGGGGGCGTTATATCAGTCGGCACCTCGGCGGCGTTATATCAGTCGGCACCTCGGTGGCAGGGTGTATCAGTCGGCACCTTGGCGGCGTTACATCAGTCGGCATCTTGGCGGCGTTATATCAGTCGGCACCTCGGTTGCAGGGTGTATCAGTCGGCACCTTGGCGGCGTTATATCAGTCGGCACCTTGGCGGCAGGGTGTATCAGTAGGCACCTTGGCGGCGTTATATCAGTCGGCACCTTGGCGGCAGGGTGTATCAGTCGGCACCTCGGCAGCATGGTGCATCAGTCGGCACCTCGGCGGCAGGGTGAATCAGTCGGCACCTCGGCGGCGTTATATCAGTCGGCACCTCGGCGGCAGGGTGTATCAGTCGGCACTTCGGCGGCAAGGTATATCAGTCGGCACCTCGGCGGCAGGGTGTATCAGTTGGCGCATCGGCGGCAGGGTGTATCAGTCGGCACCATGGCGGCGTTATATCAGTCGGCACCTCGGCGGCGTTATATCAGTCGGCACCTCGGCGGCAGGGTGTATCAGTCGGCACTTCGGCGGCAAGGTATATCAGTCGGCACCTCGACGCCAGGGTGTATCAGTCGGCACCTCGGCGGCGTTATATCAGTCGGCACCTTGGCGGCAGGGTGTATCAGTCGGCACCTTGGCGGCGTTATATCAGTCGGCACCTTGGCGGCGTTATATCAGTCGGTACCTCGGCGGTAGGGTGTATCAATCAGTCGGCACCTTGGCGGCGTTATATCAGTCGGCACCTCAACGCCAGGGTGTATCAGTCGGCACCTCGGCGGCGTTATATCAGTCCGCACCTCGGCGGCAGGGTGAATCAATCGGCACCTCGGCGGCAGGGTGTATCAGTCGGCACCTCGGCGGCGTTAATATCAGTCGGCACCTCGGCGGCAGGGTGTATCAGTTGGCTCATCGGCGGCAGGGTGTATCAGTCGGCACCTTGGCGGCGTTATATCAGTCGGCACCTCGGCGGCAGGGTGTATCAGTCGGCACCTCGGCGGCGTTATATCAGTCGGCACCATGGCGGCGTTATATCAGTCAGCACCTCGGCGGCGTTATATCAGTCGGCACCTCGGCGGCAGGGTGTATCAGTCGGCACCTCGGCGGCGTTATATCAGTCGGCACCTTGGCGTTATATCAGTCGGCACCTTGGCGGCGTTATATCAGTCGGCACCTCGGCGGCAGGGTGTATCAGTCGGCACCTTGGCGGCAAGGTGTATCAGTCGGCACCTTGGCGGCGTTATATCAGTCGGCACCTCGGCGGCGTTATATCAGTCGGCACCTTGGCGGCGTTATATCAGTCGGCACCTTGGCGGCGTTATATCAGTCGGCGCCTTGGCGGCGTAATATCAGTCGGCACCTTGGCGGCGTTATATCAGTCGGCACCTCGGCGGCGTTATATCAGTCGGCACCTTGGCGGCAGGGTGTATCAGTCGGCACCTTGGCGGCAGGGTGTATCAGTCGGCACCTCGGCGGCGTTATATCAGTCGGCACCTCGGCGGCGTTATATCAGTCGGCACCTTGGCGGCGTTATATCAGTCGGCACCTTGGCGGCGTTATATCAGTCGGCACCTCGGCGGCAGGGTGTATCAGTCGGCATCTTGGCCGCAAGGTGTATCAGTCGGCACCTTGGCGGCGTTATATCAGTCGGCACCTCGGCGGCGTTATATCAGTCGGCACCTTGGCGGCGTTATATCAGTCGGCACCTTGGCGGCGTTATATCAGTCGGCACCTTGGCGGCGTTATATCAGTCGGCACCTCGGCGGCTTTATATCAGTCGGCACCTCGGCGGCAGGGTGTATCAGTCGGCACCTTGGCGGCGTTATATCAGTCGGCACCTCGGCGGCTTTATATCAGTCGGCACCTCGGCGGCAGGGTGTATCAGTCGGCACCTTGGCGGCGTTATATCAGTCGGCACCTCGGCGGCAGGGTGTATCAGTCGGCACCTCGGCGGCGTTATATCAGTCGGCACCTCGGCGGCGTTATATCAGTCGGCACCTTGGCGGCGTTATATCAGTCGGCACCTCGGCGGCGTTATATCAGTCGGCACCTCGGCGGCAGGGTGTATCAGTCGGCACCTTGGCGGCAGGGTGTATCTGTCGGCACCTCGGCGGCGTTATATCAGTCGGCACCTCGGCGGCGTTATATCAGTCGGCACCTTGGCGGCGTTATATCAGTCGGCACCTCGGCGGCAGGGTGTATCAGTCGGCACCTTGGCGGCAAGGTGTATCAGTCGGCACCTCGGCGGCGTTATATCAGTCGGCACCTCGGCGGCAGGGTGTATCAGTCGGCACCTTGGCGGCAAGGTGTATCAGTCGGCACCTTGGCGGCGTTATATCAGTCGGCACCTCGGCGGCGTTATATCAGTCGGCACCTTGGCGGCGTTATATCAGTCGGCACCTTGGCGGCGTTATATCAGTCGGCACCTTGGCGGCGTTATATCAGTCGGCACCTTGGCGGCGTTATATCAGTCGGCGCCTTGGCGGCGTAATATCAGTCGGCACCTTGGCGGCGTTATATCAGTCGGCACCTCGGCGGCGTTATATCAGTCGGCACCTTGGCGGCAGGGTGTATCAGTCGGCACCTTGGCGGCAGGGTGTATCAGTCGGCACCTCGGCGGCGTTATATCAGTCGGCACCTCGGCGGCGTTATATCAGTCGGCACCTTGGCGGCGTTATATCAGTCGGCACCTTGGCGGCGTTATATCAGTCGGCACCTCGGCGGCAGGGTGTATCAGTCGGCACCTTGGCGGCAAGGTGTATCAGTCGGCACCTTGGCGGCGTTATATCAGTCGGCACCTCGGCGGCGTTATATCAGTCGGCACCTTGGCGGCGTTTATCAGTCGGCACCTTGGCGGCGTTATATCAGTCGGCACCTCAACGCCAGGGTGTATCAGTCGGCACCTCGGCGGCGTTATATCAGTCCGCACCTCGGCGGCAGGGTGAATCAATCGGCACCTCGGCGGCAGGGTGTATCAGTCGGCACCTCGGCGGCGTTAATATCAGTCGGCACCTCGGCGGCAGGGTGTATCAGTTGGCTCATCGGCGGCAGGGTGTATCAGTCGGCACCTTGGCGGCGTTATATCAGTCGGCACCTCGGCGGCAGGGTGTATCAGTCGGCACCTCGGCGGCGTTATATCAGTCGGCACCTTGGCGTTATATCAGTCGGCACCTTGGCGGCGTTATATCAGTCGGCACCTCGGCGGCAGGGTGTATCAGTCGGCACCTTGGCGGCAAGGTGTATCAGTCGGCACCTTGGCGGCGTTATATCAGTCGGCACCTCGGCGGCGTTATATCAGTCGGCACCTTGGCGGCGTTATATCAGTCGGCACCTTGGCGGCGTTATATCAGTTGGCGCCTTGGCGGCGTAATATCAGTCGGCACCTTGGCGGCGTTATATCAGTCGGCACCTCGGCGGCGTTATATCAGTCGGCACCTTGGCGGCAGGGTGTATCAGTCGGCACCTTGGCGGCAGGGTGTATCAGTCGGCACCTCGGCGGCGTTATATCAGTCGGCACCTCGGCGGCGTTATATCAGTCGGCACCTTGGCGGCGTTATATCAGTCGGCACCTTGGCGGCGTTATATCAGTCGGCACCTCGGCGGCAGGGTGTATCAGTCGGCACCTTGGCGGCAAGGTGTATCAGTCGGCACCTTGGCGGCGTTATATCAGTCGGCACCTCGGCGGCGTTATATCAGTCGGCACCTTGGCGGCGTTTATCAGTCGGCACCTTGGCGGCGTTATATCAGTCGGCACCTTGGCGGCGTTATATCAGTCGGCACCTTGGCGGCGTTATATCAGTCGGCACCTTGGCGGCGTTATATCAGTCGGCACCTTGGCGGCGTTATATCAGTCGGCGCCTTGGCGGCGTAATATCAGTCGGCACCTTGGCGGCGTTATATCAGTCGGCACCTCGGCGGCGTTATATCAGTCGGCACCTTGGCGGCAGGGTGTATCAGTCGGCACCTTGGCGGCAGGGTGTATCAGTCGGCACCTCGGCGGCGTTATATCAGTCGGCACCTCGGCGGCGTTATATCAGTCGGCACCTTGGCGGCGTTATATCAGTCGGCACCTTGGCGGCGTTATATCAGTCGGCACCTCGGCGGCAGGGTGTATCAGTCGGCACCTTGGCGGCAAGGTGTATCAGTCGGCACCTTGGCGGCGTTATATCAGTCGGCACCTCGGCGGCGTTATATCAGTCGGCACCTTGGCGGCGTTATATCAGTCGGCACCTTGGCGGCGTTATATCAGTCGGCACCTTAGCGGCGTTATATCAGTCGGCACCTTGGTGGCGTTATATCAGTCGGCACCTCGGCGGCGTTATATCAGTCGGCACCTCGGCGGCAGGGTGTATCAGTCGGCACCTTGGCGGCGTTATATCAGTCGGCACCTCGGCGGCAGGGTGTATCAGTCGGCACCTCGGCGGCGTTATATCAGTCGGCACCTCGGCGGCGTTATATCAGTCGGCACCTTGGCGGCGTTATATCAGTCGGCACCTCGGCGGCGTTATATCAGTCGGCACCTCGGCGGCAGGGTGTATCAGTCGGCACCTTGGCGGCAGGGTGTATCTGTCGGCACCTCGGCGGCGTTATATCAGTCGGCACCTCGGCGGCGTTATATCAGTCGGCACCTTGGCGGCGTTATATCAGTCGGCACCTTGGCGGCGTTATATCAGTCGGCACCTCGGCGGCAGGGTGTATCAGTCGGCACCTTGGTGGCAAGGTGTATCAATCGGCACCTTGGCGGCGTTATATCAGTCGGCACCTCGGCGGCGTTATATCAGTCGGCACCTTGGCGGCGTTATATCAGTCGGCACCTTGGCGGCGTTATATCAGTCGGCACCTTGGCGGCGTTATATCAGTCGGCACCTTGGCGGCGTTATATCAGTCGGCACCTCGGCGGCGTTATATCAGTCGGCACCTTGGCGGCGTTATATCAGTCGGCACCTCGGCGGCGTTATATCAGTCGGCACCTTGGCGGCGTTATATCAGTCGGCACCTTGGCGGCGTTATATCAGTCGGCGCCTTGGCGGCGTAATATCAGTCGGCACCTTGGCGGCGTTATATCAGTCGGCACCTCGGCGGCGTTATATCAGTCGGCACCTTGGCGGCAGGGTGTATCAGTCGGCACCTTGGCGGCAGGGTGTATCAGTCGGCACCTCGGCGGCGTTATATCAGTCGGCACCTCGGCGGCGTTATATCAGTCGGCACCTTGGCGGCGTTATATCAGTCGGCACCTTGGCGGCGTTATATCAGTCGGCACCTCGGCGGCAGGGTGTATCAGTCGGCACCTTGGCGGCAAGGTGTATCAGTCGGCACCTTGGCGGCGTTATATCAGTCGGCACCTCGGCGGCGTTATATCAGTCGGCACCTTGGCGGCGTTTATCAGTCGGCACCTTGGCGGCGTTATATCAGTCGGCACCTTGGCGGCGTTATATCAGTCGACACCTTGGCGGCGTTATATCAGTCGGCACCTCGGCGGCGTTATATCAGTCGGCACCTCGGCGGCAGGGTGTATCAGTCGGCACCTTGGCGGCGTTATATCAGTCGGCACCTCGGCGGCAGGGTGTATCAGTCGGCACCTCGGCGGCGTTATATCAGTCGGCACCTCGGCGGCGTTATATCAGTCGGCACCTTGGCGGCGTTATATTAGTCGGCACCTCCGCGGCGTTATATCAGTCGGCACCTCGGCGGCAGGGTGTATCAGTCGGCACCTTGGCGGCAGGGTGTATCTGTCGGCACCTCGGCGGCGTTATATCAGTCGGCACCTCGGCGGCGATATATCAGTCGGCACCTTGGCGGCGTTATATCAGTCGGCACCTTGGCGGCGTTATATCAGTCGGCACCTCGGCGGCAGGGTGTATCAGTCGGCACCTTGGCAGCAAGGTGTATCAGTCGGCACCTTGGCGGCGTTATATCAGTCGGCACCTCGGCGGCGTTATATCAGTCGGCACCTTGGCGGCGTTATATCAGTCGGCACCTTGACGGCGTTATATCAGTCGGCACCTTGGCGGCGTTATATCAGTCGGCACCTTGGCGGCGTTATATCAGTCGGCACCTCGGCGGCGTTATATCAGTCGGCACCTTGGCGGCAGGGTGTATCAGTCGGCACCTTGGCGGCGTTATATCAGTCGGCACCTCGGCGGCAGGGTGTATCAGTCGGCACCTCGGCGGCGTTATATCAGTCGGCACCTCGGCGGCAGGGTGTATTAGTTGGCACCTCGGCGGCGTTATATCAGTCGGCACCTTGGCGGCGTTATATCAGTCGGCACCTCGGCGGCAGGGTGTATCAGTCGGCACCTTGGCGGCGTTATATCAGTCGGCACCTCGGCGGCAGGGTGTATCAGTCGGCACCTCGGCGGCGTTATATCAGTCGGCACCTCGGCGGCAGGGTGTATCAGTCGGCACCTTGGCGGCAAGGTGTATCAGTCGGCACCTCGGCGGCGTTATATCAGTCGGCACCTTTGCGGCAGGGTGTATCAGTCGGCACCTTGGCGTTATATCAGTCGGCACCTCGGCGGCAGGGTGTATTAGTCGGCACCTTGGCGGCAAGGTGTATCAGTCGGCACCTCGGCGGCGTTATATCAGTCGGCACCTTGGCGGCGTTATATCAGTCGGCACCTTGGCGGCGTTATATCAGTCGGCACCTCGGCGGCAGGGTGTATCAGTCGGCACCTTGGCGGCAAGGTGTATCAGTCGGCACCTTGGCGGCGTTATATCAGTCGGCACCTCGGCGGCGTTATATCAGTCGGCACCTTGGCGGCGTTATATCAGTCGGCACCTTGGCGGCGTTATATCAGTCGGCACCTTGGCGGCGTTATATCAGTCGGCACCTTGGCGGCGTTATATCAGTCGGCACCTCGGCGGCGTTATATCAGTCGGCACCTCGGCGGCAGGGTGTATCAGTCGGCACCTTGGCGGCGTTATATCAGTCGGCACCTCGGCGGCAGGGTGTATCAGTCGGCACCTCGGCGGCGTTATATCAGTCGGCACCTCGGCGGCGTTATATCAGTCGGCACCTTGGCGGCGTTATATCAGTCGGCACCTCGGCGGCGTTATATCAGTCGGCACCTCGGCGGCAGGGTGTATCAGTCGGCACCTTGGCGGCAGGGTGTATCTGTCGGCACCTCGGCGGCGTTATATCAGTCGGCACCTCGGCGGCGTTATATCAGTCGGCACCTTGGCGGCGTTATATCAGTCGGCACCTTGGCGGCGTTATATCAGTCGGCACCTCGACGGCAGGGTGTATCAGTCGGCACCTTGGCGGCAAGGTGTATCAATCGGCACCTTGGCGGCGTTATATCAGTCGGCACCTCGGCGGCGTTATATCAGTCGGCACCTTGGCGGCGTTATATCAGTCGGCACCTTGGCGGCGTTATATCAGTCGGCACCTTGGCGGCGTTATATCAGTCGGCGCCTTGGCGGCGTAATATCAGTCGGCACCTTGGCGGCGTTATATCAGTCGGCACCTCGGCGGCGTTATATCAGTCGGCACCTTGGCGGCAGGGTGTATCAGTCGGCACCTTGGCGGCAGGGTGTATCAGTCGGCACCTCGGCGGCGTTATATCAGTCGGCACCTCGGCGGCGTTATATCAGTCGGCACCTTGGCGGCGTTATATCAGTCGGCACCTTGGCGGCGTTATATCAGTCGGCACCTCGGCGGCAGGGTGTATCAGTCGGCACCTTGGCGGCAAGGTGTATCAGTCGGCACCTTGGCGGCGTTATATCAGTCGCACCTCGGCGGCGTTATATCAGTCGGCACCTTGGCAGCGTTTATCAGTCGGCACCTTGGCGGCATTATATCAGTCGGCACCTCAACGCCAGGGTGTATCAGTCGGCACCTCGGCGGCGTTATATCAGTCCGCACCTCGGCGGCAGGGTGAATCAATCGGCACCCTCGGCGGCAGGGTGTATCAGTCGGCACCTCGGCGGCGTTAATATCAGTCGGCACTCGGCGGCAGGGTGTATCAGTTGGCTCATCGGCGGCAGGGTGTATCAGTCGGCACCTTGGCGGCGTTATATCAGTCGGCACCTCGGCGGCAGGGTGTATCAGTCGGCACCTCGGCGGCGTTATATCAGTCGGCACCTTGGCGGCAGGGTGTATCAGTCGGCACCTCGGCGGCATGGTGCATCAGTCGGCACCTCGGCGGCAGGGTGAATCAGTCGGCACCTCGGCGGCGTTATATCAGTCGGCACCTCGGCGGCGTTATATCAGTCGGCACCTCGGTGGCAGGGTGTATCAGTCGGCACCTTGGCGGCGTTATATCAGTCGGCATCTTGGCGGCGTTATATCAGTCGGCACCTCGGTGGCAGGGTGTATCAGTCGGCACCTTGGCGGCGTTATATCAGTCGGCACCTTGGCGGCAGGGTGTATCAGTCGGCACCTTGGCGGCGTTATATCAGTCGGCACCTTGGCGGCAGGGTGTATCAGTCGGCACCTCGGCGGCATGGTGCATCAGTCGGCACCTCGGCGGCAGGGTGAATCAGTCGGCACCTCGGCGGCGTTATATAAGTCGGCACCTCGGCGGCAGGGTGTATCAGTCGGCACTTCGGCGGCAAGGTATATCAGTCGGCACCTCGGCGGCAGGGTGTATCAGTTGGCGCATCGGCGGCAGGGTGTATCAGTCGGCACCATGGCGGCGTTATATCAGTCGGCACCTCGGCGGCGTTATATCAGTCGGCACCTCGGCGGCAGGGTGAATCAGTCGGCACCTCGGCGGCGTTATATCAGTCGGCACCTCGGCGGCAGGGTGTATCAGTCGGCACTTCGGCGGCAAGGTATATCAGTCGGCACCTCGGCGGCAGGGTGTATCAGTTGGCGCATCGGCGGCAGGGTGTATCAGTCGGCACCATGGCGGCGTTATATCAGTCGGCACCTCGGCGGCGTTGTATCAGTCGGCACCTCGGCGGCAGGGTGTATCAGTCGGCACTTCGGCGGCAAGGTATATCAGTCGGCACCTCGACGCCAGGGTGTATCAGTCGGCACCTCGGCGGCCGTTATATCAGTCGGCACCTTGGCGGCAGGGTGTATCAGTCGGCACCTTGGCGGCGTTATATCAGTCGGTACCTCGGCGGTAGGGTGTATCAATAAGTCGGCACCTTGGCGGCGTTATATCAGTCGGCACCTCAACGCCAGGGTGTATCAGTCGGCACCTCGGCGGCGTTATATCAGTCCGCACCTCGGCGGCAGGGTGAATCAATCGGCACCTCGGCGGCAGGGTGTATCAGTCGGCACCTCGGCGGCGTTAATATCAGTCGGCACCTCGGCGGCAGGGTGTATCAGTTGGCTCATCGGCGGCAGGGTGTATCAGTCGGCACCTTGGCGGCGTTATATCAGTCGGCACCTCGGCGGCAGGGTGTATCAGTCGGCACCTCGGCGGCGTTATATCAGTCGGCACCATGGCGGCGTTATATCAGTCAGCACCTCGGCGGCGTTATATCAGTCGGCACCTCGGCGGCAGGGTGTATCAGTCGGCACCTCGGCGGCGTTATATCAGTCGGCACCTTGGCGTTATATCAGTCGGCACCTTGGCGGCGTTATATCAGTCGGCACCTCGGCGGCAGGGTGTATCAGTCGGCACCTTGGCGGCAAGGTGTATCAGTCGGCACCTTGGCGGCGTTATATCAGTCGGCACCTCGGCGGCGTTATATCAGTCGGCACCTTGGCGGCGTTATATCAGTCGGCACCTTGGCGGCGTTATATCAGTCGGCGCCTTGGCGGCGTAATATCAGTCGGCACCTTGGCGGCGTTATATCAGTCGGCACCTCGGCGGCGTTATATCAGTCGGCACCTTGGCGGCAGGGTGTATCAGTCGGCACCTCGGCGGCGTTATATCAGTCGGCACCTCGGCGGCGTTATATCAGTCGGCACCTTGGCGGCGTTATATCAGTCGGCACCTTGGCGGCGTTATATCAGTCGGCACCTCGGCGGCAGGGTGTATCAGTCGGCACCTTGGCGGCAAGGTGTATCAGTCGGCACCTTGGCGGCGTTATATCAGTCGGCACCTCGGCGGCGTTATATCAGTCGGCACCTTGGCGGCGTTATATCAGTCGGCACCTTGGCGGCGTTATATCAGTCGGCACCTTAGCGGCGTTATATCAGTCGGCACCTTGGTGGCGTTATATCAGTCGGCACCTCGGCGGCGTTATATCAGTCGGCACCTCGGCGGCAGGGTGTATCAGTCGGCACCTTGGCGGCGTTATATCAGTCGGCACCTCGGCGGCAGGGTGTATCAGTCGGCACCTCGGCGGCGTTATATCAGTCGGCACCTCGGCGGCGTTATATCAGTCGGCACCTTGGCGGCGTTATATCAGTCGGCACCTCGGCGGCGTTATATCAGTCGGCACCTCGGCGGCAGGGTGTATCAGTCGGCACCTTGGCGGCAGGGTGTATCTGTCGGCACCTCGGCGGCGTTATATCAGTCGGCACCTCGGCGGCGTTATATCAGTCGGCACCTTGGCGGCGTTATATCAGTCGGCACCTTGGCGGCGTTATATCAGTCGGCACCTCGGCGGCAGGGTGTATCAGTCGGCACCTTGGTGGCAAGGTGTATCAATCGGCACCTTGGCGGCGTTATATCAGTCGGCACCTCGGCGGCGTTATATCAGTCGGCACCTTGGCGGCGTTATATCAGTCGGCACCTTGGCGGCGTTATATCAGTCGGCACCTTGGCGGCGTTATATCAGTCGGCACCTTGGCGGCGTTATATCAGTCGGCACCTCGGCGGCGTTATATCAGTCGGCACCTTGGCGGCGTTATATCAGTCGGCACCTCGGCGGCGTTATATCAGTCGGCACCTTGGCGGCGTTATATCAGTCGGCACCTTGGCGGCGTTATATCAGTCGGCGCCTTGGCGGCGTAATATCAGTCGGCACCTTGGCGGCGTTATATCAGTCGGCACCTCGGCGGCGTTATATCAGTCGGCACCTTGGCGGCAGGGTGTATCAGTCGGCACCTTGGCGGCAGGGTGTATCAGTCGGCACCTCGGCGGCGTTATATCAGTCGGCACCTCGGCGGCGTTATATCAGTCGGCACCTTGGCGGCGTTATATCAGTCGGCACCTTGGCGGCGTTATATCAGTCGGCACCTCGGCGGCAGGGTGTATCAGTCGGCACCTTGGCGGCAAGGTGTATCAGTCGGCACCTTGGCGGCGTTATATCAGTCGGCACCTCGGCGGCGTTATATCAGTCGGCACCTTGGCGGCGTTTATCAGTCGGCACCTTGGCGGCGTTATATCAGTCGGCACCTTGGCGGCGTTATATCAGTCGACACCTTGGCGGCGTTATATCAGTCGGCACCTCGGCGGCGTTATATCAGTCGGCACCTCGGCGGCAGGGTGTATCAGTCGGCACCTTGGCGGCGTTATATCAGTCGGCACCTCGGCGGCAGGGTGTATCAGTCGGCACCTCGGCGGCGTTATATCAGTCGGCACCTCGGCGGCGTTATATCAGTCGGCACCTTGGCGGCGTTATATTAGTCGGCACCTCCGCGGCGTTATATCAGTCGGCACCTCGGCGGCAGGGTGTATCAGTCGGCACCTTGGCGGCAGGGTGTATCTGTCGGCACCTCGGCGGCGTTATATCAGTCGGCACCTCGGCGGCGATATATCAGTCGGCACCTTGGCGGCGTTATATCAGTCGGCACCTTGGCGGCGTTATATCAGTCGGCACCTCGGCGGCAGGGTGTATCAGTCGGCACCTTGGCAGCAAGGTGTATCAGTCGGCACCTTGGCGGCGTTATATCAGTCGGCACCTCGGCGGCGTTATATCAGTCGGCACCTTGGCGGCGTTATATCAGTCGGCACCTTGACGGCGTTATATCAGTCGGCACCTTGGCGGCGTTATATCAGTCGGCACCTTGGCGGCGTTATATCAGTCGGCACCTCGGCGGCGTTATATCAGTCGGCACCTTGGCGGCAGGGTGTATCAGTCGGCACCTTGGCGGCGTTATATCAGTCGGCACCTCGGCGGCAGGGTGTATCAGTCGGCACCTCGGCGGCGTTATATCAGTCGGCACCTCGGCGGCAGGGTGTATTAGTTGGCACCTCGGCGGCGTTATATCAGTCGGCACCTTGGCGGCGTTATATCAGTCGGCACCTCGGCGGCAGGGTGTATCAGTCGGCACCTTGGCGGCGTTATATCAGTCGGCACCTCGGCGGCAGGGTGTATCAGTCGGCACCTCGGCGGCGTTATATCAGTCGGCACCTCGGCGGCAGGGTGTATCAGTCGGCACCTTGGCGGCAAGGTGTATCAGTCGGCACCTCGGCGGCGTTATATCAGTCGGCACCTTTGCGGCAGGGTGTATCAGTCGGCACCTTGGCGTTATATCAGTCGGCACCTCGGCGGCAGGGTGTATTAGTCGGCACCTTGGCGGCAAGGTGTATCAGTCGGCACCTCGGCGGCGTTATATCAGTCGGCACCTTGGCGGCGTTATATCAGTCGGCACCTTGGCGGCGTTATATCAGTCGGCACCTCGGCGGCAGGGTGTATCAGTCGGCACCTTGGCGGCAAGGTGTATCAGTCGGCACCTTGGCGGCGTTATATCAGTCGGCACCTCGGCGGCGTTATATCAGTCGGCACCTTGGCGGCGTTATATCAGTCGGCACCTTGGCGGCGTTATATCAGTCGGCACCTTGGCGGCGTTATATCAGTCGGCACCTTGGCGGCGTTATATCAGTCGGCACCTCGGCGGCGTTATATCAGTCGGCACCTCGGCGGCAGGGTGTATCAGTCGGCACCTTGGCGGCGTTATATCAGTCGGCACCTCGGCGGCAGGGTGTATCAGTCGGCACCTCGGCGGCGTTATATCAGTCGGCACCTCGGCGGCGTTATATCAGTCGGCACCTTGGCGGCGTTATATCAGTCGGCACCTCGGCGGCGTTATATCAGTCGGCACCTCGGCGGCAGGGTGTATCAGTCGGCACCTTGGCGGCAGGGTGTATCTGTCGGCACCTCGGCGGCGTTATATCAGTCGGCACCTCGGCGGCGTTATATCAGTCGGCACCTTGGCGGCGTTATATCAGTCGGCACCTTGGCGGCGTTATATCAGTCGGCACCTCGACGGCAGGGTGTATCAGTCGGCACCTTGGCGGCAAGGTGTATCAATCGGCACCTTGGCGGCGTTATATCAGTCGGCACCTCGGCGGCGTTATATCAGTCGGCACCTTGGCGGCGTTATATCAGTCGGCACCTTGGCGGCGTTATATCAGTCGGCACCTTGGCGGCGTTATATCAGTCGGCGCCTTGGCGGCGTAATATCAGTCGGCACCTTGGCGGCGTTATATCAGTCGGCACCTCGGCGGCGTTATATCAGTCGGCACCTTGGCGGCAGGGTGTATCAGTCGGCACCTTGGCGGCAGGGTGTATCAGTCGGCACCTCGGCGGCGTTATATCAGTCGGCACCTCGGCGGCGTTATATCAGTCGGCACCTTGGCGGCGTTATATCAGTCGGCACCTTGGCGGCGTTATATCAGTCGGCACCTCGGCGGCAGGGTGTATCAGTCGGCACCTTGGCGGCAAGGTGTATCAGTCGGCACCTTGGCGGCGTTATATCAGTCGGCACCTCGGCGGCGTTATATCAGTCGGCACCTTGGCAGCGTTTATCAGTCGGCACCTTGGCGGCATTATATCAGTCGGCACCTCAACGCCAGGGTGTATCAGTCGGCACCTCGGCGGCGTTATATCAGTCCGCACCTCGGCGGCAGGGTGAATCAATCGGCACCTCGGCGGCAGGGTGTATCAGTCGGCACCTCGGCGGCGTTAATATCAGTCGGCACCTCGGCGGCAGGGTGTATCAGTTGGCTCATCGGCGGCAGGGTGTATCAGTCGGCACCTTGGCGGCGTTATATCAGTCGGCACCTCGGCGGCAGGGTGTATCAGTCGGCACCTCGGCGGCGTTATATCAGTCGGCACCTTGGCGGCAGGGTGTATCAGTCGGCACCTCGGCGGCATGGTGCATCAGTCGGCACCTCGGCGGCAGGGTGAATCAGTCGGCACCTCGGCGGCGTTATATCAGTCGGCACCTCGGCGGCGTTATATCAGTCGGCACCTCGGTGGCAGGGTGTATCAGTCGGCACCTTGGCGGCGTTATATCAGTCGGCATCTTGGCGGCGTTATATCAGTCGGCACCTCGGTGGCAGGGTGTATCAGTCGGCACCTTGGCGGCGTTATATCAGTCGGCACCTTGGCGGCAGGGTGTATCAGTCGGCACCTTGGCGGCGTTATATCAGTCGGCACCTTGGCGGCAGGGTGTATCAGTCGGCACCTCGGCGGCATGGTGCATCAGTCGGCACCTCGGCGGCAGGGTGAATCAGTCGGCACCTCGGCGGCGTTATATAAGTCGGCACCTCGGCGGCAGGGTGTATCAGTCGGCACTTCGGCGGCAAGGTATATCAGTCGGCACCTCGGCGGCAGGGTGTATCAGTTGGCGCATCGGCGGCAGGGTGTATCAGTCGGCACCATGGCGGCGTTATATCAGTCGGCACCTCGGCGGCGTTATATCAGTCGGCACCTCGGCGGCAGGGTGAATCAGTCGGCACCTCGGCGGCGTTATATCAGTCGGCACCTCGGCGGCAGGGTGTATCAGTCGGCACTTCGGCGGCAAGGTATATCAGTCGGCACCTCGGCGGCAGGGTGTATCAGTTGGCGCATCGGCGGCAGGGTGTATCAGTCGGCACCATGGCGGCGTTATATCAGTCGGCACCTCGGCGGCGTTGTATCAGTCGGCACCTCGGCGGCAGGGTGTATCAGTCGGCACTTCGGCGGCAAGGTATATCAGTCGGCACCTCGACGCCAGGGTGTATCAGTCGGCACCTCGGCGGCGTTATATCAGTCGGCACCTTGGCGGCAGGGTGTATCAGTCGGCACCTTGGCGGCGTTATATCAGTCGGTACCTCGGCGGTAGGGTGTATCAATAAGTCGGCACCTTGGCGGCGTTATATCAGTCGGCACCTCAACGCCAGGGTGTATCAGTCGGCACCTCGGCGGCGTTATATCAGTCCGCACCTCGGCGGCAGGGTGAATCAATCGGCACCTCGGCGGCAGGGTGTATCAGTCGGCACCTCGGCGGCGTTAATATCAGTCGGCACCTCGGCGGCAGGGTGTATCAGTTGGCTCATCGGCGGCAGGGTGTATCAGTCGGCACCTTGGCGGCGTTATATCAGTCGGCACCTCGGCGGCAGGGTGTATCAGTCGGCACCTCGGCGGCGTTATATCAGTCGGCACCATGGCGGCGTTATATCAGTCAGCACCTCGGCGGCGTTATATCAGTCGGCACCTCGGCGGCAGGGTGTATCAGTCGGCACCTCGGCGGCGTTATATCAGTCGGCACCTTGGCGTTATATCAGTCGGCACCTTGGCGGCGTTATATAAGTCGGCACCTCGGCGGCAGGGTGTATCAGTCGGCACCTTGGCGGCAAGGTGTATCAGTCGGCACCTTGGCGGCGTTATATCAGTCGGCACCTCGGCGGCGTTATATCAGTCGGCACCTTGGCGGCGTTATATCAGTCGGCACCTTGGCGGCGTTATATCAGTCGGCGCCTTGGCGGCGTAATATCAGTCGGCACCTTGGCGGCGTTATATCAGTCGGCACCTCGGCGGCGTTATATCAGTCGGCACCTTGGCGGCAGGGTGTATCAGTCGGCACCTTGGCGGCAGGGTGTATCAGTCGGCACCTCGGCGGCGTTATATCAGTCGGCACCTCGGCGGCGTTATATCAGTCGGCACCTTGGCGGCGTTATATCAGTCGGCACCTTGGCGGCGTTATATCAGTCGGCACCTCGGCGGCAGGGTGTATCAGTCGGCATCTTGGCGGCAAGGTGTATCAGTCGGCACCTTGGCGGCGTTATATCAGTCGGCACCTCGGCGGCGTTATATCAGTCGGCACCTTGGCGGCGTTATATCAGTCGGCACCTTGGCGGCGTTATATCAGTCGGCACCTTGGCGGCGTTATATCAGTCGGCACCTCGGCGGCTTTATATCAGTCGGCACCTCGGCGGCAGGGTGTATCAGTCGGCACCTTGGCGGCGTTATATCAGTCGGCACCTCGGCGGCTTTATATCAGTCGGCACCTCGGCGGCAGGGTGTATCAGTCGGCACCTTGGCGGCGTTATATCAGTCGGCACCTCGGCGGCAGGGTGTATCAGTCGGCACCTCGGCGGCGTTATATCAGTCGGCACCTCGGCGGCGTTATATCAGTCGGCACCTTGGCGGCGTTATATCAGTCGGCACCTCGGCGGCGTTATATCAGTCGACACCTCGGCGGCAGGGTGTATCAGTCGGCACCTTGGCGGCAGGGTGTATCTGTCGGCACCTCGGCGGCGTTATATCAGTCGGCACCTCGGCGGCGTTATATCAGTCGGCACCTTGGCGGCGTTATATCAGTCGGCACCTCGGCGGCAGGGTGTATCAGTCGGCACCTTGGCGGCAAGGTGTATCAGTCGGCACCTCGGCGGCGTTATATCAGTCGGCACCTCGGCGGCAGGGTGTATCAGTCGGCACCTTGGCGGCAAGGTGTATCAGTCGGCACCTTGGCGGCGTTATATCAGTCGGCACCTCGGCGGCGTTATATCAGTCGGCACCTTGGCGGCGTTATATCAGTCGGCACCTTGGCGGCGTTATATCAGTCGGCACCTTGGCGGCGTTATATCAGTCGGCACCTTGGCGGCGTTATATCAGTCGGCGCCTTGGCGGCGTAATATCAGTCGGCACCTTGGCGGCGTTATATCAGTCGGCACCTCGGCGGCGTTATATCAGTCGGCACCTTGGCGGCAGGGTGTATCAGTCGGCACCTTGGCGGCAGGGTGTATCAGTCGGCACCTCGGCGGCGTTATATCAGTCGGCACCTCGGCGGCGTTATATCAGTCGGCACCTTGGCGGCGTTATATCAGTCGGCACCTTGGCGGCGTTATATCAGTCGGCACCTCGGCGGCAGGGTGTATCAGTCGGCACCTTGGCGGCAAGGTGTATCAGTCGGCACCTTGGCGGCGTTATATCAGTCGGCACCTCGGCGGCGTTATATCAGTCGGCACCTTGGCGGCGTTTATCAGTCGGCACCTTGGCGGCGTTATATCAGTCGGCACCTCAACGCCAGGGTGTATCAGTCGGCACCTCGGCGGCGTTATATCAGTCCGCACCTCGGCGGCAGGGTGAATCAATCGGCACCTCGGCGGCAGGGTGTATCAGTCGGCACCTCGGCGGCGTTAATATCAGTCGGCACCTCGGCGGCAGGGTGTATCAGTTGGCTCATCGGCGGCAGGGTGTATCAGTCGGCACCTTGGCGGCGTTATATCAGTCGGCACCTCGGCGGCAGGGTGTATCAGTCGGCACCTCGGCGGCGTTATATCAGTCGGCACCATGGCGGCGTTATATCAGTCAGCACCTCGGCGGCGTTATATCAGTCGGCACCTCGGCGGCAGGGTGTATCAGTCGGCACCTCGGCGGCGTTATATCAGTCGGCACCTTGGCGTTATATCAGTCGGCACCTTGGCGGCGTTATATCAGTCGGCACCTCGGCGGCAGGGTGTATCAGTCGGCACCTTGGCGGCAAGGTGTATCAGTCGGCACCTTGGCGGCGTTATATCAGTCGGCACCTCGGCGGCGTTATATCAGTCGGCACCTTGGCGGCGTTATATCAGTCGGCACCTTGGCGGCGTTATATCAGTCGGCGCCTTGGCGGCGTAATATCAGTCGGCACCTTGGCGGCGTTATATCAGTCGGCACCTCGGCGGCGTTATATCAGTCGGCACCTTGGCGGCAGGGTGTATCAGTCGGCACCTTGGCGGCAGGGTGTATCAGTCGGCACCTCGGCGGCGTTATATCAGTCGGCACCTCGGCGGCGTTATATCAGTCGGCACCTTGGCGGCGTTATATCAGTCGGCACCTTGGCGGCGTTATATCAGTCGGCACCTCGGCGGCAGGGTGTATCAGTCGGCACCTTGGCGGCAAGGTGTATCAGTCGGCACCTTGGCGGCGTTATATCAGTCGGCACCTCGGCGGCGTTATATCAGTCGGCACCTTGGCGGCGTTTATCAGTCGGCACCTTGGCGGCGTTATATCAGTCGGCACCTTGGCGGCGTTATATCAGTCGGCACCTTGGCGGCGTTATATCAGTCGGCACCTTGGCGGCGTTATATCAGTCGGCACCTTGGCGGCGTTATATCAGTCGGCGCCTTGGCGGCGTAATATCAGTCGGCACCTTGGCGGCGTTATATCAGTCGGCACCTCGGCGGCGTTATATCAGTCGGCACCTTGGCGGCAGGGTGTATCAGTCGGCACCTTGGCGGCAGGGTGTATCAGTCGGCACCTCGGCGGCGTTATATCAGTCGGCACCTCGGCGGCGTTATATCAGTCGGCACCTTGGCGGCGTTATATCAGTCGGCACCTTGGCGGCGTTATATCAGTCGGCACCTCGGCGGCAGGGTGTATCAGTCGGCACCTTGGCGGCAAGGTGTATCAGTCGGCACCTTGGCGGCGTTATATCAGTCGGCACCTCGGCGGCGTTATATCAGTCGGCACCTTGGCGGCGTTATATCAGTCGGCACCTTGGCGGCGTTATATCAGTCGGCACCTTAGCGGCGTTATATCAGTCGGCACCTTGGCGGCGTTATATCAGTCGGCACCTCGGCGGCGTTATATCAGTCGGCACCTCGGCGGCAGGGTGTATCAGTCGGCACCTTGGCGGCGTTATATCAGTCGGCACCTCGGCGGCAGGGTGTATCAGTCGGCACCTCGGCGGCGTTATATCAGTCGGCACCTCGGCGGCGTTATATCAGTCGGCACCTTGGCGGCGTTATATCAGTCGGCACCTCGGCGGCGTTATATCAGTCGGCACCTCGGCGGCAGGGTGTATCAGTCGGCACCTTGGCGGCAGGGTGTATCTGTCGGCACCTCGGCGGCGTTATATCAGTCGGCACCTCGGCGGCGTTATATCAGTCGGCACCTTGGCGGCGTTATATCAGTCGGCACCTTGGCGGCGTTATATCAGTCGGCACCTCGGCGGCAGGGTGTATCAGTCGGCACCTTGGCGGCAAGGTGTATCAATCGGCACCTTGGCGGCGTTATATCAGTCGGCACCTCGGCGGCGTTATATCAGTCGGCACCTTGGCGGCGTTATATCAGTCGGCACCTTGGCGGCGTTATATCAGTCGGCACCTTGGCGGCGTTATATCAGTCGGCACCTTGGCGGCGTTATATCAGTCGGCACCTCGGCGGCGTTATATCAGTCGGCACCTTGGCGGCGTTATATCAGTCGGCACCTCGGCGGCGTTATATCAGTCGGCACCTTGGCGGCGTTATATCAGTCGGCACCTTGGCGGCGTTATATCAGTCGGCGCCTTGGCGGCGTAATATCAGTCGGCACCTTGGCGGCGTTATATCAGTCGGCACCTCGGCGGCGTTATATCAGTCGGCACCTTGGCGGCAGGGTGTATCAGTCGGCACCTTGGCGGCAGGGTGTATCAGTCGGCACCTCGGCGGCGTTATATCAGTCGGCACCTCGGCGGCGTTATATCAGTCGGCACCTTGGCGGCGTTATATCAGTCGGCACCTTGGCGGCGTTATATCAGTCGGCACCTCGGCGGCAGGGTGTATCAGTCGGCACCTTGGCGGCAAGGTGTATCAGTCGGCACCTTGGCGGCGTTATATCAGTCGGCACCTCGGCGGCGTTATATCAGTCGGCACCTTGGCGGCGTTTATCAGTCGGCACCTTGGCGGCGTTATATCAGTCGGCACCTCAACGCCAGGGTGTATCAGTCGGCACCTCGGCGGCGTTATATCAGTCCGCACCTCGGCGGCAGGGTGAAACAATCGGCACCTCGGCGGCAGGGTGTATCAGTCGGCACCTCGGCGGCGTTAATATCAGTCGGCACCTCGGCGGCAGGGTGTATCAGTTGGCTCATCGGCGGCAGGGTGTATCAGTCTGCACCTTGGCGGCGTTATATCAGTCGGCACCTCGGCGGCAGGGTGTATCAGTCGGCACCTCGGCGGCGTTATATCAGTCGGCACCATGGCGGCGTTATATCAGTCAGCACCTCGGCGGCGTTATATCAGTCGGCACCTCGGCGGCAGGGTGTATCAGTCGGCACCTCGGCGGCGTTATATCAGTCAGCACCTTGGCGTTATATCAGTCGGCACCTTGGCGGCGTTATATCAGTCGGCACCTCGGCGGCAGGGTGTATCAGTCGGCACCTTGGCGGCAAGGTGTATCAGTCGGCACCTTGGCGGCGTTATATCAGTCGGCACCTCGGCGGCGTTATATCAGTCGGCACCTTGGCGGCGTTATATCAGTCGGCACCTTGGCGGCGTTATATCAGTCGGCGCCTTGGCGGCGTAATATCAGTCGGCACCTTGGCGGCGTTATATCAGTCGGCACCTCGGCGGCGTTATATCAGTCGGCACCTTGGCGGCAGGGTGTATCAGTCGGCACCTTGGCGGCAGGGTGTATCAGTCGGCACCTCGGCGGCGTTATATCAGTCGGCACCTCGGCGGCGTTATATCAGTCGGCACCTTGGCGGCGTTATATCAGTCGGCACCTTGGCGGCGTTATATCAGTCGGCACCTCGGCGGCAGGGTGTATCAGTCGGCACCTTGGCGGCAAGGTGTATCAGTCGGCACCTTGGCGGCGTTATATCAGTCGGCACCTCGGCGGCGTTATATCAGTCGGCACCTTGGCGGCGTTTATCAGTCGGCACCTTGGCGGCGTTATATCAGTCGGCACCTTGGCGGCGTTATATCAGTCGACACCTTGGCGGCGTTATATCAGTCGGCACCTCGGCGGCGTTATATCAGTCGGCACCTCGGCGGCAGGGTGTATCAGTCGGCACCTTGGCGGCGTTATATCAGTCGGCACCTCGGCGGCAGGGTGTATCAGTCGGCACCTCGGCGGCGTTATATCAGTCGGCACCTCGGCGGCGTTATATCAGTCGGCACCTTGGCGGCGTTATATTAGTCGGCACCTCGGCGGCGTTATATCAGTCGGCACCTTGGCGGCAGGGTGTATCAGTCGGCACCTTGGCGGCAGGGTGTATCTGTCGGCACCTCGGCGGCGTTATATCAGTCGGCACCTCGGCGGCGATATATCAGTCGGCACCTTGGCGGCGTTATATCAGTCGGCACCTTGGCGGCGTTATATCAGTCGGCACCTCGGCGGCAGGGTGTATCAGTCGGCACCTTGGCAGCAAGGTGTATCAGTCGGCACCTTGGCGGCGTTATATCAGTCGGCACCTCGGCGGCGTTATATCAGTCGGCACCTTGGCGGCGTTATATCAGTCGGCACCTTGGCGGCGTTATATCAGTCGGCACCTTGGCGGCGTTATATCAGTCGGCACCTTGGCGGCGTTATATCAGTCGGCACCTCGGCGGCGTTATATCAGTCGGCACCTTGGCGGCAGGGTGTATCAGTCGGCACCTTGGCGGCGTTATATCAGTCGGCACCTCGGCGGCAGGGTGTATCAGTCGGCACCTCGGCGGCGTTATATCAGTCGGCACCTCGGCGGCAGGGTGTATTAGTTGGCACCTCGGCGGCGTTATATCAGTCGGCACCTTGGCGGCGTTATATCAGTCGGCACCTCGGCGGCAGGGTGTATCAGTCGGCACCTTGGCGGCGTTATATCAGTCGGCACCTCGGCGGCAGGGTGTATCAGTCGGCACCTCGGCGGCGTTATATCAGTCGGCACCTCGGCGGCAGGGTGTATCAGTCGGCACCTTGGCGGCAAGGTGTATCAGTCGGCACCTCGGCGGCGTTATATCAGTCGGCACCTTTGCGGCAGGGTGTATCAGTCGGCACCTTGGCGTTATATCAGTCGGCACCTTGGCGTTATATCAGTCGGCACCTCGGCGGCAGGGTGTATTAGTCGGCACCTTGGCGGCAAGGTGTATCAGTCGGCACCTCGGCGGCGTTATATCAGTCGGCACCTTGGCGGCGTTATATCAGTCGGCACCTTGGCGGCGTTATATCAGTCGGCACCTCGGCGGCAGGGTGTATCAGTCGGCACCTTGGCGGCAAGGTGTATCAGTCGGCACCTTGGCGGCGTTATATCAGTCGGCACCTCGGCGGCGTTATATCAGTCGGCACCTTGGCGGCGTTATATCAGTCGGCACCTTGGCGGCGTTATATCAGTCGGCACCTTGGCGGCGTTATATCAGTCGGCACCTTGGCGGCGTTATATCAGTCGGCACGTCGGCGGCGTTATATCAGTCGGCACCTCGGCGGCAGGGTGTATCAGTCGGCACCTTGGCGGCGTTATATCAGTCGGCACCTCGGCGGCAGGGTGTATCAGTCGGCACCTCGGCGGCGTTATATCAGTCGGCACCTCGGCGGCGTTATATCAGTCGGCACCTTGGCGGCGTTATATCAGTCGGCACCTCGGCGGCGTTATATCAGTCGGCACCTCGGCGGCAGGGTGTATCAGTCGGCACCTTGGCGGCAGGGTGTATCTGTCGGCACCTCGGCGGCGTTATATCAGTCGGCACCTCGGCGGCGTTATATCAGTCGGCACCTTGGCGGCGTTATATCAGTCGGCACCTTGGCGGCGTTATATCAGTCGGCACCTCGGCGGCAGGGTGTATCAGTCGGCACCTTGGCGGCAAGGTGTATCAATCGGCACCTTGGCGGCGTTATATCAGTCGGCACCTCGGCGGCGTTATATCAGTCGGCACCTTGGCGGCGTTATATCAGTCGGCACCTTGGCGGCGTTATATCAGTCGGCACCTTGGCGGCGTTATATCAGTCGGCGCCTTGGCGGCGTAATATCAGTCGGCACCTTGGCGGCGTTATATCAGTCGGCACCTCGGCGGCGTTATATCAGTCGGCACCTTGGCGGCAGGGTGTATCAGTCGGCACCTTGGCGGCAGGGTGTATCAGTCGGCACCTCGGCGGCGTTATATCAGTCGGCACCTCGGCGGCGTTACATCAGTCGGCACCTTGGCGGCGTTATATCAGTCGGCACCTTGGCGGCGTTATATCAGTCGGCACCTCGGCGGCAGGGTGTATCAGTCGGCACCTTGGCGGCAAGGTGTATCAGTCGGCACCTTGGCGGCGTTATATCAGTCGGCACCTCGGCGGCGTTATATCAGTCGGCACCTTGGCGGCGTTTATCAGTCGGCACCTTGGCGGCGTTATATCAGTCGGCACCTCAACGCCAGGGTGTATCAGTCGGCACCTCGGCGGCGTTATATCAGTCCGCACCTCGGCGGCAGGGTGAATCAATCGGCACCTCGGCGGCAGGGTGTATCAGTCGGCACCTCGGCGGCGTTAATATCAGTCGGCACCTCGGCGGCAGGGTGTATCAGTTGGCTCATCGGCGGCAGGGTGTATCAGTCGGCACCTTGGCGGCGTTATATCAGTCGGCACCTCGGCGGCAGGGTGTATCAGTCGGCACCTCGGCGGCGTTATATCAGTCGGCACCTTGGCGGCAGGGTGTATCAGTCGGCACCTCGGCGGCATGGTGCATCAGTCGGCACCTCGGCGGCAGGGTGAATCAGTCGGCACCTCGGCGGCGTTATATCAGTCGGCACCTCGGCGGCAGGTTGTATCAGTCGGCACCTTGGCGGCGTTATATCAGTCGGCACCTTGGCGGGGTTATATCAGTCGACACCTCGGGGGCGTTATATCAGTCGGCACCTCGGCGGCGTTATATCAGTCGGCACCTCGGTGGCAGGGTGTATCAGTCGGCACCTTGGCGGCGTTATATCAGTCGGCATCTTGGCGGCGTTATATCAGTCGGCACCTCGGTGGCAGGGTGTATCAGTCGGCACCTTGGCGGCGTTATATCAGTCGGCACCTTGGCGGCAGGGTGTATCAGTCGGCACCTTGGCGGCGTTATATCAGTCGGCACCTTGGCGGCAGGGTGTATCAGTCGGCACCTCGGCGGCATGGTGCATCAGTCGGCACCTCGGCGGCAGGGTGAATCAGTCGGCACCTCGGCGGCGTTATATCAGTCGGCACTTCGGCGGCAGGGTGTATCAGTCGGCACTTCGGCGGCAAGGTATATCAGTCGGCACCTCGGCGGCAGGGTGTATCAGTTGGCGCATCGGCGGCAGGGTGTATCAGTCGGCACCATGGCGGCGTTATATCAGTCGGCACCTCGGCGGCGTTATATCAGTCGGCACCTCGGCGGCAGGGTGTATCAGTCGGCACTTCGGCGGCAAGGTATATCAGTCGGCACCTCGACGCCAGGGTGTATCAGTCGGCACCTCGGCGGCGTTATATCAGTCGGCACCTTGGCGGCAGGGTGTATCAGTCGGCACCTTGGCGGCGTTATATCAGTCGGCACCTTGGCGGCGTTATATCAGTCGGTACCTCGGCGGTAGGGTGTATCAATCAGTCGGCACCTTGGCGGCGTTATATCAGTCGGCACCTCAACGCCAGGGTGTATCAGTCGGCACCTCGGCGGCGTTATATCAGTCCGCACCTCGGCGGCAGGGTGAATCAATCGGCACCTCGGCGGCAGGGTGTATCAGTCGGCACCTCGGCGGCGTTAATATCAGTCGGCACCTCGGCGGCAGGGTGTATCAGTTGGCTCATCGGCGGCAGGGTGTATCAGTCGGCACCTTGGCGGCGTTATATCAGTCGGCACCTCGGCGGCAGGGTGTATCAGTCGGCACCTCGGCGGCGTTATATCAGTCGGCACCATGGCGGCGTTATATCAGTCAGCACCTCGGCGGCGTTATATCAGTCGGCACCTCGGCGGCAGGGTGTATCAGTCGGCACCTCGGCGGCGTTATATCAGCCGGCACCTTGGCGTTATATCAGTCGGCACCTTGGCGGCGTTATATCAGTCGGCACCTCGGCGGCAGGGTGTATCAGTCGGCACCTTGGCGGCAAGGTGTATCAGTCGGCACCTTGGCGGCGTTATATCAGTCGGCACCTCGGCGGCGTTATATCAGTCGGCACCTTGGCGGCGTTATATCAGTCGGCACCTTGGCGGCGTTATATCAGTCGGCACCTCGGTGGCAGGGTGTATCAGTCGGCACCTTGGCGGCGTTATATCAGTCGGCACCTTGGCGGCAGGGTGTATCAGTCGGCACATTGGCGGCGTTATATCAGTCGGCACCTTGGCGGCAGGGTGTATCAGTCGGCACCTTTGCGGCGTTATATCAGTCGGCACCTTGGCGGCGTTATATCAGTCGGCACCTTGGCGGCGTTATATCAGTCGGCACCTTGGCGGCGTTATATCAGTCGGCACCTCGGCGGCAGGGTGTATCAGTCGGCACCTCGGCGGCGTTATATCAGTCGGCACCTTGGCGGCGTTATATCAGTCAGCACCTTGGCGGCAGGGTGTGTCAGTCGGCACCTTGGCGGCGTTATATCAGTCGGCACCTCAGCGGCAGGGTGTATCAGTCGGCACCTCGGCGGCAGGGTGTATCAGTCGGCACCTCGGCGGCGTTATATCAGTCGGCACCTCGGCGGCAGGGTGTATTAGTCGGCACCTCGGCGGCGTTATATCAGTCGGCACCTTGGCGGCGTTATATCAGTCGGCACCTCGGCGGCAGGGTGTATCAGTCGGCACCTTGGCGGCGTTATATCAGTCGGCACCTCGGCGGCAGGGTGTATCAGTCGGCACCTCGGCGGCGTTATATCAGTCGGCACCTCGGCGGCAGGGTGTATCAGTCGGCACCTTGGCGGCAAGGTGTATCAGTCGGCACCTCGGCGGCGTTATATCAGTCGGCACCTTTGCGGCAGGGTGTATCAGTCGGCACCTTGGCGTTATATCAGTCGGCACCTTGGCGTTATATCAGTCGGCACCTCGGCGGCAGGGTGTATTAGTCGGCACCTTGGCGGCAGGGTGTATCAGTCGGCACCTTGGCGTTATATCGGTCGGCATCTTGGCGGCTTTATATCAGTCGGCACTTCGGCGGCGTTATATTAGTCGGCACCTTGGCGGCAGGGTGTATCAGTCGGCACCTTGGCGTTATATCGGTCGGCATCTTGGCGGCTTTATATCAGTCGGCACCTCGGCGGCGTTATATTAGTCGGCACCTTGGCGGCGTTATATCACTCGGCACCTTGGCGGCGTTATATCAGTCGGCACTTTGGCGGCGTTATATCAGTCGGCACCTTGGCGGCGTTATATCAGTCGGCACCTCGGCGGCGTTATATCAGTCGGCACCTCGGCGGCAGGGTGTATCAGTCGGCACTTCGGCGGCAAGGTATATCAGTCGGCACCTCGGCGGCAGGGTGTATCAGTTGGCGCATCGGCGGCAGGGTGTATCAGTCGGCACCATGGCGGCGTTATATCAGTCGGCACCTCGGCGGCGTTATATCAGTCGGCACCTCGGCGGCAGGGTGTATCAGTCGGCACTTCGGCGGCAAGGTATATCAGTCGGCACCTCGACGCCAGGGTGTATCAGTCGGCACCTCGGCGGCGTTATATCAGTCGGCACCTTGGCGGCAGGGTGTATCAGTCGGCACCTTGGCGGCGTTATATCAGTCGGCACCTTGGCGGCGTTATATCAGTCGGTACCTCGGCGGTAGGGTGTATCAATCAGTCGGCACCTTGGCGGCGTTATATCAGTCGGCACCTCAACGCCAGGGTGTATCAGTCGGCACCTCGGCGGCGTTATATCAGTCCGCACCTCGGCGGCAGGGTGAATCAATCGGCACCTCGGCGGCAGGGTGTATCAGTCGGCACCTCGGCGGCGTTAATATCAGTCGGCACCTCGGCGGCAGGGTGTATCAGTTGGCTCATCGGCGGCAGGGTGTATCAGTCGGCACCTTGGCGGCGTTATATCAGTCGGCACCTCGGCGGCAGGGTGTATCAGTCGGCACCTCGGCGGCGTTATATCAGTCGGCACCATGGCGGCGTTATATCAGTCAGCACTTCGGCGGCGTTATATCAGTCGGCACCTCGGCGGCAGGGTGTATCAGTCGGCACCTCGGCGGCGTTATATCAGTCGGCACCTTGGCGTTATATCAGTCGGCACCTTGGCGGCGTTATATCAGTCGGCACCTCGGCGGCAGGGTGTATCAGTCGGCACCTTGGCGGCAAGGTGTATCAGTCGGCACCTTGGCGGCGTTATATCAGTCGGCACCTCGGCGGCGTTATATCAGTCGGCACCTTGGCGGCGTTATATCAGTCGGCACCTTGGCGGCGTTATATCAGTCGGCGCCTTGGCGGCGTAATATCAGTCGGCACCTTGGCGGCGTTATATCAGTCGGCACCTCGGCGGCGTTATATCAGTCGGCACCTTGGCGGCAGGGTGTATCAGTCGGCACCTTGGCGGCAGGGTGTATCAGTCGGCACCTCGGCGGCGTTATATCAGTCGGCACCTCGGCGGCGTTATATCAGTCGGCACCTTGGTGGCGTTATATCAGTCGGCGCCTTGGCGGCGTTATATCAGTCGGCACCTCGGCGGCAGGGTGTATCAGTCGGCACCTTGGCGGCAAGGTGTATCAGTCGGCACCTTGGCGGCGTTATATCAGTCGGCACCTCGGCGGCGTTATATCAGTCGGCACCTTGGCGGCGTTATATCAGTCGGCACCTTGGCGGCGTTATATCAGTCGGCACCTTGGCGGCGTTATATCAGTCGGCACCTTGGCGGCGTTATATCAGTCGGCACCTCGGCGGCTTTATATCAGTCGGCACCTCGGCGGCAGGGTGTATCAGTCGGCACCTTGGCGGCGTTATATCAGTCGGCACCTCGGCGGCAGGGTGTATCAGTCGGCACCTCGGCGGCGTTATATCAGTCGGCACCTCGGCGGCGTTATATCAGTCGGCACCTTGGCGGCGTTATATCAGTCGGCACCTCGGCGGCGTTATATCAGTCGGCACCTCGGCGGCAGGGTGTATCAGTCGGCACCTTGGCGGCAGGGTGTATCTGTCGGCACCTCGGCGGCGTTATATCAGTCGGCACCTCGGCGGCGTTATATCAGTCGGCACCTTGGCGGCGTTATATCAGTCGGCACCTTGGCGGCGTTATATCAGTCGGCACCTCGGCGGCAGGGTGTATCAGTCGGCACCTTGGCGGCAAGGTGTATCAATCGGCACCTTGACGGCGTTATATCAGTCGGCACCTCGGCGGCGTTATATCAGTCGGCACCTTGGCGGCGTTATATCAGTCGGCACCTTGGCGGCGTTATATCAGTCGGCACCTTGGCGGCGTTATATCAGTCGGCACCTTGGCGGCGTTATATCAGTCGGCACCTCGGCGGCGTTATATCAGTCGGCACCTTGGCGGCGTTATATCAGTCGGCACCTTGGCGGCGTTATATCAGTCGGCACCTTGGCGGCGTTATATCAGTCGGCACCTTGGCGGCGTTATATCAGTCGGCGCCTTGGCGGCGTAATATCAGTCGGCACCTTGGCGGCGTTATATCAGTCGGCACCTCGGCGGCGTTATATCAGTCGGCACCTTGGCGGCAGGGTGTATCAGTCGGCACCTTGGCGGCAGGGTGTATCAGTCGGCACCTCGGCGGCGTTATATCAGTCGGCACCTCGGCGGCGTTATATCAGTCGGCACCTTGGCGGCGTTATATCAGTCGGCACCTTGGCGGCGTTATATCAGTCGGCACCTCGGCGGCAGGGTGTATCAGTCGGCACCTAGGCGGCAAGGTGTATCAGTCGGCACCTTGGCGGCGTTATATCAGTCGGCACCTCGGCGGCGTTATATCAGTCGGCACCTTGGCGGCGTTTATCAGTCGGCACCTTGGCGGCGTTATATCAGTCGGCACCTTGGCGGCGTTATATCAGTCGGCACCTTGGCGGCGTTATATCAGTCGGCACCTTGGCGGCGTTATATCAGTCGGCACCTTGGCGGCGTTATATCAGTCGGCGCCTTGGCGGCGTAATATCAGTCGGCACCTTGGCGGCGTTATATCAGTCGGCACCTCGGCGGCGTTATATCAGTCGGCACCTTGGCGGCAGGGTGCATCAGTCGGCACCTCGGCGGCGTTATATCAGTCGGCACCTCGGCGGCGTTATATCAGTCGGCACCTTGGCGGCGTTATATCAGTCGGCACCTCGGCGGCATTATATCAGTCGGCACCTCGGCGGCAGGGTGTATCAGTCGGCACCTTGGCGGCAGGGTGTATCAGTCGGCACCTTGGCGGCGTTATATCAGTCGGCACCTCGGGGGCGTTATATCAGTCGGCACCTTGGCGGCGTTATATCAGTCGGCACCTTGGCGGCGTTATATCAGTCGGCACCTTGGCGGCGTTATATCAGTCTACACCTTGGCGGCGTTATATCAGTCTGCACCTCGGCGGCGTTATATCAGTCGGCACCTTGGCGGCAGGGTGTATCAGTCGGCACCTCGGCGGCGTTATATCAGTCGGCACCTCGGCGGCGTTATATCAGTCGGCACCTTGGCGGCGTTATATCAGTCGGCACCTCGGCGGCGTTATATCAGTCGGCACCTTGGCGGCGTTATATCAGTCGGCACCTTGGCGGCGTTATATCAGTCGGCACCTTGGCGGCGTTAAATCAGTCGGCACCTTGGCGGCGTTATATCAGTCGGCACCTCGGCGGCAGGGTGTATCAGTCGGCACCTTGGCGGCGTTATATCAGTCGGCACCTCGGCGGCAGGGTGTATCAGTCGGCACCTCGGCGGCGTTATATCAGTCGGCACCTCGGCGGCGTTATATCAGTCGGCACCTTGGCGGCGTTATATCAGTCGGCACCTCGGCGGCGTTATATCAGTCGGCACCTCGGCGGCAGGGTGTATCAGTCGGCACCTTGGCGGCAGGGTGTATCAGTCGGCACCTCGGCGGCGTTATATCAGTCGGCACCTCGGCGGCGTTATATCAGTCGGCACCTTGGCGGCGTTATATCAGTCGGCACCTTGGCGGCGTTATATCAGTCGGCACCTCGGCGGCAGGGTGTATCAGTCGGCACCTTGGCGGCAAGGTGTATCAGTCGGCACCTTGGTAGCGTTATATCAGTCGGCACCTCGGCGGCATTATATCAGTCGGCACCTTGGCGGCGTTATATCAGTGGGCACCTTGGCGGTGTTATATCAGTCGGCACCTTGGCGGCGTTATATCAGTCGGCACCTTGGCGGCGTTATATCAGTCGGCACCTTGGCGGCAGGGTGTATCAGTCGGCACCTTGGCGGCGTTATATCAGTCGGCACCTTGGCGGCAGGGTGTATCAGTCGGCACCTTGGCGGCGTTATATCAGTCGGCACCTTGGTGGCGTTATATCAGTCGGCACCTCGGCGGCAGGGTGTATCAGTTGGCACCTTGGCGGCGTTATATCAGTCGGCACCTTGGCGGCGTTATATCAGTCGGCACCTCGGTGGCAGGGTGTATCAGTCGGCACCTTGGCGGCGTTATATCAGTCGGCACCTTGGCGGCAGGGTGTATCAGTCGGCACCTTGGCGGCGTTATATCAGTCGGCACCTTGGCGGCAGGGTGTATCAGTCGGCACCTTTGCGGCGTTATATCAGTCGGTACCTTGGCGGCGTTATATCAGTCGGCACCTTGGCGGCGTTATATCAGTCGGCATCTCGGCGGCAGGGTGTATCAGTCGGCACCTCGGCGGCGTTATATCAGTCGGCACCTTGGCGGCGTTATATCAGTCAGCACCTTGGCGGCAAGGTGTATCAGTCGGCACCTTGGCGGCGTTATATCAGTCGGCACCTCGGCGGCAGGGTGTATCAGTCGGCACCTCGGCGGCGTTATATCAGTCGGCACCTCGGCGGCAGGGTGTATTAGTCGGCACCTCGGCGGCGTTATATCAGTCGGCACCTTGGCGGCGTTATATCAGTCGGCACCTCGGCGGCAGGGTGTATCAGTCGGCACCTCGGCGGCGTTATATCAGTCGGCACCTCGGCGGCGTTATATCTGTCGGCACCTTGGCGGCGTTATATCAGTCGGCACCTCGACGCCAGGGTGTATCAGTCGGCACCTCGGCGGCGTTATATCAGTCGGCACCTTGGCGGCAGGGTGTATCAGTCGGCACCTTGGCGGCGTTATATCAGTCGGCACCTTGGCGGCGTTATATCAGTCGGTACCTCGGCGGTAGGGTGTATCAATCAGTCGGCACCTTGGCGGCGTTATATCAGTCAGCACCTTGGCGGCAGGGTGTATCAGTCGGCATCTCGGCGGCGTTATATCAGTCGGCACCTTGGCGGCAGGTGTATCAGTCGGCACCTTGGCGGCAGGGTGTATCAGTTGGCACCTTGTAGGCGTTATATCAGTCGGCACCTCGGCGGCAGGGTGTATCAGTTGGCTCATCGGCGGCAGGGTGTATCAGTCGGCACCTTGGCGTCGTTATATCAGTCGGCACCTTGGCGGCGTTATATCAGTCGGCACCTCGGCGGCGTTATATCAGTCGGCACCTCGGCGGCAAAGTATATCAGTCGGCACCTCGGCGACAGGGTGAATCAATCGGCACCTTGGCGGCAGGGTGTATCAGTTGGCACCTTGGCGGCGTTATATCACTCGGCACCTTGGCGGCAGGGTGTATCAGTCGGCACCTTGGCAGCGTTATATCAGTCGGCACCTCGGCGGCAAGGTATATCAGTCGGCACCTCGGCGGCAAGGTGTATCAGTCGGCACCTCGGCGGCGTTATATCAGTCGGCACCTTGGCGGCGTTATATCAGTCGGCACCTCGGCGGCAGGGTGTATCAGTCGGCACTTCGGCGGCAAGGTATATCAGTCGACACCTCGGCGGCAGGGTGTATCAGTTGGCTCATCGGCGGCGGGGTGTGTCAGTCGGCACCATGGCGGCGTTATATCAGTCGGCACCTCGGCGGCGTTATATCAGTCGGCACCTCGGCGGCAGGGTGTATCAGTCGGCACTTCGGCGGCAAGGTATATTAGTCGGCACCTCGACGCCAGGGTGTATCAGTCGGCACCTCGGCGGCGTTATATCAGTCGGCACCTTGGCGGCAGGGTGTATCAGTCGGCACCTTGGCGGCGTTATATCAGTCGGCACCTTGGCGGCGTTGTATCAGTAGGTACCTCGGCGGTAGGGTGTATCAATCAGTCGGCACCTTGGCGGCGTTATATCAGTCGGCACCTCGACGCCAGGGTGTATCAGTCGGCACCTCGGCGGCGTTATATCAGTCGGCACGTCGGCGGCAGGGTGAATCAATCGGCACCTCGGCGGCAGGGTGTATCAGTCGGCACCTCGGCGGCGTTAATGTCAGTCGGCACCTCGGCGGCAGGGTGTATCAGTCGGCACCTCGGCGGCGTTATATCAGTCGGCACCATGGCGGCGTTATATCAGTCGGCACCTCGGCGGCGTTATATCAGTCGGCACCTCGGCGGCAGGGTGTATCAGTCGGCACCTCGGCGGCGTTATATCAGTCGGCACCTTGGCGGCGTTATATCAGTCGGCACCTTGGCGTTATATCAGTCGGCACCTTGGCGGCGTTATATCAGTCGGCACCTCGGCGGCAGGGTGTATCAGTCGGCACCTTGGCGGCAAGGTGTATCAGTCGGCACCTTGGCGGCGTTATATCAGTCGGCACCTCGGGGGCGTTATATCAGTCGGCACCTTGGCGGCGTTATATCAGTCGGCACCTTGGCGGCGTTATATCAGTCGGCACCTTGGCGGCGTTATATCAGTCTACACCTTGGCGGCGTTATATCAGTCGGCACCTCGGCGGCGTTATATCAGTCGGCACCTTGGCGGCAGGGTGTATCAGTCGGCACCTTGGCGGCAGGGTGTATCAGTCGGCACCTCGGCGGCGTTATATCAGTCGGCACCTCGGCGGCGTTATATCAGTCGGCACCTTGGCGGCGTTATATCAGTCGGCACCTTGGCGGCGTTATATCAGTCGGCACCTCGGCGGCGTTATATCAGTCGGCACCTTGGCGGCGTTATATCAGTCGGCACCTTGGCGGCGTTATATCAGTCGGCAGCTTGGCGGCGTTATATCAGTCGGCACCTTGGCGGCGTTATATCAGTCGACACCTCGGCGGCAGGGTGTATCAGTCGGCACTTTGGCGGCGTTATATCAGTCGGCACCTCGGCGGCAGGGTATATCAGTCGGCACCTCGGCGGCGTTATATCAGTCGGTACCTCGGCGGCGTTATATCAGTCGGCACCTTGGCGGCGTTATATCAGTCGGCACCTCGGCGGCGTTATATCAGTCGGCACCTCGGCGGCAGGGTGTATCAGTCGGCACCTTGGCGGCAGGGTGTACCAGTCGGCACCTCGGCGGCGTTATATCAGTCGGCACCTCGGCGGCGTTATATCAGTCGGCACCTTGGCGGCGATATATCAGTCGGCACCTTGGCGGCGTTATATCAGTCGGCACCTCGGCGGCAGGGTGTATCAGTCGGCACCTTGGCGGCAAGGTGTATCAGTCGGCACCTTGGCGGCGTTATATCAGTCGGCACCTCGGCGGCGTTATATCAGTCGGCACCTTGGCGGCGTTATATCAGTCGGCACCTTGGCGGTGTTATATCAGTCGGCACCTTGGCGGCGTTATATCAGTCGGCACCTTGGCGGCGTTATATCAGTCGGCACCTCGGCGGCGTTATATCAGTCGGCACCTCGGCGGCAGGGTGTATTAGTCGGCACCTTGGCGGCGTTATATCAGTCGGCACCTCGGCGGCATGGTGCATCAGTCGGCACCTCGGCGGCAGGGTGAATCAGTCGGCACCTCGGCGGCGTTATATCAGTCGGCACCTCGGCGGCAGGTTGTATCAGTCGGCACCTTGGCGGCGTTATATCAGTCGGCACCTTGGCGGCGTTATATCAGTTGACACCTCGCGGGCGTTATATCAGTCGGCACCTCGGCGGCGTTATATCAGTCGGCACCTCGGTGGCAGGGTGTATCAGTCGGCACCTTGGCGGCGTTATATCAGTCGGCACCTTGGCGGCAGGGTGTATCAGTCGGCACCTTGGCGGCGTTATATCAGTCGGCACCTTGGCGGCGTTATATCAGTCGGCACCTCGGCGGCAGGGTGTATCAGTTGGCGGCGTTATATCAGTCGGCACCTTGGCGGCGTTATATCAGTCGGCACCTCGGTGGCAGGGTGTATCAGTCGGCACCTTGGCGGCGTTATTTCAGTCGGCACCTTGGCGGCAGGGTGTATCAGTCGGCACCTTGGCGGCGTTATATCAGTCGGCACCTTGGCGGCAGGGTGTATCAGTCGGCACCTTGGCGGCGTTATATCAGTCGGCACCTTGGCGGCGTTATATCAGTCGGCACCTTGGCGGCGTTGTATCAGTCGGCACCTCGGCGGCAGGGTGTATCAGTCGGCACCTCGGCGGCGTTATATCAGTCGGCACCTTGGCGGCGTTATATCAGGCAGCACCTTGGCGGCAGGGTGTATCAGTCGGCACCTTGGCGGCGTTATATCAGTCGGCACCTCGGCGGCAGGGTGTATCAGTCGGCACCTCGGCGGCGTTATATTAGTCGGCACCTCGGCGGCAGGGTGTATTAGTTGGCACCTCGGCGGCGTTATATCAGTCGGCACCTTGGCGGCGTTATATCAGTCGGCACCTCGGCGGCAGGGTGTATCAGTCGGCACCTTGGCGGCGTTATATCAGTCGGCACCTCGGCGGCAGGGTGTATCAGTCGGCACCTCGGCGGCGTTATATCAGCGGCACCTCGGCGGCAGGGTGTATCAGTCGGCACCTTGGCGGCAAGGTGTATCAGTCGGCACCTCGGCGGCGTTATATCAGTCGGCACCTTGGCGGCAGGGTGTATCAGTCGGCACCTTGGCGTTATATCAGTCGGCACCTTGGCGTTATATCAGTCGGCACCTCGGCGGCAGGGTGTATTAGTCGGCACCTTGGCGGCAGGGTGTATCAGTCGGCACCTTGGCGTTATATCGGTCGGCATCTTGGCGGCTTTACATCAGTCGGCACCTCGGCGGCGTTATATTAGTCGGCACCTTGGCGGCAGGGTGTATCAGTCGGCACCTTGGCGTTATATCGGTCGGCATATTGGCGGCTTTATATCAGTCGGCACCTCGGCAGCGTTATATTAGTCGGCACCTTGGCGGCGTTATATCACTCGGCACCTTGGCGGCGTTATATCAGTCGGCACCTTGGCGGCGTTATATCAGTCGGCACCTTGGCGGCGTTATATCAGTCGGCACCTCGGCGGCGTTATATCAGTCGGCACCTCGGCGGCAGGGTGTATCAGTCGGCACTTCGGCGGCAAGGTATATCAGTCGGCACCTCGGCGGCAGGGTGTATCAGTTGGCTCATCGGCGGCAGGGTGTATCAGTCGGCACCATGGCGGCGTTATATCAGTCGGCACCTCGGCGGCGTTATATCAGTCGGCACCTCGGCGGCAGGGTGTATCAGTCGGCACTTCAGCGGCAAGGTATATCAGTCGGCACCTCGACGCCAGGGTGTATCAGTCGGCACCTCGGCGGCGTTATATCAGTCGGCACCTTGGCGGCAGGGTGTATCAGTCGGCACCTTGGCGGCGTTATATCAGTCGGCACCTTGGCGGCGTTATATCAGTCGGTACCTCAGCGGTAGGGTGTATCAATCAGTCGGCACCTTGGCGGCGTTATATCAGTCGGCACCTCGACGCCAGGGTGTATCAGTTGGCACCTCGGCGGCGATATATCAGTCGGCACCTCGGCGGCAGGGTGAATCAATCGGGACCTCGGCGGCAGGGTGTATCAGTCGGCACCTCGGCGGCGTTAATATCAGTCGGCACCTCGGCGGCAGGGTGTATCAGTTGGCTCATCGGCGGCAGGGTGTATCAGTCGGCACCTTGGCGGCGTTATATCAGTCGGCACCTCGGCGGCAGGGTGTATCAGTCGGCACCTCGGCGGCGTTATATCAGTCGGCACCATGGCGGCGTTATATCAGTCGGCACCTCGGCGGCGTTATATCAGTCGGCACCTCGGCGGCAGGGTGTATCAGTCGTCTCCTCGGCGGCGTTGTATCAGTCGGCACCTTGGCGGCGTTATATCAGTCGGCACCTTGGCGTTATATCAGTCGGCACCTTGGCGGCGTTATATCAGTCGGCACCTTGGCGGCAGGGTGTATCAGTCGGCACCTTGGCGGCAAGGTGTATCAGTCGGCACCTTGGCGGCGTTATATCAGTCGGCACCTCGGCGGCGTTATATCAGTCGGCACCTTGGCGGCGTTATATCAGTCGGCACCTTGGCGGCGTTATATCAGTCGGCACCTTGGCGGCGTTATATCAGTCGGCACCTTGGCGACGTTATATCAGTCGGCACCTCGGCGGCGTTATATCAGTCGGCACCTTGGCGGCAGGGTGTATCAGTCGGCACCTTGGCGGCAGGGTGCATCAGCCGGCACCTCGGCGGTGTTATATCAGTCGGCACCTCGGCAGCGTTATATCAGTCGGCACCTTGGCGGCGTTATATCAGTCGGCACCTCGGCGGCAGGGTGTATCAGTCGGCACCTTGGCGGCAAGGTGTATCAGTCGGCACCTTGGCGGCGTTGTATCAGTCGGCACAACGGCGGCGTTATATCAGTCGGCACCTTGGCGGCGTTATATCAGTCGGCACCCTGGCGGCGTTATATCAGTCGGCACCTTGGCGGCGTTATATCAGTCGGCACCTTGGCGGCGTTATATCAGTCGGCACCTCGGCGGCGTTATATCAGTCGGCACCTCGGCGGCAGGGTGTATCAGTCGGCACCTTGGCGGCGTTATATCAGTCGGCACCTCGGCGGCAGGGTGTATCAGTCGGCACCTTGGCGGCGTTATATCAGTCGGCACCTCGGCGGCGTTATATCAGTCGGCACCTCGGCGGCAGGGTGTATCAGTCGGCACCTTGGCGGCGTTATATCAGTCGGCACCTCGGCGGCACCTCGGCGGCGTCGGCACCTCGGCGGCAGGGTGTATCAGTCGGCACCTTGGCGGCAGGGTGTATCAGTCGGCACCTCGGCGGCGTTATATCAGTCGGCACCTCCGCGGCGTTATATCAGTCGGCACCTTGGCGGCGTTATATCAGTCGGCACCTTGGCGGCGTTATATCAGTCGGCACCTCGGCGGCAGGGTGTATCAGTCGGCACCTTGGCGGCAAGGTGTATCAGTCGGCACCTTGGCGGCGTTATATCAGTCGGCACCTCGGCGGCGTTATATCAGTCGGCACCTTGGCGGCGTTATATCAGTCGGCACCTTGGCGGCGTTATATCAGTCGGCACCTTGGCGGCGTTATATCAGTCGGCACCTTGGCGGCGTTATATCAGTCGGCACCTCGGCGGCGTTATATCAGTCGGCACCTCGGCGGCAGGGTGTATTAGTCGGCACCTTGGCGGCGTTATATCAGTCGGCACCTCGGCGGCAGGGTGTATCAGTCGGCACCTCGGCGGCGTTATATCAGTCGGCACCTTGGCGGCAGGGTGTATCAGTCGGCACCTCGGCGGCATGGTGCATCAGTCGGCACCTCGGCGGCAGGGTGAATCAGTCGGCACCTCGGCGGCGTTATATCAGTCGGCACCTCGGCGGCAGGTTGTATCAGTCGGCACCTTGGCGGCGTTATATCAGTCGGCACCTTGGCGGCGTTATATCAGTCGACACCTCGCGGGCGTTATATCAGTCGGCACCTCGGCGGCCTTATATCAGTCGGCACCTCGGTGGCAGGGTGTATCAGTCGGCACCTTGGCGGCGTTATATCAGTTGGCACCTTGGCGGCGTTATATCAGTCGGCACCTCGGTGGCAGGGTGTATCAGTCGGCACCTTGGAGGCGTTATATCAGTCAGCACCTTGGCGGCAGGGTGTATCAGTCGGCACCTTGGCGGCGTTATATCAGTCGGCACCTCGGCGGCAGGGTGTATCAGTCGGCACCTCGGCGGCAGGGTGTATCAGTCGGCACCTCGGCGGCGTTATATTAGTCGGCACCTCGGCGGCAGGGTGTATTAATCGGCACCTCGGCGGCGTTATATCAGTCGGCACCTTGGCGGCGTTATATCAGTCGGCACCTCGGCGGCAGGGTGTATCAGTCGGCACCTTGGCGGCGTTATATCAGTCGGCACCTCGGCGGCAGGGTGTATCAGTCGGCACCTCGGCGGCGTTATATCAGCGGCACCTCGGCGGCAGGGTGTATCAGTCGGCACCTTGGCGGCAAGGTGTATCAGTCGGCACCTCGGCGGCGTTATATCAGTCGGCACCTTGGCGGCAGGGTGTATCAGTCGGCACCTTGGCGTTATATCAGTCGGCACCTTGGCGTGATATCAGTCGGCACCTCGGCGGCAGGGTGTATTAGTCGGCACCTTGGCGGCAGGGTGTATCAGTCGGCTCCTTGGCGTTATATCGGTCGGCATCTTGGCGGCTTTATATCAGTCGGCACCTCGGCGGCGTTATATTAGTCGGCACCTTGGCGGCAGGGTGTATCAGTCGGCACCTTGGCGTTATATCGGTCGGCATATTGGCGGCTTTATATCAGTCGGCACCTCGGCGGCGTTATATTAGTCGGCACCTTGGCGGCGTTATATCACTCGGCACCTCGGCGGCAGGGTGTATCAGTCGGCACCTTGGCGGCGTTATATCAGTCGGCACCTCGGCGGCAGGGTGTATCAGTCGGCACCTTGGCGGCGTTATATCAGTCGGCACCTCGGCGGCGTTATATCAGTCGGCACCTCGGCGGCAGGGTGTATCAGTCGGCACCTTGGCGGCGTTATATCAGTCGGCACCTCGGCGGCAGGGTGTATCAGTCGGCACCTCGGCGGCGTTATATCAGTCGGCACCTTGGCGGCGTTATATCAATCGGCACCTCGGCGGCGTTATATCAGTCGGCACCTCGGCGGCAGGGTGTATCAGTCGGCACCTTGGCGGCAGGGTGTATCAGTCGGCACCTCGGCGGCGTTATATCAGTCGGCACCTCCGCGGCGTTATATCAGTCGGCACCTTGGCGGCGTTATATCAGTCGTCACCTTGGCGGCGTTATATCAGTCGGCACCTCGGCGGCAGGGTGTATCAGTCGGCACCTTGGCGGCAAGGTGTATCAGTCGGCACCTTGGCGGCGTTATATCAGTCGGCACCTCGGCGGCGTTATATCAGTCGGCACCTCGGCGGCAGGGTGTATCAGTCGTCTCCTCGGCGGCGTTATATCAGTCGGCACCTTGGCGGCGTTATATCAGTCGGCACCTTGGCGTTATATCAGTCGGCACCTTGGCGGCGTTATATCAGTCGGCACCTTGGCGGCAGGGTGTATCAGTCGGCACTTTGGCGGCAAGGTGTATCAGTCGGCACCTTGGCGGCGTTACATCAGTCGGCACCTCGGCGGCGTTATATCAGTCGGCACCTTGGCGGCGTTATATCAGTCGGCACCTTGGCGGCGTTATATCAGTCGGCACCTTGGCGGCGTTATATCAGTCGGCACCTTGGCGACGTTATATCAGTCGGCACCTCGGCGGCGTTATATCAGTCGGCACCTTGGCGGCAGGGTGTATCAGTCGGCACCTTGGCGGCAGGGTGCATCAGTCGGCACCTCGGCGGTGTTATATCAGTCGGCACCTCGGCGGCATTATATCAGTCGGCACCTTGGCGGCGTTATATCAGTCGGCACCTCGGCGGCAGGGTGTATCAGTCGGCACCTTGGCGGCAAGGTGTATCAGTCGGCACCTTATCGGCGTTATATCAGTCGGCACCTCGGCGGCGTTATATCAGTCGGCACCTTGGCGGCGTTATATCAGTCGGCACCCTGGCGGCGTTATATCAGTCGGCACCTTGGCGGCGTTATATCAGTCGGCACCTTGGCGGCGTTATATCAGTCGGCACCTCGGCGGCGTTATATCAGTCGGCACCTCGGCGGCAGGGTGTATCAGTCGGCACCTTGGCGGCGTTATATCAGTCGGCACCTCGGCGGCAGGGTGTATCAGTCGGCACCTTGGCGGAGTTATATCAGTCGGCACCTCGGCGGCGTTATATCAGTCGGCACCTCGGCGGCAGGGTGTATCAGTCGGCACCTTGGCGGCGTTATATCAGTCGGCACCTCGGCGGCAGGGTGTATCAGTCGGCACCTCGGCGGCGTTATATCAGTCGGCAACTCGGCGGCGTTATATCAGTCGGCACCTTGGCGGCGTTATATCAGTCGGCACCTCGGCGGCGTTATATCAGTCGGCACCTCGGCGGCAGGGTGTATCAGTCGGCACCTTGGCGGCAGGGTGTATCAGTCGGCACCTCGGCGGCGTTATATCAGTCGGCACCTCCGCGGCGTTATATCAGTCGGCACCTTGGCGGCGTTATATCAGTTGGCACCTTGGCGGCGTTATATCAGTCGGCACCTCGGCGGCAGGGTGTATCAGTCGGCACCTTGGCGGCAAGGTGTATCAGTCGGCACCTTGGCGGCGTTATATCAGTCGGCACCTCGGCGGCGTTATATCAGTCGGCACCTTGGCGGCGTTATATCAGTCGGCACCTTGGCGGCGTTATATCAGTCGGCACCTTGGCGGCGTTATATCAGTCGGCACCTTGGCGGCGTTATATCAGTCGGCACCTCGGCGTCGTTATATCAGTCGGCACCTCGGCGGCAGGGTGTATTAGTCGGCACCTTGGCGGCGTTATATCAGTCGGCACCTCGGCGGCAGGGTGTATCAGTCGGCACTTCGGCGGCGTTATATCAGTCGGCACCTTGGCGGCAGGGTGTATCAGTCGGCACCTCGGCGGCATGGTGCATCAGTCGGCACCTCGGCGGCAGGGTGAATCAGTCGGCACCTCGGCGGCGTTATATCAGTCGGCACCTCGGCGGCAGGTTGTATCAGTCGGCACCTTGGCGGCGTTATATCAGTCGGCACCTTGGCGGCGTTATATCAGTCGACACCTCGCGGGCGTTATATCAGTCGGCACCTCGGCGGCCTTATATCAGTCGGCACCTCGGTGGCAGGGTGTATCAGTCGGCACCTTGGCGGCGTTATATCAGTCGGCACCTTGGCGGCAGGGTGTATCAGTCGGCACCTTGGCGGCGTTATATCAGTCGGCACCTTGGCGGCGTTATATCAGTCGGCACCTCGGCGGCAGGGTGTATCAGTTGGCGGCGTTATATCAGTCGGCACCTTGGCGGCGTTATATCAGTCGGCACCTCGGTGGCAGGGTGTATCAGTCGGCACCTTGGCGGCGTTATTTCAGTCGGCACCTTGGCGGCAGGGTGTATCAGTCGGCACCTTGGCGGCGTTATATCAGTCGGCACCTTGGCGGCAGGGTGTATCAGTCGGCACCTTGGCGGCGTTATATCAGTCGGCACCTTGGCGGCGTTATATCAGTCGGCACCTTGGCGGCGTTATATCAGTCGGCACCTCGGCGGCAGGGTGTATCAGTCGGCACCTCGGCGGCGTTATATCAGTCGGCACCTTGGCGGCGTTATATCAGTCAGCACCTTGGCGGCAGGGTGTATCAGTCGGCACCTTGGCGGCGTTATATCAGTCGGCACCTCGGCGGCAGGGTGTATCAGTCGGCACCTCGGCGGCGTTATATTAGTCGGCACCTCGGCGGCAGGGTGTATTAGTCGGCACCTCGGCGGCGTTATATCAGTCGGCACCTTGGCGGCGTTATATCAGTCGGCACCTCGGCGGCAGGGTGTATCAGTCGGCACCTTGGCGGCGTTATATCAGTCGGCACCTCGGCGGCAGGGTGTATCAGTCGGCACCTCGGCGGCGTTATATCAGCGGCACCTCGGCGGCAGGGTGTATCAGTCGGCACCTTGGCGGCAAGGTGTATCAGTCGGCACCTCGGCGGCGTTATATCAGTCGGCACCTTGGCGGCAGGGTGTATCAGTCGGCACCTTGGCGTTATATCAGTCGGCACCTTGGCGTTATATCAGTCGGCACCTCGGCGGCAGGGTGTATTAGTCGGCACCTTGGCGGCAGGGTGTATCAGTCGGCACCTTGGCGTTATATCGGTCGGCATCTTGGCGGCTTTATATCAGTCGGCACCTCGGCGGCGTTATATTAGTCGGCACCTTGGCGGCAGGGTGTATCAGTCGGCACCTTGGCGTTATATCGGTCGGCATATTGGCGGCTTTATATCAGTCGGCACCTCGGCAGCGTTATATTAGTCGGCACCTTGGCGGCGTTATATCACTCGGCACCTTGGCGGCGTTATATCAGTCGGCACCTTGGCGGCGTTATATCAGTCGGCACCTTGGCGGCGTTATATCAGTCGGCACCTCGGCGGCGTTATATCAGTCGGCACCTCGGCGGCAGGGTGTATCAGTCGGCACTTCGGCGGCAAGGTATATCAGTCGGCACCTCGGCGGCAGGGTGTATCAGTTGGCTCATCGGCGGCAGGGTGTATCAGTCGGCACCATGGCGGCGTTATATCAGTCGGCACCTCGGCGGCGTTATATCAGTCGGCACCTCGGCGGCAGGGTGTATCAGTCGGCACTTCAGCGGCAAGGTATATCAGTCGGCACCTCGACGCCAGGGTGTATCAGTCGGCACCTCGGCGGCGTTATATCAGTCGGCACCTTGGCGGCAGGGTGTATCAGTCGGCACCTTGGCGGCGTTATATCAGTCGGCACCTTGGCGGCGTTATATCAGTCGGTACCTCAGCGGTAGGGTGTATCAATCAGTCGGCACCTTGGCGGCGTTATATCAGTCGGCACCTCGACGCCAGGGTGTATCAGTTGGCACCTCGGCGGCGATATATCAGTCGGCACCTCGGCGGCAGGGTGAATCAATCGGGACCTCGGCGGCAGGGTGTATCAGTCGGCACCTCGGCGGCGTTAATATCAGTCGGCACCTCGGCGGCAGGGTGTATCAGTTGGCTCATCGGCGGCAGGGTGTATCAGTCGGCACCTTGGCGGCGTTATATCAGTCGGCACCTCGGCGGCAGGGTGTATCAGTCGGCACCTCGGCGGCGTTATATCAGTCGGCACCATGGCGGCGTTATATCAGTCGGCACCTCGGCGGCGTTATATCAGTCGGCACCTCGGCGGCAGGGTGTATCAGTCGTCTCCTCGGCGGCGTTATATCAGTCGGCACCTTGGCGGCGTTATATCAGTCGGCACCTTGGCGTTATATCAGTCGGCACCTTGGCGGCGTTATATCAGTCGGCACCTTGGCGGCAGGGTGTATCAGTCGGCACCTTGGCGGCAAGGTGTATCAGTCGGCACCTTGGCGGCGTTATATCAGTCGGCACCTCGGCGGCGTTATATCAGTCGGCACCTTGGCGGCGTTATATCAGTCGGCACCTTGGCGGCGTTATATCAGTCGGCACCTTGGCGGCGTTATATCAGTCGGCACCTTGGCGACGTTATATCAGTCGGCACCTCGGCGGCGTTATATCAGTCGGCACCTTGGCGGCAGGGTGTATCAGTCGGCACCTTGGCGGCAGGGTGCATCAGCCGGCACCTCGGCGGTGTTATATCAGTCGGCACCTCGGCAGCGTTATATCAGTCGGCACCTTGGCGGCGTTATATCAGTCGGCACCTCGGCGGCAGGGTGTATCAGTCGGCACCTTGGCGGCAAGGTGTATCAGTCGGCACCTTGGCGGCGTTATATCAGTCGGCACCTCGGCGGCGTTATATCAGTCGGCACCTTGGCGGCGTTATATCAGTCGGCACCCTGGCGGCGTTATATCAGTCGGCACCTTGGCGGCGTTATATCAGTCGGCACCTTGGCGGCGTTATATCAGTCGGCACCTCGGCGGCGTTATATCAGTCGGCACCTCGGCGGCAGGGTGTATCAGTCGGCACCTTGGCGGCGTTATATCAGTCGGCACCTCGGCGGCAGGGTGTATCAGTCGGCACCTTGGCGGCGTTATATCAGTCGGCACCTCGGCGGCGTTATATCAGTCGGCACCTCGGCGGCAGGGTGTATCAGTCGGCACCTTGGCGGCGTTATATCAGTCGGCACCTCGGCGGCACCTCGGCGGCGTCGGCACCTCGGCGGCAGGGTGTATCAGTCGGCACCTTGGCGGCAGGGTGTATCAGTCGGCACCTCGGCGGCATTATATCAGTCGGCACCTCCGCGGCGTTATATCAGTCGGCACCTTGGCGGCGTTATATCAGTCGGCACCTTGGCGGCGTTATATCAGTCGGCACCTCGGCGGCAGGGTGTATCAGTCGGCACCTTGGCGGCAAGGTGTATCAGTCGGCACCTTGGCGGCGTTATATCAGTCGGCACCTCGGCGGCGTTATATCAGTCGGCACCTTGGCGGCGTTATATCAGTCGGCACCTTGGCGGCGTTATATCAGTCGGCACCTTGGCGGCGTTATATCAGTCGGCACCTTGGCGGCGTTATATCAGTCGGCACCTCGGCGGCGTTATATCAGTCGGCACCTCGGCGGCAGGGTGTATTAGTCGGCACCTTGGCGGCGTTATATCAGTCGGCACCTCGGCGGCAGGGTGTATCAGTCGGCACCTCGGCGGCGTTATATCAGTCGGCACCTTGGCGGCAGGGTGTATCAGTCGGCACCTCGGCGGCATGGTGCATCAGTCGGCACCTCGGCGGCAGGGTGAATCAGTCGGCACCTCGGCGGCGTTATATCAGTCGGCACCTCGGCGGCAGGTTGTATCAGTCGGCACCTTGGCGGCGTTATATCAGTCGGCACCTTGGCGGCGTTATATCAGTCGACACCTCGCGGGCGTTATATCAGTCGGCACCTCGGCGGCCTTATATCAGTCGGCACCTCGGTGGCAGGGTGTATCAGTCGGCACCTTGGCGGCGTTATATCAGTTGGCACCTTGGCGGCGTTATATCAGTCGGCACCTCGGTGGCAGGGTGTATCAGTCGGCACCTTGGCGGCGTTATATCAGTCAGCACCTTGGCGGCAGGGTGTATCAGTCGGCACCTTGGCGGCGTTATATCAGTCGGCACCTCGGCGGCAGGGTGTATCAGTCGGCACCTCGGCGGCAGGGTGTATCAGTCGGCACCTCGGCGGCGTTATATTAGTCGGCACCTCGGCGGCAGGGTGTATTAATCGGCACCTCGGCGGCGTTATATCAGTCGGCACCTTGGCGGCGTTATATCAGTCGGCACCTCGGCGGCAGGGTGTATCAGTCGGCACCTTGGCGGCGTTATATCAGTCGGCACCTCGGCGGCAGGGTGTATCAGTCGGCACCTCGGCGGCGTTATATCAGCGGCACCTCGGCGGCAGGGTGTATCAGTCGGCACCTTGGCGGCAAGGTGTATCAGTCGGCACCTCGGCGGCGTTATATCAGTCGGCACCTTGGCGGCAGGGTGTATCAGTCGGCACCTTGGCGTTATATCAGTCGGCACCTTGGCGTGATATCAGTCGGCACCTCGGCGGCAGGGTGTATTAGTCGGCACCTTGGCGGCAGGGTGTATCAGTCGGCTCCTTGGCGTTATATCGGTCGGCATCTTGGCGGCTTTATATCAGTCGGCACCTCGGCGGCGTTATATTAGTCGGCACCTTGGCGGCAGGGTGTATCAGTCGGCACCTTGGCGTTATATCGGTCGGCATATTGGCGGCTTTATATCAGTCGGCACCTCGGCGGCGTTATATTAGTCGGCACCTTGGCGGCGTTATATCACTCGGCACCTCGGCGGCAGGGTGTATCAGTCGGCACCTTGGCGGCGTTGTATCAATCGGCACCTCGGCGGCAGGGTGTATCAGTCGGCACCTTGGCGGCGTTATATCAGTCGGCACCTCGGCGGCGTTATATCAGTCGGCACCTCGGCGGCAGGGTGTATCAGTCGGCACCTTGGCGGCGTTATATCAGTCGGCACCTCGGCGGCAGGGTGTATCAGTCGGCACCTCGGCGGCGTTATATCAGTCGGCAACTCGGCGGCGTTATATCAGTCGGCACCTTGGCGGCGTTATATCAGTCGGCACCTCGGCGGCGTTATATCAGTCGGCACCTCGGCGGCAGGGTGTATCAGTCGGCACCTTGGCGGCAGGGTGTATCAGTCGGCACCTCGGCGGCGTTATATCAGTCGGCACCTCCGCGGCGTTATATCAGTCGGCACCTTGGCGGCGTTATATCAGTCGTCACCTTGGCGGCGTTATATCAGTCGGCACCTCGGCGGCAGGGTGTATCAGTCGGCACCTTGGCGGCAAGGTGTATCAGTCGGCACCTTGGCGGCGTTATATCAGTCGGCACCTCGGCGGCGTTATATCAGTCGGCACCTCGGCGGCAGGGTGTATCAGTCGTCTCCTCGGCGGCGTTATATCAGTCGGCACCTTGGCGGCGTTATATCAGTCGGCACCTTGGCGTTATATCAGTCGGCACCTTGGCGGCGTTATATCAGTCGGCACCTTGGCGGCAGGGTGTATCAGTCGGCACCTTGGCGGCAAGGTGTATCAGTCGGCACCTTGGCGGCGTTACATCAGTCGGCACCTCGGCGGCGTTATATCAGTCGGCACCTTGGCGGCGTTATATCAGTCGGCACCTTGGCGGCGTTATATCAGTCGGCACCTTGGCGGCGTTATATCAGTCGGCACCTTGGCGACGTTATATCAGTCGGCACCTCGGCGGCGTTATATCAGTCGGCACCTTGGCGGCAGGGTGTATCAGTCGGCACCTTGGCGGCAGGGTGCATCAGTCGGCACCTCGGCGGTGTTATATCAGTCGGCACCTCGGCGGCATTATATCAGTCGGCACCTTGGCGGCGTTATATCAGTCGGCACCTCGGCGGCAGGGTGTATCAGTCGGCACCTTGGCGGCAAGGTGTATCAGTCGGCACCTTATCGGCGTTATATCAGTCGGCACCTCGGCGGCGTTATATCAGTCGGCACCTTGGCGGCGTTATATCAGTCGGCACCCTGGCGGCGTTATATCAGTCGGCACCTTGGCGGCGTTATATCAGTCGGCACCTTGGCGGCGTTATATCAGTCGGCACCTCGGCGGCGTTATATCAGTCGGCACCTCGGCGGCAGGGTGTATCAGTCGGCACCTTGGCGGCGTTATATCAGTCGGCACCTCGGCGGCAGGGTGTATCAGTCGGCACCTTGGCGGAGTTATATCAGTCGGCACCTCGGCGGCGTTATATCAGTCGGCACCTCGGCGGCAGGGTGTATCAGTCGGCACCTTGGCGGCGTTATATCAGTCGGCACCTCGGCGGCAGGGTGTATCAGTCGGCACCTCGGCGGCGTTATATCAGTCGGCAACTCGGCGGCGTTATATCAGTCGGCACCTTGGCGGCGTTATATCAGTCGGCACCTCGGCGGCGTTATATCAGTCGGCACCTCGGCGGCAGGGTGTATCAGTCGGCACCTTGGCGGCAGGGTGTATCAGTCGGCACCTCGGCGGCGTTATATCAGTCGGCACCTCCGCGGCGTTATATCAGTCGGCACCTTGGCGGCGTTATATCAGTCGGCACCTTGGCGGCGTTATATCAGTCGGCACCTCGGCGGCAGGGTGTATCAGTCGGCACCTTGGCGGCAAGGTGTATCAGTCGGCACCTTGGCGGCGTTATATCAGTCGGCACCTCGGCGGCGTTATATCAGTCGGCACCTTGGCGGCGTTATATCAGTCGGCACCTTGGCGGCGTTATATCAGTCGGCACCTTGGCGGCGTTATATCAGTCGGCACCTTGGCGGCGTTATATCAGTCGGCACCTCGGCGTCGTTATATCAGTCGGCACCTCGGCGGCAGGGTGTATTAGTCGGCACCTTGGCGGCGTTATATCAGTCGGCACCTCGGTGGCAGGGTGTATCAGTCGGCACTTCGGCGGCGTTATATCAGTCGGCACCTTGGCGGCAGGGTGTATCAGTCGGCACCTCGGCGGCATGGTGCATCAGTCGGCACCTCGGCGGCAGGGTGAATCAGTCGGCACCTCGGCGGCGTTATATCAGTCGGCACCTCGGCGGCAGGTTGTATCAGTCGGCACCTTGGCGGCGTTATATCAGTCGGCACCTTGGCGGCGTTATATCAGTCGACACCTCGCGGGCGTTATATCAGTCGGCACCTCGGCGGCCTTATATCAGTCGGCACCTCGGTGGCAGGGTGTATCAGTCGGCACCTTGGCGGCGTTATATCAGTTGGCACCTTGGCGGCGTTATATCAGTCGGCACCTCGGTGGCAGGGTGCATCAGTCGGCACCTTGGCGGCGTTATATCAGTCGGCACCTTGGCGGCAGGGTGTATCAGTCGGCACCTTGGCGGCGTTATATCAGTCGGCACCTTGGCGGAGTTATATCAGTCGGCACCTCGGCGGCAGGGTGTATCAGTTGGCGGCGTTATATCAGTCGGCACCTTGGCGGCGTTATATCAGTCGGCACCTCGGTGGCAGGGTGTATCAGTCGGCACCTTGGCGGCGTTATATCAGTCGGCACCTTGGCGGCAGGGTGTATCAGTCGGCACCTTGGCGGCGTTATATCAGTCGGCACCTTGGCGGCAGGGTGTATCAGTCGGCAACTTGGCGGCGTTATATCAGTCGGCACCTTGGCGGCGTTATATCAGTCGGCACCTCGGCGGCAGGGTGTATCAGTCGGCACCTCGGCGGCGTTATATCAGTCGGCACCTTGGCGGCGTTATATCAGTCAGCACCTTGGCGGCAGGGTGTATCAGTCGGCACCTTGGCGGCGTTATATCAGTCGGCACCTCGGCGGCAGGGTGTATCAGTCGGCACCTCGGCGGCAGGGTGAATCAGTCGGCACCTCGGCGGCGTTATATCAGTCGGCACCTCGGCGGCAGGTTGTATCAGTCGGCACCTTGGCGGCGTTATATCAGTCGGCACCTTGGCGGCGTTATATCAGTCGACACCTCGCGGGCGTTATATCAGTCGGCACCTCGGCGGCCTTATATCAGTCGGCACCTCGGTGGCAGGGTGTATCAGTCGGCACCTTGGCGGCGTTATATCAGTTGGCACCTTGGCGGCGTTATATCAGTCGGCACCTCGGTGGCAGGGTGTATCAGTCGGCACCTTGGCGGCGTTATATCAGTCGGCACCTTGGCGGCAGGGTGTATCAGTCGGCACCTTGGCGGCGTTATATCAGTCGGCACCTTGGCGGAGTTATATCAGTCGGCACCTCGGCGGCAGGGTGTATCAGTTGGCGGCGTTATATCAGTCGGCACCTTGGCGGCGTTATATCAGTCGGCACCTCGGTGGCAGGGTGTATCAGTCGGCACCTTGGCGGCGTTATATCAGTCGGCACCTTGGCGGCAGGGTGTATCAGTCGGCACCTTGGCGGCGTTATATCAGTCGGCACCTTGGCGGCAGGGTGTATCAGTCGGCAACTTGGCGCCGTTATATCAGTCGGCACCTTGGCGGCGTTATATCAGTCGGCACCTCGGCGGCAGGGTGTATCAGTCGGCACCTCGGCGGCGTTATATCAGTCGGCACCTTGGCGGCGTTATATCAGTCAGCACCTTGGCGGCAGGGTGTATCAGTCGGCACCTTGGCGGCGTTATATCAGTCGGCACCTCGGCGGCAGGGTGTATCAGTCGGCACCTCGGCGGCAGGGTGTATCAGTCGGCACCTCGGCGGCGTTATATTAGTCGGCACCTCGGCGGCAGGGTGTATTAGTCGGCACCTCGGCGGCGTTATATCAGTCGGCACCTTGGCGGCGTTATATCAGTCGGCACCTCGGCGGCAGGGTGTATCAGTCGGCACCTTGGCGGCGTTATATCAGTCGGCACCTCGGCGGCAGGGTGTATTAGTCGGCACCTCGGCGGCGTTATATCAGCGGCACCTCGGCGGCAGGGTGTATCAGTCGGCACCTTGGCGGCAAGGTGTATCAGTCGGCACCTCGGCGGCGTTATATCAGTCGGCACCTTGGCGGCAGGGTGTATCAGTCGGCACCTTGGCGTTATATCAGTCGGCACCTTGGCGTTATATCAGTCGGCACCTCGGCGGCAGGGTGTATTAGTCGGCACCTTGGCGGCAGGGTGTATCTGTCGGCTCCTTGGCGTTATATCGGTCGGCATCTTGGCGGCTTTATATCAGTCGGCACCTCGGCGGCGTTATATTAGTCGGCACCTTGGCGGCAGGGTGTATCAGTCGGCACCTTGGCGTTATATCGGTCGGCATATTGGCGGCTTTATATCAGTCGGCACAACGGCGGCGTTATATTAGTCGGCACCTTGGCGGCGTTATATCACTCGGCACCTTGGCGGCGTTATATCAGTCGGCACCTTGGCGGCGTTATATCAGTCGGCACCTTGGCGGCGTTATATCAGTCGGCACCTCGGCGGCGTTATATCAGTCGGCACCTCAGCGGCAGGGTGTATCAGTCGGCACTTCGGCGGCAAGGTATATCAGTCGGCACCTCGGCTGCAGGGTGTATCAGTTGGCTCATCGGCGGCAGGGTGTATCAGTCGGCACCATGGCGGCGTTATATCAGTCGGCACCTCGGCGGCGTTATATCAGTCGGCACCTCGGCGGCAGGGTGTATCAGTCGGCACTTCAGCGGCAAGGTATATCAGTCGGCACCTCGACGCCAGGGTGTATCAGTCGGCACCTCGGCGGCGTTATATTAGTCGGCACCTCGGCGGCAGGGTGTATTAGTCGGCACCTCGGCGGCGTTATATCAGTCGGCACCTTGGCGGCGTTATATCAGTCGGCACCTTGGCGGCGTTATATCAGTCAGCACCTTGGCGGCAGGGTGTATCAGTCGGCACCTTGGCGGCGTTATATTAGTCGGCACCTCGGCGGCAGGGTGTATCAGTCGGCACCTCGGCGGCAGGGTGTATCAGTCGGCACCTCGGCGGCGTTATTTTAGTCGGCACCTCGGCGGCAGGGTGTATTAGTCGGCACCTCGGCGGCGTTATATCAGTCGGCACCTTGGCGGCGTTATATCAGTCGGCACCTCGGCGGCGTTATATCAGTCGGCACCTCGGCGGCAGGGTGTATCAGTCGTCTCCTCGGCGGCGTTATATCAGTCGGCACCTTGGCGGCGTTATATCAGTCGGCACCTTGGCGTTATATCAGTCGGCACCTTGGCGGCGTTATATCAGTCGGCACCTTGGGGGCAGGGTGTATCAGTCGGCACCTTGGCGGCAAGGTGTATCAGTCGGCACCTTGGCGGCGTTATATCAGTCGGCACCTCGGCGGCGTTATATCAGTCGGCACCTTGGCGGCGTTATATCAGTCGGCACCTTGGCGGCGTTATATCAGTCGGCACCTTGGCGGCGTTATATCAGTCGGCACCTTGGCGACGTTATATCAGTCGGCACCTCGGCGGCGTTATATCAGTCGGCACCTTGGCGACAGGGTGTATCAGTCGGCACCTTGGCGGCAGGGTGCATCAGTCGGCACCTCGGCGGTGTTATATCAGTCGGCACCTCGGCGGCGTTATATCAGTCGGCACCTTGGCGGCGTTATATCAGTCGGCACCTCGGCGGCAGGGTGTATCAGTCGGCACCTTGGCGGCAAGGTGTATCAGTCGGCACCTTGGCGGCGTTATATCAGTCGGCACCTCGGCGGCGTTATATCAGTCGGCACCTTGGCGGCGTTATATCAGTCGGCACCCTGGCGGCGTTATATCAGTCGGCACCTTGGCGGCGTTATATCAGTCGGCACCTTGGCGGCGTTATATCAGTCGGCACCTCGGCGGCGTTATATCAGTCGGCACCTCGGCGGCAGGGTGTATCAGTCGGCACCTTGGCGGCGTTATATCAGTCGGCACCTCGGCGGCAGGGTGTATCAGTCGGCACCTTGGCGGCGTTATATCAGTCGGCACATCGGCGGCGTTATATCAGTCGGCACCTCGGCGGCAGGGTGTATCAGTCGGCACCTTGGCGGCGTTATATCAGTCGGCACCTCGGCGGCAGGGTGTATCAGTCGGCACCTCGGCGGCGTTATATCAGTCGGCAACTCGGCGGCGTTATATCAGTCGGCACCTTGGCGGCGTTATATCAGTCGGCACCTCGGCGGCGTTATATCAGTCGGCACCTCGGCGGCAGGGTGTATCAGTCGGCACCTTGGCTGCAGGGTGTATCAGTCGGCACCTCGGCGGCGTTATATCAGTCGGCACCTCCGCGGCGTTATATCAGTCGGTACCTTGGCGGCGTTATATCAGTCGGCACCTTGGCGGCGTTATATCAGTCGGCACCTCGGCGGCAGGGTGTATCAGTCGGCACCTTGGCGGCAAGGTGTATCAGTCGGCACCTTGGCGGCGTTATATCAGTCGGCACTTCGGCGGCGTTATATCAGTCGGCACCTTGGCGGCGTTATATCAGTCGGCACCTTGGCGGCGTTATATCAGTCGGCACCTTGGCGGCGTTATATCAGTCGGCACCTTGGCGGCGTTATATCAGTCGGCACCTCGGCGGCGTTATATCAGTCGGCACCTCGGCGGCAGGGTGTATTAGTCGGCACCTTGGCGGCGTTATATCAGTCGGCACCTCGGCGGCAGGGTGTATCAGTCGGCACCTCGGCGGCGTTATATCAGTCGGCACCTTGGCGGCAGGGTGTATCAGTCGGCACCTCGGCGGCATGGTGCATCAGTCGGCACCTCGGCGGCAGGGTGAATCAGTCGGCACCTCGGCGGCGTTATATCAGTCGGCACCTCGGCGGCAGGTTGTATCAGTCGGCACCTTGGCGGCGTTATATCAGTCGGCACCTTGGCGGCGTTATATCAGTCGACACCTCGCGGGCGTTATATCAGTCGGCACCTCGGCGGCCTTATATCAGTCGGCACCTCGGTGGCAGGGTGTATCAGTCGGCACCTTGGTGGCGTTATATCAGTTGGCACCTTGGCGGCGTTATATCAGTCGGCACCTCGGTGGCAGGGTGTATCAGTCGGCACCTTGGCGGCGTTATATCAGTTGGCACCTTGGCGGCGTTATATCAGTCGGCACCTCGGTGGCAGGGTATATCAGTCGGCACCTTGGCGGCGTTATATCAGTCGGCACCTTGGCGGCAGGGTGTATCAGTCGGCACCTTGGCGGCGTTATATCAGTCGGCACCTTGGCGGAGTTATATCAGTCGGCACCTCGGCGGCAGGGTGTATCAGTTGGCGGCGTTATATCAGTCGGCACCTTGGCGGCGTTATATCAGTCGGCACCTCGGTGGCAGGGTGTATCAGTCGGCACCTTGGCGGCGTTATATCAGTCGGCACCTTGGCGGCAGGGTGTATCAGTCGGCACCTTGGCGGCGTTATATCAGTCGGCACCTTGGCGGCAGGGTGTATCAGTCGGCAACTTGGCGGCGTTATATCAGTCGGCACCTTGGCGGCGTTATATCAGTCGGCACCTCGGCGGCAGGGTGTATCAGTCGGCACCTCGGCGGCGTTATATCAGTCGGCACCTTGGCGGCGTTATATCAGTCAGCACCTTGGCGGCAGGGTGTATCAGTCGGCACCTTGGCGGCGTTATATCAGTCGGCACCTCGGCGGCAGGGTGTATCAGTCGGCACCTCGGCGGCAGGGTGTATCAGTCGGCACCTCGGCGGCGTTATATTAGTCGGCACCTCGGCGGCAGGGTGTATTAGTCGGCACCTCGGCGGCGTTATATCAGTCGGCACCTTGGCGGCGTTATATCAGTCGGCACCTCGGCGGCAGGGTGTATCAGTCGGCACCTTGGCGGCGTTATATTAGTCGGCACCTCGGCGGCAGGGTGTATCAGTCGGCACCTCGGCGGAAGGGTGTATCAGTCGTCTCCTCGGCGGCGTTATATCAGTCGGCACCTTGGCGGCGTTATATCAGTCGGCACCTCGGCGGCAGGGTGTATCAGTCGTCTCCTCGGCGGCGTTATATCAGTCGGCACCTTGGTGGCATTATATCAGTCGGCACCTTGGCGGTATATCAGTCGGCACCTTGGCGGCGTTATATCAGTCGGCACCTCGGCGGCAGGGTGTATCAGTCGGCACCTTGGCGGCAAGGTGTATCAGTCGGCACCTTGGCGGCGTTATATCAGTCGGCACCTCGGCGGCGTTATATCAGTCGGCACCTTGGCGGCGTTATATCAGTCGGCACCTTGGCGGCGTTATATCAGTCGGCACCTTGGCGGTGTTATATCAGTCGGCACCTTGGCGACGTTATATCAGTCGGCACCTCGGCGGCGTTATATCAGTCGGCACCTTGGCGGCAGGGTGTATCAGTCGGCACCTTGGCGGCAGGGTGCATCAGTCGGCACCTCGGCGGCGTTATATCAGTCGGCACCTCGGCGGCGTTATATCAGTCGGCACCTTGGCGGCGTTATATCAGTCGGCACCTCGGCGGCGGGGTGTATCAGTCGGCACCTCGGCGGCGTTATATCAGTCGGCACCTCGGCGGCGTTATATCAGTCGGCACCTTGGCGGCGTTATATCAGTCGGCACCCTGGCGGCGTTATATCAGTCGGCACCTTGGCGGCGTTATATCAGTCGGCACCTTGGCGGCGTTATATCAGTCGGCACCTCGGCGGCAGGGTGTATCAGTCGGCACCTTGGCGGCGTTATATCAGTCGGCACCTCGGCGGCGTTATATCAGTCGGCATCTCGGCGGCAGGGTGTATCAGTCGGCACCTTGGCGGCAGGGTGTATCAGTCGGCACCTCGGCGGCGTTATATCAGTCGGCACTTCGGCGGCGTTAAATCAGTCGGCACCTTGGCGGCGTTATATCAGTCGGCACCTTGGCGGCGTTATATCAGTCGGCACCTCGGCGGCAGGGTGTATCAGTCGGCACCTTGGCGGCAAGGTGTATCAGTCGGCACCTTGGCGGCGTTATATCAGTCGGCACCTCGGCGGCGTTATATCAGTCGGCACCTTGGCGGCGTTATATCAGTCGGCACCTTGGCGGCGTTATATCAGTCGGAACCTTGGCGGCGTTATATCAGTCGGCACCTTGGCGGCGTTATATCAGTCGGCACCTCGGCGGCGTTATATCAGTCGGCACCTCGGCGGCAGGGTGTATTAGTCGGCACCTTGGCGGCGTTATATCAGTCGGCACCTCGGCGGCAGGGTGTGTCAGTCGGCACCTCGGCGGCGTTATATCAGTCGGCACCTTGGCGGCAGGGTGTATCAGTCGGCACCTCGGCGGCATGGTGCATCAGTCGGCACCTCGGCGGCAGGGTGAATCAGTCGGCACCTCGGCGGCGTTATATCAGTCGGCACCTCGGCGGCAGGTTGTATCAGTCGGCACCTTGGCGGCGTTATATCAGTCGGCACCTTGGCGGGGTTATATCAGTCGACACCTCGGGGGCGTTATATCAGTCGGCACCTCGGCGGCGTTATATCAGTCGGCACCTTGGCGGCGTTATATCAGTCGGCACCTCGGCGGCAGGGTGTATCAGTCGGCACCTCGGCGGCGTTATATCAGTCGGCACCTCGGCGGCAGGGTGTATCAGTCGGCACCTTGGCGGCAAGGTGTATCAGTCGGTACCTCGGCGGCGTTATATCAGTCGTCACCTTTGCGGCAGGGTGTATCAGTCGGCACCTTGGCGTTATATCAGTCGGCACCTTGGCGTTATATCAGTCGGCACCTCGGCGGCAGGGTGTATTAGTCGGCACCTTGGCGGCAGGGTGTATCAGTCGGCACCTTGGCGTTATATCGGTCGGCATCTTGGCGGCTTTATATCAATCGGCACTTCGGCGGCGTTATATTAGTCGGCACCTTGGCGGCAGGGTGTATCAGTCGGCACCTTGGCGTTATATCGGTCGGCATCTTGGCGGGTTTATATCAGTCGGCACCTCGGCGGCGTTATATTAGTCGGCACCTTGGCGGCGTTATATCACTCGGCACCTTGGCGGCGTTATATCAGTCGGCACCTTGGCGGCGTTATATCAGTCGGCACCTTGGCGGCGTTATATCAGTCGGCACCTCGGCGGCGTTATATCAGTCGGCACCTCGGCGGCAGGGTGTATCAGTCGGCACTTCGGCGGCAAGGTATATCAGTCGGCACCTCGGCGGCAGGGTGTATCAGTTGGCGCATCGGCGGCAGGGTGTATCAGTCGGCACCATGGCGGCGTTATATCAGTCGGCACCTCGGCGGCGTTATATCAGTCGGCACCTCGGCGGCAGGGTGTATCAGTCGGCACTTCGGCGGCAAGGTATATCAGTCGGCACCTCGACGCCAGGGTGTATCAGTCGGCACCTCGGCGGCGTTATATCAGTCGGCACCTTGGCGGCAGGGTGTATCAGTCGGCACCTTGGCGGCGTTATATCAGTCGGCACCTTGGCGGCGTTATATCAGTCGGTACCTCGGCGGTAGGGTGTATCAATCAGTCGGCACCTTGGCGGCGTTATATCAGTCGGCACCTCAACGCCAGGGTGTATCAGTCGGCACCTCGGCGGCGTTATATCAGTCCGCACCTCGGCGGCAGGGTGAATCAATCGGCACCTCGGCGGCAGGGTGTATCAGTCGGCACCTCGGCGGCGTTAATATCAGTCGGCACCTCGGCGGCAGGGTGTATCAGTTGGCTCATCGGCGGCAGGGTGTATCAGTCGGCACCTTGGCGGCGTTATATCAGTCGGCACCTCGGCGGCAGGGTGTATCAGTCGGCACCTCGGCGGCGTTATATCAGTCGGCACCATGGCGGCGTTATATCAGTCAGCACCTCGGCGGCGTTACATCAGTCGGCACCTCGGCGACAGGGTGTATCAGTCGGCACCTCGGCGGCGTTATATCAGCCGGCACCTTGGCGTTATATCAGTCGGCACCTTGGCGGCGTTATATCAGTCGGCACCTCGGCGGCAGGGTGTATCGTTATATCAGTCGGCACCTTGGCGGCGTTATATCAGTCGGCACCTTGGCGGCGTTATATCAGTCGGCACCTTGGCGGCGTTATATCAGTCGGCACCTTGGCGGCGTTATATCAGTCGGCACCTCGGCGGCGTTATATCAGTCGGCACCTCGGCGGCAGGGTGTATCAGTCGGCACCTTGGCGGCGTTATATCAGTCGGCACCTCGGCGGCAGGGTGTATCAGTCGGCACCTCGGCGGCGTTATATCAGTCGGCACCTCGGCGGCGTTATATCAGTCGGCACCTTGGCGGCGTTATATCAGTCGGCACCTCGGCGGCGTTATATCAGTCGGCACCTCGGCGGCAAGGTGTATCAGTCGGCACCTTGGCGGCAGGGTGTATCTGTCGGCACCTCGGCGGCGTTATATCAGTCGGCACCTCGGCGGCGTTATATCAGTCGGCACCTTGGCGGCGTTATTTCAGTCGGCACCTTGGCGGCGTTATATCAGTCGGCACCTCGGCGGCAGGGTGTATCAGTCGGCACCTTGGCGGCAAGGTGTATCAGTCGGCACCTTGGCGGCGTTATATCAGTCGGCACCTCGGCGGCGTTATATCAGTCGGCACCTTGGCGGCAGGGTGTATCAGTCGGCACCTTGGCGTTATATCAGTCGGCACCTTGGCGTTATATCAGTCGGCACCTCGGCGGCAGGGTGTATTAGTCGGCACCTTGGCGGCAGGGTGTATCAGTCGGCTCCTTGGCGTTATATCGGTCGGCATCTTGGCGGCTTTATATCAGTCGGCACCTCGGCGGCGTTATATTAGTCGGCACCTTGGCGGCAGGGTGTATCAGTCGGCACCTTGGCGTTATATCGGTCGGCATATTGGCGGCTTTATATCAGTCGGCACCTCGGCGGCGTTATATTAGTCGGCACCTTGGCGGCGTTATATCACTCGGCACCTTGGCGGCGTTATATCAGTCGGCACCTTGGCGGCGTTATATCAGTCGGCACCTTGGCGGCGTTATATCAGTCGGCACCTCGGCGGCGTTATATCAGTCGGCACCTCAGCGGCAGGGTGTATCAGTCGGCACTTCGGCGGCAAGGTATATCAGTCGGCACCTCGGCGGCAGGGTGTATCAGTTGGCTCATCGGCGGCAGGGTGTATCAGTCGGCACCATGGCGGCGTTATATCAGTCGGCACCTCGGCGGCGTTATATCAGTCGGCACCTCGGCGGCAGGGTGTATCAGTCGGCACTTCAGCGGCAAGGTATATCAGTCGGCACCTCGACGCCAGGGTGTATCAGTCGGCACCTCGGCGGCGTTATATTAGTCGGCACCTCGGCGGCAGGGTGTATTAGTCGGCACCTCGGCGGCGTTATATCAGTCGGCACCTTGGCGGCGTTATATCAGTCGGCACCTTGGCGGCGTTATATCAGTCAGCACCTTGGCGGCAGGGTGTATCACTCGGCACCTTGGCGGCGTTATATCAGTCGGCACCTCGGCGGCAGGGTGTATCAGTCGGCACCTTGGCGGCAGGGTGTATCAGTCGGCACCTCGGCGGCGTTATATTAGTCGGCACCTCGGCGGCAGGGTGTATTAGTCGGCACCTCGGCGGCGTTATATCAGTCGGCACCTTGGCGGCGTTATATCAGTCGGCACCTCGGCGGCGTTATATCAGTCGGCACCTTGGCGGCAGGGTGTATCAGTCGGCACCTTGGCGGCGTTATATCAGTCGGCACCTTGGCGGCGTTATATCAGTCGGTACCTCGGCGGTAGGGTGTATCAATCAGTCGGCACCTTGGCGGCGTTATATCAGTCGGCACCTTGGCGGCAGGGTGTATCAGTCGGCACCTTGGCGGCGTTATATCAGTCGGCACCTTGGCAGCGTTGTATCAGTAGGTACCTCGGCGGTAGGGTGTAATAATCAGTCGGCACCTTGGCGGCAGGGTGTATCACTCGGCACCTTGGCGGCGTTATATCAGTCGGCACCTCGGCGGCAGGGTGTATCAGTCGGCACCTCGGCGGAAGGGTGTATCAGTCGTCTCCTCGGCGGCGTTATATCAGTCGGCACCTTGGCGGCGTTATATCAGTCGGCACCTCGGCGGCAGGGTGTATCAGTCGTCTCCTCGGCGGCGTTATATCAGTCGGCACCTTGGTGGCGTTATATCAGTCGGCACCTTGGCGGTATATCAGTCGGCACCTTGGCGGCGTTATATCAGTCGGCACCTCGGCGGCAGGGTGTATCAGTCGGCACCTTGGCGGCAAGGTGTATCAGTCGGCACCTTGGCGGCGTTATATCAGTCGGCACCTCGGCGGCGTTATATCAGTCGGCACCTTGGCGGCGTTATATCAGTCGGCACCTTGGCGGCGTTATATCAGTCGGCACCTTGGCGGTGTTATATCAGTCGGCACCTTGGCGACGTTATATCAGTCGGCACCTCGGCGGCGTTATATCAGTCGGCACCTTGGCGGCAGGGTGTATCAGTCGGCACCTTGGCGGCAGGGTGCATCAGTCGGCACCTCGGCGGCGTTATATCAGTCGGCACCTCGGCGGCGTTATATCAGTCTGCACCTTGGCGGCGTTATATCAGTCGGCACCTCGGCGGCGGGGTGTATCAGTCGGCACCTCGGCGGCGTTATATCAGTCGGCACCTCGGCGGCGTTATATCAGTCGGCACCTTGGCGGCGTTATATCAGTCGGCACCCTGGCGGCGTTATATCAGTCGGCACCTTGGCGGCGTTATATCAGTCGGCACCTTGGCGGCGTTATATCAGTCGGCACCTCGGCGGCAGGGTGTATCAGTCGGCACCTTGGCGGCGTTATATCAGTCGGCACCTCGGCGGCGTTATATCAGTCGGCATCTCGGCGGCAGGGTGTATCAGTCGGCACCTTGGCGGCAGGGTGTATCAGTCGGCACCTCGGCGGCGTTATATCAGTCGGCACCTCGGCGGCGTTAAATCAGTCGGCACCTTGGCGGCGTTATATCAGTCGGCACCTTGGCGGCGTTATATCAGTCGGCACCTCGGCGGCAGGGTGTATCAGTCGGCACCTTGGCGGCAAGGTGTATCAGTCGGCACCTTGGCGGCGTTATATCAGTCGGCACCTCGGCGGCGTTATATCAGTCGGCACCTTGGCGGCGTTATATCAGTCGGCACCTTGGCGGCGTTATATCAGTCGGAACCTTGGCGGCGTTATATCAGTCGGCACCTTGGCGGCGTTATATCAGTCGGCACCTCGGCGGCGTTATATCAGTCGGCACCTCGGCGGCAGGGTGTATTAGTCGGCACCTTGGCGGCGTTATATCAGTCGGCACCTCGGCGGCAGGGTGTATCAGTCGGCACCTCGGCGGCGTTATATCAGTCGGCACCTTGGCGGCAGGGTGTATCAGTCGGCACCTCGGCGGCATGGTGCATCAGTCGGCACCTCGGCGGCAGGGTGAATCAGTCGGCACCTCGGCGGCGTTATATCAGTCGGCACCTCGGCGGCAGGTCGTATCAGTCGGCACCTTGGCGGCGTTATATCAGTCGGCACCTTGGCGGGGTTATATCAGTCGACACCTCGGGGGCGTTATATCAGTCGGCACCTCGGCGGCGTTGTATCAGTCGGCACCTCGGTGGCAGGGTGTATCAGTCGGCACCTTGGCGGCGTTATATCAGTCGGCACCTTGGCGGCGTTATATCAGTCGGCACCTCGGTGGCAGGGTGTATCAGTCGGCACCTTGGCGGCGTTATATCAGTCGGCACCTTGGCGGCAGGGTGTATCAGTCGGCACCTTGGCGGCGTTATATCAGTCGGCACCTTGGCGGCAGGGTGTATCAGTCGGCACCTTTGCGGCGTTATATCAGTCGGCACCTTGGCGGCGTTATATCAGTCGGCACCTTGGCGGCGTTATATCAGTCGGCACCTCGGCGGCAGGGTGTATCAGTCGGCACCTCGGCGGCGTTATATCAGTCGGCACCTCGGCGGCAGGGTGCATCAGTCGGCACCTTGGCGGCAAGGTGTATCAGTCGGCACCTCGGCGGCGTTATATCAGTCGTCACCTTTGCGGCAGGGTGTATCAGTCGGCACCTTGGCGTTATATCAGTCGGCACCTTGGCGTTATATCAGTCGGCACCTCGGCGGCAGGGTGTATTATTTGGCACCTTGGCGGCAGGGTGTATCAGTCGGCACCTTGGCGTTATATCGGTCGGCATCTTGGCGGCTTTATATCAATCGGCACTTCGGCGGCGTTATATTAGTCGGCACCTTGGCGGCAGGGTGTATCAGTCGGCACCTTGGCGTTATATCGGTCGGCATCTTGGCGGCAGGGTGTATCAGTCGTCTCCTCGGCGGCGTTATATCAGTCGGCACCTTGGTGGCGTTATATCAGTCGGCACCTTGGCGGTTTATCAGTCGGCACCTCGGCGGCGTTATATTAGTCGGCACCTTGGCGGCGTTATATCACTCGGCACCTTGGCGGCGTTATATCAGTCGGCACCTTGGCGGCGTTATATCAGTCGGCACCTTGGCGGCGTTATATCAGTCGGCACCTCGGCGGCGTTATATCAGTCGGCACCTCGGCGGCAGGGTGTATCAGTCGGCACTTCGGCGGCAAGGTATATCAGTCGGCACCTCGGCGGCAGGGTGTATCAGTTGGCGCATCGGCGGCAGGGTGTATCAGTCGGCACCATGGCGGCGTTATATCAGTCGGCACCTCGGCGGCGTTATATCAGTCGGCACCTCGGCGGCAGGGTGTATCAGTCGGCACTTCGGCGGCAAGGTATATCAGTCGGCACCTCGACGCCAGGGTGTATCAGTCGGCACCTCGGCGGCGTTATATCAGTCGGCACCTTGGCGGCAGGGTGTATCAGTCGGCACCTTGGCGGCGTTATATCAGTCGGCACCTTGGCGGCGTTATATCAGTCGGTACCTCGGCGGTAGGGTGTATCAATCAGTCGGCACCTTGGCGGCGTTATATCAGTCGGCACCTCAACGCCAGGGTGTATCAGTCGGCACCTCGGCGGCGTTATATCAGTCCGCACCTCGGCGGCAGGGTGAATCAATCGGCACCTCGGCGGCAGGGTGTATCAGTCGGCACCTCGGCGGCGTTAATATCAGTCGGCACCTCGGCGGCAGGGTGTATCAGTTGGCTCATCGGCGGCAGGGTGTATCAGTCGGCACCTTGGCGGCGTTATATCAGTCGGCACCTCGGCGGCAGGGTGTATCAGTCGGCACCTCGGCGGCGTTATATCAGTCGGCACCATGGCGGCGTTATATCAGTCAGCACCTCGGCGGCGTTATATCAGTCGGCACCTCGGCGACAGGGTGTATCAGTCGGCACCTCGGCGGCGTTATATCAGCCGGCACCTTGGCGTTATATCAGTCGGCACCTTGGCGGCGTTATATCAGTCGGCACCTCGGCGGCAGGGTGTATCAGTCGGCACCTTGGCGGCAAGGTGTATCAGTCGGCACCTTGGCGGCGTTATATCAGTCGGCACCTCGGCGGCGTTATATCAGTCGGCACCTTGGCGGCGTTATATCAGTCGGCACCTTGGCGGCGTTATATCAGTCGGCGCCTTGGCGGCGTAATATCAGTCGGCACCTTGGCGGCGTTATATCAGTCGGCACCTAGGCGGCGTTATATCAGTCGGCACCTTGGCGGCAGGGTGTATCAGTCGGCACCTTGGCGGCAGGGTGTATCAGTCGGCACCTCGGCGGCGTTATATCAGTCGGCACCTCGGCGGCGTTATATCCGTCGGCACCTTGGCGGCGTTATATCAGTCGGCACCTTGGCGGCGTTATATCAGTCGGCACCTCGGCGGCAGGGTGTATCAGTCGGCACCTTGGCGGCAAGGTGTATCAGTCGGCACCTTGGCGGCGTTATATCAGTCGGCACCTTGGCGGCGTTATATCAGTCGGCACCTTGGCGGCGTTATATCAGTCGGCACCTTGGCGGCGTTATATCAGTCGGCACCTCGGCGGCGTTATATCAGTCGGCACCTCGGCGGCAGCGTGTATCAGTCGGCACCTTGGCGGCGTTATATCAGTCGGCACCTCGGCGGCAGGGTGTATCAGTCGGCACCTCGGCGGCGTTATATCAGTCGGCACCTCGGCGGCGTTATATCAGTCGGCACCTTGGCGGCGTTATATCAGTCGGCACCTCGGCGGCGTTATATCAGTCGGCACCTCGGCGGCAAGGTGTATCAGTCGGCACCTTGGCGGCAGGGTGTATCTGTCGGCACCTCGGCGGCGTTATATCAGTCGGCACCTCGGCGGCGTTATATCAGTCGGCACCTTGGCGGCGTTATTTCAGTCGGCACCTTGGCGGCGTTATATCAGTCGGCACCTCGGCGGCAGGGTGTATCAGTCGGCACCTTGGCGGCAAGGTGTATCAGTCGGCACCTTGGCGGCGTTATATCAGTCGGCACCTCGGCGGCGTTATATCAGTCGGCACCTTGGCGGCAGGGTGTATCAGTCGGCACCTTGGCGTTATATCAGTCGGCACCTTGGCGTTATATCAGTCGGCACCTTGGCGTTATATCAGTCGGCACCTCGGCGGCAGGGTGTATTAGTCGGCACCTTGGCGGCAGGGTGTATCAGTCGGCACCTTGGCGTTATATCGGTCGGCATCTTGGCGGCTTTATATCAGTCGGCACCTCGGCGGCGTTATATTAGTCGGCACCTTGGCGGCAGGGTGTATCAGTCGGCACCTTGGCGTTATATCGGTCGGCATCTTGGCGGCTTTATATCAGTCGGCACCTCGGCGGCGTTATATTAGTCGGCACCTTGGCGGCGTTATATCACTCGGCACCTTGGCGGCGTTATATCAGTCGGCACCTTGGCGGCGTTATTTCAGTCGGCACCTTGGCGGCGTTATATCAGTCGGCACCTCGGCGGCGTTATATCAGTCGGCACCTCGTCCGCAGGGTGTATCAGTCGGCACTTAGGCGGCAAGGTATATCAGTCGGCACCTCGGCGGCAGGGTGTATCAGTTGGCTCATCGGCGGCAGGGTGTATCAGTCGGCACCATGGCGGCGTTATATCAGTCGGCACCTCGGCGGCGTTATATCAGTCGGCACCTCGGCGGCAGGGTGTATCAGTCGGCACTTCAGCGGCAAGGTATATCAGTCGGCACCTCGACGCCAGGGTGTATCAGTCGGCACCTCGGCGGCGTTATATCAGTCGGCACCTTGGCGGCAGGGTGTATCAGTCGGCACCTTGGCGGCGTTATATCAGTCGGCACCTTGGCGGCGTTATATCAGTCGGCACCTCGGCGGCAGGGTGTATCAGTTGGCACCTTGGCGGCGTTATATCAGTCGGCACCTTGGCGGCGTTATATCAGTCGGCACCTCGGTGGCAGGGTGTATCAGTCGGCACCTTGGCGGCGTTATATCAGTCGGCACCTCAGCGGCAGGGTGTATCAGTCGGCACCTCGGCGGCAGGGTGTATCAGTCGGCACCTCGGCGGCGTTATATCAGTCGGCACCTCGGCGGCAGGGTGTATTAGTCGGCACCTCGGCGGCGTTATATCAGTCGGCACCTTGGCGGCGTTATATCAGTCGGCACCTCGGCGGCAGGGTGTATCAGTCGGCACCTTGGCGGCGTTATATCAGTCGGCACCTCGGCGGCAGGGTGTATCAGTCGGCACCTCGGCGGCGTTATATCAGTCGGCACCTCGGCGGCAGGGTGTATCAGTCGGCACCTTGGCGGCAAGGTGTATCAGTCGGCACCTCGGCGGCGTTATATCAGTCGGCACCTTTGCGGCAGGGTGTATCAGTCGGCACCTTGGCGTTATATCAGTCGGCACCTTGGCGTTATATCAGTCGGCACCTCGGCGGCAGGGTGTATTAGTCGGCACCTTGGCGGCAGGGTGTATCAGTCGGCACCTTGGCATTATATCGGTCGGCATCTTGGCGGCTTTATATCAGTCGGCACTTCGGCGGCGTTATATTAGTCGGCACCTTGGCGGCAGGGTGTATCAGTCGGCACCTTGGCGTTATATCGGTCGGCATCTTGGCGGCTTTATATCAGTCGGCACCTCGGCGGCGTTATATTAGTCGGCACCTTGGCGGCGTTATATCACTCGGCACCTTGGCGGCGTTATATCAGTCGGCACCTTGGCGGCGTTATATCAGTCGGCACCTTGGCGGCGTTATATCAGTCGGCACCTCGGCGGCGTTATATCAGTCGGCACCTCGGCGGCAGGGTGTATCAGTCGGCACTTCGGCGGCAAGGTATATCAGTCGGCACCTCGGCGGCAGGGTGTATCAGTTGGCGCATCGGCGGCAGGGTGTATCAGTCGGCACCATGGCGGCGTTATATCAGTCGGCACCTCGGCGGCGTTATATCAGTCGGCACCTCGGCGGCAGGGTGTATCAGTCGGCACTTCGGCGGCAAGGTATATCAGTCGGCACCTCGACGCCAGGGTGTATCAGTCGGCACCTCGACGGCGTTATATCAGTCGGCACCTTGGCGGCAGGGTGTATCAGTCGGCACCTTGGCGGCGTTATATCAGTCGGCACCTTGGCGGCGTTATATCAGTCGGTACCTCGGCGGTAGGGTGTATCAATCAGTCGGCACCTTGGCGGCGTTATATCAGTCGGCACCTCAACGCCAGGAGGGTGTATCAGTCGGCACCTCGGCGGCGTTATATCAGTCCGCACCTCGGCGGCAGGGTGAATCAATCGGCACCTCGGCGGCAGGGTGTATCAGTCGGCACCTCGGCGGCGTTAATATCAGTCGGCACCTCGGCGGCAGGGTGTATCAGTTGGCTCATCGGCGGCAGGGTGTATCAGTCGGCACCTTGGCGGCGTTATATCAGTCGGCACCTCGGCGGCAGGGTGTATCAGTCGGCACCTCAGCGGCGTTATATCAGTCGGCACCATGGCGGCGTTATATCAGTCAGCACCTCGGCGGCGTTATATCAGTCGGCACCTCGGCGGCAGGGTGTATCAGTCGGCACCTCGGCGGCGTTATATCAGTCGGCACCTTGGCGTTATATCAGTCGGCACCTTGGCGGCGTTATATCAGTCGGCACCTCGGCGGCAGGGTGTATCAGTCGGCACCTTGGCGGCAAGGTGTATCAGTCGGCACCTTGGCGGCGTTATATCAGTCGGCACCTCGGCGGCGTTATATCAGTCGGCACCTTGGCGGCGTTATATCAGTCGGCACCTTGGCGGCGTTATATCAGTCGGCGCCTTGGCGGCGTAATATCAGTCGGCACCTTGTCGGCGTTATATCAGTCGGCACCTCGGCGGCGTTATATCAGTCGGCACCTTGGCGGCAGGGTGTATCAGTCGGCACCTTGGCGGCAGGGTGTATCAGTCGGCACCTCGGCGGCGTTATATCAGTCGGCACCTCGGCGGCGTTATATCAGTCGGCACCTTGGCGGCGTTATATCAGTCGGCACCTCGGCGGCAGGGTGTATCAGTCGGCACCTTGGCGGCAAGGTGTATCAGTCGGCACCTTGGCGGCGTTATATCAGTCGGCACCTCGGCGGCGTTATATCAGTCGGCACCTTGGCGGCGTTATATCAGTCGGCACCTTGGCGGCGTTATATCAGTCGGCACCTTGGCGGCGTTATATCAGTCGGCACCTTGGCGGCGTTATATCAGTCGGCACCTCGGCGGCGTTATATCAGTCGGCACCTCGGCGGCAGGGTGTATCAGTCGGCACCTTGGCGGCGTTATATCAGTCGGCACCTCGGCGGCAGGGTGTATCAGTCGGCACCTCGGCGGCGTTATATCAGTCGGCACCTCGGCGGCGTTATATCAGTCGGCACCTTGGCGGCGTTATATCAGTCGGCACCTCGGCAGCGTTATATCAGTCGGCACCTCGGCGGCAGGGTGTATCAGTCGGCACCTTGGCGGCAGGGTGTATCTGTCGGCACCTCGGCGGCGTTATATCAGTCGGCACCTCGGCGGCGTTATATCAGTCGGCACCTTGGCGGCGTTATATCAGTCGGCACCTTGGCGGCGTTATATCAGTCGGCACCTCGGCGGCAGGGTGTATCAGTCGGCACCTTGGCGGCAAGGTGTATCAATCGGCACCTTGGCGGCGTTATATCAGTCGGCACCTCGGCGGCGTTATATCAGTCGGCACCTTGGCGGCGTTATATCAGTCGGCACCTTGGCGGCGTTATATCAGTCGGCACCTTGGTGGCGTTATATCAGTCGGCGCCTTGGCGGCGTAATATCAGTCGGCACCTTGGTGGCGTTATATCAGTCGGCACCTCGGCGGCGTTATATCAGTCGGCACCTTGGCGGCAGGGTGTATCAGTCGGCACCTTGGCGGCAGGGTGTATCAGTCGGCACCTCGGCGGCGTTATATCAGTCGGCACCTCGGCGGCGTTATATCAGTCGGCACCTTGGCGGCGTTATATCAGTCGGCACCTTGGCGGCGTTATATCAGTCGGCACCTCGGCGGCAGGGTGTATCAGTCGGCACCTTGGCGGCAAGGTGTATCAGTCGGCACCTTGGCGGCGTTATATCAGTCGGCACCTCGGCGGCGTTATATCAGTCGGCACCTTGGCGGCGTTTATCAGTCGGCACCTTGGCGGCGTTATATCAGTCGGCACCTCAACGCCAGGGTGTATCAGTCGGCACCTCGGCGGCGTTATATCAGTCGGCACCTTGGCCGCAGGGTGTATCAGTCGGCACCTTGGCGGCGTTATATCAGTCGGCACCTTGGCGGCGTTATATCAGTCGGTACCTCGGCGGTAGGGTGTATCAATCAGTCGGCACCTTGGCGGCGTTATATCAGTCGGCACCTCAACGCCAGGGTGTATCAGTCGGCACCTCGGCGGCGTTATATCAGTCCGCACCTCGGCGGCAGGGTGAATCAATCGGCACCTCGGCGGCAGGGTGTATCAGTCGGCACCTCGGCGGCGTTAATATCAGTCGGCACCTCGGCGGCAGGGTGTATCAGTTGGCTCATCGGCGGCAGGGTGTATCAGTCGGCACCTTGGCGGCGTTATATCAGTCGGCACCTCGGCGGCAGGGTGTATCAGTCGGCACCTCGGCGGCGTTATATCAGTCGGCACCATGGCGGCGTTATATCAGTCAGCACCTCGGCGGCGTTATATCAGTCGGCACCTCGGCGACAGGGTGTATCAGTCGGCACCTCGGCGGCGTTATATCAGCCGGCACCTTGGCGTTATATCAGTCGGCACCTTGGCGGCGTTATATCAGTCGGCACCTCGGCGGCAGGGTGTATCAGTCGGCACCTTGGCGGCAAGGTGTATCAGTCGGCACCTTGGCGGCGTTATATCAGTCGGCACCTCGGCGGCGTTATATCAGTCGGCACCTTGGCGGCGTTATATCAGTCGGCACCTTGGCGGCGTTATATCAGTCGGCGCCTTGGCGGCGTAATATCAGTCGGCACCTTGGCGGCGTTATATCAGTCGGCACCTAGGCGGCGTTATATCAGTCGGCACCTTGGCGGCAGGGTGTATCAGTCGGCACCTTGGCGGCAGGGTGTATCAGTCGGCACCTCGGCGGCGTTATATCAGTCGGCACCTCGGCGGCGTTATATCCGTCGGCACCTTGGCGGCGTTATATCAGTCGGCACCTTGGCGGCGTTATATCAGTCGGCACCTCGGCGGCAGGGTGTATCAGTCGGCACCTTGGCGGCAAGGTGTATCAGTCGGCACCTTGGCGGCGTTATATCAGTCGGCACCTCGGCGGCGTTATATCAGTCGGCACCTTGGCGGCGTTATATCAGTCGGCACCTTGGCGGCGTTATATCAGTCGGCACCTTGGCGGCGTTATATCAGTCGGCACCTTGGCGGCGTTATATCAGTCGGCACCTCGGCGGCGTTATATCAGTCGGCACCTCGGCGGCAGGGTGTATCAGTCGGCACCTTGGCGGCGTTATATCAGTCGGCACCTCGGCGGCAGGGTGTATCAGTCGGCACCTCGGCGGCGTTATATCAGTCGGCACCTCGGCGGCGTTATATCAGTCGGCACCTTGGCGGCGTTATATCAGTCGGCACCTCGGCGGCGTTATATCAGTCGGCACCTCGGCGGCAAGGTGTATCAGTCGGCACCTTGGCGGCAGGGTGTATCTGTCGGCACCTCGGCGGCGTTATATCAGTCGGCACCTCGGCGGCGTTATATCAGTCGGCACCTTGGCGGCGTTATTTCAGTCGGCACCTTGGCGGCGTTATATCAGTCGGCACCTCGGCGGCAGGGTGTATCAGTCGGCACCTTGGCGGCAAGGTGTATCAGTCGGCACCTTGGCGGCGTTATATCAGTCGGCACCTCGGCGGCGTTATATCAGTCGGTACCTTGGCGGCAGGGTGTATCAGTCGGCACCTTGGCGTTATATCAGTCGGCACCTTGGCGTTATATCAGTCGGCACCTCGGCGGCAGGGTGTATTAGTCGGCACCTTGGCGGCAGGGTGTATCAGTCGGCACCTTGGCGTTATATCGGTCGGCATCTTGGCGGCTTTATATCAGTCGGCACCTCGGCGGCGTTATATTAGTCGGCACCTTGGCGGCAGGGTGTATCAGTCGGCACCTTGGCGTTATATCGGTCGGCATCTTGGCGGCTTTATATCAGTCGGCACCTCGGCGGCGTTATATTAGTCGGCACCTTGGCGGCGTTATATCACTCGGCACCTTGGCGGCGTTATATCAGTCGGCACCTTGGCGGCGTTATTTCAGTCGGCACCTTGGCGGCGTTATATCAGTCGGCACCTCGGCGGCGTTATATCAGTCGGCACCTCGTCCGCAGGGTGTATCAGTCGGCACTTAGGCGGCAAGGTATATCAGTCGGCACCTCGGCGGCAGGGTGTATCAGTTGGCTCATCGGCGGCAGGGTGTATCAGTCGGCACCATGGCGGCGTTATATCAGTCGGCACCTCGGCGGCGTTATATCAGTCGGCACCTCGGCGGCAGGGTGTATCAGTCGGCACTTCAGCGGCAAGGTATATCAGTCGGCACCTCGACGCCAGGGTGTATCAGTCGGCACCTCGGCGGCGTTATATCAGTCGGCACCTTGGCGGCAGGGTGTATCAGTCGGCACCTTGGCGGCGTTATATCAGTCGGCACCTTGGCGGCGTTATATCAGTCGGCACCTCGGCGGCAGGGTGTATCAGTTGGCACCTTGGCGGCGTTATATCAGTCGGCACCTTGGCGGCGTTATATCAGTCGGCACCTCGGTGGCAGGGTGTATCAGTCGGCACCTTGGCGGCGTTATATCAGTCGGCACCTCAGCGGCAGGGTGTATCAGTCGGCACCTCGGCGGCAGGGTGTATCAGTCGGCACCTCGGCGGCGTTATATCAGTCGGCACCTCGGCGGCAGGGTGTATTAGTCGGCACCTCGGCGGCGTTATATCAGTCGGCACCTTGGCGGCGTTATATCAGTCGGCACCTCGGCGGCAGGGTGTATCAGTCGGCACCTTGGCGGCGTTATATCAGTCGGCACCTCGGCGGCAGGGTGTATCAGTCGGCACCTCGGCGGCGTTATATCAGTCGGCACCTCGGCGGCAGGGTGTATCAGTCGGCACCTTGGCGGCAAGGTGTATCAGTCGGCACCTCGGCGGCGTTATATCAGTCGGCACCTTTGCGGCAGGGTGTATCAGTCGGCACCTTGGCGTTATATCAGTCGGCACCTTGGCGTTATATCAGTCGGCACCTCGGCGGCAGGGTGTATTAGTCGGCACCTTGGCGGCAGGGTGTATCAGTCGGCACCTTGGCGTTATATCGGTCGGCATCTTGGCGGCTTTATATCAGTCGGCACTTCGGCGGCGTTATATTAGTCGGCACCTTGGCGGCAGGGTGTATCAGTCGGCACCTTGGCGTTATATCGGTCGGCATCTTGGCGGCTTTATATCAGTCGGCACCTCGGCGGCGTTATATTAGTCGGCACCTTGGCGGCGTTATATCACTCGGCACCTTGGCGGCGTTATATCAGTCGGCACCTTGGCGGCGTTATATCAGTCGGCACCTTGGCGGCGTTATATCAGTCGGCACCTCGGCGGCGTTATATCAGTCGGCACCTCGGCGGCAGGGTGTATCAGTCGGCACTTCGGCGGCAAGGTATATCAGTCGGCACCTCGGCGGCAGGGTGTATCAGTTGGCGCATCGGCGGCAGGGTGTATCAGTCGGCACCATGGCGGCGTTATATCAGTCGGCACCTCGGCGGCGTTATATCAGTCGGCACCTCGGCGGCAGGGTGTATCAGTCGGCACTTCGGCGGCAAGGTATATCAGTCGGCACCTCGACGCCAGGGTGTATCAGTCGGCACCTCGACGGCGTTATATCAGTCGGCACCTTGGCGGCAGGGTGTATCAGTCGGCACCTTGGCGGCGTTATATCAGTCGGCACCTTGGCGGCGTTATATCAGTCGGTACCTCGGCGGTAGGGTGTATCAATCAGTCGGCACCTTGGCGGCGTTATATCAGTCGGCACCTCAACGCCAGGGTGTATCAGTCGGCACCTCGGCGGCGTTATATCAGTCCGCACCTCGGCGGCAGGGTGAATCAATCGGCACCTCGGCGGCAGGGTGTATCAGTCGGCACCTCGGCGGCGTTAATATCAGTCGGCACCTCGGCGGCAGGGTGTATCAGTTGGCTCATCGGCGGCAGGGTGTATCAGTCGGCACCTTGGCGGCGTTATATCAGTCGGCACCTCGGCGGCAGGGTGTATCAGTCGGCACCTCAGCGGCGTTATATCAGTCGGCACCATGGCGGCGTTATATCAGTCAGCACCTCGGCGGCGTTATATCAGTCGGCACCTCGGCGGCAGGGTGTATCAGTCGGCACCTCGGCGGCGTTATATCAGTCGGCACCTTGGCGTTATATCAGTCGGCACCTTGGCGGCGTTATATCAGTCGGCACCTCGGCGGCAGGGTGTATCAGTCGGCACCTTGGCGGCAAGGTGTATCAGTCGGCACCTTGGCGGCGTTATATCAGTCGGCACCTCGGCGGCGTTATATCAGTCGGCACCTTGGCGGCGTTATATCAGTCGGCACCTTGGCGGCGTTATATCAGTCGGCGCCTTGGCGGCGTAATATCAGTCGGCACCTTGGCGGCGTTATATCAGTCGGCACCTCGGCGGCGTTATATCAGTCGGCACCTTGGCGGCAGGGTGTATCAGTCGGCACCTTGGCGGCAGGGTGTATCAGTCGGCACCTCGGCGGCGTTATATCAGTCGGCACCTCGGCGGCGTTATATCAGTCGGCACCTTGGCGGCGTTATATCAGTCGGCACCTCGGCGGCAGGGTGTATCAGTCGGCACCTTGGCGGCAAGGTGTATCAGTCGGCACCTTGGCGGCGTTATATCAGTCGGCACCTCGGCGGCGTTATATCAGTCGGCACCTTGGCGGCGTTATATCAGTCGGCACCTTGGCGGCGTTATATCAGTCGGCACCTTGGCGGCGTTATATCAGTCGGCACCTTGGCGGCGTTATATCAGTCGGCACCTCGGCGGCGTTATATCAGTCGGCACCTCGGCGGCAGGGTGTATCAGTCGGCACCTTGGCGGCAGGGTGTATCTGTCGGCACCTCGGCGGCGTTATATCAGTCGGCACCTCGGCGGCGTTATATCAGTCGGCACCTTGGCGGCGTTATATCAGTCGGCACCTTGGCGGCGTTATATCAGTCGGCACCTCGGCGGCAGGGTGTATCAGTCGGCACCTTGGCGGCAAGGTGTATCAATCGGCACCTTGGCGGCGTTATATCAGTCGGCACCTCGGCGGCGTTATATCAGTCGGCACCTTGGCGGCGTTATATCAGTCGGCACCTTGGCGGCGTTATATCAGTCGGCACCTTGGTGGCGTTATATCAGTCGGCGCCTTGGCGGCGTAATATCAGTCGGCACCTTGGCGGCGTTATATCAGTCGGCACCTCGGCGGCGTTATATCAGTCGGCACCTTGGCGGCAGGGTGTATCAGTCGGCACCTTGGCGGCAGGGTGTATCAGTCGGCACCTCGGCGGCGTTATATCAGTCGGCACCTCGGCGGCGTTATATCAGTCGGCACCTTGGCGGCGTTATATCAGTCGGCACCTTGGCGGCGTTATATCAGTCGGCACCTCGGCGGCAGGGTGTATCAGTCGGCACCTTGGCGGCAAGGTGTATCAGTCGGCACCTTGGCGGCGTTATATCAGTCGGCACCTCGGCGGCGTTATATCAGTCGGCACCTTGGCGGCGTTTATCAGTCGGCACCTTGGCGGCGTTATATCAGTCGGCACCTCAACGCCAGGGTGTATCAGTCGGCACCTCGGCGGCGTTATATCAGTCCGCACCTCGGCGGCAGGGTGAATCAATCGGCACCTCGGCGGCAGGGTGTATCAGTCGGCACCTCGGCGGCGTTAATATCAGTCGGCACCTCGGCGGCAGGGTGTATCCGTTGGCTCATCGGCGGCAGGGTGTATCAGTCGGCACCTTGGCGGCGTTATATCAGTCGGCACCTCGGCGGCAGGGTGTATCAGTCGGCACCTCGGCGGCGTTATATCAGTCGGCACCTTGGCGGCAGGGTGTATCAGTCGGCACCTCGGCGGCATGGTGCATCAGTCGGCACCTCGGCGGCAGGGTGAATCAGTCGGCACCTCGGCGGCGTTATATCAGTCGGCACCTCGGCGGCAGGTTGTATCAGTCGGCACCTTGGCGGCGTTATATCAGTCGGCACCTTGGCGGGGTTATATCAGTCGACACCTCGGGGGCGTTATATCAGTCGGCACCTCGGCGGCGTTATATCAGTCGGCACCTCGGTGGCAGGGTGTATCAGTCGGCACCTTGGCGGCGTTATATCAGTCGGCATCTTGGCGGCGTTATATCAGTCGGCACCTCGGTGGCAGGGTGTATCAGTCGGCACCTTGGCGGCGTTATATCAGTCGGCACCTTGGCGGCAGGGTGTATCAGTCGGCACCTTGGCGGCGTTATATCAGTCGGCACCTTGGCGGCAGGGTGTATCAGTCGGCACCTCGGCGGCATGGTGCATCAGTCGGCACCTCGGCGGCAGGGTGAATCAGTCGGCACCTCGGCGGCGTTATATCAGTCGGCACCTCGGCGGCAGGGTGTATCAGTCGGCACTTCGGCGGCAAGGTATATCAGTCGGCACCTCGGCGGCAGGGTGTATCAGTTGGCGCATCGGCGGCAGGGTGTATCAGTCGGCACCATGGCGGCGTTATATCAGTCGGCACCTCGGCGGCGTTATATCAGTCGGCACCTCGGCGGCAGGGTGTATCAGTCGGCACTTCGGCGGCAAGGTATATCAGTCGGCACCTCGACGCCAGGGTGTATCAGTCGGCACCTCGGCGGCGTTATATCAGTCGGCACCTTGGCGGCAGGGTGTATCAGTCGGCACCTTGGCGGCGTTATATCAGTCGGCACCTTGGCGGCGTTATATCAGTCGGTACCTCGGCGGTAGGGTGTATCAATCAGTCGGCACCTTGGCGGCGTTATATCAGTCGGCACCTCGGCGGCAGGGTGTATTAGTCGGCACCTTGGCGGCAGGGTGTATCAGTCGGCACCTTGGCGTTATATCGGTCGGCATCTTGGCGGCTTTATATCAGTCGGCACCTCGGCGGCGTTATATTAGTCGGCACCTTGGCGGCAGGGTGTATCAGTCGGCACCTTGGCGTTATATCGGTCGGCATCTTGGCAGCTTTATATCAGTCGGCACCTCGGCGGCGTTATATTAGTCGGCACCTTGGCGGCGTTATATCACTCGGCACCTTGGCGGCGTTATATCAGTCGGCACCTTGGCGGCGTTATATCAGTCGGCACCTTGGCGGCGTTATATCAGTCGGCACCTCGGCGGCGTTATATCAGTCGGCACCTCGGCGGCAGGGTGTATCAGTCGGCACTTCGGCGGCAAGGTATATCAGTCGGCACCTCGGCGGCAGGGTGTATCAGTTGGCTCATCGGCGGCAGGGTGTATCAGTCGGCACCATGGCGGCGTTATATCAGTCGGCACCTCGGCGGCGTTATATCAGTCGGCACCTCGGCGGCAGGGTGTATCAGTCGGCACTTCAGCGGCAAGGTATATCAGTCGGCACCTCGACGCCAGGGTGTATCAGTCGGCACCTCGGCGGCGTTATATCAGTCGGCACCTTGGCGGCAGGGTGTATCAGTCGGCACCTTGGCGGCGTTATATCAGTCGGCACCTTGGCGGCGTTATATCAGTCGGCACCTCGGCGGCAGGGTGTATCAGTTGGCACCTTGGCGGCGTTATATCAGTCGGCACCTTGGCGGCGTTATATCAGTCGGCACCTCGGTGGCAGGGTGTATCAGTCGGCACCTTGGCGGCGTTATATCAGTCGGCACCTTGGCGGCAGGGTGTATCAGTCGGCACATTGGCGGCGTTATATCAGTCGGCACCTTGGCGGCAGGGTGTATCAGTCGGCACCTTTGCGGCGTTATATCAGTCGGCACCTTGGCGGCGTTATATCAGTCGGCACCTTGGCGGCGTTATATCAGTCGGCACCTTGGCGGCGTTATATCATTCGGCACCTCGGCGGCATGGTGTATCAGTCGGCACCTCGGCGGCGTTATATCAGTCGGCACCTTGGCGGCGTTATATCAGTCAGCACCTTGGCGGCAGGGTGTATCAGTCGGCACCTTGGCGGCGTTATATCAGTCGGCACCTCAGCGGCAGGGTGTATCAGTCGGCACCTCGGCGGCAGGGTGTATCAGTCGGCACCTCGGCGGCGTTATATCAGTCGGCACCTCGGCGGCAGGGTGTATTAGTCGGCACCTCGGCGGCGTTATATCAGTCGGCACCTTGGCGGCGTTATATCAGTCGGCACCTCGGCGGCAGGGTGTATCAGTCGGCACCTTGGCGGCGTTATATCAGTCGGCACCTCGGCGGCAGGGTGTATCAGTCGGCACCTCGGCGGCGTTATATCAGTCGGCACCTCGGCGGCAGGGTGTATCAGTCGGCACCTTGGCGGCAAAGTGTACCAGTCGGCACCTCGGCGGCGTTATATCAGTCGGCACCTTTGCGGCAGGGTGTATCAGTCGGCACCTTGGCGTTATATCAGTCGGCACCTTGGCGTTATATCAGTCGGCACCTCGGCGGCAGGGTGTATTAGTCGGCACCTTGGCGGCAGGGTGTATCAGTCGGCACCTTGGCGTTATATCGGTCGGCATCTTGGCGGCTTTATATCAGTCGGCACTTCGGCGGCGTTATATTAGTCGGCACCTTGGCGGCAGGGTGTATCAGTCGGCACCTTGGCGTTATATCGGTCGGCATCTTGGCGGCTTTATATCAGTCGGCACCTCGACGGCGTTATATTAGTCGGAACCTTGGCGGCGTTATATCACTCGGACCTTGGCGGCGTTATATCAGTCGGCACCTTGGCGGCGTTATATCAGTCGGCACCTTGGCGGCATTATATCAGTCGGCACCTCGGCGGCGTTATATCAGTCGGCACCTCGGCGGCAGGGTGTATCAGTCGGCACTTCGGCGGCAAGGTATATCAGTCGGCACCTCGGCGGCAGGGTGTATCAGTTGGCGCATCGGCGGCAGGGTGTATCAGTCGGCACCATGGCGGCGTTATATCAGTCGGCACCTCGGCGGCGTTATATCAGTCAGCACCAAGGCGGCAGGGTGTATCAGTCGGCACTTCGGCGGCAAGGTATATTAGTCGGCACCTCGACGCCAGGGTGTATCAGTCGGCACCTCGGCGGCGTTATATCAGTCGGCACCTTGGCGGCAGGGTGTATCAGTCGGCACCTTGGCGGCGTTATATCAGTCGGCACCTTGGCGGCGTTATATCAGTCGGTACCTCGGCGGTAGGGTGTATCAATCAGTCGGCACCTTGGCGGCGTTATATCAGTCGGCACCTCAACGCCAGGGTGTATCAGTCGGCACCTCGGCGGCGTTATATCAGTCCGCACCTCGGCGGCAGGGTGAATCAATCGGCACCTCGGCGGCAGGGTGTATCAGTCGGCACCTCGGCGGCGTTAATATCAGTCGGCACCTCGGCGGCAGGGTGTATCAGTTGGCTCATCGGCGGCAGGGTGTATCAGTCGGCACCTTGGCGGCGTTATATCAGTCGGCACCTCGGCGGCAGGGTGTATCAGTCGGCACCTCGGCGGCGTTATATCAGTCGGCACCATGGCGGCGTTATATCAGTCAGCACCTCGGCGGCGTTATATCAGTCGGCACCTCGGCGGCAGGGTGTATCAGTCGGCACCTCGGCGGCGTTATATCAGTCGGCACCTTGGCGTTATATCAGTCGGCACCTTGGCGGCGTTATATCAGTCGGCACCTCGGCGGCAGGGTGTATCAGTCGGCACCTTGGCGGCAAGGTGTATCAGTCGGCACCTTGGCGGCGTTATATCAGTCGGCACCTCGGCGGCGTTATATCAGTCGGCACCTTGGCGGCGTTATATCAGTCGGCACCTTGGCGGCGTTATATCAGTCGGCGCCTTGGCGGCGTAATATCAGTCGGCACCTTGGCGGCGTTATATCAGTCGGCACCTCGGCGGCGTTATATCAGTCGGCACCTTGGCGGCAGGGTGTATCAGTCGGCACCTTGGCGGCAGGGTGTATCAGTCGGCACCTCGGCGGCGTTATATCAGTCGGCACCTCGGCGGCGTTATATCAGTCGGCACCTTGGCGGCGTTATATCAGTCGGCACCTTGGCGGCGTTATATCAGTCGGCACCTCGGCGGCAGGGTGTATCAGTCGGCACCTTGGCGGCAAGGTGTATCAGTCGGCACCTTGGCGGCGTTATATCAGTCGGCACCTCGGCGGCGTTATATCAGTCGGCACCTTGGCGGCGTTATATCAGTCGGCACCTTGGCGGCGTTATATCAGTCGGCACCTTGGCGGCGTTATATCAGTCGGCACCTCGGCGGCTTTATATCAGTCGGCACCTCGGCGGCAGGGTGTATCAGTCGGCACCTTGGCGGCGTTATATCAGTCGGCACCTCGGCGGCAGGGTGTATCAGTCGGCACCTCGGCGGCGTTATATCAGTCGGCACCTCGGCGGCGTTATATCAGTCGGCACCTTGGCGGCGTTATATCAGTCGGCACCTCGGCGGCGTTATATCAGTCGGCACCTCGGCGGCAGGGTGTATCAGTCGGCACCTTGGCGGCAGGGTGTATCTGTCGGCACCTCGGCGGCGTTATATCAGCCGGCACCTCGGCGGCGTTATATCAGTCGGCACCTTGGCGGCGTTATATCAGTCGGCACCTTGGCGGCGTTATATCAGTCGGCACCTCGGCGGCAGGGTGTATCAGTCGGCACCTTGGCGGCAAGGTGTATCAATCGGCACCTTGGCGGCGTTATATCAGTCGGCACCTCGGCGGCGTTATATCAGTCGGCACCTTGGCGGCGTTATATCAGTCGGCACCTTGGCGGCGTTATATCAGTCGGCACCTTGGCGGCGTTATATCAGTCGGCACCTTGGCGGCGTTATATCAGTCGGCACCTCGGCGGCGTTATATCAGTCGGCACCTTGGCGGCGTTATATCAGTCGGCACCTTGGCGGCGTTATATCAGTCGGCACCTTGGCGGCGTTATATCAGTCGGCACCTTGGCGGCGTTATATCAGTCGGCGCCTTGGCGGCGTAATATCAGTCGGCACCTTGGCGGCGTTATATCAGTCGGCACCTCGGCGGCGTTATATCAGTCGGCACCTTGGCGGCAGGGTGTATCAGTCGGCACCTTGGCGGCAGGGTGTATCAGTCGGCACCTCGGCGGCGTTATATCAGTCGGCACCTCGGCGGCGTTATATCAGTCGGCACCTTGGCGGCGTTATATCAGTCGGCACCTTGGCGGCGTTATATCAGTCGGCACCTCGGCGGCAGGGTGTATCAGTCGGCACCTTGGCGGCAAGGTGTATCAGTCGGCACCTTGGCGGCGTTATATCAGTCGGCACCTCGGCGGCGTTATATCAGTCGGCACCTTGGCGGCGTTTATCAGTCGGCACCTTGGCGGCGTTATATCAGTCGGCACCTCAACGCCAGGGTGTATCAGTCGGCACCTCGGCGGCGTTATATCAGTCCGCACCTCGGCGGCAGGGTGAATCAATCGGCACCTCGGCGGCAGGGTGTATCAGTCGGCACCTCGGCGGCGTTAATATCAGTCGGCACCTCGGCGGCAGGGTGTATCAGTTGGCTCATCGGCGGCAGGGTGTATCAGTCGGCACCTTGGCGGCGTTATATCAGTCGGCACCTCGGCGGCAGGGTGTATCAGTCGGCACCTCGGCGGCGTTATATCAGTCGGCACCATGGCGGCGTTATATCAGTCAGCACCTCGGCGGCGTTATATCAGTCGGCACCTCGGCGGCAGGGTGTATCAGTCGGCACCTCGGCGGCGTTATATCAGTCGGCACCTTGGCGTTATATCAGTCGGCACCTTGGCGGCGTTATATCAGTCGGCACCTCGGCGGCAGGGTGTATCAGTCGGCACCTTGGCGGCAAGGTGTATCAGTCGGCACCTTGGCGGCGTTATATCAGTCGGCACCTCGGCGGCGTTATATCAGTCGGCACCTTGGCGGCGTTATATCAGTCGGCACCTTGGCGGCGTTATATCAGTCGGCACCTTGGGGGCGTTATATCAGTCGGCACCTTGGCGGCGTTATATCAGTCGGCACCTCGGAGGCGTTATATCAGTCGGCACCTTGGCGGCAGGGTGCATCAGTCGGCACCTTGGCGGCGTTATATCAGTCGGCACCTCGGCGGCAGGGTGTATCAGTCGGCACCTCGGCGGCAGGGTGTATCAGTCGGCACCTCGGCGGCGTTATATCAGTCGGCACCTCGGCGGCAGGGTGTATTAGTCGGCACCTCGGCGGCGTTATATCAGTCGGCACCTTGGCGGCGTTATATCAGTCGGCACCTCGGCGGCAGGGTGTATCAGTCGGCACCTCGGCGGCGTTATATCAGTCGGCACCATGGCGGCGTTATATCAGTCAGCACCTCGGCGGCGTTATATCAGTCGGCACCTCGGCGGCAGGGTGTATCAGTCGGCACCTTGGCGGCAGGGTGTATCAGTCGGCACCTCGGCGGCGTTATATCAGTCGGCACCTCGGCGGCAGGGTGTATCAGTCGGCACCTTGGCGGCAAGGTGTATCAGTCGGCACCTCGGCGGCGTTATATCAGTCGGCACCTTTGCGGCAGGGTGTATCAGTCGGCACCTTGGCGTTATATCAGTCGGCACCTTGGCGTTATATCAGTCGGCACCTCGGCGGCAGGGTGTATTAGTCGGCACCTTGGCGGCAAGGTGTATCAGTCGGCACCTCGGCGGCGTTATATCAGTCGGCACCTTGGCGGCGTTATATCAGTCGGCACCTTGGCGGCGTTATATCAGTCGGCACCTCGGCGGCAGGGTGTATCAGTCGGCACCTTGGCGGCAAGGTGTATCAGTCGGCACCTTGGCGGCGTTATATCAGTCGGCACCTCGGCGGCGTTATATCAGTCGGCACCTTGGCGGCGTTATATCAGTCGGCACCTTGGCGGCGTTATATCAGTCGGCACCTTGGCGGCGTTATATCAGTCGGCACCTTGGCGGCGTTATATCAGTCGGCACCTCGGCGGCGTTATATCAGTCGGCACCTCGGCGGCAGGGTGTATCAGTCGGCACCTTGGCGGCGTTATATCAGTCGGCACCTCGGCGGCAGGGTGTATCAGTCGGCACCTCGGCGGCGTTATATCAGTCGGCACCTCGGCGGCGTTATATCAGTCGGCACCTTGGCGGCGTTATATCAGTCGGCACCTCGGCGGCGTTATATCAGTCGGCACTTCGGCGGCAGGGTGTATCAGTCGGCACCTTGGCGGCAGGGTGTATCTGTCGGCACCTCGGCGGCGTTATATCAGTCGGCACCTCGGCGGCGTTATATCAGTCGGCACCTTGGCGGCGTTATATCAGTCGGCACCTTGGCAGCGTTATATCAGTCGGCACCTCGGCGGCAGGGTGTATCAGTCGGCACCTTGGCGGCAAGGTGTATCAATCGGCACCTTGGCGGCGTTATATCAGTCGGCACCTCGGCGGCGTTATATCAGTCGGCACCTTGGCGGCGTTATATCAGTCGGCACCTTGGCGGCGTTATATCAGTCGGCACCTTGGCGGCGTTATATCAGTCGGCGCCTTGGCGGCGTAATATCAGTCGGCACCTTGGCGGCGTTATATCAGTCGGCACCTCGGCGGCGTTATATCAGTCGGCACCTTGGCGGCAGGGTGTATCAGTCGGCACCTTGGCGGCAGGGTGTATCAGTCGGCACCTCGGCGGCGTTATATCAGTCGGCACCTCGGCGGCGTTATATCAGTCGGCACCTTGGCGGCGTTATATCAGTCGGCACCTTGGCGGCGTTATATCAGTCGGCACCTCGGCGGCAGGGTGTATCAGTCGGCACCTTGGCGGCAAGGTGTATCAGTCGGCACCTTGGCGGCGTTATATCAGTCGGCACCTCGGCGGCGTTATATCAGTCGGCACCTTGGCGGCGTTTATCAGTCGGCACCTTGGCGGCGTTATATCAGTCGGCACCTCAACGCCAGGGTGTATCAGTCGGCACCTCGGCGGCGTTATATCAGTCCGCACCTCGGCGGCAGGGTGAATAAATCGGCACCTCGGCGGCAGAGTGTATCAGTCGGCACCTCGGCGGCGTTAATATCAGTCGGCACCTCGGCGGCAGGGTGTATCAGTTGGCTCATCGGCGGCAGGGTGTATCAGTCGGCACCTTGGCGGCGTTATATCAGTTGGCTCATCGGCGGCAGGGTGTATCAGTCGGCACCTTGGCGGCGTTATATCAGTCGGCACCTTGGCGGCAGGGTGTATCAGTCGGCACCTCGGCGGCATGGTGCATCAGTCGGCACCTCGGCGGCAGGGTGAATCAGTCGGCACCTCGGCGGCGTTATATCAGTCGGCACCTCGGCGGCAGGTTGTATCAGTCGGCACCTTGGCGGCGTTATATCAGTCGGCACCTCGGCGGCAGGGTGTATCAGTCGGCACCTTGGCGGCAAGGTGTATCAGTCGGCACCTTGGCGGCGTTATATCAGTCGGCACCTCGGCGGCGTTATATCAGTCGGCACCTTGGCGGCGTTATATCAGTCGGCACCTTGGCGGCGTTATATCAGTCGGCACCTTGGCGGCGTTATATCAGTCGGCACCTCGGCGGCTTTATATCAGTCGGCACCTCGGCGGCAGGGTGTATCAGTCGGCACCTTGGCGGCGTTATATCAGTCGGCACCTCGGCGGCAGGGTGTATCAGTCGGCACCTCGGCGGCGTTATATCAGTCGGCACCTCGGCGGCGTTATATCAGTCGGCACCTTGGCGGCGTTATATCAGTCGGCACCTCGGCGGCGTTATATCAGTCGGCACCTCGGCGGCAGGGTGTATCAGTCGGCACCTTGGCGGCAGGGTGTATCTGTCGGCACCTCGGCGGCGTTATATCAGTCGGCACCTCGGCGGCGTTATATCAGTCGGCACCTTGGCGGCGTTATATCAGTCGGCACCTTGGCGGCGTTATATCAGTCGGCACCTCGGCGGCAGGGTGTATCAGTCGGCACCTTGGCGGCAAGGTGTATCAATCGGCACCTTGGCGGCGTTATATCAGTCGGCACCTCGGCGGCGTTATATCAGTCGGCACCTTGGCGGCGTTATATCAGTCGGCACCTTGGCGGCGTTATATCAGTCGGCACCTTGGCGGCGTTATATCAGTCGGCACCTTGGCGGCGTTATATCAGTCGGCACCTCGGCGGCGTTATATCAGTCGGCACCTTGGCGGCGTTATATCAGTCGGCACCTTGGCGGCGTTATATCAGTCGGCACCTTGGCGGCGTTATATCAGTCGGCACCTTGGCGGCGTTATATCAGTCGGCGCCTTGGCGGCGTAATATCAGTCGGCACCTTGGCGGCGTTATATCAGTCGGCACCTCGGCGGCGTTATATCAGTCGGCACCTTGGCGGCAGGGTGTATCAGTCGGCACCTTGGCGGCAGGGTGTATCAGTCGGCACCTCGGCGGCGTTATATCAGTCGGCACCTCGGCGGCGTTATATCAGTCGGCACCTTGGCGGCGTTATATCAGTCGGCACCTTGGCGGCGTTATATCAGTCGGCACCTCGGCGGCAGGGTGTATCAGTCGGCACCTTGGCGGCAAGGTGTATCAGTCGGCACCTTGGCGGCGTTATATCAGTCGGCACCTCGGCGGCGTTATATCAGTCGGCACCTTGGCGGCGTTTATCAGTCGGCACCTTGGCGGCGTTATATCAGTCGGCACCTCAACGCCAGGGTGTATCAGTCGGCACCTCGGCGGCGTTATATCAGTCCGCACCTCGGCGGCAGGGTGAATCAATCGGCACCTCGGCGGCAGGGTGTATCAGTCGGCACCTCGGCGGCGTTAATATCAGTCGGCACCTCGGCGGCAGGGTGTATCAGTTGGCTCATCGGCGGCAGCGTGTATCAGTCGGCACCTTGGCGGCGTTATATCAGTCGGCACCTCGGCGGCAGGGTGTATCAGTCGGCACCTCGGCGGCGTTATATCAGTCGGCACCATGGCGGCGTTATATCAGTCAGCACCTCGGCGGCGTTATATCAGTCGGCACCTCGGCGGCAGGGTGTATCAGTCGGCACCTCGGCGGCGTTATATCAGTCGGCACCTTGGCGTTATATCAGTCGGCACCTTGGCGGCGTTATATCAGTCGGCACCTCGGCGGCAGGGTGTATCAGTCGGCACCTTGGCGGCAAGGTGTATCAGTCGGCACCTTGGCGGCGTTATATCAGTCGGCACCTCGGCGGCGTTATATCAGTCGGCACCTTGGCGGCGTTATATCAGTCGGCACCTTGGCGGCGTTATATCAGTCGGCGCCTTGGCGGCGTAATATCAGTCGGCACCTTGGCGGCGTTATATCAGTCGGCACCTCGGCGGCGTTATATCAGTCGGCACCTTGGCGGCAGGGTGTATCAGTCGGCACCTTGGCGGCAGGGTGTATCAGTCGGCACCTCGGCGGCGTTATATCAGTCGGCACCTCGGCGGCGTTATATCAGTCGGCACCTTGGCGGCGTTATATCAGTCGGCACCTTGGCGGCGTTATATCAGTCGGCACCTCGGCGGCAGGGTGTATCAGTCGGCACCTTGGCGGCAAGGTGTATCAGTCGGCACCTTGGCGGCGTTATATCAGTCGGCACCTCGGCGGCGTTATATCAGTCGGCACCTTGGCGGCGTTTATCAGTCGGCACCTTGGCGGCGTTATATCAGTCGGCACCTTGGCGGCGTTATATCAGTCGGCACCTTGGCGGCGTTATATCAGTCGGCACCTTGGCGGCGTTATATCAGTCGGCACCTTGGCGGCGTTATATCAGTCGGCGCCTTGGCGGCGTAATATCAGTCGGCACCTTGGCGGCGTTATATCAGTCGGCACCTCGGCGGCGTTATATCAGTCGGCACCTTGGCGGCAGGGTGTATCAGTCGGCACCTTGGCGGCAGGGTGTATCAGTCGGCACCTCGGCGGCGTTATATCAGTCGGCACCTCGGCGGCGTTATATCAGTCGGCACCTTGGCGGCGTTATATCAGTCGGCACCTTGGCGGCGTTATATCAGTCGGCACCTCGGCGGCAGGGTGTATCAGTCGGCACCTTGGCGGCAAGGTGTATCAGTCGGCACCTTGGCGGCGTTATATCAGTCGGCACCTCGGCGGCGTTATATCAGTCGGCACCTTGGCGGCGTTATATCAGTCGGCACCTTGGCGGCGTTATATCAGTCGGCACCTTGGCGGCGTTATATCAGTCGGCACCTTGGCGGCGTTATATCAGTCGGCACCTCGGCGGCGTTATATCAGTCGGCACCTCGGCGGCAGGGTGTATCAGTCGGCACCTTGGCGGCGTTATATCAGTCGGCACCTCGGCGGCAAGGTGTATCAGTCGGCACCTCGGCGGCGTTATATCAGTCGGCACCTCGGCGGCGTTATATCAGTCGGCACCTTGGCGGCGTTATATCAGTCGGCACCTCGGCGGCGTTATATCAGTCGGCACCTCGGCGGCAGGGTGTATCAGTCGGCACCTTGGCGGCAGGGTGTATCTGTCGGCACCTCGGCGGCGTTATATCAGTCGGCACCTCGGCGGCGTTATATCAGTCGGCACCTTGGCGGCGTTATATCAGTCGGCACCTTGGCGGCGTTATATCAGTCGGCACCTCGGCGGCAGGGTGTATCAGTCGGCACCTTGGCGGCAAGGTGTATCAATCGGCACCTTGGCGGCGTTATATCAGTCGGCACCTCGGCGGCGTTATATCAGTCGGCACCTTGGCGGCGTTATATCAGTCGGCACCTTGGCGGCGTTATATCAGTCGGCACCTTGGCGGCGTTATATCAGTCGGCACCTTGGCGGCGTTATATCAGTCGGCACCTCGGCGGCGTTATATCAGTCGGCACCTTGGCGGCGTTATATCAGTCGGCACCTCGGCGGCGTTATATCAGTCGGCACCTTGGCGGCGTTATATCAGTCGGCACCTTGGCGGCGTTATATCAGTCGGCGCCTTGGCGGCGTAATATCAGTCGGCACCTTGGCGGCGTTATATCAGTCGGCACCTCGGCGGCGTTATATCAGTCGGCACCTTGGCGGCAGGGTGTATCAGTCGGCACCTTGGCGGCAGGGTGTATCAGTCGGCACCTCGGCGGCGTTATATCAGTCGGCACCTCGGCGGCGTTATATCAGTCGGCACCTTGGCGGCGTTATATCAGTCGGCACCTTGGCGGCGTTATATCAGTCGGCACCTCAGCGGCAGGGTGTATCAGTCGGCACCTTGGCGGCAAGGTGTATCAGTCGGCACCTTGGCGGCGTTATATCAGTCGGCACCTCGGCGGCGTTATATCAGTCGGCACCTTGGCGGCGTTTATCAGTCGGCACCTTGGCGGCGTTATATCAGTCGGCACCTCAACGCCAGGGTGTATCAGTCGGCACCTCGGCGGCGTTATATCAGTCCGCACCTCGGCGGCAGGGTGAATCAATCGGCACCTCGGCGGCAGGGTGTATCAGTTGGCACCTCGGCGGCGTTAATATCAGTCGGCACCTCGGCGGCAGGGTGTATCAGTTGGCTCATCGGCGGCAGGGTGTATCAGTCGGCACCTTGGCGGCGTTATATCAGTCGGCACCTCGGCGGCAGGGTGTATCAGTCGGCACCTCGGCGGCGTTATATCAGTCGGCACCATGGCGGCGTTATATCAGTCAGCACCTCGGCGGCGTTATATCAGTCGGCACCTCGGCGGCAGGGTGTATCAGTCGGCACCTCGGCGGCGTTATATCAGTCAGCACCTTGGCGTTATATCAGTCGGCACCTTGGCGGCGTTATATCAGTCGGCACCTCGGCGGCAGGGTGTATCAGTCGGCACCTTGGCGGCAAGGTGTATCAGTCGGCACTTTGGCGGCGTTATATCAGTCGGCACCTCGGCGGCGTTATATCAGTCGGCACCTTGGCGGCGTTATATCAGTCGGCACCTTGGCGGCGTTATATCAGTCGGCGCCTTGGCGGCGTAATATCAGTCGGCACCTTGGCGGCGTTATATCAGTCGGCACCTCGGCGGCGCTATATCAGTCGGCACCTTGGCGGCAGGGTGTATCAGTCGGCACCTTGGAGGCAGGGTGTATCAGTCGGCACCTCGGCGGCGTTATATCAGTCGGCACCTCGGCGGCGTTATATCAGTCGGCACCTTGGCGGCGTTATATCAGTCGGCACCTTGGCGGCGTTATATCAGTCGGCACCTCGGCGGCAGGGTGTATCAGTCGGCACCTTGGCGGCAAGGTGTATCAGTCGGCACCTTGGCGGCGTTATATCAGTCGGCACCTCGGCGGCGTTATATCAGTCGGCACCTTGGCGGCGTTTATCAGTCGGCACCTTGGCGGCGTTATATCAGTCGGCACCTTGGCGGCGTTATATCAGTCGACACCTTGGCGGCGTTATATCAGTCGGCACCTCGGCGGCGTTATATCAGTCGGCACCTCGGCGGCAGGGTGTATCAGTCGGCACCTTGGCGGCGTTATATCAGTCGGCACCTCGGCGGCAGGGTGTATCAGTCGGCACCTCGGCGGCGTTATATCAGTCGGCACCTCGGCGGCGTTATATCAGTCGGCACCTTGGCGGCGTTATATTAGTCGGCACCTCGGCGGCGTTATATCAGTCGGCACCTCGGCGGCAGGGTGTATCAGTCGGCACCTTGGCGGCAGGGTGTATCTGTCGGCACCTCGGCGGCGTTATATCAGTCGGCACCTCGGCGGCGATATATCAGTCGGCACCTTGGCGGCGTTATATCAGTCGGCACCTTGGCGGCGTTATATCAGTCGGCACCTCGGCGGCAGGGTGTATCAGTCGGCACCTTGGCGGCAAGGTGTATCAGTCGGCACCTTGGCGGCGTTATATCAGTCGGCACCTCGGCGGCGTTATATCAGTCGGCACCTTGGCGGCGTTATATCAGTCGGCACCTTGGCGGCGTTATATCAGTCGGCACCTTGGCGGCGTTATATCAGTCGGCACCTTGGCGGCGTTATATCAGTCGGCACCTCGGCGGCGTTATATCAGTCGGCACCTTGGCGGCAGGGTGTATCAGTCGGCACCTTGGCGGCGTTATATCAGTCGGCACCTCGGCGGCAGGGTGTATCAGTCGGCACCTCGGCGGCAGGGTGTATCAGTCGGCACCTCGGCGGCGTTATATCAGTCGGCACCTCGGCGGCAGGGTGTATTAGTCGGCACCTCAGCGGCGTTATATCAGTCGGCACCTTGGCGGCGTTATATCAGTCGGCACCTCGGCGGCAGGGTGTATCAGTCGGCACCTTGGCGGCGTTATATCAGTCGGCACCTCGGCGGCAGGGTTTATCAGTCGGCACCTCGGCGGCGTTATATCAGTCGGCACCTCGGCGGCAGGGTGTATCAGTCGGCACCTTGGCGGCAAGGTGTATCAGTCGGCACCTCGGCGGCGTTATATCAGTCGGCACCTTTGCGGCAGGGTGTATCAGTCGGCACCTTGGCGTTATATCAGTCGGCACCTTGGCGTTATATCAGTCGGCACCTCGGCGGCAGGGTGTATTAGTCGGCACCTTGGCGGCAAGGTGTATCAGTCGGCACCTCGGCGGCGTTATATCAGTCGGCACCTTGGCAGCGTTATATCAGTCGGCACCTTGGCGGCGTTATATCAGTCGGCACCTCGGCGGCAGGGTGTATCAGTCGGCACCTTGGCGGCAAGGTGTATCAGTCGGCACCTTGGCGGCGTTATATCAGTCGGCACCTCGGCGGCGTTATATCAGTCGGCACCTTGGCGGCGTTATATCAGTCGGCACCTTGGCGGCGTTATATCAGTCGGCACCTTGGCGGCGTTATATCAGTCGGCACCTTGGCGGCGTTATATCAGTCGGCACCTCGGCGGCGTTATATCAGTCGGCACCTCGGCGGCAGGGTGTATCAGTCGGCACCTTGGCGGCGTTATATCAGTCGGCACCTCGGCGGCAGGGTGTATCAGTCGGCACCTCGGCGGCCTTATATCAGTCGGCACCTCGGCGGCGTTATATCAGTCGGCACCTTGGCGGCGTTATATCAGTCGGTACCTCGGCGGCGTTATATCAGTCGGCACCTCGGCGGCAGGGTGTATCAGTCGGCACCTTGGCGGCAGGGTGTATCTGTCGGCACCTCGGCGGCGTTATATCAGTCGGCACCTCGGCGGCGTTATATCAGTCGGCACCTTGGCGGCGTTATATCAGTCGGCACCTTGGCGGCGTTATATCAGTCGGCACCTTGGCGGCGTTATATCAGTCGGCACCTCGGCGGCAGGGTGTATCAGTCGGCACCTTGGCGGCAAGGTGTATCAATCGGCACCTTGGCGGCGTTATATCAGTCGGCACCTCGGCGGCGTTATATCAGTCGGCACCTTGGCGGCGTTATATCAGTCGGCACCTTGGCGGCGTTATATCAGTCGGCACCTTGGCGGCGTTATATCAGTCGGCACCTTGGCGGCGTTATATCAGTCGGCACCTCGGCGGCGTTATATCAGTCGGCACCTTGGCGGCGTTATATCAGTCGGCACCTTGGCGGCGTTATATCAGTCGGCACCTTGGCGGCGTTATATCAGTCGGCACCTTGGCGGCGTTATATCAGTCGGCGCCTTGGCGGCGTAATATCAGTCGGCACCTTGGCGGCGTTATATCAGTCGGCACCTCGGCGGCGTTATATCAGTCGGCACCTTGGCGGCAGGGTGTATCAGTCGGCACCTTGGCGGCAGGGTGTATCAGTCGGCACCTCGGCGGCGTTATATCAGTCGGCACCTCGGCGGCGTTATATCAGTCGGCACCTTGGCGGCGTTATATCAGTCGGCACCTTGGCGGCGTTATATCAGTCGGCACCTCGGCGGCAGGGTGTATCAGTCGGCACCTTGGCGGCAAGGTGTATCAGTCGGCACCTTGGCGGCGTTATATCAGTCGGCACCTCGGCGGCGTTATATCAGTCGGCACCTTGGCGGCGTTTATCAGTCGGCACCTTGGCGGCGTTATATCAGTCGGCACCTCAACGCCAGGGTGTATCAGTCGGCACCTCGGCGGCGTTATATCAGTCCGCACCTCGGCGGCAGGGTGAATCAATCGGCACCTCGGCGGCAGGGTGTATCAGTCGGCACCTCGGCGGCGTTAATATCAGTCGGCACCTCGGCGGCAGGGTGTATCAGTTGGCTCATCGGCGGCAGCGTGTATCAGTCGGCACCTTGGCGGCGTTATATCAGTCGGCACCTCGGCGGCAGGGTGTATCAGTCGGCACCTCGGCGGCGTTATATCAGTCGGCACCATGGCGGGGTTATATCAGTCAGCACCTCGGCGGCGTTATATCAGTCGGCACCTCGGCGGCAGGGTGTATCAGTCGGCACCTCGGCGGCGTTATATCAGTCGGCACCTTGGCGTTATATCAGTCGGCACCTTGGCGGCGTTATATCAGTCGGCACCTCGGCGGCAGGGTGTATCAGTCGGCACCTTGGCGGCAAGGTGTATCAGTCGGCACCTTGGCGGCGTTATATCAGTCGGCACCTCGGCGGCGTTATATCAGTCGGCACCTTGGCGGCGTTATATCAGTCGGCACCTTGGCGGCGTTATATCAGTCGGCGCCTTGGCGGCGTAATATCAGTCGGCACCTTGGCGGCGTTATATCAGTCGGCACCTCGGCGGCGTTATATCAGTCGGCACCTTGGCGGCAGGGTGTATCAGTCGGCACCTTGGCGGCAGGGTGTATCAGTCGGCACCTCGGCGGCGTTATATCAGTCGGCACCTCGGCGGCGTTATATCAGTCGGCACCTTGGCGGCGTTATATCAGTCGGCACCTTGGCGGCGTTATATCAGTCGGCACCTCGGCGGCAGGGTGTATCAGTCGGCACCTTGGCGGCAAGGTGTATCAGTCGGCACCTTGGCGGCGTTATATCAGTCGGCACCTCGGCGGCGTTATATCAGTCGGCACCTTGGCGGCGTTTATCAGTCGGCACCTTGGCGGCGTTATATCAGTCGGCACCTTGGCGGCGTTATATCAGTCGGCACCTTGGCGGCGTTATATCAGTCGGCACCTTGGCGGCGTTATATCAGTCGGCACCTTGGCGGCGTTATATCAGTCGGCGCCTTGGCGGCGTAATATCAGTCGGCACCTTGGCGGCGTTATATCAGTCGGCACCTCGGCGGCGTTATATCAGTCGGCACCTTGGCGGCAGGGTGTATCAGTCGGCACCTTGGCGGCAGGGTGTATCAGTCGGCACCTCGGCGGCGTTATATCAGTCGGCACCTCGGCGGCGTTATATCAGTCGGCACCTTGGCGGCGTTATATCAGTCGGCACCTTGGCGGCGTTATATCAGTCGGCACCTCGGCGGCAGGGTGTATCAGTCGGCACCTTGGCGGCAAGGTGTATCAGTCGGCACCTTGGCGGCGTTATATCAGTCGGCACCTCGGCGGCGTTATATCAGTCGGCACCTTGGCGGCGTTATATCAGTCGGCACCTTGGCGGCGTTATATCAGTCGGCACCTTGGCGGCGTTATATCAGTCGGCACCTTGGCGGCGTTATATCAGTCGGCACCTCGGCGGCGTTATATCAGTCGGCACCTCGGCGGCAGGGTGTATCAGTCGGCACCTTGGCGGCGTTATATCAGTCGGCACCTCGGCGGCAGGGTGTATCAGTCGGCACCTCGGCGGCGTTATATCAGTCGGCACCTCGGCGGCGTTATATCAGTCGGCACCTTGGCGGCGTTATATCAGTCGGCACCTCGGCGGCGTTATATCAGTCGGCACCTCGGCGGCAGGGTGTATCAGTCGGCACCTTGGCGGCAGGGTGTATCTGTCGGCACCTCGGCGGCGTTATATCAGTCGGCACCTCGGCGGCGTTATATCAGTCGGCACCTTGGCGGCGTTATATCAGTCGGCACCTTGGCGGCGTTATATCAGTCGGCACCTCGGCGGCAGGGTGTATCAGTCGGCACCTTGGCGGCAAGGTGTATCAATCGGCACCTTGGCGGCGTTATATCAGTCGGCACCTCGGCGGCGTTATATCAGTCGGCACCTTGGCGGCGTTATATCAGTCGGCACCTTGGCGGCGTTATATCAGTCGGCACCTTGGCGGCGTTATATCAGTCGGCACCTTGGCGGCGTTATATCAGTCGGCACCTCGGCGGCGTTATATCAGTCGGCACCTTGGCGGCGTTATATCAGTCGGCACCTCGGCGGCGTTATATCAGTCGGCACCTTGGCGGCGTTATATCAGTCGGCACCTTGGCGGCGTTATATCAGTCGGCGCCTTGGCGGCGTAATATCAGTCGGCACCTTGGCGGCGTTATATCAGTCGGCACCTCGGCGGCGTTATATCAGTCGGCACCTTGGCGGCAGGGTGTATCAGTCGGCACCTTGGCGGCAGGGTGTATCAGTCGGCACCTCGGCGGCGTTATATCAGTCGGCACCTCGGCGGCGTTATATCAGTCGGCACCTTGGCGGCGTTATATCAGTCGGCACCTTGGCGGCGTTATATCAGTCGGCACCTCGGCGGCAGGGTGTATCAGTCGGCACCTTGGCGGCAAGGTGTATCAGTCGGCACCTTGGCGGCGTTATATCAGTCGGCACCTCGGCGGCGTTATATCAGTCGGCACCTTGGCGGCGTTTATCAGTCGGCACCTTGGCGGCGTTATATCAGTCGGCACCTCAACGCCAGGGTGTATCAGTCGGCACCTCGGCGGCGTTATATCAGTCCGCACCTCGGCGGCAGGGTGAATCAATCGGCACCTCGGCGGCAGGGTGTATCAGTTGGCACCTCGGCGGCGTTAATATCAGTCGGCACCTCGGCGGCAGGGTGTATCAGTTGGCTCATCGGCGGCAGGGTGTATCAGTCGGCACCTTGGCGGCGTTATGTCAGTCGGCACCTCGGCGGCAGGGTGTATCAGTCGGCACCTCGGCGGCGTTATATCAGTCGGCACCATGGCGGCGTTATATCAGTCAGCACCTCGGCGGCGTTATATCAGTCGGCACCTCGGCGGCAGGGTGTATCAGTCGGCACCTCGGCGGCGTTATATCAGTCAGCACCTTGGCGTTATATCAGTCGGCACCTTGGCGGCGCTATATCAGTCGGCACCTCGGCGGCAGGGTGTATCAGTCGGCACCTTGGCGGCAAGGTGTATCAGTCGGCACCTTGGCGGCGTTATATCAGTCGGCACCTCGGCGGCGTTATATCAGTCGGCACCTTGGCGGCGTTATATCAGTCGGCACCTTGGCGGCGTTATATCAGTCGGCGCCTTGGCGGCGTAATATCAGTCGGCACCTTGGCGGCGTTATATCAGTCGGCACCTCGGCGGCGTTATATCAGTCGGCACCTTGGCGGCAGGGTGTATCAGTCGGCACCTTGGCGGCAGGGTGTATCAGTCGGCACCTCGGCGGCGTTATATCAGTCGGCACCTCGGCGGCGTTATATCAGTCGGCACCTTGGCGGCGTTATATCAGTCGGCACCTTGGCGGCGTTATATCAGTCGGCACCTCGGCGGCAGGGTGTATCAGTCGGCACCTTGGCGGCAAGGTGTATCAGTCGGCACCTTGGCGGCGTTATATCAGTCGGCACCTCGGCGGCGTTATATCAGTCGGCACCTTGGCGGCGTTTATCAGTCGGCACCTTGGCGGCGTTATATCAGTCGGCACCTTGGCAGCGTTATATCAGTCGACACCTTGGCGGCGTTATATCAGTCGGCACCTCGGCGGCGTTATATCAGTCGGCACCTCGGCGGCAGGGTGTATCAGTCGGCACCTTGGCGGCGTTATATCAGTCGGCACCTCGGCGGCAGGGTGTATCAGTCGGCACCTCGGCGGCGTTATAACAGTCGGCACCTCGGCGGCGTTATATCAGTCGGCACCTTGGCGGCGTTATATTAGTCGGCACCTCGGCGGCGTTATATCAGTCGGCACCTCGGCGGCAGGGTGTATCAGTCGGCACCTTGGCGGCAGGGTGTATCTGTCGGCACCTCGGCGGCGTTATATCAGTCGGCACCTCGGCGGCGATATATCAGTCGGCACCTTGGCGGCGTTATATCAGTCGGCACCTTGGCGGCGTTATATCAGTCGGCACCTCGGCGGCAGGGTGTATCAGTCGGCACCTTGGCGGCAAGGTGTATCAGTCGGCACCTTGGCGGCGTTATATCAGTCGGCACCTCGGCGGCGTTATATCAGTCGGCACCTTGGCGGCGTTATATCAGTCGGCACCTTGGCGGCGTTATATCAGTCGGCACCTTGGCGGCGTTATATCAGTCGGCACCTTGGCGGCGTTATATCAGTCGGCACCTCGGCGGCGTTATATCAGTCGGCACCTTGGCGGCAGGGTGTATCAGTCGGCACCTTGGCGGCGTTGTATCAGTCGGCACCTCGGCGGCAGGGTGTATCAGTCGGCACCTCGGCGGCAGGGTGTATCAGTCGGCACCTCGGCGGCGTTATATCAGTCGGCACCTCGGCGGCAGGGTGTATTAGTCGGCACCTCGGCGGCGTTATATCAGTCGGCACCTTGGCGGCGTTATATCAGTCGGCACCTCGGCGGCAGGGTGTATCAGTCGGCACCTTGGCGGCGTTATATCAGTCGGCACCTCGGCGGCAGGGTTTATCAGTCGGCACCTCGGCGGCGTTATATCAGTCGGCACCTCGGCGGCAGGGTGTATCAGTCGGCACCTTGGCGGCAAGGTGTATCAGTCGGCACCTCGGCGGCGTTATATCAGTCGGCACCTTTGCGGCAGGGTGTATCAGTCGGCACCTTGGCGTTATATCAGTCGGCACCTTGGCGTTATATCAGTCGGCACCTCGGCGGCAGGGTGTATTAGTCGGCACCTTGGCGGCAAGGTGTATCAGTCGGCACCTCGGCGGCGTTATATCAGTCGGCACCTTGGCGGCGTTATATCAGTCGGCACCTTGGCGGCGTTATATCAGTCGGCACCTCGGCGGCAGGGTGTATCAGTCGGCACCTTGGCGGCAAGGTGTATCAGTCGGCACCTTGGCGGCGTTATATCAGTCGGCACCTCGGCGGCGTTATATCAGTCGGCACCTTGGCGGCGTTATATCAGTCGGCACCTTGGCGGCGTTATATCAGTCGGCACCTTGGCGGCGTTATATCAGTCGGCACCTTGGCGGCGTTATATCAGTCGGCACCTCGGCGGCGTTATATCAGTCGGCACCTCGGCGGCAGGGTGTATCAGTCGGCACCTTGGCGGCGTTATATCAGTCGGCACCTCGGCGGCAGGGTGTATCAGTCGGCACCTCGGCGGCGTTATATCAGTCGGCACCTCGGCGGCGTTATATCAGTCGGCACCTTGGCGGCGTTATATCAGTCGGCACCTCGGCGGCGTTATATCAGTCGGCACCTCGGCGGCAGGGTGTATCAGTCGGCACCTTGGCGGCAGGGTGTATCTGTCGGCACCTCGGCGGCGTTATATCAGTCGGCACCTCGGCGGCGTTATATCAGTCGGCACCTTGGCGGCGTTATATCAGTCGGCACCTTGGCGGCGTTATATCAGTCGGCACCTTGGCGGCGTTATATCAGTCGGCACCTCGGCGGCAGGGTGTATCAGTCGGCACCTTGGCGGCAAGGTGTATCAATCGGCACCTTGGCGGCGTTATATCAGTCGGCACCTCGGCGGCGTTATATCAGTCGGCACCTTGGCGGCGTTATATCAGTCGGCACCTTGGCGGCGTTATATCAGTCGGCACCTTGGCGGCGTTATATCAGTCGGCACCTTGGCGGCGTTATATCAGTCGGCACCTCGGCGGCGTTATATCAGTCGGCACCTTGGCGGCGTTATATCAGTCGGCACCTTGGCGGCGTTATATCAGTCGGCACCTTGGCGGCGTTATATCAGTCGGCACCTTGGCGGCGTTATATCAGTCGGCGCCTTGGCGGCGTAATATCAGTCGGCACCTTGGCGGCGTTATATCAGTCGGCACCTCGGCGGCGTTATATCAGTCGGCACCTTGGCGGCAGGGTGTATCAGTCGGCACCTTGGCGGCAGGGTGTATCAGTCGGCACCTCGGCGGCGTTATATCAGTCGGCACCTCGGCGGCGTTATATCAGTCGGCACCTTGGCGGCGTTATATCAGTCGGCACCTTGGCGGCGTTATATCAGTCGGCACCTCGGCGGCAGGGTGTATCAGTCGGCACCTTGGCGGCAAGGTGTATCAGTCGGCACCTTGGCGGCGTTATATCAGTCGGCACCTCGGCGGCGTTATATCAGTCGGCACCTTGGCGGCGTTTATCAGTCGGCACCTTGGCGGCGTTATATCAGTCGGCACCTCAACGCCAGGGTGTATCAGTCGGCACCTCGGCGGCGTTATATCAGTCCGCACCTCGGCGGCAGGGTGAATCAATCGGCACCTCGGCGGCAGGGTGTATCAGTCGGCACCTCGGCGGCGTTAATATCAGTCGGCACCTCGGCGGCAGGGTGTATCAGTTGGCTCATCGGCGGCAGCGTGTATCAGTCGGCACCTTGGCGGCGTTATATCAGTCGGCACCTCGGCGGCAGGGTGTATCAGTCGGCACCTCGGCGGCGTTATATCAGTCGGCACCATGGCGGCGTTATATCAGTCAGCACCTCGGCGGCGTTATATCAGTCGGCACCTCGGCGGCAGGGTGTATCAGTCGGCACCTCGGCGGCGTTATATCAGTCGGCACCTTGGCGTTATATCAGTCGGCACCTTGGCGGCGTTATATCAGTCGGCACCTCGGCGGCAGGGTGTATCAGTCGGCACCTTGGCGGCAAGGTGTATCAGTCGGCACCTTGGCGGCGTTATATCAGTCGGCACCTCGGCGGCGTTATATCAGTCGGCACCTTGGCGGCGTTATATCAGTCGGCACCTTGGCGGCGTTATATCAGTCGGCGCCTTGGCGGCGTAATATCAGTCGGCACCTTGGCGGCGTTATATTAGTCGGCACCTCGGCGGCGTTATATCAGTCGGCACCTTGGCGGCAGGGTGTATCAGTCGGCACCTTGGCGGCAGGGTGTATCAGTCGGCACCTCGGCGGCGTTATATCAGTCGGCACCTCGGCGGCGTTATATCAGTCGGCACCTTGGCGGCGTTATATCAGTCGGCACCTTGGCGGCGTTATATCAGTCGGCACCTCGGCGGCAGGGTGTATCAGTCGGCACCTTGGCGGCAAGGTGTATCAGTCGGCACCTTGGCGGCGTTATATCAGTCGGCACCTCGGCGGCGTTATATCAGTCGGCACCTTGGCGGCGTTTATCAGTCGGCACCTTGGCGGCGTTATATCAGTCGGCACCTTGGCGGCGTTATATCAGTCGGCACCTTGGCGGCGTTATATCAGTCGGCACCTTGGCGGCGTTATATCAGTCGGCACCTTGGCGGCGTTATATCAGTCGGCGCCTTGGCGGCGTAATATCAGTCGGCACCTTGGCGGCGTTATATCAGTCGGCACCTCGGCGGCGTTATATCATTCGGCACCTTGGCGGCAGGGTGTATCAGTCGGCACCTTGGCGGCAGGGTGTATCAGTCGGCACCTCGGCGGCGTTATATCAGTCGGCACCTCGGCGGCGTTATATCAGTCGGCACCTTGGCGGCGTTATATCAGTCGGCACCTTGGCGGCGTTATATCAGTCGGCACCTCGGCGGCAGGGTGTATCAGTCGGCACCTTGGCGGCAAGGTGTATCAGTCGGCACCTTGGCGGCGTTATATCAGTCGGCACCTCGGCGGCGTTAAATCAGTCGGCACCTTGGCGGCGTTATATCAGTCGGCACCTTGGCGGCGTTATATCAGTCGGCACCTTGGCGGCGTTATATCAGTCGGCACCTTGGCGGCGTTATATCAGTCGGCACCTCGGCGGCGTTATATCAGTCGGCACCTCGGCGGCAGGGTGTATCAGTCGGCACCTTGGCGGCGTTATATCAGTCGGCACCTCGGCGGCAGGGTGTATCAGTCGGCACCTCGGCGGCGTTATATCAGTCGGCACCTCGGCGGCGTTATATCAGTCGGCACCTTGGCGGCGTTATATCAGTCGGCACCTCGGCGGCGTTATATCAGTCGGCACCTCGGCGGCAGGGTGTATCAGTCGGCACCTTGGCGGCAGGGTGTATCTGTCGGCACCTCGGCGGCGTTATATCAGTCGGCACCTCGGCGGCGTTATATCAGTCGGCACCTTGGCGGCGTTATATCAGTCGGCACCTTGGCGGCGTTATATCAGTCGGCACCTCGGCGGCAGGGTGTATCAGTCGGCACCTTGGCGGCAAGGTGTATCAATCGGCACCTTGGCGGCGTTATATCAGTCGGCACCTCGGCGGCGTTATATCAGTCGGCACCTTGGCGGCGTTATATCAGTCGGCACCTTGGCGGCGTTATATCAGTCGGCACCTTGGCGGCGTTATATCAGTCGGCACCTTGGCGGCGTTATATCAGTCGGCACCTCGGCGGCGTTATATCAGTCGGCACCTTGGCGGCGTTATATCAGTCGGCACCTCGGCGGCGTTATATCAGTCGGCACCTTGGCGGCGTTATATCAGTCGGCACCTTGGCGGCGTTATATCAGTCGGCGCCTTGGCGGCGTAATATCAGTCGGCACCTTGGCGGCGTTATATCAGTCGGCACCTCGGCGGCGTTATATCAGTCGGCACCTTGGCGGCAGGGTGTATCAGTCGGCACCTTGGCGGCAGGGTGTATCAGTCGGCACCTCGGCGGCGTTATATCAGTCGGCACCTCGGCGGCGTTATATCAGTCGGCACCTTGGCGGCGTTATATCAGTCGGCACCTTGGCGGCGTTATATCAGTCGGCACCTCGGCGGCAGGGTGTATCAGTCGGCACCTTGGCGGCAAGGTGTATCAGTCGGCACCTTGGCGGCGTTATATCAGTCGGCACCTCGGCGGCGTTATATCAGTCGGCACCTTGGCGGCGTTTATCAGTCGGCACCTTGGCGGCGTTATATCAGTCGGCACCTCAACGCCAGGGTGTATCAGTCGGCACCTCGGCGGCGTTATATCAGTCCGCACCTCGGCGGCAGGGTGAATCAATCGGCACCTCGGCGGCAGGGTGTATCAGTTGGCACCTCGGCGGCGTTAATATCAGTCGGCACCTCGGCGGCAGGGTGTATCAGTTGGCTCATCGGCGGCAGGGTGTATCAGTCGGCACCTTGGCGGCGTTATATCAGTCGGCACCTCGGCGGCAGGGTGTATCAGTCGGCACCTCGGCGGCGTTATATCAGTCGGCACCATGGCGGCGTTATATCAGTCAGGACCTCGGCGGCGTTATATCAGTCGGCACCTCGGCGGCAGGGTGTATCAGTCGGCACCTCGGCGGCGTTATATCAGTCAGCACCTTGGCGTTATATCAGTCGGCACCTTGGCGGCGTTATATCAGTCGGCACCTCGGCGGCAGGGTGTATCAGTCGGCACCTTGGCGGCAAGGTGTATCAGTCGGCACCTTGGCGGCGTTATATCAGTCGGCACCTCGGCGGCGTTATATCAGTCGGCACCTTGGCGGCGTTATATCAGTCGGCACCTTGGCGGCGTTATATCAGTCGGCGCCTTGGCGGCGTAATATCAGTCGGCACCTTGGCGGCGTTATATCAGTCGGCACCTCGGCGGCGTTATATCAGTCGGCACCTTGGCGGCAGGGTGTATCAGTTGGCACCTTGGCGGCAGGGTGTATCAGTCGGCACCTCGGCGGCGTTATATCAGTCGGCACCTCGGCGGCGTTATATCAGTCGGCACCTTGGCGGCGTTATATCAGTCGGCACCTTGGCGGCGTTATATCAGTCGGCACCTCGGCGGCAGGGTGTATCAGTCGGCACCTTGGCGGCAAGGTGTATCAGTCGGCACCTTGGCGGCGTTATATCAGTCGGCACCTCGGCGGCGTTATATCAGTCGGCACCTTGGCGGCGTTTATCAGTCGGCACCTTGGCGGCGCTATATCAGTCGGCACCTTGGCGGCGTTATATCAGTCGACACCTTGGCGGCGTTATATCAGTCGGCACCTCGGCGGCGTTATATCAGTCGGCACCTCGGCGGCAGGGTGTATCAGTCGGCACCTTGGCGGCGTTATATCAGTCGGCACCTCGGCGGCAGGGTGTATCAGTCGGCACCTCGGCGGCGTTATATCAGTCGGCACCTCGGCGGCGTTATATCAGTCGGCACCTTGGCGGCGTTATATTAGTCGGCACCTCGGCGGCGTTATATCAGTCGGCACCTCGGCGGCAGGGTGTATCAGTCGGCACCTTGGCGGCAGGGTGTATCTGTCGGCACCTCGGCGGCGTTATATCAGTCGGCACCTCGGCGGCGATATATCAGTCGGCACCTTGGCGGCGTTATATCAGTCGGCACCTTGGCGGCGTTATATCAGTCGGCACCTCGGCGGCAGGGTGTATCAGTCGGCACCTTAGCGGCAAGGTGTATCAGTCGGCACCTTGGCGGCGTTATATCAGTCGGCACCTCGGCGGCGTTATATCAGTCGGCACCTTGGCGGCGTTATATCAGTCGGCACCTTGGCGGCGTTATATCAGTCGGCACCTTGGCGGCGTTATATCAGTCGGCACCTTGGCGGCGTTATATCAGTCGGCACCTCGGCGGCGTTATATCAGTCGGCACCTTGGCGGCAGGGTGTATCAGTCGGCACCTTGGCGGCGTTATATCAGTCGGCACCTCGGCGGCAGGGTGTATCAGTCGGCACCTCGGCGGCAGGGTGTATCAGTCGGCACCTCGGCGGCAGGGTGTATCAGTCGGCACCTCGGCGGCGTTATATCAGTCGGCACCTCGGCGGCAGGGTGTATTAGTCGGCACCTCGGCGGCGTTATATCAGTCGGCACCTTGGCGGCGTTATATCAGTCGGCACCTCGGCGGCAGGGTGTATCAGTCGGCACCTTGGCGGCGTTATATCAGTCGGCACCTCGGCGGCAGGGTTTATCAGTCGGCACCTCGGCGGCGTTATATCAGTCGGCACCTCGGCGGCAGGGTGTATCAGTCGGCACCTTGGCGGCAAGGTATATCAGTCGGCACCTCGGCGGCGTTATATCAGTCGGCACCTTTGCGGCAGGGTGTATCAGTCGGCACCTTGGCGTTATATCAGTCGGCACCTTGGCGTTATATCAGTCGGCACCTCGGCGGCAGGGTGTATTAGTCGGCACCTTGGCGGCAAGGTGTATCAGTCGGCACCTCGGCGGCGTTATATCAGTCGGCACCTTGGCGGCGTTATATCAGTCGGCACCTTGACGGCGTTATATCAGTCGGCACCTCGGCGGCAGGGTGTATCAGTCGGCACCTTGGCGGCAAGGTGTATCAGTCGGCACCTTGGCGGCGTTATATCAGTCGGCACCTCGGCGGCGTTATATCAGTCGGCACCTTGGCGGCGTTATATCAGTCGGCACCTTGGCGGCGTTATATCAGTCGGCACCTTGGCGGCGTTATATCAGTCGGCACCTTGGCGGCGTTATATCAGTCGGCACCTCGGCGGCGTTATATCAGTCGGCACCTCGGCGGCAGGGTGTATCAGTCGGCACCTTGGCGGCGTTATATCAGTCGGCACCTCGGCGGCAGGGTGTATCAGTCGGCACCTCGGCGGCGTTATATCAGTCGGCACCTCGGCGGCGTTATATCAGTCGGCACCTTGGCGGCGTTATATCAGTCGGCACCTCGGCGGCGTTATATCAGTCGGCACCTCGGCGGCAGGGTGTATCAGTCGGCACCTTGGCGGCAGGGTGTATCTGTCGGCACCTCGGCGGCGTTATATCAGTCGGCACCTCGGCGGCGTTATATCAGTCGGCACCTTGGCGGCGTTATATCAGTCGGCACCTTGGCGGCGTTATATCAGTCGGCACCTCGGCGGCAGGGTGTATCAGTCGGCACCTTGGCGGCAAGGTGTATCAATCGGCACCTTGGCGGCGTTATATCAGTCGGCACCTCGGCGGCGTTATATCAGTCGGCACCTTGGCGGCGTTATATCAGTCGGCACCTTGGCGGCGTTATATCAGTCGGCACCTTGGCGGCGTTATATCAGTCGGCGCCTTGGCGGCGTAATATCAGTCGGCACCTTGGCGGCGTTATATCAGTCGGCACCTCGGCGGCGTTATATCAGTCGGCACCTTGGCGGCAGGGTGTATCAGTCGGCACCTTGGCGGCAGGGTGTATCAGTCGGCACCTCGGCGGCGTTATATCAGTCGGCACCTCGGCGGCGTTATATCAGTCGCCACCTTGGCGGCGTTATATCAGTCGGCACCTTGGCGGCGTTATATCAGTCGGCACCTCGGCGGCAGGGTGTATCAGTCGGCACCTTGGCGGCAAGGTGTATCAGTCGGCACCTTGGCGGCGTTATATCAGTCGGCACCTCGGCGGCGTTATATCAGTCGGCACCTTGGCGGCGTTTATCAGTCGGCACCTTGGCGGCGTTATATCAGTCGGCACCTCAACGCCAGGGTGTATCAGTCGGCACCTCGGCGGCGTTATATCAGTCCGCACCTCGGCGGCAGGGTGAATCAATCGGCACCTCGGCGGCAGGGTGTATCAGTCGGCACCTCGGCGGCGTTAATATCAGTCGGCACCTCGGCGGCAGGGTGTATCAGTTGGCTCATCGGCGGCAGGGTGTATCAGTCGGCACCTTGGCGGCGTTATATCAGTCGGCACCTCGGCGGCAGGGTGTATCAGTCGGCACCTCGGCGGCGTTATATCAGTCGGCACCTTGGCGGCAGGGTGTATCAGTCGGCACCTCGGCGGCATGGTGCATCAGTCGGCACCTCGGCGGCAGGGTGAATCAGTCGGCACCTCGGCGGCGTTATATCAGTCGGCACCTCGGCGGCAGGGTGTATCAGTCGGCACTTCGGCGGCAAGGTATATCAGTCGGCACCTCGGCGGCAGGGTGTATCAGTTGGCGCATCGGCGGCAGGGTGTATCAGTCGGCACCATGGCGGCGTTATATCAGTCGGCACCTCGGCGGCGTTATATCAGTCGGCACCTCGGCGGCAGGGTGTATCAGTCGGCACTTCGGCGGCAAGGTATATCAGTCGGCACCTCTACGCCAGGGTGTGTCAGTCGGCACCTCGGCGGCGTTATATCAGTCGGCACCTTGGCGGCAGGGTGTATCAGTCGGCACCTTGGCGGCGTTATATCAGTCGGCACCTTGGCGGCGTTATATCAGTCGGTACCTCGGCGGTAGGGTGTATCAATCAGTCGGCACCTTGGCGGCGTTATATCAGTCGGCACCTCAACGCCAGGGTGTATCAGTCGGCACCTCGGCGGCGTTATATCAGTCCGCACCTCGGCGGCAGGGTGAATCAATCGGCACCTCGGCGGCAGGGTGTATCAGTCGGCACCTCGGCGGCGTTAATATCAGTCGGCACCTCGGCGGCAGGGTGTATCAGTTGGCTCATCGGCGGCAGGGTGTATCAGTCGGCACCTTGGCGGCGTTATATCAGTCGGCACCTCGGCGGCAGGGTGTATCAGTCGGCACCTCGGCGGCGTTATATCAGTCGGCACCATGGCGGCGTTATATCAGTCAGCACCTCGGCGGCGTTATATCAGTCGGCACCTCGGCGGCAGGGTGTATCAGTCGGCACCTCGGCGGCGTTATATCAGCCGGCACCTTGGCGTTATATCAGTCGGCACCTTGGCGGCGTTATATCAGTAGGCACCTCGGCGGCAGGGTGTATCAGTCGGCACCTTGGCGGCAAGGTGTATCAGTCGGCACCTTGGCGGCGTTATATCAGTCGGCACCTCGGCGGCGTTATATCAGTCGGCACCTTGGCGGCGTTATATCAGTCGGCACCTTGCCGGCGTTATATCAGTCGGCGCCTTGGCGGCGTAATATCAGTCGGCACCTTGGCGGCGTTATATCAGTCGGCACCTAGGCGGCGTTATATCAGTCGGCACCTTGGCGGCAGGGTGTATCAGTCGGCACCTTGGCGGCAGGGTGTATCAGTCGGCACCTCGGCGGCGTTTTATCAGTCGGCACCTCGGCGGCGTTATATCAGTCGGCACCTTGGCGGCGTTATATCAGTCGGCACCTTGGCGGCGTTATATCAGTCGGCACCTCGGCGGCAGGGTGTATCAGTCGGCACCTTGGCGGCAAGGTGTATCAGTCGGCACCTTGGCGGCGTTATATCAGTCGGCACCTCGGCGGCGTTATATCAGTCGGCACCTTGGCGGCGTTATATCAGTCGGCACCTTGGCGGCGTTATATCAGTCGGCACCTTGGCGGCGTTATATCAGTCGGCACCTTGGCGGCGTTATATCAGTCGGCACCTCGGCGGCGTTATATCAGTCGGCACCTCGGCGGCAGGGTGTATCAGTCGGCACCTTGGCGGCGTTATATCAGTCGGCACCTCGGCGGCAGGGTGTATCAGTCGGCACCTCGGCGGCGTTGTATCAGTCGGCACCTCGGCGGCGTTATATCAGTCGGCACCTTGGCGGCGTTATATCAGTCGGCACCTCGGCGGCGTTGTATCAGTCGGCACCTCGGCGGCAAGGTGTATCAGTCGGCACCTTGGCGGCAGGGTGTATCTGTCGGCACCTCGGCGGCGTTATATCAGTCGGCACCTCGGCGGCGTTATATCAGTCGGCACCTTGGCGGCGTTATATCAGTCGGCACCTTGGCGGCGTTATATCAGTCGGCACCTCGGCGGCAGGGTGTATCAGTCGGCACCTTGGCGGCAAGGTGTATCAGTCGGCACCTTGGCGGCGTTATATCAGTCGGCACCTCGGCGGCGTTATATCAGTCGGCACCTTGGCGGCAGGGTGTATCAGTCGGCACCTTGGCGTTATATCAGTCGGCACCTTGGCGTTATATCAGTCGGCACCTCGGCGGCAGGGTGTATTAGTCGGCACCTTGGCGGCAGGGTGTATCATTCGGCACCTTGGCGTTATATCGGTCGGCATCTTGGCGGCTTTATATCAGTCGGCACCTCGGCGGCGTTATATTAGTCGGCACCTTGGCGGCAGGGTGTATCAGTCGGCACCTTGGCGTTATATCGGTCGGCATCTTGGCGGCTTTATATCAGTCGGCACCTCGGCGGCGTTATATTAGTCGGCACCTTGGCGGCGTTATATCACTCGGCACCTTGGCGGCGTTATATCAGTCGGCACCTTGGCGGCGTTATATCAGTCGGCACCTTGGCGGCGTTATATCAGTCGGCACCTCGGCGGCGTTATATCAGTCGGCACCTCGGCGGCAGGGTGTATCAGTCGGCACTTCGGCGGCAAGGTATATCAGTCGGCACCTCGGCGGCAGGGTGTATCAGTTGGCTCATCGGCGGCAGGGTGTATCAGTCGGCACCATGGCGGCGTTATATCAGTCGGCACCTCGGCGGCGTTATATCAGTCGGCACCTCGGCGGCAGGGTGTATCAGTCGGCACTTCAGCGGCAAGGTATATCAGTCGGCACCTCGACGCCAGGGTGTATCAGTCGGCACCTCGGCGGCGTTATATCAGTCGGCACCTTGGCGGCAGGGTGTATCAGTCGGCACCTTGGCGGCGTTATATCAGTCGGCACCTTGGCGGCGTTATATCAGTCGGCACCTCGGCGGCAGGGTGTATCAGTTGGCACCTTGGCGGCGTTATATCAGTCGGCACCTTGGCGGCGTTATATCAGTCGGCACCTCGGTGGCAGGGTGTATCAGTCGGCACCTTGGCGGCGTTATATCAGTCGGCACCTTGGCGGCAGGGTGTATCAGTCGGCACATTGGCGGCGTTATATCAGTCGGCACCTTGGCGGCAGGGTGTATCAGTCGGCACCTTTGCGGCGTTATATCAGTCGGCACCTTGGCGGCGTTATATCAGTCGGCACCTTGGCGGCGTTATATCAGTCGGCACCTCGGCGGCAGGGTGTATCAGTCGGCACCTCGGCGGCGTTATATCAGTCGGCACCTTGGCGGCGTTATATCAGTCAGCACCTTGGCGGCAGGGTGTATCAGTCGGCACCTTGGCGGCGTTATATCAGTCGGCACCTCAGCGGCAGGGTGTATCAGTCGGCACCTCGGCGGCAGGGTGTATTAGTCGGCACCTCGGCGGCGTTATATCAGTCGGCACCTTGGCGGCGTTATATCAGTCGGCACCTCGGCGGCAGGGTGTATCAGTCGGCACCTTGGCGGCGTTATATCAGTCGGCACCTCGGCGGCAGGGTGTATCAGTCGGCACCTCGGCGGCGTTATATCAGTCGGCACCTCGGCGGCAGGGTGTATCAGTCGGCACCTTGGCGGCAAGGTGTATCAGTCGGCACCTCGGCGGCGTTATATCAGTCGGCACCTTTGCGGCAGGGTGTATCAGTCGGCACCTTGGCGTTATATCAGTCGGTACCTTGGCGTTATATCAGTCGGCACCTCGGCGGCAGGGTGTATTAGTCGGCACCTTGGCGGCAGGGTGTATCAGTCGGCACCTTGGCGTTATATCGGTCGGCATCTTGGCGGCTTTATATCAGTCGGCACTTCGGCGGCGTTATATTAGTCGGCACCTTGGCGGCAGGGTGTATCAGTCGGCACCTTGGCGTTATATCGGTCGGCATCTTGGCGGCTTTATATCAGTCGGCACCTCGGCGGCGTTATATTAGTCGGCACCTTGGCGGCGTTATATCACTCGGCACCTTGGCGGCGTTATATCAGTCGGCACCTTGGCGGCGTTATATCAGTCGGCACCTTGGCGGCGTTATATCAGTCGGCACCTCGGCGGCGTTATATCAGTCGGCACCTCGGCGGCAGGGTGTATCAGTCGGCACTTCGGCGGCAAGGTATATCAGTCGGCACCTCGGCGGCAGGGTGTATCAGTTGGCGCATCGGCGGCAGGGTGTATCAGTCGGCACCATGGCGGCGTTATATCAGTCGGCACCTCGGCGGCGTTATATCAGTCGGCACCTCGGCGGCAGGGTGTATCAGTCGGCACTTCGGCGGCAAGGTATATCAGTCGGCACCTCTACGCCAGGGTGTATCAGTCGGCACCTCGGCGGCGTTATATCAGTCGGCACCTTGGCGGCAGGGTGTATCAGTCGGCACCTTGGCGGCGTTATATCAGTCGGCACCTTGGCGGCGTTATATCAGTCGGTACCTCGGCGGTAGGGTGTATCAATCAGTCGGCACCTTGGCGGCGTTATATCAGTCGGCACCTCAACGCCAGGGTGTATCAGTCGGCACCTCGGCGGCGTTATATCAGTCCGCACCTCGGCGGCAGGGTGAATCAATCGGCACCTCGGCGGCAGGGTGTATCAGTCGGCACCTCGGCGGCGTTAATATCAGTCGGCACCTCGGCGGCAGGGTGTATCAGTTGGCTCATCGGCGGCAGGGTGTATCAGTCGGCACCTTGGCGGCGTTATATCAGTCGGCACCTCGGCGGCAGGGTGTATCAGTCGGCACCTCGGCGGCGTTATATCAGTCGGCACCATGGCGGCGTTATATCAGTCAGCACCTCGGCGGCGTTATATCAGTCGGCACCTCGGCGGCAGGGTGTATCAGTCGGCACCTCGGCGGCGTTATATCAGCCGGCACCTTGGCGTTATATCAGTCGGCACCTTGGCGGCGTTATATCAGTCGGCACCTCGGCGGCAGGGTGTATCAGTCGGCACCTTGGCGGCAAGGTGTATCAGTCGGCACCTTGGCGGCGTTATATCAGTCGGCACCTCGGCGGCGTTATATCAGTCGGCACCTTGGCGGCGTTATATCAGTCGGCACCTTGCCGGCGTTATATCAGTCGGCGCCTTGGCGGCGTAATATCAGTCGGCACCTTGGCGGCGTTATATCACTCGGCACCTAGGCGGCGTTATATCAGTCGGCACCTTGGCGGCAGGGTGTATCAGTCGGCACCTTGGCGGCAGGGTGTATCAGTCGGCACCTCGGCGGCGTTATATCAGTCGGCACCTCGGCGGCGTTATATCAGTCGGCACCTTGGCGGCGTTATATCAGTCGGCACCTTGGCGGCGTTATATCAGTCGGCACCTCGGCGGCAGGGTGTATCAGTCGGCACCTTGGCGGCAAGGTGTATCAGTCGGCACCTTGGCGGCGTTATATCAGTCGGCACCTCGGCGGCGTTATATCAGTCGGCACCTTGGCGGCGTTATATCAGTCGGCACCTTGGCGGCGTTATATCAGTCGGCACCTTGGCGGCGTTATATCAGTCGGCACCTTGGCGGCGTTATATCAGTCGGCACCTCGGCGGCGTTATATCAGTCGGCACCTCGGCGGCAGGGTGTATCAGTCGGCACCTTGGCGGCGTTATATCAGTCGGCACCTCGGCGGCAGGGTGTATCAGTCGGCACCTCGGCGGCGTTGTATCAGTCGGCACCTCGGCGGCGTTATATCAGTCGGCACCTTGGCGGCGTTATATCAGTCGGCACCTCGGCGGCGTTATATCAGTCGGCACCTCGGCGGCAAGGTGTATCAGTCGGCACCTTGGCGGCAGGGTGTATCTGTCGGCACCTCGGCGGCGTTATATCAGTCGGCACCTCGGCGGCGTTATATCAGTCGGCACCTTGGCGGCGTTATATCAGTCGGCACCTTGGCGGCGTTATATCAGTCGGCACCTCGGCGGCAGGGTGTATCAGTCGGCACCTTGGCGGCGTTATATCAGTCGGCACCTCGGCGGCAGGGTGTATCAGTCGGCACCTCGGCGGCGTTATATCAGTCGGCACCTCGGCGGCAGGGTGTATTAGTCGGCACCTTGGCGGCAGGGTGTATCATTCGGCACCTTGGCGTTATATCGGTCGGCATCTTGGCGGCTTTATATCAGTCGGCACCTCGGCGGCGTTATATTAGTCGGCACCTTGGCGGCAGGGTGTATCAGTCGGCACCTTGGCGTTATATCGGTCGGCATCTTGGCGGCTTTATATCAGTCGGCACCTCGGCGGCGTTATATTAGTCGGCACCTTGGCGGCGTTATATCACTCGGCACCTTGGCGGCGTTATATCAGTCGGCACCTTGGCGGCGTTATATCAGTCGGCACCTTGGCGGCGTTATATCAGTCGGCACCTCGGCGGCGTTATATCAGTCGGCACCTCGGCGGCAGGGTGTATCAGTCGGCACTTCGGCGGCAAGGTATATCAGTCGGCACCTCGGCGGCAGGGTGTATCAGTTGGCTCATCGGCGGCAGGGTGTATCAGTCGGCACCATGGCGGCGTTATATCAGTCGGCACCTCGGCGGCGTTATATCAGTCGGCACCTCGGCGGCAGGGTGTATCAGTCGGCACTTCAGCGGCAAGGTATATCAGTCGGCACCTCGACGCCAGGGTGTATCAGTCGGCACCTCGGCGGCGTTATATCAGTCGGCACCTTGGCGGCAGGGTGTATCAGTCGGCACCTTGGCGGCGTTATATCAGTCGGCACCTTGGCGGCGTTATATCAGTCGGCACCTCGGCGGCAGGGTGTATCAGTTGGCACCTTGGCGGCGTTATATCAGTCGGCACCTTGGCGGCGTTATATCAGTCGGCACCTCGGTGGCAGGGTGTATCAGTCGGCACCTTGGCGGCGTTATATCAGTCGGCACCTTGGCGGCAGGGTGTATCAGTCGGCACATTGGCGGCGTTATATCAGTCGGCACCTTGGCGGCAGGGTGTATCAGTCGGCACCTTTGCGGCGTTATAGCAGTCGGCACCTTGGCGGCGTTATATCAGTCGGCACCTTGGCGGCGTTATATCAGTCGGCACCTTGGCGGCGTTATATCAGTCGGCACCTCGGCGGCAGGGTGTATCAGTCGGCACCTCGGCGGCGTTATATCAGTCGGCACCTTGGCGGCGTTATATCAGTCAGCACCTTGGCGGCAGGGTGTATCAGTCGGCACCTTGGCGGCGTTATATCAGTCGGCACCTCAGCGGCAGGGTGTATCAGTCGGCACCTCGGCGGCAGGGTGTATCAGTCGGCACCTCGGCGGCGTTATATCAGTCGGCACCTCGGCGGCAGGGTGTATTAGTCGGCACCTCGGCGGCGTTATATCAGTCGGCACCTTGGCGGCGTTATATCAGTCGGCACCTCGGCGGCAGGGTGTATCAGTCGGCACCTTGGCGGCGTTATATCAGTCGGCACCTCGGCGGCAGGGTGTATCAGTCGGCACCTCGGCGGCGTTATATCAGTCGGCACCTCGGCGGCAGGGTGTATCAGTCGGCACCTTGGCGGCAAGGTGTATCAGTCGGCACCTCGGCGGCGTTATATCAGTCGGCACCTTTGCGGCAGGGTGTATCAGTCGGCACCTTGGCGTTATATCAGTCGGCACCTTGGCGTTATATCAGTCGGCACCTCGGCGGCAGGGTGTATTAGTCGGCACCTTGGCGGCAGGGTGTATCAGTCGGCACCTTGGCGTTATATCGGTCGGCATCTTGGCGGCTTTATATCAGTCGGCACTTCGGCGGCGTTATATTAGTCGGCACCTTGGCGGCAGGGTGTATCAGTCGGCACCTTGGCGTTATATCGGTCGGCATCTTGGCGGCTTTATATCAGTCGGCACCTCGGCGGCGTTATATTAGTCGGCACCTTGGCGGCGTTATATCACTCGGCACCTTGGCGGCGTTATATCAGTCGGCACCTTGGCGGCGTTATATCAGTCGGCACCTTGGCGGCGTTATATCAGTCGGCACCTCGGCGGCGTTATATCAGTCGGCACCTCGGCGGCAGGGTGTATCAGTCGGCACTTCGGCGGCAAGGTATATCAGTCGGCACCTCGGCGGCAGGGTGTATCAGTTGGCGCATCGGCGGCAGGGTGTATCAGTCGGCACCATGGCGGCGTTATATCAGTCGGCACCTCGGCGGCGTTATATCAGTCGGCACCTCGGCGGCAGGGTGTATCAGTCGGCACTTCGGCGGCAAGGTATATCAGTCGGCACCTCGACGCCAGGGTGTATCAGTCGGCACCTCGGCGGCGTTATATCAGTCGGCACCTTGGCGGCAGGGTGTATCAGTCGGCACCTTGGCGGCGTTATATCAGTCGGCACCTTGGCGGCGTTATATCAGTCGGTACCTCGGCGGTAGGGTGTATCAATCAGTCGGCACCTTGGCGGCGTTATATCAGTCGGCACCTCAACGCCAGGGTGTATCAGTCGGCACCTCGGCGGCGTTATATCAGTCCGCACCTCGGCGGCAGGGTGAATCAATCGGCACCTCGGCGGCAGGGTGTATCAGTCGGCACCTCGGCGGCGTTAATATCAGTCGGCACCTCGGCGGCAGGGTGTATCAGTTGGCTCATCGGCGGCAGGGTGTATCAGTCGGCACCTTGGCGGAGTTATATCAGTCGGCACCTCGGCGGCAGGGTGTATCAGTCGGCACCTCGGCGGCGTTATATCAGTCGGCACCATGGCGGCGTTATATCAGTCAGCACTTCGGCGGCGTTATATCAGTCGGCACCTCGGCGGCAGGGTGTATCAGTCGGCACCTCGGCGGCGTTATATCAGTCGGCACCTTGGCGTTATATCATCGGCACCTTGGCGGCGTTATATCAGTCGGCACCTCGGCGGCAGGGTGTATCAGTCGGCACCTTGGCGGCAAGGTGTATCAGTCGGCACCTTGGCGGCGTTATATCAGTCGGCACCTCGGCGGCGTTATATCAGTCGGCACCTTGGCGGCGTTATATCAGTCGGCACCTTGGCGGCGTTATATCAGTCGGCGCCTTGGCGGCGTAATATCAGTCGGCACCTTGGCGGCGTTATATCAGTCGGCACCTCGGCGGCGTTATATCAGTCGGCACCTTGGCGGCAGGGTGTATCAGTCGGCACCTTGGCGGCAGGGTGTATCAGTCGGCACCTCGGCGGCGTTATATCAGTCGGCACCTCGGCGGCGTTATATCAGTCGGCACCTTGGCGGCGTTATATCAGTCGGCACCTTGGCGGCGTTATATCAGTCGGCACCTCGGCGGCAGGGTGTATCAGTCGGCACCTTGGCGGCAAGGTGTATCAGTCGGCACCTTGGCGGCGTTATATCAGTCGGCACCTCGGCGGCGTTATATCAGTCGGCACCTTGGCGGCGTTATATCAGTCGGCACCTTGGCGGCGTTATATCAGTCGGCACCTTGGCGGCGTTATATCAGTCGGCACCTTGGCGGCGTTATATCAGTCGGCACCTCGGCGGCTTTATATCAGTCGGCACCTCGGCGGCAGGGTGTATCAGTCGGCACCTTGGCGGCGTTATATCAGTCGGCACCTCGGCGGCAGGGTGTATCAGTCGGCACCTCGGCGGCGTTATATCAGTCGGCACCTCGGCGGCGTTATATCAGTCGGCACCTTGGCGGCGTTATATCAGTCGGCACCTCGGCGGCGTTATATCAGTCGGCACCTCGGCGGCAGGGTGTATCAGTCGGCACCTTGGCGGCAGGGTGTATCTGTCGGCACCTCGGCGGCGTTATATCAGTCGGCACCTCGGCGGCGTTATATCAGTCGGCACCTTGGCGGCGTTATATCAGTCGGCACCTTGGCGGCGTTATATCAGTCGGCACCTCGGCGGCAGGGTGTATCAGTCGGCACCTTGGCGGCAAGGTGTATCAATCGGCACCTTGGCGGCGTTATATCAGTCGGCACCTCGGCGGCGTTATATCAGTCGGCACCTTGGCGGCGTTATATCAGTCGGCACCTTGGCGGCGTTATATCAGTCGGCACCTTGGCGGCGTTATATCAGTCGGCACCTTGGCGGCGTTATATCAGTCGGCACCTCGGCGGCGTTATATCAGTCGGCACCTCGGCGGCGTTATATCAGTCGGCACCTTGGCGGCGTTATATCAGTCGGCACCTTGGCGGCGTTATATCAGTCGGCACCTTGGCGGCGTTATATCAGTCGGCACCTTGGCGGCGTTATATCAGTCGGCACCTCGGCGGCGTTATATCAGTCGGCACCTTGGCGGCGTTATATCAGTCGGCACCTTGGCGGCGTTATATCAGTCGGCACCTTGGCGGCGTTATATCAGTCGGCTCCTTGGCGGCGTTATATCAGTCGGCGCCTTGGCGGCGTAATATCAGTCGGCACCTTGGCGGCGTTATATCAGTCGGCACCTCGGCGGCGTTATATCAGTCGGCACCTTGGCGGCAGGGTGTATCAGTCGGCACCTTGGCGGCAGGGTGTATCAGTCGGCACCTCGGCGGCGTTATATCAGTCGGCACCTCGGCGGCGTTATATCAGTCGGCACCTTGGCGGCGTTATATCAGTCGGCACCTTGGCGGCGTTATATCAGTCGGCACCTCGGCGGCAGGGTGTATCAGTCGGCACCTTGGCGGCAAGGTGTATCAGTCGGCACCTTGGCGGCGTTATATCAGTCGGCACCTCGGCGGCGTTATATCAGTCGGCACCTTGGCGGCGTTTATCAGTCGGCACCTTGGCGGCGTTATATCAGTCGGCACCTCAACGCCAGGGTGTATCAGTCGGCACCTCGGCGGCGTTATATCAGTCCGCACCTCGGCGGCAGGGTGAATCAATCGGCACCTCGGCGGCAGGGTGTATCAGTCGGCACCTCGGCGGCGTTAATATCAGTCGGCACCTCGGCGGCAGGGTGTATCAGTTGGCTCATCGGCGGCAGGGTGTATCAGTCGGCACCTTGGCGGCGTTATATCCGTCGGCACCTCGGCGGCAGGGTGTATCAGTCGGCACCTCGGCGGCGTTATATCAGTCGGCACCATGGCGGCGTTATAACAGTCAGCACCTCGGCGGCGTTATATCAGTCGGCACCTCGGCGGCAGGGTGTATCAGTCGGCACCTCGGCGGCGTTATATCAGTCGGCACCTTGGCGTTATATCAGTCGGCACCTTGGCGGCGTTATATCAGTCGGCACCTCGGCGGCAGGGTGTATCAGTCGGCACCTTGGCGGCAAGGTGTATCAGTCGGCACCTTGGCGGCGTTATATCAGTCGGCACCTCGGCGGCGTTATATCAGTCGGCACCTTGGCGGCGTTATATCAGTCGGCACCTTGGCGGCGTTATATCAGTCGGCGCCTTGGCGGCGTAATATCAGTCGGCACCTTGGCGGCGTTATATCAGTCGGCACCTCGGCGGCGTTATATCAGTCGGCACCTTGGCGGCAGGGTGTATCAGTCGGCACCTTGGCGGCAGGGTGTATCAGTCGGCACCTCGGCGGCGTTATATCAGTCGGCACCTCGGCGGCGTTATATCAGTCGGCACCTTGGCGGCGTTATATCAGTCGGCACCTTGGCGGCGTTATATCAGTCGGCACCTCGGCGGCAGGGTGTATCAGTCGGCACCTTGGCGGCAAGGTGTATCAGTCGGCACCTTGGCGGCGTTATATCAGTCGGCACCTCGGCGGCGTTATATCAGTCGGCACCTTGGCGGCGTTTATCAGTCGGCACCTTGGCGGCGTTATATCAGTCGGCACCTTGGCGGCGTTATATCAGTCGGCACCTTGGCGGCGTTATATCAGTCGGCACCTTGGCGGCGTTATATCAGTCGGCACCTTGGCGGCGTTATATCAGTCGGCGCCTTGGCGGCGTAATATCAGTCGGCACCTTGGCGGCGTTATATCAGTCGGCACCTCGGCGGCGTTATATCAGTCGGCACCTTGGCGGCAGGGTGTATCAGTCGGCACCTTGGCGGCAGGGTGTATCAGTCGGCACCTCGGCGGCGTTATATCAGTCGGCACCTCGGCGGCGTTATATCAGTCGGCACCTTGGCGGCGTTATATCAGTCGGCACCTTGGCGGCGTTATATCAGTCGGCACCTCGGCGGCAGGGTGTATCAGTCGGCACCTTGGCGGCAAGGTGTATCAGTCGGCACCTTGGCGGCGTTATATCAGTCGGCACCTCGGCGGCGTTATATCAGTCGGCACCTTGGCGGCGTTATATCAGTCGGCACCTTGGCGGCGTTATATCAGTCGGCACCTTGGCGGCGTTATATCAGTCGGCACCTTGGCGGCGTTATATCAGTCGGCACCTCGGCGGCGTTATATCAGTCGGCACCTCGGCGGCAGGGTGTATCAGTCGGCACCTTGGCGGCGTTATATCAGTCGGCACCTCGGCGGCAGGGTGTATCAGTCGGCACCTCGGCGGCGTTATATCAGTCGGCACCTCGGCGGCGTTATATCAGTCGGCACCTTGGCGGCGTTATATCAGTCGGCACCTCGGCGGCGTTATATCAGTCGGCACCTCGGCGGCAGGGTGTATCAGTCGGCACCTTGGCGGCAGGGTGTATCTGTCGGCACCTCGGCGGCGTTATATCAGTCGGCACCTCGGCGGTGTTATATCAGTCGGCACCTTGGCGGCGTTATATCAGTCGGCACCTTGGCGGCGTTATATCAGTCGGCACCTCGGCGGCAGGGTGTATCAGTCGGCACCTTGGCGGCAAGGTGTATCAATCGGCACCTTGGCGCCGTTATATCAGTCGGCACCTCGGCGGCGTTATATCAGTCGGCACCTTGGCGGCGTTATATCAGTCGGCACCTCGGCGGCGTTATATCAGTCGGCACCTTGGCGGCGTTTATCAGTCGGCACCTTGGCGGCGTTATATCAGTCGGCACCTCAACGCCAGGGTGTATCAGTCGGCACCTCGGCGGCGTTATATCAGTCCGCACCTCGGCGGCAGGGTGAATCAATCGGCACCTCGGCGGCAGGGTGTATCAGTCGGCACCTCGGCGGCGTTAATATCAGTCGGCACCTCGGCGGCAGGGTGTATCAGTTGGCTCATCGGCGGCAGGGTGTATCAGTCGGCACCTTGGCGGCGTTATATCAGTCGGCACCTCGGCGGCAGGGTGTATCAGTCGGCACCTCGGCGGCGTTATATCAGTCGGCACCATGGCGGCGTTATATCAGTCAGCACCTCGGCGGCGTTATATCAGTCGGCACCTCGGCGGCAGGGTGTATCAGTCGGCACCTCGGCGGCGTTATATCAGTCGGCACCTTGGCGTTATATCAGTCGGCACCTTGGCGGCGTTATATCAGTCGGCACCTCGGCGGCAGGGTGTATCAGTCGGCACCTTGGCGGCAAGGTGTATCAGTCGGCACCTTGGCGGCGTTATATCAGTCGGCACCTCGGCGGCGTTATATCAGTCGGCACCTTGGCGGCGTTATATCAGTCGGCACCTTGGCGGCGTTATATCAGTCGGCGCCTTGGCGGCGTAATATCAGTCGGCACCTTGGCGGCGTTATATCAGTCGGCACCTCGGCGGCGTTATATCAGTCGGCACCTTGGCGGCAGGGTGTATCAGTCGGCACCTTGGCGGCAGGGTGTATCAGTCGGCACCTCGGCGGCGTTATATCAGTCGGCACCTCGGCGGCGTTATATCAGTCGGCACCTTGGCGGCGTTATATCAGTCGGCACCTTGACGGCGTTATATCAGTCGGCACCTCGGCGGCAGGGTGTATCAGTCGGCACCTTGGCGGCAAGGTGTATCAGTCGGCACCTTGGCGGCGTTATATCAGTCGGCACCTCGGCGGCGTTATATCAGTCGGCACCTTGGCGGCGTTTATCAGTCGGCACCTTGGCGGCGTTACATCAGTCGGCACCTTGGCGGCGTTATATCAGTCGGCACCTTGGCGGCGTTATATCAGTCGGCACCTTGGCGGCGTTATATCAGTCGGCACCTTGGCGGCGTTATATCAGTCGGCGCCTTGGCGGCGTAATATCAGTCGGCACCTTGGCGGCGTTATATCAGTCGGCACCTCGGCGGCGTTATATCAGTCGGCACCTTGGCGGCAGGGTGTATCAGTCGGCACCTTGGCGGCAGGGTGTATCAGTCGGCACCTCGGCGGCGTTATATCAGTCGGCACCTCGGCGGCGTTATATCAGTCGGCACCTTGGCGGCGTTATATCAGTCGGCACCTTGGCGGCGTTATATCAGTCGGCACCTCGGCGGCAGGGTGTATCAGTCGGCACCTTGGCGGCAAGGTGTATCAGTCGGCACCTTGGCGGCGTTATATCAGTCGGCACCTCGGCGGCGTTATATCAGTCGGCACCTTGGCGGCGTTATATCAGTCGGCACCTTGGCGGCGTTATATCAGTCGGCACCTTGGCGGCGTTATATCAGTCGGCACCTTGGCGGCGTTATATCAGTCGGCACCTCGGCGGCGTTATATCAGTCGGCACCTCGGCGGCAGGGTGTATCAGTCGGCACCTTGGCGGCGTTATATCAGTCGGCACCTTGGCGGCGTTATATCAGTCGGCACCTCGGCGGCAGGGTGTATCAGTCGGCACCTTGGCGGCGTTATATCAGTCGGCACCTCGGCGGCAGGGTGTATCAGTCGGCACCTCGGCGGCGTTATATCAGTCGGCACCTCGGCGGCAGGGTGTATCAGTCGGCACCTTGGCGGCAAGGTGTATCAGTCGGCACCTCGGCGGCGTTATATCAGTCGGCACCTTTGCGGCAGGGTGTATCAGTCGGCACCTTGGCGTTATATCAGTCGGCACCTTGGCGTTATATCAGTCGGCACCTCGGCGGCAGGGTGTATTAGTCGGCACCTTGGCGGCAGGGTGTATCAGTCGGCACCTTGGCGTTATATCGGTCGGCATCTTGGCGGCTTTATATCAGTCGGCACTTCGGCGGCGTTATATTAGTCGGCACCTTGTCGGCAGGGTGTATCAGTCGGCACCTTGGCGTTATATCGGTCGGCATCTTGGCGGCTTTATATCAGTCGGCACCTCGGCGGCGTTATATTAGTCGGCACCTTGGCGGCGTTATATCACTCGGCACCTTGGCGGCGTTATATCAGTCGGCACCTTGGCGGCGTTATATCAGTCGGCACCTTGGCGGCGTTATATCAGTCGGCACCTCGGCGGCGTTATATCAGTCGGCACCTCGGCGGCAGGGTGTATCAGTCGGCACTTCGGCGGCAAGGTATATCAGTCGGCACCTCGGCGGCAGGGTGTATCAGTTGGCGCATCGGCGGCAGGGTGTATCAGTCGGCACCATGGCGGCGTTATATCAGTCGGCACCTCGGCGGCGTTATATCAGTCGGCACCTCGGCGGCAGGGTGTATCAGTCGGCACTTCGGCGGCAAGGTATATCAGTCGGCACCTCGACGCCAGGGTGTATCAGTCGGCACCTCGGCGGCGTTATATCAGTCGGCACCTTGGCGGCAGGGTGTATCAGTCGGCACCTTGGCGGCGTTATATCAGTCGGCACCTTGGCGGCGTTATATCAGTCGGTACCTCGGCGGTAGGGTGTATCAATCAGTCGGCACCTTGGCGGCGTTATATCAGTCGGCACCTCAACGCCAGGGTGTATCAGTCGGCACCTCGGCGGCGTTATATCAGTCCGCACCTCGGCGGCAGGGTGAATCAATCGGCACCTCGGCGGCAGGGTGTATCAGTCGGCACCTCGGCGGCGTTAATATCAGTCGGCACCTCGGCGGCAGGGTGTATCAGTTGGCTCATCGGCGGCAGGGTGTATCAGTCGGCACCTTGGCGGCGTTATATCAGTCGGCACCTCGGCGGCAGGGTGTATCAGTCGGCACCTCGGCGGCGTTATATCAGTCGGCACCATGGCGGCGTTATATCAGTCAGCACTTCGGCGGCGTTATATCAGTCGGCACCTCGGCGGCAGGGTGTATCAGTCGGCACCTCGGCGGCGTTATATCAGTCGGCACCTTGGCGTTATATCAGTCGGCACCTTGGCGGCGTTATATCAGTCGGCACCTCGGCGGCAGGGTGTATCAGTCGGCACCTTGGCGGCAAGGTGTATCAGTCGGCACCTTGGCGGCGTTATATCAGTCGGCACCTCGGCGGCGTTATATCAGTCGGCACCTTGGCGGCGTTATATCAGTCGGCACCTTGGCGGCGTTATATCAGTCGGCGCCTTGGCGGCGTAATATCAGTCGGCACCTTGGCGGCGTTATATCAGTCGGCACCTCGGCGGCGTTATATCAGTCGGCACCTTGGCGGCAGGGTGTATCAGTCGGCACCTTGGCGGCAGGGTGTATCAGTCGGCACCTCGGCGGCGTTATATCAGTCGGCACCTCGGCGGCGTTATATCAGTCGGCACCTTGGCGGCGTTATATCAGTCGGCACCTTGGCGGCGTTATATCAGTCGGCACCTCGGCGGCAGGGTGTATCAGTCGGCACCTTGGCGGCAAGGTGTATCAGTCGGCACCTTGGCGGCGTTATATCAGTCGGCACCTCGGCGGCGTTATATCAGTCGGCACCTTGGCGGCGTTACATCAGTCGGCACCTTGGCGGCGTTATATCAGTCGGCACCTTGGCGGCGTTATATCAGTCGGCACCTTGGCGGCGTTATATCAGTCGGCACCTCGGCGGCTTTATATCAGTCGGCACCTCGGCGGCAGGGTGTATCAGTCGGCACCTTGGCGGCGTTATATCAGTCGGCACCTCGGCGGCAGGGTGTATCAGTCGGCACCTCGGCGGCGTTATATCAGTCGGCACCTCGGCGGCGTTATATCAGTCGGCACCTTGGCGGCGTTATATCAGTCGGCACCTCGGCGGCGTTATATCAGTCGGCACCTCGGCGGCAGGGTGTATCAGTCGGCACCTTGGCGGCAGGGTGTATCTGTCGGCACCTCGGCGGCGTTATATCAGTCGGCACCTCGGCGGCGTTATATCAGTCGGCACCTTGGCGGCGTTATATCAGTCGGCACCTTGGCGGCGTTATATCAGTCGGCACCTCGGCGGCAGGGTGTATCAGTCGGCACCTTGGCGGCAAGGTGTATCAATCGGCACCTTGGCGGCGTTATATCAGTCGGCACCTCGGCGGCGTTATATCAGTCGGCACCTTGGCGGCGTTATATCAGTCGGCACCTTGGCGGCGTTATATCAGTCGGCACCTTGGCGGCGTAATATCAGTCGGCACCTTGGCGGCGTTATATCAGTCGGCACCTCGGCGGCGTTATATCAGTCGGCACCTTGGCGGCAGGGTGTATCAGTCGGCACCTTGGCGGCAGGGTGTATCAGTCGGCACCTCGGCGGCGTTATATCAGTCGGCACCTCGGCGGCGTTATATCAGTCGGCACCTTGGCGGCGTTATATCAGTCGGCACCTTGGCGGCGTTATATCAGTCGGCACCTCGGCGGCAGGGTGTATCAGTCGGCACCTTGGCGGCAAGGTGTATCAGTCGGCACCTTGGCGGCGTTATATCAGTCGGCACCTCGGCGGCGTTATATCAGTCGGCACCTTGGCGGCGTTTATCAGTCGGCACCTTGGCGGCGTTATATCAGTCGGCACCTTGGCGGCGTTATATCAGTCGGCACCTTGGCGGCGTTATATCAGTCGGCACCTTGGCGGCGTTATATCAGTCGGCACCTTGGCGGCGTTATATCAGTCGGCGCCTTGGCGGCGTAATATCAGTCGGCACCTTGGCGGCGTTATATCAGTCGGCACCTCGGCGGCGTTATATCAGTCGGCACCTTGGCGGCAGGGTGTATCAGTCGGCACCTTGGCGGCAGGGTGTATCAGTCGGCACCTCGGCGGCGTTATATCAGTCGGCACCTCGGCGGCGTTATATCAGTCGGCACCTTGGCGGCGTTATATCAGTCGGCACCTTGGCGGCGTTATATCAGTCGGCACCTCGGCGGCAGGGTGTATCAGTCGGCACCTTGGCGGCAAGGTGTATCAGTCGGCACCTTGGCGGCGTTATATCAGTCGGCACCTCGGCGGCGTTATATCAGTCGGCACCTTGGCGGCGTTATATCAGTCGGCACCTTGGCGGCGTTATATCAGTCGGCACCTTGGCGGCGTTATATCAGTCGGCACCTTGGCGGCGTTATATCAGTCGGCACCTCGGCGGCGTTATATCAGTCGGCACCTCGGCGGCAGGGTGTATCAGTCGGCACCTTGGCGGCGTTATATCAGTCGGCACCTCGGCGGCAGGGTGTATCAGTCGGCACCTCGGCGGCGTTATATCAGTCGGCACCTCGGCGGCGTTATATCAGTCGGCACCTTGGCGGCGTTATATCAGTCGGCACCTCGGCGGCGTTATATCAGTCGGCACCTCGGCGGCAGGGTGTATCAGTCGGCACCTTGGCGGCAGGGTGTATCTGTCGGCACCTCGGCGGCGTTATATCAGTCGGCACCTCGGCGGTGTTATATCAGTCGGCACCTTGGCGGCGTTATATCAGTCGGCACCTTGGCGGCGTTATATCAGTCGGCACCTCGGCGGCAGGGTGTATCAGTCGGCACCTTGGCGGCAAGGTGTATCAATCGGCACCTTGGCGCCGTTATATCAGTCGGCACCTCGGCGGCGTTATATCAGTCGGCACCTTGGCGGCGTTATATCAGTCGGCACCTCGGCGGCGTTATATCAGTCGGCACCTTGGCGGCGTTTATCAGTCGGCACCTTGGCGGCGTTATATCAGTCGGCACCTCAACGCCAGGGTGTATCAGTCGGCACCTCGGCGGCGTTATATCAGTCCGCACCTCGGCGGCAGGGTGAATCAATCGGCACCTCGGCGGCAGGGTGTATCAGTCGGCACCTCGGCGGCGTTAATATCAGTCGGCACCTCAGCGGCAGGGTGTATCAGTTGGCTCATCGGCGGCAGGGTGTATCAGTCGGCACCTTGGCGGCGTTATATCAGTCGGCACCTCGGCGGCAGGGTGTATCAGTCGGCACCTCGGCGGCGTTATATCAGTCGGCACCATGGCGGCGTTATATCAGTCAGCACCTCGGCGGCGTTATATCAGTCGGCACCTCGGCGGCAGGGTGTATCAGTCGGCACCTCGGCGGCGTTATATCAGTCGGCACCTTGGCGTTATATCAGTCGGCACCTTGGCGGCGTTATATCAGTCGGCACCTCGGCGGCAGGGTGTATCAGTCGGCACCTTGGCGGCAAGGTGTATCAGTCGGCACCTTGGCGGCGTTATATCAGTCGGCACCTCGGCGGCGTTATATCAGTCGGCACCTTGGCGGCGTTATATCAGTCGGCACCTTGGCGGCGTTATATCAGTCGGCGCCTTGGCGGCGTAATATCAGTCGGCACCTTGGCGGCGTTATATCAGTCGGCACCTCGGCGGCGTTATATCAGTCGGCACCTTGGCGGCAGGGTGTATCAGTCGGCACCTTGGCGGCAGGGTGTATCAGTCGGCACCTCGGCGGCGTTATATCAGTCGGCACCTCGGCGGCGTTATATCAGTCGGCACCTTGGCGGCGTTATATCAGTCGGCACCTTGACGGCGTTATATCAGTCGGCACCTCGGCGGCAGGGTGTATCAGTCGGCACCTTGGCGGCAAGGTGTATCAGTCGGCACCTTGGCGGCGTTATATCAGTCGGCACCTCGGCGGCGTTATATCAGTCGGCACCTTGGCGGCGTTTATCAGTCGGCACCTTGGCGGCGTTATATCAGTCGGCACCTTGGCGGCGTTATATCAGTCGGCACCTTGGCGGCGTTATATCAGTCGGCACCTTGGCGGCGTTATATCAGTCGGCACCTTGGCGGCGTTATATCAGTCGGCGCCTTGGCGGCGTAATATCAGTCGGCACCTTGGCGGCGTTATATCAGTCGGCACCTCGGCGGCGTTATATCAGTCGGCACCTTGGCGGCAGGGTGTATCAGTCGGCACCTTGGCGGCAGGGTGTATCAGTCGGCACCTCGGCGGCGTTATATCAGTCGGCACCTCGGCGGCGTTATATCAGTCGGCACCTTGGCGGCGTTATATCAGTCGGCACCTTGGCGGCGTTATATCAGTCGGCACCTCGGCGGCAGGGTGTATCAGTCGGCACCTTGGCGGCAAGGTGTATCAGTCGGCACCTTGGCGGCGTTATATCAGTCGGCACCTCGGCGGCGTTATATCAGTCGGCACCTTGGCGGCGTTATATCAGTCGGCACCTTGGCGGCGTTATATCAGTCGGCACCTTGGCGGCGTTATATCAGTCGGCACCTTGGCGGCGTTATATCAGTCGGCACCTCGGCGGCGTTATATCAGTCGGCACCTCGGCGGCAGGGTGTATCAGTCGGCACCTTGGCGGCGTTATATCAGTCGGCACCTTGGCGGCGTTATATCAGTCGGCACCTCGGCGGCAGGGTGTATCAGTCGGCACCTTGGCGGCGTTATATCAGTCGGCACCTCGGCGGCAGGGTGTATCAGTCGGCACCTCGGCGGCGTTATATCAGTCGGCACCTCGGCGGCAGGGTGTATCAGTCGGCACCTTGGCGGCAAGGTGTATCAGTCGGCACCTCGGCGGCGTTATATCAGTCGGCACCTTTGCGGCAGGGTGTATCAGTCGGCACCTTGGCGTTATATCAGTCGGCACCTTGGCGTTATATCAGTCGGCACCTCGGCGGCAGGGTGTATTAGTCGGCACCTTGGCGGCAGGGTGTATCAGTCGGCACCTTGGCGTTATATCGGTCGGCATCTTGGCGGCTTTATATCAGTCGGCACTTCGGCGGCGTTATATTAGTCGGCACCTTGGCGGCAGGGTGTATCAGTCGGCACCTTGGCGTTATATCGGTCGGCATCTTGGCGGCTTTATATCAGTCGGCACCTCGGCGGCGTTATATTAGTCGGCACCTTGGCGGCGTTATATCACTCGGCACCTTGGCGGCGTTATATCAGTCGGCACCTTGGCGGCGTTATATCAGTCGGCACCTTGGCGGCGTTATATCAGTCGGCACCTCGGCGGCGTTATATCAGTCGGCACCTCGGCGGCAGGGTGTATCAGTCGGCACTTCGGCGGCAAGGTATATCAGTCGGCACCTCGGCGGCAGGGTGTATCAGTTGGCGCATCGGCGGCAGGGTGTATCAGTCGGCACCATGGCGGCGTTATATCAGTCGGCACCTCGGCGGCGTTATATCAGTCGGCACCTCGGCGGCAGGGTGTATCAGTCGGCACTTCGGCGGCAAGGTATATCAGTCGGCACCTCGACGCCAGGGTGTATCAGTCGGCACCTCGGCGGCGTTATATCAGTCGGCACCTTGGCGGCAGGGTGTATCAGTCGGCACCTTGGCGGCAGGGTGTATCAGTCGGCACCTTGGCGGCAGGGTGTATCAGTCGGCACCTCGGCGGCGTTATATCAGTCGGCACCTCGGCGGCGTTATATCAGTCGGCACCTTGGCGGCGTTATATCAGTCGGCACCTTGGCGGCGTTATATCAGTCGGCACCTCGGCGGCAGGGTGTATCAGTCGGCACCTTGGCGGCAAGGTGTATCAGTCGGCACCTTGGCGGCGTTATATCAGTCGGCACCTCGGCGGCGTTATATCAGTCGGCACCTTGGCGGCGTTATATCAGTCGGCACCTTGGCGGCGTTATATCAGTCGGCACCTTGGCGGCGTTATATCAGTCGGCACCTTGGCGGCGTTATATCAGTCGGCACCTCGGCGGCGTTATATCAGTCGGCACCTCGGCGGCAGGGTGTATCAGTCGGCACCTTGGCGGCGTTATATCAGTCGGCACCTCGGCGGCGTTATATCAGTCGGCACCTTGGCGGCAGGGTGTATCAGTCGGCACCTTGGCGGCGTTATATCAGTCGGCACCTCGGCGGCAGGGTGTATCAGTCGGCACCTCGGCGGCAGGGTGTATCAGTCGGCACCTCGGCGGCGTTATATCAGTCGGCACCTCGGCGGCAGGGTGTATTAGTCGGCACCTCGGCGGCGTTATATCAGTCGGCACCTTGGCGGCGTTATATCAGTCGGCACCTCGGCGGCAGGGTGTATCAGTCGGCACCTTGGCGGCGTTATATCAGTCGGCACCTCGGCGGCAGGGTTTATCAGTCGGCACCTCGGCGGCGTTATATCAGTCGGCACCTCGGCGGCAGGGTGTATCAGTCGGCACCTTGGCGGCAAGGTATATCAGTCGGCACCTCGGCGGCGTTATATCAGTCGGCACCTTTGCGGCAGGGTGTATCAGTCGGCACCTTGGCGTTATATCAGTCGGCACCTCGGCGGCAGGGTGTATTAGTCGGCACCTTGGCGGCAAGGTGTATCAGTCGGCACCTCGGCGGCGTTATATCAGTCGGCACCTTGGCGGCGTTATATCAGTCGGCACCTTGACGGCGTTATATCAGTCGGCACCTCGGCGGCAGGGTGTATCAGTCGGCACCTTGGCGGCAAGGTGTATCAGTCGGCACCTTGGCGGCGTTATATCAGTCGGCACCTCGGCGGCGTTATATCAGTCGGCACCTTGGCGGCGTTATATCAGTCGGCACCTTGGCGGCGTTATATCAGTCGGCACCTTGGCGGCGTTATATCAGTCGGCACCTTGGCGGCGTTATATCAGTCGGCACCTCGGCGGCGTTATATCAGTCGGCACCTCGGCGGCAGGGTGTATCAGTCGGCACCTTGGCGGCGTTATATCAGTCGGCACCTCGGCGGCAGGGTGTATCAGTCGGCACCTCGGCGGCGTTATATCAGTCGGCACCTCGGCGGCGTTATATCAGTCGGCACCTTGGCGGCGTTATATCAGTCGGCACCTCGGCGGCGTTATATCAGTCGGCACCTCGGCGGCAGGGTGTATCAGTCGGCACCTTGGCGGCAGGGTGTATCTGTCGGCACCTCGGCGGCGTTATATCAGTCGGCACCTCGGCGGCGTTATATCAGTCGGCACCTTGGCGGCGTTATATCAGTCGGCACCTTGGCGGCGTTATATCAGTCGGCACCTCGGCGGCAGGGTGTATCAGTCGGCACCTTGGCGGCAAGGTGTATCAATCGGCACCTTGGCGGCGTTATATCAGTCGGCACCTCGGCGGCGTTATATCAGTCGGCACCTTGGCGGCGTTATATCAGTCGGCACCTTGGCGGCGTTATATCAGTCGGCACCTTGGCGGCGTTATATCAGTCGGCGCCTTGGCGGCGTAATATCAGTCGGCACCTTGGCGGCGTTATATCAGTCGGCACCTCGGCGGCGTTATATCAGTCGGCACCTTGGCGGCAGGGTGTATCAGTCGGCACCTTGGCGGCAGGGTGTATCAGTCGGCACCTCGGCGGCGTTATATCAGTCGGCACCTCGGCGGCGTTATATCAGTCGCCACCTTGGCGGCGTTATATCAGTCGGCACCTTGGCGGCGTTATATCAGTCGGCACCTCGGCGGCAGGGTGTATCAGTCGGCACCTTGGCGGCAAGGTGTATCAGTCGGCACCTTGGCGGCGTTATATCAGTCGGCACCTCGGCGGCGTTATATCAGTCGGCACCTTGGCGGCGTTTATCAGTCGGCACCTTGGCGGCGTTATATCAGTCGGCACCTCAACGCCAGGGTGTATCAGTCGGCACCTCGGCGGCGTTATATCAGTCCGCACCTCGGCGGCAGGGTGAATCAATCGGCACCTCGGCGGCAGGGTGTATCAGTCGGCACCTCGGCGGCGTTAATATCAGTCGGCACCTCGGCGGCAGGGTGTATCAGTTGGCTCATCGGCGGCAGGGTGTATCAGTCGGCACCTTGGCGGCGTTATATCAGTCGGCACCTCGGCGGCAGGGTGTATCAGTCGGCACCTCGGCGGCGTTATATCAGTCGGCACCTTGGCGGCAGGGTGTATCAGTCGGCACCTCGGCGGCATGGTGCATCAGTCGGCACCTCGGCGGCAGGGTGAATCAGTCGGCACCTCGGCGGCGTTATATCAGTCGGCACCTCGGCGGCAGGGTGTATCAGTCGGCACTTCGGCGGCAAGGTATATCAGTCGGCACCTCGGCGGCAGGGTGTATCAGTTGGCGCATCGGCGGCAGGGTGTATCAGTCGGCACCATGGCGGCGTTATATCAGTCGGCACCTCGGAGGCGTTATATCAGTCGGCACCTCGGCGGCAGGGTGTATCAGTCGGCACTTCGGCGGCAAGGTATATCAGTCGGCACCTCTACGCCAGGGTGTGTCAGTCGGCACCTCGGCGGCGTTATATCAGTCGGCACCTTGGCGGCAGGGTGTATCAGTCGGCACCTTGGCGGCGTTATATCAGTCGGCACCTTGGCGGCGTTATATCAGTCGGTACCTCGGCGGTAGGGTGTATCAATCAGTCGGCACCTTGGCGGCGTTATATCAGTCGGCACCTCAACGCCAGGGTGTATCAGTCGGCACCTCGGCGGCGTTATATCAGTCCGCACCTCGGCGGCAGGGTGAATCAATCGGCACCTCGGCGGCAGGGTGTATCAGTCGGCACCTCGGCGGCGTTAATATCAGTCGGCACCTCGGCGGCAGGGTGTATCAGTTGGCTCATCGGCGGCAGGGTGTATCAGTCGGCACCTTGGCGGCGTTATATCAGTCGGCACCTCGGCGGCAGGGTGTATCAGTCGGCACCTCGGCGGCGTTATATCAGTCGGCACCATGGCGGCGTTATATCAGTCAGCACCTCGGCGGCGTTATATCAGTCGGCACCTCGGCGGCAGGGTGTATCAGTCGGCACCTCGGCGGCGTTATATCAGCCGGCACCTTGGCGTTATATCAGTCGGCACCTTGGCGGCGTTATATCAGTAGGCACCTCGGCGGCAGGGTGTATCAGTCGGCACCTTGGCGGCAAGGTGTATCAGTCGGCACCTTGGCGGCGTTATATCAGTCGGCACCTCGGCGGCGTTATATCAGTCGGCACCTTGGCGGCGTTATATCAGTCGGCACCTTGCCGGCGTTATATCAGTCGGCGCCTTGGCGGCGTAATATCAGTCGGCACCTTGGCGGCGTTATATCAGTCGGCACCTAGGCGGCGTTATATCAGTCGGCACCTTGGCGGCAGGGTGTATCAGTCGGCACCTTGGCGGCAGGGTGTATCAGTCGGCACCTCGGCGGCGTTTTATCAGTCGGCACCTCGGCGGCGTTATATCAGTCGGCACCTTGGCGGCGTTATATCAGTCGGCACCTTGGCGGCGTTATATCAGTCGGCACCTCGGCGGCAGGGTGTATCAGTCGGCACCTTGGCGGCAAGGTGTATCAGTCGGCACCTTGGCGGCGTTATATCAGTCGGCACCTCGGCGGCGTTATATCAGTCGGCACCTTGGCGGCGTTATATCAGTCGGCACCTTGGCGGCGTTATATCAGTCGGCACCTTGGCGGCGTTATATCAGTCGGCACCTTGGCGGCGTTATATCAGTCGGCACCTCGGCGGCGTTATATCAGTCGGCACCTCGGCGGCAGGGTGTATCAGTCGGCACCTTGGCGGCGTTATATCAGTCGGCACCTCGGCGGCAGGGTGTATCAGTCGGCACCTCGGCGGCGTTGTATCAGTCGGCACCTCGGCGGCGTTATATCAGTCGGCACCTTGGCGGCGTTATATCAGTCGGCACCTCGGCGGCGTTGTATCAGTCGGCACCTCGGCGGCAAGGTGTATCAGTCGGCACCTTGGCGGCAGGGTGTATCTGTCGGCACCTCGGCGGCGTTATATCAGTCGGCACCTCGGCGGCGTTATATCAGTCGGCACCTTGGCGGCGTTATATCAGTCGGCACCTTGGCGGCGTTATATCAGTCGGCACCTCGGCGGCAGGGTGTATCAGTCGGCACCTTGGCGGCAAGGTGTATCAGTCGGCACCTTGGCGGCGTTATATCAGTCGGCACCTCGGCGGCGTTATATCAGTCGGCACCTTGGCGGCAGGGTGTATCAGTCGGCACCTTGGCGTTATATCAGTCGGCACCTTGGCGTTATATCAGTCGGCACCTCGGCGGCAGGGTGTATTAGTCGGCACCTTGGCGGCAGGGTGTATCATTCGGCACCTTGGCGTTATATCGGTCGGCATCTTGGCGGCTTTATATCAGTCGGCACCTCGGCGGCGTTATATTAGTCGGCACCTTGGCGGCAGGGTGTATCAGTCGGCACCTTGGCGTTATATCGGTCGGCATCTTGGCGGCTTTATATCAGTCGGCACCTCGGCGGCGTTATATTAGTCGGCACCTTGGCGGCGTTATATCACTCGGCACCTTGGCGGCGTTATATCAGTCGGCACCTTGGCGGCGTTATATCAGTCGGCACCTTGGCGGCGTTATATCAGTCGGCACCTCGGCGGCGTTATATCAGTCGGCACCTCGGCGGCAGGGTGTATCAGTCGGCACTTCGGCGGCAAGGTATATCAGTCGGCACCTCGGCGGCAGGGTGTATCAGTTGGCTCATCGGCGGCAGGGTGTATCAGTCGGCACCATGGCGGCGTTATATCAGTCGGCACCTCGGCGGCGTTATATCAGTCGGCACCTCGGCGGCAGGGTGTATCAGTCGGCACTTCAGCGGCAAGGTATATCAGTCGGCACCTCGACGCCAGGGTGTATCAGTCGGCACCTCGGCGGCGTTATATCAGTCGGCACCTTGGCGGCAGGGTGTATCAGTCGGCACCTTGGCGGCGTTATATCAGTCGGCACCTTGGCGGCGTTATATCAGTCGGCACCTCGGCGGCAGGGTGTATCAGTTGGCACCTTGGCGGCGTTATATCAGTCGGCACCTTGGCGGCGTTATATCAGTCGGCACCTCGGTGGCAGGGTGTATCAGTCGGCACCTTGGCGGCGTTATATCAGTCGGCACCTTGGCGGCAGGGTGTATCAGTCGGCACATTGGCGGCGTTATATCAGTCGGCACCTTGGCGGCAGGGTGTATCAGTCGGCACCTTTGCGGCGTTATATCAGTCGGCACCTTGGCGGCGTTATATCAGTCGGCACCTTGGCGGCGTTATATCAGTCGGCACCTCGGCGGCAGGGTGTATCAGTCGGCACCTCGGCGGCGTTATATCAGTCGGCACCTTGGCGGCGTTATATCAGTCAGCACCTTGGCGGCAGGGTGTATCAGTCGGCACCTTGGCGGCGTTATATCAGTCGGCACCTCAGCGGCAGGGTGTATCAGTCGGCACCTCGGCGGCAGGGTGTATTAGTCGGCACCTCGGCGGCGTTATATCAGTCGGCACCTTGGCGGCGTTATATCAGTCGGCACCTCGGCGGCAGGGTGTATCAGTCGGCACCTTGGCGGCGTTATATCAGTCGGCACCTCGGCGGCAGGGTGTATCAGTCGGCACCTCGGCGGCGTTATATCAGTCGGCACCTCGGCGGCAGGGTGTATCAGTCGGCACCTTGGCGGCAAGGTGTATCAGTCGGCACCTCGGCGGCGTTATATCAGTCGGCACCTTTGCGGCAGGGTGTATCAGTCGGCACCTTGGCGTTATATCAGTCGGTACCTTGGCGTTATATCAGTCGGCACCTCGGCGGCAGGGTGTATTAGTCGGCACCTTGGCGGCAGGGTGTATCAGTCGGCACCTTGGCGTTATATCGGTCGGCATCTTGGCGGCTTTATATCAGTCGGCACTTCGGCGGCGTTATATTAGTCGGCACCTTGGCGGCAGGGTGTATCAGTCGGCACCTTGGCGTTATATCGGTCGGCATCTTGGCGGCTTTATATCAGTCGGCACCTCGGCGGCGTTATATTAGTCGGCACCTTGGCGGCGTTATATCACTCGGCACCTTGGCGGCGTTATATCAGTCGGCACCTTGGCGGCGTTATATCAGTCGGCACCTTGGCGGCGTTATATCAGTCGGCACCTCGGCGGCGTTATATCAGTCGGTACCTCGGCGGCAGGGTGTATCAGTCGGCACTTCGGCGGCAAGGTATATCAGTCGGCACCTCGGCGGCAGGGTGTATCAGTTGGCGCATCGGCGGCAGGGTGTATCAGTCGGCACCATGGCGGCGTTATATCAGTCGGCACCTCGGCGGCGTTATATCAGTCGGCACCTCGGCGGCAGGGTGTATCAGTCGGCACTTCGGCGGCAAGGTATATCAGTCGGCACCTCTACGCCAGGGTGTATCAGTCGGCACCTCGGCGGCGTTATATCAGTCGGCACCTTGGCGGCAGGGTGTATCAGTCGGCACCTTGGCGGCGTTATATCAGTCGGCACCTTGGCGGCGTTATATCAGTCGGTACCTCGGCGGTAGGGTGTATCAATCAGTCGGCACCTTGGCGGCGTTATATCAGTCGGCACCTCAACGCCAGGGTGTATCAGTCGGCACCTCGGCGGCGTTATATCAGTCCGCACCTCGGCGGCAGGGTGAATCAATCGGCACCTCGGCGGCAGGGTGTATCAGTCGGCACCTCGGCGGCGTTAATATCAGTCGGCACCTCGGCGGCAGGGTGTATCAGTTGGCTCATCGGCGGCAGGGTGTATCAGTCGGCACCTTGGCGGCGTTATATCAGTCGGCACCTCGGCGGCAGGGTGTATCAGTCGGCACCTCGGCGGCGTTATATCAGTCGGCACCATGGCGGCGTTATATCAGTCAGCACCTCGGCGGCGTTATATCAGTCGGCACCTCGGCGGCAGGGTGTATCAGTCGGCACCTCGGCGGCGTTATATCAGCCGGCACCTTGGCGTTATATCAGTCGGCACCTTGGCGGCGTTATATCAGTCGGCACCTCGGCGGCAGGGTGTATCAGTCGGCACCTTGGCGGCAAGGTGTATCAGTCGGCACCTTGGCGGCGTTATATCAGTCGGCACCTCGGCGGCGTTATATCAGTCGGCACCTTGGCGGCGTTATATCAGTCGGCACCTTGCCGGCGTTATATCAGTCGGCGCCTTGGCGGCGTAATATCAGTCGGCACCTTGGCGGCGTTATATCAGTCGGCACCTAGGCGGCGTTATATCAGTCGGCACCTTGGCGGCAGGGTGTATCAGTCGGCACCTTGGCGGCAGGGTGTATCAGTCGGCACCTCGGCGGCGTTATATCAGTCGGCACCTCGGCGGCGTTATATCAGTCGGCACCTTGGCGGCGTTATATCAGTCGGCACCTTGGCGGCGTTATATCAGTCGGCACCTCGGCGGCAGGGTGTATCAGTCGGCACCTTGGCGGCAAGGTGTATCAGTCGGCACCTTGGCGGCGTTATATCAGTCGGCACCTCGGCGGCGTTATATCAGTCGGCACCTTGGCGGCGTTATATCAGTCGGCACCTTGGCGGCGTTATATCAGTCGGCACCTTGGCGGCGTTATATCAGTCGGCACCTTGGCGGCGTTATATCAGTCGGCACCTCGGCGGCGTTATATCAGTCGGCACCTCGGCGGCAGGGTGTATCAGTCGGCACCTTGGCGGCGTTATATCAGTCGGCACCTCGGCGGCAGGGTGTATCAGTCGGCACCTCGGCGGCGTTGTATCAGTCGGCACCTCGGCGGCGTTATATCAGTCGGCACCTTGGCGGCGTTATATCAGTCGGCACCTCGGCGGCGTTATATCAGTCGGCACCTCGGCGGCAAGGTGTATCAGTCGGCACCTTGGCGGCAGGGTGTATCTGTCGGCACCTCGGCGGCGTTATATCAGTCGGCACCTCGGCGGCGTTATATCAGTCGGCACCTTGGCGGCGTTATATCAGTCGGCACCTTGGCGGCGTTATATCAGTCGGCACCTCGGCGGCAGGGTGTATCAGTCGGCACCTTGGCGGCGTTATATCAGTCGGCACCTCGGCGGCAGGGTGTATCAGTCGGCACCTCGGCGGCGTTATATCAGTCGGCACCTCGGCGGCAGGGTGTATTAGTCGGCACCTTGGCGGCAGGGTGTATCATTCGGCACCTTGGCGTTATATCGGTCGGCATCTTGGCGGCTTTATATCAGTCGGCACCTCGGCGGCGTTATATTAGTCGGCACCTTGGCGGCAGGGTGTATCAGTCGGCACCTTGGCGTTATATCGGTCGGCATCTTGGCGGCTTTATATCAGTCGGCACCTCGGCGGCGTTATATTAGTCGGCACCTTGGCGGCGTTATATCACTCGGCACCTTGGCGGCGTTATATCAGTCGGCACCTTGGCGGCGTTATATCAGTCGGCACCTTGGCGGCGTTATATCAGTCGGCACCTCGGCGGCGTTATATCAGTCGGCACCTCGGCGGCAGGGTGTATCAGTCGGCACTTCGGCGGCAAGGTATATCAGTCGGCACCTCGGCGGCAGGGTGTATCAGTTGGCTCATCGGCGGCAGGGTGTATCAGTCGGCACCATGGCGGCGTTATATCAGTCGGCACCTCGGCGGCGTTATATCAGTCGGCACCTCGGCGGCAGGGTGTATCAGTCGGCACTTCAGCGGCAAGGTATATCAGTCGGCACCTCGACGCCAGGGTGTATCAGTCGGCACCTCGGCGGCGTTATATCAGTCGGCACCTTGGCGGCAGGGTGTATCAGTCGGCACCTTGGCGGCGTTATATCAGTCGGCACCTTGGCGGCGTTATATCAGTCGGCACCTCGGCGGCAGGGTGTATCAGTTGGCACCTTGGCGGCGTTATATCAGTCGGCACCTTGGCGGCGTTATATCAGTCGGCACCTCGGTGGCAGGGTGTATCAGTCGGCACCTTGGCGGCGTTATATCAGTCGGCACCTTGGCGGCAGGGTGTATCAGTCGGCACATTGGCGGCGTTATATCAGTCGGCACCTTGGCGGCAGGGTGTATCAGTCGGCACCTTTGCGGCGTTATAGCAGTCGGCACCTTGGCGGCGTTATATCAGTCGGCACCTTGGCGGCGTTATATCAGTCGGCACCTTGGCGGCGTTATATCAGTCGGCACCTCGGCGGCAGGGTGTATCAGTCGGCACCTCGGCGGCGTTATATCAGTCGGCACCTTGGCGGCGTTATATCAGTCAGCACCTTGGCGGCAGGGTGTATCAGTCGGCACCTTGGCGGCGTTATATCAGTCGGCACCTCAGCGGCAGGGTGTATCAGTCGGCACCTCGGCGGCAGGGTGTATCAGTCGGCACCTCGGCGGCGTTATATCAGTCGGCACCTCGGCGGCAGGGTGTATTAGTCGGCACCTCGGCGGCGTTATATCAGTCGGCACCTTGGCGGCGTTATATCAGTCGGCACCTCGGCGGCAGGGTGTATCAGTCGGCACCTTGGCGGCGTTATATCAGTCGGCACCTCGGCGGCAGGGTGTATCAGTCGGCACCTCGGCGGCGTTATATCAGTCGGCACCTCGGCGGCAGGGTGTATCAGTCGGCACCTTGGCGGCAAGGTGTATCAGTCGGCACCTCGGCGGCGTTATATCAGTCGGCACCTTTGCGGCAGGGTGTATCAGTCGGCACCTTGGCGTTATATCAGTCGGCACCTTGGCGTTATATCAGTCGGCACCTCGGCGGCAGGGTGTATTAGTCGGCACCTTGGCGGCAGGGTGTATCAGTCGGCACCTTGGCGTTATATCGGTCGGCATCTTGGCGGCTTTATATCAGTCGGCACTTCGGCGGCGTTATATTAGTCGGCACCTTGGCGGCAGGGTGTATCAGTCGGCACCTTGGCGTTATATCGGTCGGCATCTTGGCGGCTTTATATCAGTCGGCACCTCGGCGGCGTTATATTAGTCGGCACCTTGGCGGCGTTATATCACTCGGCACCTTGGCGGCGTTATATCAGTCGGCACCTTGGCGGCGTTATATCAGTCGGCACCTTGGCGGCGTTATATCAGTCGGCACCTCGGCGGCGTTATATCAGTCGGCACCTCGGCGGCAGGGTGTATCAGTCGGCACTTCGGCGGCAAGGTATATCAGTCGGCACCTCGGCGGCAGGGTGTATCAGTTGGCGCATCGGCGGCAGGGTGTATCAGTCGGCACCATGGCGGCGTTATATCAGTCGGCACCTCGGCGGCGTTATATCAGTCGGCACCTCGGCGGCAGGGTGTATCAGTCGGCACTTCGGCGGCAAGGTATATCAGTCGGCACCTCGACGCCAGGGTGTATCAGTCGGCACCTCGGCGGCGTTATATCAGTCGGCACCTTGGCGGCAGGGTGTATCAGTCGGCACCTTGGCGGCGTTATATCAGTCGGCACCTTGGCGGCGTTATATCAGTCGGTACCTCGGCGGTAGGGTGTATCAATCAGTCGGCACCTTGGCGGCGTTATATCAGTCGGCACCTCAACGCCAGGGTGTATCAGTCGGCACCTCGGCGGCGTTATATCAGTCCGCACCTCGGCGGCAGGGTGAATCAATCGGCACCTCGGCGGCAGGGTGTATCAGTCGGCACCTCGGCGGCGTTAATATCAGTCGGCACCTCGGCGGCAGGGTGTATCAGTTGGCTCATCGGCGGCAGGGTGTATCAGTCGGCACCTTGGCGGAGTTATATCAGTCGGCACCTCGGCGGCAGGGTGTATCAGTCGGCACCTCGGCGGCGTTATATCAGTCGGCACCATGGCGGCGTTATATCAGTCAGCACTTCGGCGGCGTTATATCAGTCGGCACCTCGGCGGCAGGGTGTATCAGTCGGCACCTCGGCGGCGTTATATCAGTCGGCACCTTGGCGTTATATCATCGGCACCTTGGCGGCGTTATATCAGTCGGCACCTCGGCGGCAGGGTGTATCAGTCGGCACCTTGGCGGCAAGGTGTATCAGTCGGCACCTTGGCGGCGTTATATCAGTCGGCACCTCGGCGGCGTTATATCAGTCGGCACCTTGGCGGCGTTATATCAGTCGGCACCTTGGCGGCGTTATATCAGTCGGCGCCTTGGCGGCGTAATATCAGTCGGCACCTTGGCGGCGTTATATCAGTCGGCACCTCGGCGGCGTTATATCAGTCGGCACCTTGGCGGCAGGGTGTATCAGTCGGCACCTTGGCGGCAGGGTGTATCAGTCGGCACCTCGGCGGCGTTATATCAGTCGGCACCTCGGCGGCGTTATATCAGTCGGCACCTTGGCGGCGTTATATCAGTCGGCACCTTGGCGGCGTTATATCAGTCGGCACCTCGGCGGCAGGGTGTATCAGTCGGCACCTTGGCGGCAAGGTGTATCAGTCGGCACCTTGGCGGCGTTATATCAGTCGGCACCTCGGCGGCGTTATATCAGTCGGCACCTTGGCGGCGTTATATCAGTCGGCACCTTGGCGGCGTTATATCAGTCGGCACCTTGGCGGCGTTATATCAGTCGGCACCTTGGCGGCGTTATATCAGTCGGCACCTCGGCGGCTTTATATCAGTCGGCACCTCGGCGGCAGGGTGTATCAGTCGGCACCTTGGCGGCGTTATATCAGTCGGCACCTCGGCGGCAGGGTGTATCAGTCGGCACCTCGGCGGCGTTATATCAGTCGGCACCTCGGCGGCGTTATATCAGTCGGCACCTTGGCGGCGTTATATCAGTCGGCACCTCGGCGGCGTTATATCAGTCGGCACCTCGGCGGCAGGGTGTATCAGTCGGCACCTTGGCGGCAGGGTGTATCTGTCGGCACCTCGGCGGCGTTATATCAGTCGGCACCTCGGCGGCGTTATATCAGTCGGCACCTTGGCGGCGTTATATCAGTCGGCACCTTGGCGGCGTTATATCAGTCGGCACCTCGGCGGCAGGGTGTATCAGTCGGCACCTTGGCGGCAAGGTGTATCAATCGGCACCTTGGCGGCGTTATATCAGTCGGCACCTCGGCGGCGTTATATCAGTCGGCACCTTGGCGGCGTTATATCAGTCGGCACCTTGGCGGCGTTATATCAGTCGGCACCTTGGCGGCGTTATATCAGTCGGCACCTTGGCGGCGTTATATCAGTCGGCACCTCGGCGGCGTTATATCAGTCGGCACCTCGGCGGCGTTATATCAGTCGGCACCTTGGCGGCGTTATATCAGTCGGCACCTTGGCGGCGTTATATCAGTCGGCACCTTGGCGGCGTTATATCAGTCGGCACCTTGGCGGCGTTATATCAGTCGGCACCTCGGCGGCGTTATATCAGTCGGCACCTTGGCGGCGTTATATCAGTCGGCACCTTGGCGGCGTTATATCAGTCGGCACCTTGGCGGCGTTATATCAGTCGGCTCCTTGGCGGCGTTATATCAGTCGGCGCCTTGGCGGCGTAATATCAGTCGGCACCTTGGCGGCGTTATATCAGTCGGCACCTCGGCGGCGTTATATCAGTCGGCACCTTGGCGGCAGGGTGTATCAGTCGGCACCTTGGCGGCAGGGTGTATCAGTCGGCACCTCGGCGGCGTTATATCAGTCGGCACCTCGGTGGCGTTATATCAGTCGGCACCTTGGCGGCGTTATATCAGTCGGCACCTTGGCGGCGTTATATCAGTCGGCACCTCGGCGGCAGGGTGTATCAGTCGGCACCTTGGCGGCAAGGTGTATCAGTCGGCACCTTGGCGGCGTTATATCAGTCGGCACCTCGGCGGCGTTATATCAGTCGGCACCTTGGCGGCGTTTATCAGTCGGCACCTTGGCGGCGTTATATCAGTCGGCACCTCAACGCCAGGGTGTATCAGTCGGCACCTCGGCGGCGTTATATCAGTCCGCACCTCGGCGGCAGGGTGAATCAATCGGCACCTCGGCGGCAGGGTGTATCAGTCGGCACCTCGGCGGCGTTAATATCAGTCGGCACCTCGGCGGCAGGGTGTATCAGTTGGCTCATCGGCGGCAGGGTGTATCAGTCGGCACCTTGGCGGCGTTATATCCGTCGGCACCTCGGCGGCAGGGTGTATCAGTCGGCACCTCGGCGGCGTTATATCAGTCGGCACCATGGCGGCGTTATATCAGTCAGCACCTCGGCGGCGTTATATCAGTCGGCACCTCGGCGGCAGGGTGTATCAGTCGGCACCTCGGCGGCGTTATATCAGTCGGCACCTTGGCGTTATATCAGTCGGCACCTTGGCGGCGTTATATCAGTCGGCACCTCGGCGGCAGGGTGTATCAGTCGGCACCTTGGCGGCAAGGTGTATCAGTCGGCACCTTGGCGGCGTTATATCAGTCGGCACCTCGGCGGCGTTATATCAGTCGGCACCTTGGCGGCGTTATATCAGTCGGCACCTTGGCGGCGTTATATCAGTCGGCGCCTTGGCGGCGTAATATCAGTCGGCACCTTGGCGGCGTTATATCAGTCGGCACCTCGGCGGCGTTATATCAGTCGGCACCTTGGCGGCAGGGTGTATCAGTCGGCACCTTGGCGGCAGGGTGTATCAGTCGGCACCTCGGCGGCGTTATATCAGTCGGCACCTCGGCGGCGTTATATCAGTCGGCACCTTGGCGGCGTTATATCAGTCGGCACCTTGGCGGCGTTATATCAGTCGGCACCTCGGCGGCAGGGTGTATCAGTCGGCACCTTGGCGGCAAGGTGTATCAGTCGGCACCTTGGCGGCGTTATATCAGTCGGCACCTCGGCGGCGTTATATCAGTCGGCACCTTGGCGGCGTTTATCAGTCGGCACCTTGGCGGCGTTATATCAGTCGGCACCTTGGCGGCGTTATATCAGTCGGCACCTTGGCGGCGTTATATCAGTCGGCACCTTGGCGGCGTTATATCAGTCGGCACCTTGGCGGCGTTATATCAGTCGGCGCCTTGGCGGCGTAATATCAGTCGGCACCTTGGCGGCGTTATATCAGTCGGCACCTCGGCGGCGTTATATCAGTCGGCACCTTGGCGGCAGGGTGTATCAGTCGGCACCTTGGCGGCAGGGTGTATCAGTCGGCACCTCGGCGGCGTTATATCAGTCGGCACCTCGGCGGCGTTATATCAGTCGGCACCTTGGCGGCGTTATATCAGTCGGCACCTTGGCGGCGTTATATCAGTCGGCACCTCGGCGGCAGGGTGTATCAGTCGGCACCTTGGCGGCAAGGTGTATCAGTCGGCACCTTGGCGGCGTTATATCAGTCGGCACCTCGGCGGCGTTATATCAGTCGGCACCTTGGCGGCGTTATATCAGTCGGCACCTTGGCGGCGTTATATCAGTCGGCACCTTGGCGGCGTTATATCAGTCGGCACCTTGGCGGCGTTATATCAGTCGGCACCTCGGCGGCGTTATATCAGTCGGCACCTCGGCGGCAGGGTGTATCAGTCGGCACCTTGGCGGCGTTATATCAGTCGGCACCTCGGCGGCAGGGTGTATCAGTCGGCACCTCGGCGGCGTTATATCAGTCGGCACCTCGGCGGCGTTATATCAGTCGGCACCTTGGCGGCGTTATATCAGTCGGCACCTCGGCGGCGTTATATCAGTCGGCACCTCGGCGGCAGGGTGTATCAGTCGGCACCTTGGCGGCAGGGTGTATCTGTCGGCACCTCGGCGGCGTTATATCAGTCGGCACCTCGGCGGTGTTATATCAGTCGGCACCTTGGCGGCGTTATATCAGTCGGCACCTTGGCGGCGTTATATCAGTCGGCACCTCGGCGGCAGGGTGTATCAGTCGGCACCTTGGCGGCAAGGTGTATCAATCGGCACCTTGGCGCCGTTATATCAGTCGGCACCTCGGCGGCGTTATATCAGTCGGCACCTTGGCGGCGTTATATCAGTCGGCACCTCGGCGGCGTTATATCAGTCGGCACCTTGGCGGCGTTTATCAGTCGGCACCTTGGCGGCGTTATATCAGTCGGCACCTCAACGCCAGGGTGTATCAGTCGGCACCTCGGCGGCGTTATATCAGTCCGCACCTCGGCGGCAGGGTGAATCAATCGGCACCTCGGCGGCAGGGTGTATCAGTCGGCACCTCGGCGGCGTTAATATCAGTCGGCACCTCGGCGGCAGGGTGTATCAGTTGGCTCATCGGCGGCAGGGTGTATCAGTCGGCACCTTGGCGGCGTTATATCAGTCGGCACCTCGGCGGCAGGGTGTATCAGTCGGCACCTCGGCGGCGTTATATCAGTCGGCACCATGGCGGCGTTATATCAGTCAGCACCTCGGCGGCGTTATATCAGTCGGCACCTCGGCGGCAGGGTGTATCAGTCGGCACCTCGGCGGCGTTATATCAGTCGGCACCTTGGCGTTATATCAGTCGGCACCTTGGCGGCGTTATATCAGTCGGCACCTCGGCGGCAGGGTGTATCAGTCGGCACCTTGGCGGCAAGGTGTATCAGTCGGCACCTTGGCGGCGTTATATCAGTCGGCACCTCGGCGGCGTTATATCAGTCGGCACCTTGGCGGCGTTATATCAGTCGGCACCTTGGCGGCGTTATATCAGTCGGCGCCTTGGCGGCGTAATATCAGTCGGCACCTTGGCGGCGTTATATCAGTCGGCACCTCGGCGGCGTTATATCAGTCGGCACCTTGGCGGCAGGGTGTATCAGTCGGCACCTTGGCGGCAGGGTGTATCAGTCGGCACCTCGGCGGCGTTATATCAGTCGGCACCTCGGCGGCGTTATATCAGTCGGCACCTTGGCGGCGTTATATCAGTCGGCACCTTGACGGCGTTATATCAGTCGGCACCTCGGCGGCAGGGTGTATCAGTCGGCACCTTGGCGGCAAGGTGTATCAGTCGGCACCTTGGCGGCGTTATATCAGTCGGCACCTCGGCGGCGTTATATCAGTCGGCACCTTGGCGGCGTTTATCAGTCGGCACCTTGGCGGCGTTACATCAGTCGGCACCTTGGCGGCGTTATATCAGTCGGCACCTTGGCGGCGTTATATCAGTCGGCACCTTGGCGGCGTTATATCAGTCGGCACCTTGGCGGCGTTATATCAGTCGGCGCCTTGGCGGCGTAATATCAGTCGGCACCTTGGCGGCGTTATATCAGTCGGCACCTCGGCGGCGTTATATCAGTCGGCACCTTGGCGGCAGGGTGTATCAGTCGGCACCTTGGCGGCAGGGTGTATCAGTCGGCACCTCGGCGGCGTTATATCAGTCGGCACCTCGGCGGCGTTATATCAGTCGGCACCTTGGCGGCGTTATATCAGTCGGCACCTTGGCGGCGTTATATCAGTCGGCACCTCGGCGGCAGGGTGTATCAGTCGGCACCTTGGCGGCAAGGTGTATCAGTCGGCACCTTGGCGGCGTTATATCAGTCGGCACCTCGGCGGCGTTATATCAGTCGGCACCTTGGCGGCGTTATATCAGTCGGCACCTTGGCGGCGTTATATCAGTCGGCACCTTGGCGGCGTTATATCAGTCGGCACCTTGGCGGCGTTATATCAGTCGGCACCTCGGCGGCGTTATATCAGTCGGCACCTCGGCGGCAGGGTGTATCAGTCGGCACCTTGGCGGCGTTATATCAGTCGGCACCTTGGCGGCGTTATATCAGTCGGCACCTCGGCGGCAGGGTGTATCAGTCGGCACCTTGGCGGCGTTATATCAGTCGGCACCTCGGCGGCAGGGTGTATCAGTCGGCACCTCGGCGGCGTTATATCAGTCGGCACCTCGGCGGCAGGGTGTATCAGTCGGCACCTTGGCGGCAAGGTGTATCAGTCGGCACCTCGGCGGCGTTATATCAGTCGGCACCTTTGCGGCAGGGTGTATCAGTCGGCACCTTGGCGTTATATCAGTCGGCACCTTGGCGTTATATCAGTCGGCACCTCGGCGGCAGGGTGTATTAGTCGGCACCTTGGCGGCAGGGTGTATCAGTCGGCACCTTGGCGTTATATCGGTCGGCATCTTGGCGGCTTTATATCAGTCGGCACTTCGGCGGCGTTATATTAGTCGGCACCTTGGCGGCAGGGTGTATCAGTCGGCACCTTGGCGTTATATCGGTCGGCATCTTGGCGGCTTTATATCAGTCGGCACCTCGGCGGCGTTATATTAGTCGGCACCTTGGCGGCGTTATATCACTCGGCACCTTGGCGGCGTTATATCAGTCGGCACCTTGGCGGCGTTATATCAGTCGGCACCTTGGCGGCGTTATATCAGTCGGCACCTCGGCGGCGTTATATCAGTCGGCACCTCGGCGGCAGGGTGTATCAGTCGGCACTTCGGCGGCAAGGTATATCAGTCGGCACCTCGGCGGCAGGGTGTATCAGTTGGCGCATCGGCGGCAGGGTGTATCAGTCGGCACCATGGCGGCGTTATATCAGTCGGCACCTCGGCGGCGTTATATCAGTCGGCACCTCGGCGGCAGGGTGTATCAGTCGGCACTTCGGCGGCAAGGTATATCAGTCGGCACCTCGACGCCAGGGTGTATCAGTCGGCACCTCGGCGGCGTTATATCAGTCGGCACCTTGGCGGCAGGGTGTATCAGTCGGCACCTTGGCGGCGTTATATCAGTCGGCACCTTGGCGGCGTTATATCAGTCGGTACCTCGGCGGTAGGGTGTATCAATCAGTCGGCACCTTGGCGGCGTTATATCAGTCGGCACCTCAACGCCAGGGTGTATCAGTCGGCACCTCGGCGGCGTTATATCAGTCCGCACCTCGGCGGCAGGGTGAATCAATCGGCACCTCGGCGGCAGGGTGTATCAGTCGGCACCTCGGCGGCGTTAATATCAGTCGGCACCTCGGCGGCAGGGTGTATCAGTTGGCTCATCGGCGGCAGGGTGTATCAGTCGGCACCTTGGCGGCGTTATATCAGTCGGCACCTCGGCGGCAGGGTGTATCAGTCGGCACCTCGGCGGCGTTATATCAGTCGGCACCATGGCGGCGTTATATCAGTCAGCACTTCGGCGGCGTTATATCAGTCGGCACCTCGGCGGCAGGGTGTATCAGTCGGCACCTCGGCGGCGTTATATCAGTCGGCACCTTGGCGTTATATCAGTCGGCACCTTGGCGGCGTTATATCAGTCGGCACCTCGGCGGCAGGGTGTATCAGTCGGCACCTTGGCGGCAAGGTGTATCAGTCGGCACCTTGGCGGCGTTATATCAGTCGGCACCTCGGCGGCGTTATATCAGTCGGCACCTTGGCGGCGTTATATCAGTCGGCACCTTGGCGGCGTTATATCAGTCGGCGCCTTGGCGGCGTAATATCAGTCGGCACCTTGGCGGCGTTATATCAGTCGGCACCTCGGCGGCGTTATATCAGTCGGCACCTTGGCGGCAGGGTGTATCAGTCGGCACCTTGGCGGCAGGGTGTATCAGTCGGCACCTCGGCGGCGTTATATCAGTCGGCACCTCGGCGGCGTTATATCAGTCGGCACCTTGGCGGCGTTATATCAGTCGGCACCTTGGCGGCGTTATATCAGTCGGCACCTCGGCGGCAGGGTGTATCAGTCGGCACCTTGGCGGCAAGGTGTATCAGTCGGCACCTTGGCGGCGTTATATCAGTCGGCACCTCGGCGGCGTTATATCAGTCGGCACCTTGGCGGCGTTACATCAGTCGGCACCTTGGCGGCGTTATATCAGTCGGCACCTTGGCGGCGTTATATCAGTCGGCACCTTGGCGGCGTTATATCAGTCGGCACCTCGGCGGCTTTATATCAGTCGGCACCTCGGCGGCAGGGTGTATCAGTCGGCACCTTGGCGGCGTTATATCAGTCGGCACCTCGGCGGCAGGGTGTATCAGTCGGCACCTCGGCGGCGTTATATCAGTCGGCACCTCGGCGGCGTTATATCAGTCGGCACCTTGGCGGCGTTATATCAGTCGGCACCTCGGCGGCGTTATATCAGTCGGCACCTCGGCGGCAGGGTGTATCAGTCGGCACCTTGGCGGCAGGGTGTATCTGTCGGCACCTCGGCGGCGTTATATCAGTCGGCACCTCGGCGGCGTTATATCAGTCGGCACCTTGGCGGCGTTATATCAGTCGGCACCTTGGCGGCGTTATATCAGTCGGCACCTCGGCGGCAGGGTGTATCAGTCGGCACCTTGGCGGCAAGGTGTATCAATCGGCACCTTGGCGGCGTTATATCAGTCGGCACCTCGGCGGCGTTATATCAGTCGGCACCTTGGCGGCGTTATATCAGTCGGCACCTTGGCGGCGTTATATCAGTCGGCACCTTGGCGGCGTAATATCAGTCGGCACCTTGGCGGCGTTATATCAGTCGGCACCTCGGCGGCGTTATATCAGTCGGCACCTTGGCGGCAGGGTGTATCAGTCGGCACCTTGGCGGCAGGGTGTATCAGTCGGCACCTCGGCGGCGTTATATCAGTCGGCACCTCGGCGGCGTTATATCAGTCGGCACCTTGGCGGCGTTATATCAGTCGGCACCTTGGCGGCGTTATATCAGTCGGCACCTCGGCGGCAGGGTGTATCAGTCGGCACCTTGGCGGCAAGGTGTATCAGTCGGCACCTTGGCGGCGTTATATCAGTCGGCACCTCGGCGGCGTTATATCAGTCGGCACCTTGGCGGCGTTTATCAGTCGGCACCTTGGCGGCGTTATATCAGTCGGCACCTTGGCGGCGTTATATCAGTCGGCACCTTGGCGGCGTTATATCAGTCGGCACCTTGGCGGCGTTATATCAGTCGGCACCTTGGCGGCGTTATATCAGTCGGCGCCTTGGCGGCGTAATATCAGTCGGCACCTTGGCGGCGTTATATCAGTCGGCACCTCGGCGGCGTTATATCAGTCGGCACCTTGGCGGCAGGGTGTATCAGTCGGCACCTTGGCGGCAGGGTGTATCAGTCGGCACCTCGGCGGCGTTATATCAGTCGGCACCTCGGCGGCGTTATATCAGTCGGCACCTTGGCGGCGTTATATCAGTCGGCACCTTGGCGGCGTTATATCAGTCGGCACCTCGGCGGCAGGGTGTATCAGTCGGCACCTTGGCGGCAAGGTGTATCAGTCGGCACCTTGGCGGCGTTATATCAGTCGGCACCTCGGCGGCGTTATATCAGTCGGCACCTTGGCGGCGTTATATCAGTCGGCACCTTGGCGGCGTTATATCAGTCGGCACCTTGGCGGCGTTATATCAGTCGGCACCTTGGCGGCGTTATATCAGTCGGCACCTCGGCGGCGTTATATCAGTCGGCACCTCGGCGGCAGGGTGTATCAGTCGGCACCTTGGCGGCGTTATATCAGTCGGCACCTCGGCGGCAGGGTGTATCAGTCGGCACCTCGGCGGCGTTATATCAGTCGGCACCTCGGCGGCGTTATATCAGTCGGCACCTTGGCGGCGTTATATCAGTCGGCACCTCGGCGGCGTTATATCAGTCGGCACCTCGGCGGCAGGGTGTATCAGTCGGCACCTTGGCGGCAGGGTGTATCTGTCGGCACCTCGGCGGCGTTATATCAGTCGGCACCTCGGCGGTGTTATATCAGTCGGCACCTTGGCGGCGTTATATCAGTCGGCACCTTGGCGGCGTTATATCAGTCGGCACCTCGGCGGCAGGGTGTATCAGTCGGCACCTTGGCGGCAAGGTGTATCAATCGGCACCTTGGCGCCGTTATATCAGTCGGCACCTCGGCGGCGTTATATCAGTCGGCACCTTGGCGGCGTTATATCAGTCGGCACCTCGGCGGCGTTATATCAGTCGGCACCTTGGCGGCGTTTATCAGTCGGCACCTTGGCGGCGTTATATCAGTCGGCACCTCAACGCCAGGGTGTATCAGTCGGCACCTCGGCGGCGTTATATCAGTCCGCACCTCGGCGGCAGGGTGAATCAATCGGCACCTCGGCGGCAGGGTGTATCAGTCGGCACCTCGGCGGCGTTAATATCAGTCGGCACCTCAGCGGCAGGGTGTATCAGTTGGCTCATCGGCGGCAGGGTGTATCAGTCGGCACCTTGGCGGCGTTATATCAGTCGGCACCTCGGCGGCAGGGTGTATCAGTCGGCACCTCGGCGGCGTTATATCAGTCGGCACCATGGCGGCGTTATATCAGTCAGCACCTCGGCGGCGTTATATCAGTCGGCACCTCGGCGGCAGGGTGTATCAGTCGGCACCTCGGCGGCGTTATATCAGTCGGCACCTTGGCGTTATATCAGTCGGCACCTTGGCGGCGTTATATCAGTCGGCACCTCGGCGGCAGGGTGTATCAGTCGGCACCTTGGCGGCAAGGTGTATCAGTCGGCACCTTGGCGGCGTTATATCAGTCGGCACCTCGGCGGCGTTATATCAGTCGGCACCTTGGCGGCGTTATATCAGTCGGCACCTTGGCGGCGTTATATCAGTCGGCGCCTTGGCGGCGTAATATCAGTCGGCACCTTGGCGGCGTTATATCAGTCGGCACCTCGGCGGCGTTATATCAGTCGGCACCTTGGCGGCAGGGTGTATCAGTCGGCACCTTGGCGGCAGGGTGTATCAGTCGGCACCTCGGCGGCGTTATATCAGTCGGCACCTCGGCGGCGTTATATCAGTCGGCACCTTGGCGGCGTTATATCAGTCGGCACCTTGACGGCGTTATATCAGTCGGCACCTCGGCGGCAGGGTGTATCAGTCGGCACCTTGGCGGCAAGGTGTATCAGTCGGCACCTTGGCGGCGTTATATCAGTCGGCACCTCGGCGGCGTTATATCAGTCGGCACCTTGGCGGCGTTTATCAGTCGGCACCTTGGCGGCGTTATATCAGTCGGCACCTTGGCGGCGTTATATCAGTCGGCACCTTGGCGGCGTTATATCAGTCGGCACCTTGGCGGCGTTATATCAGTCGGCACCTTGGCGGCGTTATATCAGTCGGCGCCTTGGCGGCGTAATATCAGTCGGCACCTTGGCGGCGTTATATCAGTCGGCACCTCGGCGGCGTTATATCAGTCGGCACCTTGGCGGCAGGGTGTATCAGTCGGCACCTTGGCGGCAGGGTGTATCAGTCGGCACCTCGGCGGCGTTATATCAGTCGGCACCTCGGCGGCGTTATATCAGTCGGCACCTTGGCGGCGTTATATCAGTCGGCACCTTGGCGGCGTTATATCAGTCGGCACCTCGGCGGCAGGGTGTATCAGTCGGCACCTTGGCGGCAAGGTGTATCAGTCGGCACCTTGGCGGCGTTATATCAGTCGGCACCTCGGCGGCGTTATATCAGTCGGCACCTTGGCGGCGTTATATCAGTCGGCACCTTGGCGGCGTTATATCAGTCGGCACCTTGGCGGCGTTATATCAGTCGGCACCTTGGCGGCGTTATATCAGTCGGCACCTCGGCGGCGTTATATCAGTCGGCACCTCGGCGGCAGGGTGTATCAGTCGGCACCTTGGCGGCGTTATATCAGTCGGCACCTTGGCGGCGTTATATCAGTCGGCACCTCGGCGGCAGGGTGTATCAGTCGGCACCTTGGCGGCGTTATATCAGTCGGCACCTCGGCGGCAGGGTGTATCAGTCGGCACCTCGGCGGCGTTATATCAGTCGGCACCTCGGCGGCAGGGTGTATCAGTCGGCACCTTGGCGGCAAGGTGTATCAGTCGGCACCTCGGCGGCGTTATATCAGTCGGCACCTTTGCGGCAGGGTGTATCAGTCGGCACCTTGGCGTTATATCAGTCGGCACCTTGGCGTTATATCAGTCGGCACCTCGGCGGCAGGGTGTATTAGTCGGCACCTTGGCGGCAGGGTGTATCAGTCGGCACCTTGGCGTTATATCGGTCGGCATCTTGGCGGCTTTATATCAGTCGGCACTTCGGCGGCGTTATATTAGTCGGCACCTTGGCGGCAGGGTGTATCAGTCGGCACCTTGGCGTTATATCGGTCGGCATCTTGGCGGCTTTATATCAGTCGGCACCTCGGCGGCGTTATATTAGTCGGCACCTTGGCGGCGTTATATCACTCGGCACCTTGGCGGCGTTATATCAGTCGGCACCTTGGCGGCGTTATATCAGTCGGCACCTTGGCGGCGTTATATCAGTCGGCACCTCGGCGGCGTTATATCAGTCGGCACCTCGGCGGCAGGGTGTATCAGTCGGCACTTCGGCGGCAAGGTATATCAGTCGGCACCTCGGCGGCAGGGTGTATCAGTTGGCGCATCGGCGGCAGGGTGTATCAGTCGGCACCATGGCGGCGTTATATCAGTCGGCACCTCGGCGGCGTTATATCAGTCGGCACCTCGGCGGCAGGGTGTATCAGTCGGCACTTCGGCGGCAAGGTATATCAGTCGGCACCTCGACGCCAGGGTGTATCAGTCGGCACCTCGGCGGCGTTATATCAGTCGGCACCTTGGCGGCAGGGTGTATCAGTCGGCACCTTGGCGGCGTTATATCAGTCGGCACCTTGGCGGCGTTATATCAGTCGGTACCTCGGCGGTAGGGTGTATCAATCAGTCGGCACCTTGGCGGCGTTATATCAGTCGGCACCTCAACGCCAGGGTGTATCAGTCGGCACCTCGGCGGCGTTATATCAGTCCGCACCTCGGCGGCAGGGTGAATCAATCGGCACCTCGGCGGCAGGGTGTATCAGTCGGCACCTCGGCGGCGTTAATATCAGTCGGCACCTCGGCGGCAGGGTGTATCAGTTGGCTCATCGGCGGCAGGGTGTATCAGTCGGCACCTTGGCGGCGTTATATCAGTCGGCACCTCGGCGGCAGGGTGTATCAGTCGGCACCTCGGCGGCGTTATATCAGTCGGCACCATGGCGGCGTTATATCAGTCAGCACTTCGGCGGCGTTATATCAGTCGGCACCTCGGCGGCAGGGTGTATCAGTCGGCACCTCGGCGGCGTTATATCAGTCGGCACCTTGGCGTTATATCAGTCGGCACCTTGGCGGCGTTATATCAGTCGGCACCTCGGCGGCAGGGTGTATCAGTCGGCACCTTGGCGGCAAGGTGTATCAGTCGGCACCTTGGCGGCGTTATATCAGTCGGCACCTCGGCGGCGTTATATCAGTCGGCACCTTGGCGGCGTTATATCAGTCGGCACCTTGGCGGCGTTATATCAGTCGGCGCCTTGGCGGCGTAATATCAGTCGGCACCTTGGCGGCGTTATATCAGTCGGCACCTCGGCGGCGTTATATCAGTCGGCACCTTGGCGGCAGGGTGTATCAGTCGGCACCTTGGCGGCAGGGTGTATCAGTCGGCACCTCGGCGGCGTTATATCAGTCGGCACCTCGGCGGCGTTATATCAGTCGGCACCTTGGCGGCGTTATATCAGTCGGCACCTTGGCGGCGTTATATCAGTCGGCACCTCGGCGGCAGGGTGTATCAGTCGGCACCTTGGCGGCAAGGTGTATCAGTCGGCACCTTGGCGGCGTTATATCAGTCGGCACCTCGGCGGCGTTATATCAGTCGGCACCTTGGCGGCGTTATATCAGTCGGCACCTTGGCGGCGTTATATCAGTCGGCACCTTGGCGGCGTTATATCAGTCGGCACCTTGGCGGCGTTATATCAGTCGGCACCTCGGCGGCTTTATATCAGTCGGCACCTCGGCGGCAGGGTGTATCAGTCGGCACCTTGGCGGCGTTATATCAGTCGGCACCTCGGCGGCAGGGTGTATCAGTCGGCACCTCGGCGGCGTTATATCAGTCGGCACCTCGGCGGCGTTATATCAGTCGGCACCTTGGCGGCGTTATATCAGTCGGCACCTCTGCGGCGTTATATCAGTCGGCACCTCGGCGGCAGGGTGTATCAGTCGGCACCTTGGCGGCAGGGTGTATCTGTCGGCACCTCGGCGGCGTTATATCAGTCGGCACCTCGGCGGCGTTATATCAGTCGGCACCTTGGCGGCGTTATATCAGTCGGCACCTTGGCGGCGTTATATCAGTCGGCACCTCGGCGGCAGGGTGTATCAGTCGGCACCTTGGCGGCAAGGTGTATCAATCGGCACCTTGGCGGCGTTATATCAGTCGGCACCTCGGCGGCGTTATATCAGTCGGCACCTTGGCGGCGTTATATCAGTCGGCACCTTGGCGGCGTTATATCAGTCGGCACCTTGGCGGCGTTATATCAGTCGGCACCTTGGCGGCGTTATATCAGTCGGCACCTCGGCGGCGTTATATCAGTCGGCACCTCGGCGGCGTTATATCAGTCGGCACCTTGGCGGCGTTATATCAGTCGGCACCTTGGCGGCGTTATATCAGTCGGCACCTTGGCGGCGTTATATCAGTCGGCACCTTGGCGGCGTTATATCAGTCGGCACCTCGGCGGCGTTATATCAGTCGGCACCTTGGCGGCGTTATATCAGTCGGCACCTTGGCGGCGTTATATCAGTCGGCACCTTGGCGGCGTTATATCAGTCGGCTCCTTGGCGGCGTTATATCAGTCGGCGCCTTGGCGGCGTAATATCAGTCGGCACCTTGGCGGCGTTATATCAGTCGGCACCTCGGCGGCGTTATATCAGTCGGCACCTTGGCGGCAGGGTGTATCAGTCGGCACCTTGGCGGCAGGGTGTATCAGTCGGCACCTCGGCGGCGTTATATCAGTCGGCACCTCGGCGGCGTTATATCAGTCGGCACCTTGGCGGCGTTATATCAGTCGGCACCTTGGCGGCGTTATATCAGTCGGCACCTCGGCGGCAGGGTGTATCAGTCGGCACCTTGGCGGCAAGGTGTATCAGTCGGCACCTTGGCGGCGTTATATCAGTCGGCACCTCGGCGGCGTTATATCAGTCGGCACCTTGGCGGCGTTTATCAGTCGGCACCTTGGCGGCGTTATATCAGTCGGCACCTCAACGCCAGGGTGTATCAGTCGGCACCTCGGCGGCGTTATATCAGTCCGCACCTCGGCGGCAGGGTGAATCAATCGGCACCTCGGCGGCAGGGTGTATCAGTCGGCACCTCGGCGGCGTTAATATCAGTCGGCACCTCGGCGGCAGGGTGTATCAGTTGGCTCATCGGCGGCAGGGTGTATCAGTCGGCACCTTGGCGGCGTTATATCCGTCGGCACCTCGGCGGCAGGGTGTATCAGTCGGCACCTCGGCGGCGTTATATCAGTCGGCACCATGGCGGCGTTATATCAGTCAGCACCTCGGCGGCGTTATATCAGTCGGCACCTCGGCGGCAGGGTGTATCAGTCGGCACCTCGGCGGCGTTATATCAGTCGGCACCTTGGCGTTATATCAGTCGGCACCTTGGCGGCGTTATATCAGTCGGCACCTCGGCGGCAGGGTGTATCAGTCGGCACCTTGGCGGCAAGGTGTATCAGTCGGCACCTTGGCGGCGTTATATCAGTCGGCACCTCGGCGGCGTTATATCAGTCGGCACCTTGGCGGCGTTATATCAGTCGGCACCTTGGCGGCGTTATATCAGTCGGCGCCTTGGCGGCGTAATATCAGTCGGCACCTTGGCGGCGTTATATCAGTCGGCACCTCGGCGGCGTTATATCAGTCGGCACCTTGGCGGCAGGGTGTATCAGTCGGCACCTTGGCGGCAGGGTGTATCAGTCGGCACCTCGGCGGCGTTATATCAGTCGGCACCTCGGCGGCGTTATATCAGTCGGCACCTTGGCGGCGTTATATCAGTCGGCACCTTGGCGGCGTTATATCAGTCGGCACCTCGGCGGCAGGGTGTATCAGTCGGCACCTTGGCGGCAAGGTGTATCAGTCGGCACCTTGGCGGCGTTATATCAGTCGGCACCTCGGCGGCGTTATATCAGTCGGCACCTTGGCGGCGTTTATCAGTCGGCACCTTGGCGGCGTTATATCAGTCGGCACCTTGGCGGCGTTATATCAGTCGGCACCTTGGCGGCGTTATATCAGTCGGCACCTTGGCGGCGTTATATCAGTCGGCACCTTGGCGGCGTTATATCAGTCGGCGCCTTGGCGGCGTAATATCAGTCGGCACCTTGGCGGCGTTATATCAGTCGGCACCTCGGCGGCGTTATATCAGTCGGCACCTTGGCGGCAGGGTGTATCAGTCGGCACCTTGGCGGCAGGGTGTATCAGTCGGCACCTCGGCGGCGTTATATCAGTCGGCACCTCGGCGGCGTTATATCAGTCGGCACCTTGGCGGCGTTATATCAGTCGGCACCTTGGCGGCGTTATATCAGTCGGCACCTCGGCGGCAGGGTGTATCAGTCGGCACCTTGGCGGCAAGGTGTATCAGTCGGCACCTTGGCGGCGTTATATCAGTCGGCACCTCGGCGGCGTTATATCAGTCGGCACCTTGGCGGCGTTATATCAGTCGGCACCTTGGCGGCGTTATATCAGTCGGCACCTTGGCGGCGTTATATCAGTCGGCACCTTGGCGGCGTTATATCAGTCGGCACCTCGGCGGCGTTATATCAGTCGGCACCTCGGCGGCAGGGTGTATCAGTCGGCACCTTGGCGGCGTTATATCAGTCGGCACCTCGGCGGCAGGGTGTATCAGTCGGCACCTCGGCGGCGTTATATCAGTCGGCACCTCGGCGGCGTTATATCAGTCGGCACCTTGGCGGCGTTATATCAGTCGGCACCTCGGCGGCGTTATATCAGTCGGCACCTCGGCGGCAGGGTGCATCAGTCGGCACCTTGGCGGCAGGGTGTATCTGTCGGCACCTCGGCGGCGTTATATCAGTCGGCACCTCGGCGGTGTTATATCAGTCGGCACCTTGGCGGCGTTATATCAGTCGGCACCTTGGCGGCGTTATATCAGTCGGCACCTCGGCGGCAGGGTGTATCAGTCGGCACCTTGGCGGCAAGGTGTATCAATCGGCACCTTGGCGCCGTTATATCAGTCGGCACCTCGGCGGCGTTATATCAGTCGGCACCTTGGCGGCGTTATATCAGTCGGCACCTCGGCGGCGTTATATCAGTCGGCACCTTGGCGGCGTTTATCAGTCGGCACCTTGGCGGCGTTATATCAGTCGGCACCTCAACGCCAGGGTGTATCAGTCGGCACCTCGGCGGCGTTATATCAGTCCGCACCTCGGCGGCAGGGTGAATCAATCGGCACCTCGGCGGCAGGGTGTATCAGTCGGCACCTCGGCGGCGTTAATATCAGTCGGCACCTCGGCGGCAGGGTGTATCAGTTGGCTCATCGGCGGCAGGGTGTATCAGTCGGCACCTTGGCGGCGTTATATCAGTCGGCACCTCGGCGGCAGGGTGTATCAGTCGGCACCTCGGCGGCGTTATATCAGTCGGCACCATGGCGGCGTTATATCAGTCAGCACCTCGGCGGCGTTATATCAGTCGGCACCTCGGCGGCAGGGTGTATCAGTCGGCACCTCGGCGGCGTTATATCAGTCGGCACTTTGGCGTTATATCAGTCGGCACCTTGGCGGCGTTATATCAGTCGGCACCTCGGCGGCAGGGTGTATCAGTCGGCACCTTGGCGGCAAGGTGTATCAGTCGGCACCTTGGCGGCGTTATATCAGTCGGCACCTCGGCGGCGTTATATCAGTCGGCACCTTGGCGGCGTTATATCAGTCGGCACCTTGGCGGCGTTATATCAGTCGGCGCCTTGGCGGCGTAATATCAGTCGGCACCTTGGCGGCGTTATATCAGTCGGCACCTCGGCGGCGTTATATCAGTCGGCACCTTGGCGGCAGGGTGTATCAGTCGGCACCTTGGCGGCAGGGTGTATCAGTCGGCACCTCGGCGGCGTTATATCAGTCGGCACCTCGGCGGCGTTATATCAGTCGGCACCTTGGCGGCGTTATATCAGTCGGCACCTTGACGGCGTTATATCAGTCGGCACCTCGGCGGCAGGGTGTATCAGTCGGCACCTTGGCGGCAAGGTGTATCAGTCGGCACCTTGGCGGCGTTATATCAGTCGGCACCTCGGCGGCGTTATATCAGTCGGCACCTTGGCGGCGTTTATCAGTCGGCACCTTGGCGGCGTTATATCAGTCGGCACCTTGGCGGCGTTATATCAGTCAGCACCTTGGCGGCGTTATATCAGTCGGCACCTTGGCGGCGTTATATCAGGCGGCACCTTGGCGGCGTTATATCAGTCGGCGCCTTGGCGGCGTAATATCAGTCGGCACCTTGGCGGCGTTATATCAGTCGGCACCTCGGCGGCGTTATATCAGTCGGCACCTTGGCGGCAGGGTGTATCAGTCGGCACCTTGGCGGCAGGGTGTATCAGTCGGCACCTCGGCGGCGTTATATCAGTCGGCACCTCGGCGGCGTTATATCAGTCGGCACCTTGGCGGCGTTATATCAGTCGGCACCTTGGCGGCGTTATATCAGTCGGCACCTCGGCGGCAGGGTGTATCAGTCGGCACCTTGGCGGCAAGGTGTATCAGTCGGCACCTTGGCGGCGTTATATCAGTCGGCACCTCGGCGGCGTTATATCAGTCGGCACCTTGGCGGCGTTATATCAGTCGGCACCTTGGCGGCGTTATATCAGTCGGCACCTTGGCGGCGTTATATCAGTCGGCACCTTGGCGGCGTTATATCAGTCGGCACCTTGGCGGCGTTATATCAGTCGGCACCTCGGCGGCGTTATATCAGTCGGCACCTCGGCGGCAGGGTGTATCAGTCGGCACCTTGGCGGCGTTATATCAGTCGGCACCTCGGCGGCAGGGTGTATCAGTCGGCACCTCGGCGGCGTTATATCAGTCGGCACCTCGGCGGCGTTATATCAGTCGGCACCTTGGCGGCGTTATATCAGTCGGCACCTCGGCGGCGTTATATCAGTCGGCACCTCGGCGGCAGGGTGTATCAGTCGGCACCTTGGCGGCAGGGTGTATCTGTCGGCACCTCGGCGGCGTTATATCAGTCGGCACCTCGGCGGTGTTATATCAGTCGGCACCTTGGCGGCGTTATATCAGTCGGCACCTTGGCGGCGTTATATCAGTCGGCACCTCGGCGGCAGGGTGTATCAGTCGGCACCTTGGCGGCAAGGTGTATCAATCGGCACCTTGGCGGCGTTATATCAGTCGGCACCTCGGCGGCGTTATATCAGTCGGCACCTTGGCGGCGTTATATCAGTCGGCACCTTGGCGGCGTTATATCAGTCGGCACCTTGGCGGCGTTATATCAGTCGGCACCTTGGCGGCGTTATATCAGTCGGCACCTCGGCGGCGTTATATCAGTCGGCACCTTGGCGGCGTTATATCAGTCGGCACCTCGGCGGCAGGGTGTATCAGTCGGCACTTCGGCGGCAAGGTATATCAGTCGGCACCTCGGCGGCAGGGTGTATCAGTTGGCTCATCGGCGGCAGGGTGTATCAGTCGGCACCATGGCGGCGTTATATCAGTCGGCACCTCGGCGGCGTTATATCAGTCGGCACCTCGGCGGCAGGGTGTATCAGTCGGCACTTCAGCGGCAAGGTATATCAGTCGGCACCTCGACGCCAGGGTGTATCAGTCGGCACCTCGGCGGCGTTATATCAGTCGGCACCTTGGCGGCAGGGTGTATCAGTCGGCACCTTGGCGGCGTTATATCAGTCGGCACCTTGGCGGCGTTATATCAGTCGGCACCTCGGCGGCAGGGTGTATCAGTTGGCACCTTGGCGGCGTTATATCAGTCGGCACCTTGGCGGCGTTATATCAGTCGGCACCTCGGTGGCAGGGTGTATCAGTCGGCACCTTGGCGGCGTTATATCAGTCGGCACCTTGGCGGCAGGGTGTATCAGTCGGCACATTGGCGGCGTTATATCAGTCGGCACCTTGGCGGCAGGGTGTATCAGTCGGCACCTTTGCGGCGTTATATCAGTCGGCACCTTGGCGGCGTTATATCAGTCGGCACCTTGGCGGCGTTATATCAGTCGGCACCTTGGCGGCGTTATATCAGTCGGCACCTCGGCGGCAGGGTGTATCAGTCGGCACCTCGGCGGCGTTATATCAGTCGGCACCTTGGCGGCGTTATATCAGTCAGCACCTTGGCGGCAGGGTGTATCAGTCGGCACCTTGGCGGCGTTATATCAGTCGGCACCTCAGCGGCAGGGTGTATCAGTCGGCACCTCGGCGGCAGGGTGTATCAGTCGGCACCTCGGCGGCGTTATATCAGTCGGCACCTCGGCGGCAGGGTGTATTAGTCGGCACCTCGGCGGCGTTATATCAGTCGGCACCTTGGCGGCGTTATATCAGTCGGCACCTCGGCGGCAGGGTGTATCAGTCGGCACCTTGGCGGCGTTATATCAGTCGGCACCTCGGCGGCAGGGTGTATCAGTCGGCACCTCGGCGGCGTTATATCAGTCGGCACCTCGGCGGCAGGGTGTATCAGTCGGCACCTTGGCGGCAAGGTGTATCAGTCGGCACCTCGGCGGCGTTATATCAGTCAACACCTTTGCGGCAGGGTGTATCAGTCGGCACCTTGGCGTTATATCAGTCGGCACCTTGGCGTTATATCAGTCGGCACCTCGGCGGCAGGGTGTATTAGTCGGCACCTTGGCGGCAGGGTGTATCAGTCGGCACCTTGGCGTTATATCGGTCGGCATCTTGGCGGCTTTATATCAGTCGGCACTTCGGCGGCGTTATATTAGTCGGCACCTTGGCGGCAGGGTGTATCAGTCGGCACCTTGGCGTTATATCGGTCGGCATCTTGGCGGCTTTATATCAGTCGGCACCTCGGCGGCGTTATATTAGTCGGCACCTTGGCGGCGTTATATCACTCGGCACCTTGGCGGCGTTATATCAGTCGGCACCTTGGCGGCGTTATATCAGTCGGCACCTTGGCGGCGTTATATCAGTCGGCACCTCGGCGGCGTTATATCAGTCGGCACCTCGGCGGCAGGGTGTATCAGTCGGCACTTCGGCGGCAAGGTATATCAGTCGGCACCTCGGCGGCAGGGTGTATCAGTTGGCGCATCGGCGGCAGGGTGTATCAGTCGGCACCATGGCGGCGTTATATCAGTCGGCACCTCGGCGGCGTTATATCAGTCGGCACCTCGGCGGCAGGGTGTATCAGTCGGCACTTCGGCGGCAAGGTATATCAGTCGGCACCTCGACGCCAGGGTGTATCAGTCGGCACCTCGGCGGCGTTATATCAGTCGGCACCTTGGCGGCAGGGTGTATCAGTCGGCACCTTGGCGGCGTTATATCAGTCGGCACCTTGGCGGCGTTATATCAGTCGGTACCTCGGCGGTAGGGTGTATCAATCAGTCGGCACCTTGGCGGCGTTATATCAGTCGGCACCTCAACGCCAGGGTGTATCAGTCGGCACCTCGGCGGCGTTATATCAGTCCGCACCTCGGCGGCAGGGTGAATCAATCGGCACCTCGGCGGCAGGGTGTATCAGTCGGCACCTCGGCGGCATTAATATCAGTCGGCACCTCGGCGGCAGGGTGTATCAGTTGGCTCATCGGCGGCAGGGTGTATCAGTCGGCACCTTGGCGGCGTTATATCAGTCGGCACCTCGGCGGCAGGGTGTATCAGTCGGCACCTCGGCGGCGTTATATCAGTCGGCACCATGGCGGCGTTATATCAGTCAGCACTTCGGCGGCGTTATATCAGTCGGCACCTCGGCGGCAGGGTGTATCAGTCGGCACCTCGGCGGCGTTATATCAGTCGGCACCTTGGCGTTATATCAGTCGGCACCTTGGCGGCGTTATATCAGTCGGCACCTCGGCGGCAGGGTGTATCAGTCGGCACCTTGGCGGCAAGGTGTATCAGTCGGCACCTTGGCGGCGTTATATCAGTCGGCACCTCGGCGGCGTTATATCAGTCGGCACCTTGGCGGCGTTATATCAGTCGGCACCTTGGCGGCGTTATATCAGTCGGCGCCTTGGCGGCGTAATATCAGTCGGCACCTTGGCGGCGTTATATCAGTCGGCACCTCGGCGGCGTTATATCAGTCGGCACCTTGGCGGCAGGGTGTATCAGTCGGCACCTTGGCGGCAGGGTGTATCAGTCGGCACCTCGGCGGCGTTATATCAGTCGGCACCTCGGCGGCGTTATATCAGTCGGCACCTTGGCGGCGTTATATCAGTCGGCACCTTGGCGGCGTTATATCAGTCGGCACCTCGGCGGCAGGGTGTATCAGTCGGCACCTTGGCGGCAAGGTGTATCAGTCGGCACCTTGGCGGCGTTATATCAGTCGGCACCTCGGCGGCGTTATATCAGTCGGCACCTTGGCGGCGTTATATCAGTCGGCACCTTGGCGGCGTTATATCAGTCGGCACCTTGGCGGCGTTATATCAGTCGGCACCTTGGCGGCGTTATATCAGTCGGCACCTCGGCGGCTTTATATCAGTCGGCACCTCGGCGGCAGGGTGTATCAGTCGGCACCTTGGCGGCGTTATATCAGTCGGCACCTCGGCGGCAGGGTGTATCAGTCGGCACCTCGGCGGCGTTATATCAGTCGGCACCTCGGCGGCGTTATATCAGTCGGCACCTTGGCGGCGTTATATCAGTCGGCACCTCGGCGGCGTTATATCAGTCGGCACCTCGGCGGCAGGGTGTATCAGTCGGCACCTTGGCGGCAGGGTGTATCTGTCGGCACCTCGGCGGCGTTATATCAGTCGGCACCTCGGCGGCGTTATATCAGTCGGCACCTTGGCGGCGTTATATCAGTCGGCACCTTGGCGGCGTTATATCAGTCGGCACCTCGGCGGCAGGGTGTATCAGTCGGCACCTTGGCGGCAAGGTGTATCAATCGGCACCTTGGCGGCGTTATATCAGTCGGCACCTCGGCGGCGTTATATCAGTCGGCACCTTGGCGGCGTTATATCAGTCGGCACCTTGGCGGCGTTATATCAGTCGGCACCTTGGCGGCGTTATATCAGTCGGCACCTTGGCGGCGTTATATCAGTCGGCACCTCGGCGGCGTTATATCAGTCGGCACCTTGGCGGCGTTATATCAGTCGGCACCTTGGCGGCGTTATATCAGTCGGCACCTTGGCGGCGTTATATCAGTCGGCTCCTTGGCGGCGTTATATCAGTCGGCGCCTTGGCGGCGTAATATCAGTCGGCACCTTGGCGGCGTTATATCAGTCGGCACCTCGGCGGCGTTATATCAGTCGGCACCTTGGCGGCAGGGTGTATCAGTCGGCACCTTGGCGGCAGGGTGTATCAGTCGGCACCTCGGCGGCGTTATATCAGTCGGCACCTCGGCGGCGTTATATCAGTCGGCACCTTGGCGGCGTTATATCAGTCGGCACCTTGGCGGCGTTATATCAGTCGGCACCTCGGCGGCAGGGTGTATCAGTCGGCACCTTGGCGGCAAGGTGTATCAGTCGGCACCTTGGCGGCGTTATATCAGTCGGCACCTCGGCGGCGTTATATCAGTCGGCACCTTGGCGGCGTTTATCAGTCGGCACCTTGGCGGCGTTATATCAGTCGGCACCTCAACGCCAGGGTGTATCAGTCGGCACCTCGGCGGCGTTATATCAGTCCGCACCTCGGCGGCAGGGTGAATCAATCGGCACCTCGGCGGCAGGGTGTATCAGTCGGCACCTCGGCGGCGTTAATATCAGTCGGCACCTCGGCGGCAGGGTGTATCAGTTGGCTCATCGGCGGCAGGGTGTATCAGTCGGCACCTTGGCGGCGTTATATCAGTCGGCACCTCGGCGGCAGGGTGTATCAGTCGGCACCTCGGCGGCGTTATATCAGTCGGCACCATGGCGGCGTTATATCAGTCAGCACCTCGGCGGCGTTATATCAGTCGGCACCTCGGCGGCAGGGTGTATCAGTCGGCACCTCGGCGGCGTTATATCAGTCGGCACCTTGGCGTTATATCAGTCGGCAACTTGGCGGCGTTATATCAGTCGGCACCTCGGCGGCAGGGTGTATCAGTCGGCACCTTGGCGGCAAGGTGTATCAGTCGGCACCTTGGCGGCGTTATATCAGTCGGCACCTCGGCGGCGTTATATCAGTCGGCACCTTGGCGGCGTTATATCAGTCGGCACCTTGGCGGCGTTATATCAGTCGGCGCCTTGGCGGCGTAATATCAGTCGGCACCTTGGCGGCGTTATATCAGTCGGCACCTCGGCGGCGTTTTATCAGTCGGCACCTTGGCGGCAGGGTGTATCAGTCGGCACCTTGGCGGCAGGGTGTATCAGTCGGCACCTCGGCGGCGTTATATCAGTCGGCACCTCGGCGGCGTTATATCAGTCGGCACCTTGGCGGCGTTATATCAGTCGGCACCTTGGCGGCGTTATATCAGTCGGCACCTCGGCGGCAGGGTGTATCAGTCGGCACCTTGGCGGCAAGGTGTATCAGTCGGCACCTTGGCGGCGTTATATCAGTCGGCACCTCGGCGGCGTTATATCAGTCGGCACCTTGGCGGCGTTTATCAGTCGGCACCTTGGCGGCGTTATATCAGTCGGCACCTTGGCGGCGTTATATCAGTCGGCACCTTGGCGGCGTTATATCAGTCGGCACCTTGGCGGCGTTATATCAGTCGGCACCTTGGCGGCGTTATATCAGTCGGCGCCTTGGCGGCGTAATATCAGTCGGCACCTTGGCGGCGTTATATCAGTCGGCACCTCGGCGGCGTTATATCAGTCGGCACCTTGGCGGCAGGGTGTATCAGTCGGCACCTTGGCGGCAGGGTGTATCAGTCGGCACCTCGGCGGCGTTATATCAGTCGGCACCTCGGCGGCGTTATATCAGTCGGCACCTTGGCGGCGTTATATCAGTCGGCACCTTGGCGGCGTTATATCAGTCGGCACCTCGGCGGCAGGGTGTATCAGTCGGCACCTTGGCGGCAAGGTGTATCAGTCGGCACCTTGGCGGCGTTATATCAGTCGGCACCTCGGCGGCGTTATATCAGTCGGCACCTTGGCGGCGTTATATCAGTCGGCACCTTGGCGGCGTTATATCAGTCGGCACCTTGGCGGCGTTATATCAGTCGGCACCTTGGCGGCGTTATATCAGTCGGCACCTCGGCGGCGTTATATCAGTCGGCACCTCGGCGGCAGGGTGTATCAGTCGGCACCTTGGCGGCGTTATATCAGTCGGCACCTCGGCGGCAGGGTGTATCAGTCGGCACCTCGGCGGCGTTATATCAGTCGGCACCTCGGCGGCGTTATATCAGTCGGCACCTTGGCGGCGTTATATCAGTCGGCACCTCGGCGGCGTTATATCAGTCGGCACCTCGGCGGCAGGGTGTATCAGTCGGCACCTTGGCGGCAGGGTGTATCTGTCGGCACCTCGGCGGCGTTATATCAGTCGGCACCTCGGCGGTGTTATATCAGTCGGCACCTTGGCGGCGTTATATCAGTCGGCACCTTGGCGGCGTTATATCAGTCGGCACCTCGGCGGCAGGGTGTATCAGTCGGCACCTTGGCGGCAAGGTGTATCAATCGGCACCTTGGCGGCGTTATATCAGTCGGCACCTCGGCGGCGTTATATCAGTCGGCACCTTGGCGGCGTTATATCAGTCGGCACCTTGGCGGCGTTATATCAGTCGGCACCTTGGCGGCGTTATATCAGTCGGCACCTTGGCGGCGTTATATCAGTCGGCACCTCGGCGGCGTTATATCAGTCGGCACCTTGGCGGCGTTATATCAGTCGGCACCTCGGCGGCGTTATATCAGTCGGCACCTTGGCGGCGTTATATCAGTCGGCACCTTGGCGGCGTTATATCAGTCGGCGCCTTGGCGGCGTAATATCAGTCGGCACCTTGGCGGCGTTATATCAGTCGGCACCTCGGCGGCGTTATATCAGTCGGCACCTTGGCGGCAGGGTGTATCAGTCGGCACCTTGGCGGCAGGGTGTATCAGTCGGCACCTCGGCGGCGTTATATCAGTCGGCACCTCGGCGGCGTTATATCAGTCGGCACCTTGGCGGCGTTATATCAGTCGGCACCTTGGCGGCGTTATATCAGTCGGCACCTCGGCGGCAGGGTGTATCAGTCGGCACCTTGGCGGCAAGGTGTATCAGTCGGCACCTTGGCGGCGTTATATCAGTCGGCACCTCGGCGGCGTTATATCAGTCGGCACCTTGGCGGCGTTTATCAGTCGGCACCTTGGCGGCGTTATATCAGTCGGCACCTCAACGCCAGGGTGTATCAGTCGGCACCTCGGCGGCGTTATATCAGTCCGCACCTCGGCGGCAGGGTGAATCAATCGGCACCTTGGCGGCAGGGTGTATCAGTCGGCACCTCGGCGGCGTTAATATCAGTCGGCACCTCGGCGGCAGGGTGTATCAGTTGGCTCATCGGCGGCAGGGTGTATCAGTCGGCACCTTGGCGGCGTTATATCAGTCGGCACCTCGGCGGCAGGGTGTATCAGTCGGCACCTCGGCGGCGTTATATCAGTCGGCACCATGGCGGCGTTATATCAGTCAGCACCTCGGCGGCGTTATATCAGTCGGCACCTCGGCGGCAGGGTGTATCAGTCGGCACCTCGGCGGCGTTATATCAGTCGGCACCTTGGCGTTATATCAGTCGGCACCTTGGCGGCGTTATATCAGTCGGCACCTCGGCGGCAGGGTGTATCAGTCGGCACCTTGGCGGCAAGGTGTATCAGTCGGCACCTTGGCGGCGTTATATCAGTCGGCACCTCGGCGGCGTTATATCAGTCGGCACCTTGGCGGCGTTATATCAGTCGGCACCTTGGCGGCGTTATATCAGTCGGCGCCTTGGCGGCGTAATATCAGTCGGCACCTTGGCGGCGTTATATCAGTCGGCACCTCGGCGGCGTTATATCAGTCGGCACCTTGGCGGCAGGGTGTATCAGTCGGCACCTTGGCGGCAGGGTGTATCAGTCGGCACCTCGGCGGCGTTATATCAGTCGGCACCTCGGCGGCGTTATATCAGTCGGCACCTTGGCGGCGTTATATCAGTCGGCACCTTGGCGGCGTTATATCAGTCGACACCTCGGCGGCAGGGTGTATCAGTCGGCACCTTGGCGGCAAGGTGTATCAGTCGGCACCTTGGCGGCGTTATATCAGTCGGCACCTCGGCGGCGTTATATTAGTCGGCACCTTGGCGGCGTTTATCAGTCGGCACCTTGGCGGCGTTATATCAGTCGGCACCTTGGCGGCGTTATATCAGTCGACACCTTGGCGGCGTTATATCAGTCGGCACCTCGGCGGCGTTATATCAGTCGGCACCTCGGCGGCAGGGTGTATCAGTCGGCACCTTGGCGGCGTTATATCAGTCGGCACCTCGGCGGCAGGGTGTATCAGTCGGCACCTCGGCGGCGTTATATCAGTCGGCACCTCGGCGGCGTTATATCAGTCGGCACCTTGGCGGCGTTATATTAGTCGGCACCTCGGCGGCGTTATATCAGTCGGCACCTCGGCGGCAGGGTGTAGCAGTCGGCACCTTGGCGGCAGGGTGTATCTGTCGGCACCTCGGCGGCGTTATATCAGTCGGCACCTCGGCGGTGATATATCAGTCGGCACCTTGGCGGCGTTATATCAGTCGGCACCTTGGCGGCGTTATATCAGTCGGCACCTCGGCGGCAGGGTGTATCAGTCGGCACCTTGGCGGCAAGGTGTATCAGTCGGCACCTTGGCGGCGTTATATCAGTCGGCACCTCGGCGGCGTTATATCAGTCGGCACCTTGGCGGCGTTATATCAGTCGGCACCTTGGCGGCGTTATATCAGTCGGCACCTTGGCGGCGTTATATCAGTCGGCACCTTGGCGGCGTTATATCAGTCGGCACCTCGGCGGCGTTATATCAGTCGGCACCTTGGCGGCAGGGTGTATCAGTCGGCACCTTGGCGGCGTTATATCAGTCGGCACCTCGGCGGCAGGGTGTATCAGTCGGCACCTCGGCGGCAGGGTGTATCAGTCGGCACCTCGGCGGCGTTATATCAGTCGGCACCTCGGCGGCAGGGTGTATTAGTCGGCACCTCGGCGGCGTTATATCAGTCGGCACCTTGGCGGCGTTATATCAGTCGGCACCTCGGCGGCAGGGTGTATCAGTCGGCACCTTGGCGGCGTTATATCAGTCGGCACCTCGGCGGCAGGGTGTATCAGTCGGCACCTCGGCGGCGTTATATCAGTCGGCACCTCGGCGGCAGGGTGTATCAGTCGGCACCTTGGCGGCAAGGTGTATCAGTCGGCACCTCGGCGGCGTTATATCAGTCGGCACCTTTGCGGCAGGGTGTATCAGTCGGCACCTTGGCGTTATATCAGTCGGCACCTTGGCGTTATATCAGTCGGCACCTCGGCGGCAGGGTGTATTAGTCGGCACCTTGGCGGCAGGGTGTATCAGTCGGCACCTTGGCGTTATATCGGTCGGCATCTTGGCCGCTTTATATCAGTCGGCACTTCGGCGGCGTTATATTAGTCGGCACCTTGGCGGCAGGGTGTATCAGTCGGCACCTTGGCGTTATATCGGTCGGCATCTTGGCGGCTTTATATCAGTCGGCACCTCGGCGGCGTTATATTAGTCGGCACCTTGGCGGCGTTATATCACTCGGCACCTTGGCGGCGTTATATCAGTCGGCACCTTGGCGGCGTTATATCAGTCGGCACCTTGGCGGCGTTATATCAGTCGGCACCTCGGCGGCGTTATATCAGTCGGCACCTCGGCGGCAGGGTGTATCAGTCGGCACTTCGGCGGCAAGGTATATCAGTCGGCACCTCGGCGGCAGGGTGTATCAGTTGGCGCATCGGCGGCAGAATGTATCAGTCGGCACCATGGCGGCGTTATATCAGTCGGCACCTCGGCGGCGTTATATCAGTCGGCACCTCGGCGGCAGGGTGTATCAGTCGGCACTTCGGCGGCAAGGTATATCAGTCGGCACCTCGACGCCAGGGTGTATCAGTCGGCACCTCGGCGGCGTTATATCAGTCGGCACCTTGGCGGCAGGGTGTATCAGTCGGCACCTTGGCGGCGTTATATCAGTCGGCACCTTGGCGGCGTTATATCAGTCGGTACCTCGGCGGTAGGGTGTATCAATCAGTCGGCACCTTGGCGGCGTTATATCAGTCGGCACCTCAACGCCAGGGTGTATCAGTCGGCACCTCGGCGGCGTTATATCAGTCCGCACCTCGGCGGCAGGGTGAATCAATCGGCACCTCGGCGGCAGGGTGTATCAGTCGGCACCTCGGCGGCGTTAATATCAGTCGGCACCTCGGCGGCAGGGTGTATCAGTTGGCTCATCGGCGGCAGGGTGTATCAGTCGGCACCTTGGCGGCGTTATATCAGTCGGCACCTCGGCGGCAGGGTGTATCAGTCGGCACCTCGGCGGCGTTATATCATTCGGCACCATGGCGGCGTTATATCAGTCAGCACCTCGGCGGCGTTATATCAGTCGGCACCTCGGCGGCAGGGTGTATCAGTCGGCACCTCGGCGGCGTTATATCAGTCGGCACCTTGGCGTTATATCAGTCGGCACCTTGGCGGCGTTATATCAGTCGGCACCTCGGCGGCAGGGTGTATCAGTCGGCACCTTGGCGGCAAGGTGTATCAGTCGGCACCTTGGCGGCGTTATATCAGTCGGCACCTCGGCGGCGTTATATCAGTCGGCACCTTGGCGGCGTTATATCAGTCGGCACCTTGGCGGCGTTATATCAGTCGGCGCCTTGGCGGCGTAATATCAGTCGGCACCTTGGCGGCGTTATATCAGTCGGCACCTTGGCGGCGTTATATCAGTCGGCACCTCGGCGGCGTTATATCAGTCGGCACCTCGGCGGCAGGGTGTATCAGTCGGCACCTTGGCGGCAGGGTGTATCTGTCGGCACCTCGGCGGCGTTATATCAGTCGGCACCTTGGCGTTATATCAGTCGGCACCTTGGCGGCGTTATATCAGTCGGCACCTCGGCGGCAGGGTGTATCAGTCGGCACCTTGGCGGCAAGGTGTATCAGTCGGCACCTTGGCGGCGTTATATCAGTCGGCACCTCGGCGGCGTTATATCAGTCGGCACCTTGGCGGCGTTTATCAGTCGGCACCTTGGCGGCGTTATATCAGTCGGCACCTCGGCGGCGTTATATCAGTCGGCACCTCGGCGGCGTTATATCAGTCGGCACCTTGGCGGCGTTATATCAGTCGGCACCTCGGCGGCGTTATATCAGTCGGCACCTCGGCGGCAGGGTGTATCAGTCGGCACCTTGGCGGCAGGGTGTATCTGTCGGCACCTCGGCGGCGTTATATCAGTCGGCACCTCGGCGGCGATATATCAGTCGGCACCTTGGCGGCGTTATATCAGTCGGCACCTTGGCGGCGTTATATCAGTCGGCACCTCGGCGGCAGGGTGTATCAGTCGGCACCTTGGCGGCAAGGTGTATCAGTCGGCACCTTGGCGGCGTTATATCAGTCAGCACCTCGGCGGCGTTATATCAGTCGGCACCTTGGCGGCGTTATATCAGTCGGCACCTTGGCGGCGTTATATCAGTCGGCATCTTGGCGGCGTTATATCAGTCGGCACCTTGGCGGCGTTATATCAGTCGGCACCTCGGCGGCGTTATATCAGTCGGCACCTCGGCGGCAGGGTGTATTAGTCGGCACCTTGGCGGCGTTATATCAGTCGGCACCTCGGCGGCAGGGTGTATCAGTCGGCACCTCGGCGGCGTTATATCAGTCGGCACCTTGGCGGCAGGGTGTATCAGTCGGCACCTTGGCGGCGTTATATCAGTCGGCACCTCGGCGTTATATCAGTCGGCACCTTGGCGGCGTTATATCAGTCGGCACCTCGGCGGCAGGGTGTATTAGTCGGCACCTCGGCGGCGTTATATCAGTCGGCACCTCGGCGGCAGGGTGTATCAGTCGGCACCTCGGCGGCAGGGTGTATCAGTCGACATCTCGGGGGCTTTATATCAGTCGGCACCTTGGCGGCGTTATATTAGTCAGCACCTCGGCGGCGTTACATCAGTCGGCACCTTGGCGGCGTTATATCAGTCGGCACCTTGGCGGCGTTATATCAGTCAGCACCTCGGCGGCGTTATATCAGTCGGCACCTCGGCGGCAGGTTGTATCAGTCGGCACCTTGGCGGCGTTATATCAGTCGGCACCTTGGCGGCGTTATATCAGTCGGCACCTTGGCGGCGTTATATCAGTCGGCACCTCGGCGGCGTTATATCAGTCGGCACCTTGCGGCAGGGTGTATCAGTCGGCACCTCGGCGGCGTTATATCAGTCGGCACCTTGGCGGCAGGGTGTATCAGTCGGCACCTCGGCGGCGTTATATCAGTCGGCACCTCGGCGGCAGGGTGTATCAGTCGGCACCTTGGCGGCGTTATATCTGTCGGCACCTCGACGCCAGGGTGTATCAGTCGGCACCTCGGCGGCGTTATATCAGTCGGCACCTTGGCGGCAGGGTGTATCAGTTGGCTCCTTGGCGTTATATCAGTCGGCACCTTGGCGTTATATCAGTCGGCACCTTGGCGGCGTTATATCAGTCGGCACCTTGGCGGCAGGGTGTATCAGTCGGCACCTTGGCGGCGTTATATCAGTCGGCACCTTGGCGGCGTTATATCAGTCGGTACCTCGGCGGTAGGGTGTATCAATCAGTCGGCACCTTGGCGGCGTTATATCAGTCGGCACCTTAGCGGCAGGGTGTATCAGTCGGCACCTCGGCGGCGTTATATCAGTCGGCACCTTGGCGGCAGGCTGTATCAGTCGGCACCTTGGCGGCAGGGTGTATCAGTTGGCACCTTGTAGGCGTTATATCAGTCGGCACCTCGGCGGCAGGGTGTATCAGTTGGCTCATCGGCGGCAGGGTGTATCAGTCGGCACCTTGGCGGCGTTATATCAGTCGGCACCTCGGCGGCAAGGTATATCAGTCGGCACCTTGGCGGCGTTATATCAGTCGGCACCTTGGCGGCGTTATATCAGTCGGTACCTCGGCGGTAGGGTGTATCAATCAGTCGGCACCTTGGCGGCGTTATATCAGTCGGCACCTTAGCGGCAGGGTGTATCAGTCGGCACCTCGGCGGCGTTATATCAGTCGGCACCTTGGCAGTGTTATATCAGTCGGCACCTCGGCGACAGGGTGTATCAGTCGGCACCTCGGCGGCAGGGTGTATCAGTCGGCACCTTGGCGGCGTTATATCACTCGGCACCTTGGCGGCGTTATATCACTCGGCACCTTGGCGGCGTTATATCACTCGGCACCTTGGCGGCGTTATATCAGTCGGCACCTTGGCGGCGTTATATCAGTCAGCACCTCGGCGGCGTTATATCAGTCGGCACCGTGGCGTTATATCACTCAGCACCTTGGCGGCGTTATATCACTCGGCACCTTGGCGGCGTTATATCAGTCGGCACCTTGGCGGCGTTATATCAGTCGGCACCTTGGCGGCGTTATATCAGTCAGCACCTCGGCGGCGTTATATCAGTCGGCACCTCGGCGGCAGGGTGTATCAGTCGGCACCTTGGCGGCGTTATATCAGTCGGCACCTCGGCGGCGTTATATCAGTCGGCACCTCGGCGGCAGGGTGTATCAGTCGACACCTCGGGGGCTTTATGTCAGTCGGCACCTTGGCGGCGTTATATCAGTCGGCACCTCGGCGGCAGGGTGTATCAGTCGGCACCTTGGCGGCGTTATATCAGGCGGCACCTCGGCGGCGTTATATTAGTTGGCACCTCGGCGGCAGGGTGTATCAGTCGGCACCTCGGCGGCAGGGTGTATCAGTCGGCACCTTGGCGGCAGGGTGTATCAGTCGGCACCTTGGTGGCGTTATATCACTCGGCACCTTGGCGGCGTTATATCAGTCGGCACCTTGGCGGCGTTATATCAGTCGGCACCTCGGCGGCGTTATATCAGTCGGCACCTTGGCGGCAGGGTGTATCAGTCGGCACCTTGGCGGCAGGGTGTATCAGTCGGCACCTCGGCGGCGTTATATCAGTCGGCACCTCGGCGGCGTTATATCAGTCGGCACCTTGGCGGCGTTATATCAGTCGGCACCTTGGCGGCGTTATATCAGTCGGCACCTCGGCGGCGTTATATCAGTCGGCACCTTGGCGGCGTTATATCAGTCGGCACCTTGGCGGCGTTATATCAGTCGGCACCTTGGCGGCGTTATATCAGTCGGCACCTTGGCGGCGTTATATCAGTCGGCACCTCGGCGGCGTTATATCAGTCGGCACCTTGGCGGCAGGGTGTATCAGTCGGCACCTTGGCGGCGTTATATCAGTCGGCACCTCGGCGGCAGGGTGTATCAGTCGGCACCTCGGCGGCAGGGTGTATCAGTCGGCACCTCGGCGGCGTTATATCAGTCGGCACCTCGGCGGCAGGGTGTATTAGTCGGCACCTCGGCGGCGTTATATCAGTCGGCACCTTGGCGGCGTTATATCAGTCGGCACCTCGGCGGCAGGGTGTATCAGTCGGCACCTTGGCGGCGTTATATCAGTCGGCACCTCGGCGGCAGGGTGTATCAGTCGGCACCTCGGCGGCGTTATATCAGTCGGCACCTCGGCGGCAGGGTGTATCAGTCGGCACCTTGGCGGCAAGGTGTATCAGTCGTCACCTCGGCGGCGTTATATCAGTCGGCACCTTTGCGGCAGGGTGTATCAGTCGGCACCTTGGCGTTATATCAGTCGGCACCTTGGCGTTATATCAGTCGGCACCTCGGCGGCAGGGTGTATTAGTCGGCACCTTGGCGGCAGGGTGTATCAGTCGGCACCTTGGCGTTATATCGGTCGGCATCTTGGCCGCTTTATATCAGTCGGCACTTCGGCGGCGTTATATTAGTCGGCACCTTGGCGGCAGGGTGTATCAGTCGGCACCTTGGCGTTATATCGGTCGGCATCTTGGCGGCTTTATATCAGTCGGCACCTCGGCGGCGTTATATTAGTCGGCACCTTGGCGGCGTTATATCACTCGGCACCTTGGCGGCGTTATATCAGTCGGCACCTTGGCGGCGTTATATCAGTCGGCACCTTGGCGGCGTTATATCAGTCGGCACCTCGGCGGCGTTATATCAGTCGGCACCTCGGCGGCAGGGTGTATCAGTCGGCACTTCGGCGGCAAGGTATATCAGTCGGCACCTCGGCGGCAGGGTGTATCAGTTGGCGCATCGGCGGCAGGGTGTATCAGTCGGCACCATGGCGGCGTTATATCAGTCGGCACCTCGGCGGCGTTATATCAGTCGGCACCTCGGCGGCAGGGTGTATCAGTCGGCACCTCGGCGGCGTTATATCATTCGGCACCATGGCGGCGTTATATCAGTCAGCACCTCGGCGGCGTTATATCAGTCGGCACCTCGGCGGCAGGGTGTATCAGTCGGCACCTCGGCGGCGTTATATCAGTCGGCACCTTGGCGTTATATCAGTCGGCACCTTGGTGGCGTTATATCAGTCGGCACCTCGGCGGCAGGGTGTATCAGTCGGCACCTTGGCGGCAAGGTGTATCAGTCGGCACCTTGGCGGCGTTATATCAGTCGGCACCTCGGTGGCGTTATATCAGTCGGCACCTTGGCGGCGTTATATCAGTCGGCACCTTGGCGGCGTTATATCAGTCGGCGCCTTGGCGGCGTAATATCAGTCGGCACCTTGGCGGCGTTATATCAGTCGGCACCTTGGCGGCGTTATATCAGTCGGCACCTCGGCGGCGTTATATCAGTCGGCACCTCGGCGGCAGGGTGTATCAGTCGGCACCTTGGCGGCAGGGTGTATCTGTCGGCACCTCGGCGGCGTTATTTCAGTCGGCACCTTGGCGTTATATCAGTCGGCACCTTGGCGGCGTTATATCAGTCGGCACCTCGGCGGCAGGGTGTATCAGTCGGCACCTTGGCGGCAAGGTGTATCAGTCGGCACCTTGGCGGCGTTATATCAGTCGGCACCTCGGCGGCGTTATATCAGTCGGCACCTTGGCGGCGTTTATCAGTCGGCACCTTGGCGGCGTTATATCAGTCGGCACCTCGGCGGCGTTATATCAGTCGGCACCTCGGCGGCGTTATATCAGTCGGCACCTTGGCGGCGTTATATCAGTCGGCACCTCGGCGGCGTTATATCAGTCGGCACCTCGGCGGCAGGGTGTATCAGTCGGCACCTTGGCGGCAGGGTGTATCTGTCGGCACCTCGGCGGCGTTATATCAGTCGGCACCTCGGCGGCGATATATCAGTCGGCACCTTGGCGGCGTTATATCAGTCGGCACCTTGGCGGCGTTATATCAGTCGGCACCTCGGCGGCAGGGTGTATCAGTCGGCACCTTGGCGGCAAGGTGTATCAGTCGGCACCTTGGCGGCGTTATATCAGTCAGCACCTCGGCGGCGTTATATCAGTCGGCACCTTGGCGGCGTTATATCAGTCGGCACCTTGGCGGCGTTATATCAGTCGGCACCTTGGCGGCGTTATATCAGTCGGCACCTTGGCGGCGTTATATCAGTCGGCACCTCGGCGGCGTTATATCAGTCGGCACCTCGGCGGCAGGGTGTATTAGTCGGCACCTTGGCGGCGTTATATCAGTCGGCACCTCGGCGGCAGGGTGTATCAGTCGGCACCTCGGCGGCGTTATATCAGTCGGCACCTTGGCGGCAGGGTGTATCAGTCGGCACCTTGGCGGCGTTATATCAGTCGGCACCTCGGCGTTATATCAGTCGGCACCTTGGCGGCGTTATATCGGTCGGCACCTCGGCGGCAGGGTGTATTAGTCGGCACCTCGGCGGCGTTATATCAGTCGGCACCTCGGCGGCAGGGTGTATCAGTCGGCACCTCGGCGGCAGGGTGTATCAGTCGACATCTCGGGGGCTTTATATCAGTCGGCACCTTGGCGGCGTTATATTAGTCAGCACCTCGGCGGCGTTATATCAGTCGGCACCTTGGCGGCGTTATATCAGTCGGCACCTTGGCGGCGTTATATCAGTCAGCACCTCGGCGGCGTTATATCAGTCGGCACCTCGGCGGCAGGTTGTATCAGTCGGCACCTTGGCGGCGTTATATCAGTCGGCACCTTGGCGGCGTTATATCAGTCGGCACCTTGGCGGCGTTATATCAGTCGGCACCTCGGCGGCGTTATATCAGTCGGCACCTTGCGGCAGGGTGTATCAGTCGGCACCTCGGCGGCGTTATATCAGTCGGCACCTTGGCGGCAGGGTGTATCAGTCGGCACCTCGGCGGCGTTATATCAGTCGGCACCTCGGCGGCAGGGTGTATCAGTCGGCACCTTGGCGGCGTTATATCTGTCGGCACCTCGACGCCAGGGTGTATCAGTCGGCACCTCGGCGGCGTTATATCAGTCGGCACCTTGGCGGCAGGGTGTATCAGTTGGCTCCTTGGCGTTATATCAGTCGGCACCTTGGCGTTATATCAGTCGGCACCTTGGCGGCGTTATATCAGTCGGCACCTTGTCGGCAGGGTGTATCAGTCGGCACCTTGGCGGCGTTATATCAGTCGGCACCTTGGCGGCGTTATATCAGTCGGTACCTCGGCGGTAGGGTGTATCAATCAGTCGGCACCTTGGCGGCGTTATATCAGTCGGCACCTTAGCGGCAGGGTGTATCAGTCGGCACCTCGGCGGCGTCATATCAGTCGGCACCTTGGCGGCAGGCTGTATCAGTCGGCACCTTGGCGGCAGGGTGTATCAGTTGGCACCTTGTAGGCGTTATATCAGTCGGCACCTCGGCGGCAGGGTGTATCAGTTGGCTCATCGGCGGCAGGGTGTATCAGTCGGCACCTTGGCGGCGTTATATCAGTCGGCACCTCGGCGGCAAGGTATATCAGTCGGCACCTTGGCGGCGTTATATCAGTCGGCACCTTGGCGGCGTTATATCAGTCGGCACCTTGGCGGCAGGGTGTATCAGTCGGCACCTCGGCGGCGTTATATCAGTCGGCACCTTGGCAGTGTTATATCAGTCGGCACCTCGGCGACAGGGTGTATCAGTCGGCACCTCGGCGGCAGGGTGTATCAGTCGGCACCTTGGCGGCGTTATATCACTCGGCACCTTGGCGGCGTTATATCACTCGGCACCTTGGCGGCGTTATATCAGTCGGCACCTTGGCGGCGTTATATCAGTCGGCACCTTGGCGGCGTTATATCAGTCAGCACCTCGGCGGCGTTATATCAGTCGGCACCGTGGCGTTATATCACTCGGCACCTTGGCGGCGTTATATCACTCGGCACCTTGGCGGCGTTATATCAGTCGGCACCTTGGCGGCGTTATATCAGTCGGCACCTTGGCGGCGTTATATCAGTCAGCACCTCGGCGGCGTTATATCAGTCGGCACCTCGGCGGCAGGGTGTATCAGTCGGCACCTTGGCGGCGTTATATCAGTCGGCACCTCGGCGGCGTTATATCAGTCGGCACCTCGGCGGCAGGGTGTATCAGTCGACACCTCGGGGGCTTTATATCAGTCGGCACCTTGGCGGCGTTATATCAGTCGGCACCTCGGCGGCAGGGTGTATCAGTCGGCACCTTGGCGGCGTTATATCAGGCGGCACCTCGGCGGCGTTATATCAGTTGGCACCTCGGCGGCAAGGTGTATCAGTCGGCACCTCGGCGGCAGGGTGTATCAGTCGGCACCTTGGCGGCAGGGTGTATCAGTCGGCACCTTGGTGGCGTTATATCACTCGGCACCTTGGCGGCGTTATATCAGTCGGCACCTTGGCGGCGTTATATCAGTCGGCACCTCGGCGGCGTTATATCAGTCGGCACCTTGGCGGCAGGGTGTATCAGTCGGCACCTTGGCGGCAGGGTGTATCAGTCGGCACCTCGGCGGCGTTATATCAGTCGGCACCTCGGCGGCGTTATATCAGTCGGCACCTTGGCGGCGTTATATCAGTCGGCACCTTGGCGGCGTTATATCAGTCGGCACCTCGGCGGCGTTATATCAGTCGGCACCTTGGCGGCGTTATATCAGTCGGCACCTTGGCGGCGTTATATCAGTCGGCACCTTGGCGGCGTTATATCAGTCGGCACCTCGGCGGCAGGGTGTATCAGTCGGCACCTTGGCGGCGTTATATCAGTCGGCACCTCGGCGGCAGGGTGTATCAGTCGGCACCTCGGCGGCGTTTTATCAGTCGGCACCTCGGCGGCGTTATATCAGTCGGCACCTTGGCGGCGTTATATCAGTCGGCACCTCGGCGGCGTTATATCAGTCGGCACCTCGGCGGCAGGGTGTATCAGTCGGCACCTTGGCGGCAGGGTGTATCAGTCGGCACCTCGGCGGCGTTATATCAGTCGGCACCTCGGCGGCGTTATATCAGTCGGCACCTTGGCGGCGTTATATCAGTCGGCACCTTGGCGGCGTTATATCAGTCGGCACCTCGGCGGCAGGGTGTATCAGTCGGCACCTTGGCGGCATCGTGTATCAGTCGGCACCTTGGCGGCGTTATATCAGTCGGCACCTCGGCGGCGTTATATCAGTCGGCACCTTGGCGGCGTTATATCAGTCGGCACCTTGGCGGCGTTATATCAGTCGGCACCTTGGCGGCGTTATATCAGTCGGCACCTTGGCGGCGTTATATCAGTCGGCACCTCGGCGGCGTTATATCAGTCGGCACCTCGGCGGCAGGGTGTATTAGTCGGCACCTTGGCGGCGTTATATCAGTCGGCACCTCGGCGGCAGGGTGTATCAGTCGGCACCTCGGCGGCGTTATATCAGTCGGCACCTTGGCGGCAGGGTGTATCAGTCGGCACCTCGGGGGCATGGTGCATCATTCGGCACCTCGGCGGCAGGGTGAATCAGTCGGCACCTTGGCGGCGTTATATCAGTCGGCACCTCGGCGGCAGGTTGTATCAGTCGGCACCTTGGCGGCGTTATATCAGTCGGCATCTTGGCGGCGTTATATCAGTCGGCACCTCGGCGGCGTTATATCAGTCGGCATCTTGGCGGCGTTATATCAGTCGGCACCTCGGCGGCGTTATATCAGTCGGCATCTTGGTGGCGTTATATCAGTCGGCACCTCGGCGGCGTTATATCAGTCGGCATCTTGGCGGCGTTATATCAGTCGGCACCTCGGCGGCGTTATATCAGTCGGCATCTTGGCGGCGTTATATCAGTCGGCACCTTGGCGGCGTTATATCAGTCGGCATCTTGGCGGCGTTATATCAGTCGGCACTTCGGCGGCAGGGTGTATCAGTCGGCACCTTGGCGGCGTTATATCAGTCGGCACCTTGGTGGCAGGGTGTATCAGTCGGCACCTTGGCGTTATATCAGTCGGCACCTTGGCGGCAGGGTGTATTAGTCGGCACCTCGGCGCCAGGGTGTATCAGTCGGCACCTTGGTGGCGTTATATCAGTAGGCACCTCGGCGGCGTTATATCAGTCGGCACCTTGGCGGCAGGGTGTATCAGTCGGCACCTCAGCGGCAGGGTGTATCAGTTGGCACCTCGGCGACAGGGTGTATCAGTCGGCATTTTGGCGGCGTTATATCAGTCGGCACCCTGGCGTTATATCAGTCGGCACCTCGGCGGCAGGGTGTATCAGTCGGCACCTTGGCGGCGTTATATCAGTCGGCACCTCGGCGGCAGGGTGTATCAGTCGGCACCTCGGCGGCGTTATATCAGTCGGCACCTTGGCGGTGTTATATCAGTCGGCACCTTGGTGGCGTTATATCAGTCGGCACCTTGGCGGCGTTATATCAGTCGGCACCTCGGCGGCGTTATAGCAGTCGGCACCTTGGTGGCGTTATATCAGTCGGCACCTTGGCGGCGTTATATCAGTCGGCACCTCGGCGGCAGGGTGTATCAGTCGGCACCTTGGTGGCGTTATATCAGTCGGCACCTTGGCGGCGTTATATCAGTCGGCACCTTGGCGGCGTTATATCAGTCGGCACCTTGGCGGCGTTATATCAGTCGGCACCTTGGCGGAGTTATATAAGTCGGCACCTTGGCGGCGTTATATCAGTCGGCACCTTGGCGACAGGGAGCTCGATACGGCCCTAATTACGGTACCGGCCGCCTGACATAGCCGCAGGCACACTGAAACCGCACGGGTTCAGCTGCTGCACGTTTAAGCCGCAGTCTTCCTCACGCCATCGCCTTTTGTTGACGACGCAAATCTGGTAAAAGGGGTTTCGTCTCATTGTTTTCCGTGGTTAACCCGCCATTGACTGGGGGGGGGGGGGCGTTTAGCGCCCCCCCCCCCCTGATGAATTTTCGTAATAGCTCAAAAACCAATACGGCTATCAATGTGAAACTTCGGGTACCGTCTTCTAAATCCAGTGTACGTCTTCTGTGGTAAAATAAAGCAATTTCGTTGAAAATTTCTGGAGTTATAGCGAATTTAGTGACGTCACTACACACAAGTTTTACACCAAAATCAGCTAAAATGTAACAGGCCGTACAAATGCCATGTTTGGAGAAAATTGCAATATAAAAAGGTCAAATGATAGCAAATGGCAAGGGCTACAACATGGCTATCTCGGATTTTTTAGAGGGAAAAAATCCTTGACCCCAAAAAAAATCAACAACAAAAAATGGAAAAATGCCCACAAAATCACATTTTCTAAAATATTTAAAACGCCGGAATATGGCGGATAACCACATATGGGAAACTACCATACCAAATTTCAGAATGATATCACCATTTTCGACTGACTTATGGCATCTAAAGTATGGGTAACTCATGACGTCATATTTAAAAATTGCGTTTTTTGTCTTTTATTGACCAGATACAGACAAATAAATGGCGCCATTGTATTTTTGATACAAAACTGGTCTAGAGACATGCCTTTTTTATTTAGATTAATCAATTTCAAATGTTTACCTTCCGTGACCTGAACTTGACCTGAACTTTCACCTGAAAGGGTTGGCCAGCTGACTGCGTCATGGTCGGTGGTGGTTTGGAGCTCTGTGTTGTTGATGGTGTTTATGACGGAAATAGGTCACATATCTGAGGAAAAGGTGAAGTGGCAATTCAGTGAGGACCCTGCAAGTTTGGCAAGTGAGTTTGTCCGGGCATTTATGGACTGGTGTGTCAACGAAATACTTTTTTGTTTTTCGCCTGAGTGCGCCAGTTTTGTCTCGTAAGGAAAACGCCAGGCCCGGGGTCACGCCAGATGTTGGCTACGGTAGCGACATCTAGCCGTGGTCAATAAAACTCAAAGTTCATGTCAAGATGGGAAGGCAAAAGAGGAAAACCAACAGCCCTTTGCTGAAGGATAGTGGGAAGAATCCGCGTACCGCCGAACAGGAAAGCGTCGAAGGGGGAGATGTCGAAGGAAGCTGCAGCCAAGGTGATGATGCCGTTATCTCGGAATTGAAAGAATTCATCCGCACGGAGAACGCGCACAATAGTAAATCCTTGGCCGAAGAAATGCGGCGTTATAACGACGAGAGGGTGAATGCTCTGGAGAACTCGCTGAGTTTTGCACTCACCACAAACGAAACCTTCGCGAAGCGTCTAAGGGCTGTAGAGCAGATAGCTCAGCAGACAGAAAAGGATTGATTCCACTGTGCCAAGCGCATGACAGAGGTCGAAGAGCAGCTGGACCAAGTGCAACAGAGGGAGCTCCAAAGCTGGGTAATCTTCAGCGGGCCAGCAATCGCACGTGCATTAAGCTCGCGCAGAGGCGAGGACAGGCACGTAGCCAGGATTTCGTCCAGGGAGGGGCGGCACCTCGAAAGGGCCCCTTCCCGAGCGTTGAAAGGGCCCCTTCCCAAGCGTTGAAAGCCCCCCCCCCCCCCAAAAAAAAAACGCATGAAAAGGCATGTTACAAGGCTGGAAAATGCAGTATGGCAGGTATGGCATGGGCCATCCCAACGTTTACGAGCTGGAGTTAGCAAACTGCCACATCAACTTTGGAACCAGCGACACGAATTTGGAATCAGCTATACTAACTTGGAATATTTTTGTTAAGCTCAAGACCTGGAACTCTTAAGGGATTATACGGTTTTTTCCCAGAATAATTGAGTTACATAGTAAAACTTACTTATAAAGGTGGTAGAAGTCACACGGTAGTCCCATTTTTATGGAAATTACCTCTTCTGCACGTAAGGACATTTCAAAGTGCGCGGTAATGCCACCGCGTACTTTCTGCAGTACTGGTTGAGGCAGAGCCGGTCATCTCTTTTATGTAAATGAAAAACCTCACTTAAGGCATATTTCCGGTTACAATAAGCAATATATTGATAAAATAAACTTGTTTTTCCAACGACAGCAGCAGTTACCTAGTTTTTCCCATAAAATTCGATGTTTTTCATGAATTTTCATGCCAAAAAAAATAATACGCCACCACCAAATTCTCAACGCTAAAGGCCGCAAGGAAAAAATCCACAAAAACCACAAAACCCGAACGAACAGTATGTAGTTATAAAGAGTCCCGTAAGAATTGAATTGAATAGTCTTTTTCTGATCCAGTGTAGGACTTGCAGATAATTCAAAGCTCTAAACTTGATGAAAAACGAACAAACACGTGACATTATCCTCCTGGCCAAGAGCGTCTTGAATTTAGTAACTCCTTCTACAATCGTCATCCAGATGGCAAAGAGCGCAAGAATTGTCACGTATGCCAAGGCCAAAGTGATCTGCATCGCATATTGTCAATATTGATATTGTACCATGCCCTAACCCACCAAGAACAAGAAGACATTGTAGCACAGAGTAAATTTATATCTACCTTATTGTATCATTATTTTATATTTTAAGTATTTTAACTACCGTTAATAAGTTGTGAAAAGGGTGTTGTAAACCATACAGATCATACTATTTAATGGTGAAAAATATTTGTATATGACCTCACAAATTACTATTCAAGTTCTAGTGCATTTATATATATTTGATATGAATTTTTGGCCACAGGCCATGATCACATATACAATAAAGCAAAGCTGAATGAATATGTCACACCAAAACCTAGCCAGTGGTTACATCATCAGTTTCCCTGCACCTTTCACGTGATAAGCATACATGGTACCTATACTTTAATAACACACTCATCAAAATAACAAAAACATGTAAGTCAGTACTGCTTTTTAGTGAACACTCCTCTAAAACCAGTCAAATGATGTGCCAAGATGAAACATTTCTGTTCAGCACCGGTTTATGTTTTCGAATGTGGAGGGATTCACAAATTTGTCTGTGCTGATGGTCGCTAGTTTTTTGGGTAAAATCTCAACGGATAAGGGGATTTCTCCACATAGACATTGGTGCTCCCAGTGAGCCGCTATGAAATTATCTCCAATAGCCAATAGGTGTCTCAGGGGTTTTGTTTTTGGCAGTGATGATGTGTTCATTAAAACGCAGTCTGATTGGTCTTTTTGTTTCCCCTATGTAGGTCACATCTTCCCCCTTGGCCACACAGACGACACATGGAATCTTATAAACTACCCCAGAAGTTAAACATCTACCTTTAACCAGACTCGCATGCATTGCAAACATGTCCACCAGACACACTGTGGTTGTGAAAAGGCTGAACGAGTAAGACAGCTTTTCAGAGTGTTTGTGTTGCGCCACGCAACCTGCAAGTTAAAGTGAGATTGTTTAGCAATAGAGTTAACTTTCGCACACGCCACACACACACTCATCAATGTATGGCAAGCCAGCCTTGGATTTTTTTCCCATTTTCTGTCTTTTTGGGTCCAAGGAATTTTGCTCTTCATATTTATTTGTTCAGGAAATTTGCTCTCTTTTCGCCTGATCTTACTGACATTGTAGTTAAAATATAATTCCATTTTCCTCACAGTGATTTAATATCTATTACAAATCAGGATTTTTTACTTTCCAAGTAAAATAATTAAAACAAAATGAAAATCTGAACTTGCCTGACAATACAATTTTACTCTCCACCTATGGATTTTTACTCTCCGGGACCAGGTCATGAAATGAAAAATCCAACACTGGTCAGGTACCTGTCAAGTGACTTGTGCTCTTCCTTCTTCCTTTGCTGTCCTGGTTCATTCCATCCAATGTTACGAGGTCATCCTTTCTGTGACTAGACTACTTCCCAGTGCAGGCGGCGCACAAGCTGCTTTCTATAGCCATTTGCTTTGAATAACTCCTGAATTTTCTGGCAAGAACAGGACCTAGTAGCTGCATCCCAGTTAAAAGATCAAACTATTGATGGCAAAGCCATTTGATGGTGACTCCTACACTCCTGTACCAATCCAGTCCAGTATGCAAAACTTGGCAGGAACATCAACAAGATATTTGGGATAGCCCAAATCCTGCCCCAAATGGGACAGCAAGCTGCCCCATTTGGGGCAGGATTTCCCCCTTTTTTCCCCCCGAGGAGGAAATTTCGGTCCTCGGGTCAGCAAATAATGTTGACCTGGGGGGGAGGGGGGGATTCACGATCGCGTTTTATCTAGTATGGATTCACTTGTCAGTTGTCAGCCAAAAGCTGGCGGTCGTAATCACGATCGCGTTTTATCGTGATTTACCGATTCACAAAATTATGTGAATCGGTAAATTGTTACTTCTGCCCCAAAAAGTCAAAAGCTGCCCAAAAATTTTCACAGCTGCCCCTAACTTTACAATTCTGCCCCTACATTTAAAAGCTATCCCAAATCTCCAAAACTGCCCCTAAATTTTCAAAAGCTGCCCCCAAATTTTCACAAGCTGCCCCAATTTTGATGTGTTGGTGTCAACCCTGCCCCGACGAGATCTTGTCGAAACTTGCCACGTTTTGCATACTGGCCAATCCTAATTTGTGATTGTTTACTGATGTTTGGTCACCAGTGCATAACTGATGTTGTTTTGATTTTCCAGCATCAACTAGCAATGTCTTGTATGATACATGACTGTCACAGTCTAGATGCTGCACATCGGCTACCAAATGCTTCCACTGAACAATCAAGAAGGGAAAACTGGGTACTTCATTGTTCAGACTGCTACAAGCAAATGAGAAACCCAAGAATATGCAAGAAGCACTTCAGTGATCAACAGTGCAATGCAGTTAAAGGGAAATTGTTCCTCAAATCAGATGCGGTGCCCGACAAAATTCTGCCGTTGTGAGTAGCTTCATTTTTCTCTGAGTTACAATTCCTGGTAATAGTTCAGTAATTCACCTCCCCAGTTGTTACAGCACGCGCACGGGAGCCTGAACAAGTGGCGAGCGGTTTTGGAAGCTTGATGTCATTGGGAGGGTATACTTAATGGCGGAGGCCTGTCTAACCTAACCTAACCCCGCTATTAAGTCTGATCGGGATGAAACCTAAGATTCGGTTAAGTCCGATTGGGACAAAATCCACTGCTCATAGCCATTAGGTCTGATCGAGTAGTAAACAGGCCTACGCCATTAAGTATACTCTCTCAATGACGTCATCAAGCTGGCAGCACCGCCCGCCACTTGTTCAGGCTCCCCAGTGCTGTAATACTGGGGTGGTGAATTACTGAACTATTACCCAATCCCCTATGTGTTAATGCCACATATTTCATGTGTTCTCCAAATAATGTATTAGTTATGCATTTGTCACTAATCAGCTTCTCTGTTGCTCCATTTGGACGCAGTTAACCCGCCATTGACGGGGGGAGTTTAATGCCCCCCCCCCCCCCTCCCCCCTGATCAGGAAATGTAGCCAGGCCAGCCGTGGAACCAGTTCATGTACCATAGCCTTTATATGGACTGCAGCTACAATCAGCAATGGTATGTTTCAGGCCAGCAGAGCGACCAGACTCAGCCGCAGAGGACCAGTGGACCGGATAGACGCAGTTCCAGGGCTGCTACTACGGTGTCAATCTCGGACGTTGCAGGTCAGTGTGGTGGTAAGAGTTGACAGAGACACATGTCCACGTACCGCGAGGGACTACCAGCAGTGCCCCCCCCCCCCCCCCCCCCACACACACACCACCACCAGCAAGGTCGCTTGCTGGCAAAGACTGGAGTTATGCTGTGTATTAATAACTGTGTCATGTACCATTTCGAACTGGGGACGACGCGCTAGCGCCTGCAATGCATGCTTGATAGCGAGTGCTGCGGTGTTGTGTTGCCGGGAGCAGAACGCTGTGCTGATTAATTATAATACAGCCCTTGACCGGTTGTATAATCATGCGGCGCCCATAGTCGTGATTTGTTGAATTTCAGGTATCGTAGCTTTTAAAAACATCGTTACGGGAATATAACAACTACAACCATCACAGAAGAAACAAATTGCTTGTGCGTAAACGTTTTGGTTGTGACAATCCAATCCCTATGATTGCCAAACACTGGGTTCGGTGGCATATCTTTTAGTCCCAGTCGGGATCAGCTGGTAACACGGTTGCCACACCGCTAGTCGGAATATCGACAACATTCTTTTTTGTCCCACTTATGACCTTTCTCGCGGTTTTACGTGTCGGCCGGAGCAGAGCTCCCACTAGCAAGAGAACAATGAGTCGTGGCCTCCCTGCCCCTCCGCCATGTTAGGAGGGCCGTGTGTGACGGTGTTTGTGCCTGGGCAGGCGGACGGCAAGGATCACACGCTTGCTGAGGGCGTACATAGGCAGTTCAGCAGTCGGCTGGGCGGGTCGCCGCTGGCCGCCAGTGTGGAGCAGACGCTGCGCGTGCGGTTCAACCTGGCCTGTGACCTGGTGCTGCTGGAGACGCTGATGCTCACCTTGCCGGACCGCTGCCGACTCAGCCCGGACGAGCAGATCGCCATCCGCGCCAAGTTCATGCCCTAGACTGTGCTACAGGTAAGCACGACCCAGGAATGCGGCTGGTTGGAGCGACATGACGGTTTGTCGGAGTTTGAATGAATTATTGGGTGACTGTGGCGATGCATTGATGAAGATGGGGTGCTTTATCAGGTGTTTGTGTAGGCTCTTGCGGAATTCGAGTATTTTTGCTGTATGGATATTTGTCTCATTCGTCACCGGTACTTTTTAATAAAAAAATACGAAACACAAACTTAGAAAGGTGAAAAATGATTTTTTTTTACATAGTGCCAGTTATTTGTAAAGGAAAACCCACTGCTGGTCGATCCGTTACTGCCGGTACCGAACGTGATTCAGTTGATAATAGTCTGGTTGGACATCCCATACTTCACCATTTACACCAATCCCGAGTTGCATTTAGCTAAAAATCAACATTTGTATTGTCGACATGCACGTGAGGTTATAGTCGTATACGTTTCATTCCGCTCGTCAATGGCTCAACTATTGTACGTATATGTAGATGTTTTCTGTCGCGTTATGCCGGTGCTTGGTTCGCCCACCGGCGCCTGGTGTGTCTGATGTCTGCCTCTGGCCGTCCCCAGGTGCAGGCATACTTCGCGCTTATCTGGCTGGTGGAGACGCCCGCCGAGCCGGTCACCACCGACCGTCAGGAGTCGGCGCTCCGCCAGCTGGCCGCCCTCAGCGTGGAGGACGTGGCGCCGCCGGCCGCCACCGCCCCGTTGGACCGGCTGACCCTGCTGCAGCTGTTCACGGCGGTCATGGGCGGCGGCGCGTGCCGCCTGCTCGCAGGCCACGCCCAGGCTGGTGCGGTTGAAACTCCGCCTCGCGCTGCCTTCTGCTCGGACTGGTGCTGCTCAACCTCAGCCAGCCGGACAAGGTGTACGGTGTGTATATCGCCTCGGCCGACGCCGTCGGCAAGGAGCAGCTGCTCGGCCGGCTGCTGCGGCTCTAGTGTTGTGTTGATTAATGGCAATTGCCCTGGACCGGTTCGATAATTATGATGTTTCGTTACCTCATGTCATGTTGCGCGTCTCAGGTTATGCTTGATGTGCCTTGGTTTCGCACTGATGTTATTGGAAGCCATGTAACATACCTCATTGTAATGAATGTAATATGCGGCATTGTTTTACCCCGTGCTCAGCTGTTTGCTGTGTATTTTTGTGGTATGCGTGATGTATTGTTACATTTGACGTTTGAAGCTGTGTCGTCCAATGTATGTGTTAAGCCTTTGCGATGAGTTGTCCTGTGATGTAAATTCATCATTTCTCCTTTGCAATAAAACATTTAATTGTATCAAAGTAAGTAATTATTTGCGATAACAACAGTGGACCATTACGTAATACAACTTGAAAACGAAAACATTACTCATTACAATAACACACAAAGTGACACGATATGACATACACAACATGATACATAACGACACGCAGACTGAACGCGGGAGTCGGCGCTGAGCAGGTAGTCATTCAACATGCGCACAGGTGGAGGCAAGGCAATTTGACCCATCCCAAAGGTTTTCCAACGCAGTTTCCCGACGGTTCGACATAGCACCACCAACTATGCATTACTGTAAACAAATGAATAGCCGATCTTTTGATACAAAACACAAATATGATATAGGTGCCAAGGTCACTGACTTAGAGCGGGTCAGATTCAGGTCATGATTTCCAGGAAAAGTAATTCGCAGGGCATGTCACACTAATGTGACAGTACGAACAAGTACAAGCAGTGAAATGTGTTTCATAACCCGGAGCAATGCTTGCTATTTTCGAGATCACAGATTGAACAACCCCCACCCGCGCTTGTCACATTCACCCAACCAGCCGGACATCAACATCAACCAACCAGTGGCGCATCTACAACGGAATGTATTTGTAGCCACTGTAAAAACCTTGCGGGCTTTGGTACGCGCGTCGGATCCCACAGACGACGCACGAAGGGATGACGCACGCCGATGCCCTCGTCCAAGCGATCCCCACCTGGCAAGGACACAGCAAAAACAAAGCTGTTCATAAAACAACAAATGAATTGTTATAGTTGACTTCTGAAAATTGTATTACCAAATAAATGCAAACAATAGGTTCACAGTTTGTTAACTTTGTTATTAATAATAATGCTACGAAAGAAGTTGGAGTGATAAATTGTTGACCGAGGCATGGTTATGCGATGTCATCTGGGTAAACTGCAATCCGAAGAATTGTATACTTTGTGTAGGTCGGATCCCACAGCAGACCCCCACCCATCAGCTTTAAGTATTCTTTACCAGGGCTTGCTGTTTTTCTGACCTTAACTTAAAACCTAACTTGAAGGCTAGGCAGCAAAGAATGTTCTGGACATTGCTACTAATTTGCCTGGTGAATATCTTTCAAAGACAATAGGGAATGAACTACTTTATTATAACTGTCTGTCAGAAGCGATTGTGATCATTGCAAAAATGACACAGTCAATGTAGCGAAAATTAAGTCGTTGGCGATGAGCGAAATGATATAAAATTGCTTACCACCACATGGCAGTGGCGGTATGCCTGAAACCGGAACTGCCGGTGAAGGCCTTCCACGTCGCCTTGCACCGGCTCCGCCTCCCCCCACCGCTCGTTGTGCTGGATACGACCCAGTTGCAGCATGATTGGATCCAGCACAAGTTGTAACTCCTGGAAAACATTGCAGGACAGATTTAGGACAAAAAATGTAACCAGTTCTTTGTTTGTTTGTTTGTTTGTTTGTTTGTTTGTTTGTTTGTTTGTTTGTTTGTTTGTTTGTTTGTTTGTTTGTTTGTTTGTTTGTTTGTTTGTTTGTTTGTTTGGGGGAGGGTCTGCTGATGGTGTGGTAACAAATTTATACAACATTCAATATACTATTACACGTATGTAAGGCACGGTTATTTAGCCACACATGCAACTGCTATTGTCATTAGCGTCGTTACACCGTGGTGAAAATCGGAGCCTGCGAAAATGTTTGCTGCTGGGAATCGAAATCGGGTCTTTAGATCCAGAGTCTGACACACCAAACCACTCGTCCACATACGTCATACATTCCCACATTTGATAAACTAACATCATCAAGCAGTACATCATTTGGACATTGACTACCTATCAATGTGACTCCTGACTGAATATTGACGACACGGCATCCATTTTACATGATTATATGTTCCAGTGGGGTCATGCGCCCCAACAGGTCAACCGAGGTCACTGACCTCAAATGACCTGACATGACCTTTTTGGAATTTGGCAGTTTCTAGGACATTTTGTGACGCTGATTACGAATTTGGCACCCATTAAGCATTATGATATGCTCATTCACGATTCTAGCTCGATAAAATTCAATTTATACGCATTTTCAATTTTGATGACATTTGGGTCATTGACATGACCTCAGAGGTCCCCTAATGACCTAGGACCTTAACATCGTGTATCAATGGCTTCCTCTCGTGACAAGCAACACGCTCGTTTTTTAACCGAAGCTCTAGCCCAATTAGGGGCGAAACGCTAGGAGGGGGGGTCGTACCACCGCCCCCCCCCCCCCCCCCCCCTGCACGATCACGCACTGATCGGACGCTGCACGGGCGAGGGTTAAAAGGACAGATAACGCACCCCGCTGCGTGTGATGCACTGCTGATTTCCACAGCAAGTCTGCTCCGCCGCAGACGGCATCAGTCGGCATCTGATGGAGGCAGATTCATGTTGCATGCTATGTAGCTATCAAAATGCTATCTACGTGACTTTGTATGAGTGAAGCAAGTAAAGTGAACCTGGTGCGCCAAACTATGGCACTATGTCAGAGCTCAACAGCATTTAACGTAAAGAAACATATTTTGTGCACAACAATCTTTACATGAAACCTCAATTAATATCCGGATTATTGCTAACGATATACATACACAGTGGTCATAATTGGAATATGCGCAACAACGCAACCTTACAGTCAAGCATGCATGTAGCAGTTGTGAATTCAAATTGCAAGGTTATATGAATGCAGACCAGCACCAACCTGGTACAGCGGCACCACTTAGGTCCTGGTGTAGCCGGCACGGGCGAGGCTGGCCGAACAGCTGTTGCTGCCGGGCGCGGCTGGGTGGGGCGTGCAGGCGCTGTTTCTGCAGCGGCTCCTGGACGAACAGGAGCCGCTGCTCGAGGCGCTCCAGGACGCCTGGGCGCCGCGGCAGCTGCCGCTTCAGGCCTGGGCGATGGTGGTGGCAGGCGGTCGGCATACGCCCAACGCACGTCTGGGCGCTCGATTAGGATCGTGCCGAGCAGGTTCAGCACTATGGCTGTCGGCGCTGCCTGCAAAGACGCCTGTAACAACGTTTGATGCAGATGAAACATACATGCAATGTCATGCTAAGTGCCTATCACATATTCATGGAATTATGAAGCGTTAAAACGTGAAATTCAATTAGGGACTCTTTCAGGTACACAATCGGCAAAACAACATCAATTACTTGTATTTCCTACTTTTTTACCCAAAAAAATAAGTAAAACACTTGTTTTTACATATAACATATGGCTTGTAAAGTGCTGGACTAAGTCAAACAAACTGGACTAAAAGACACAAGGGACGAAAATAATCACGCTTGCTGATTGATGTCTTCTTGAAACAGCGAACGGGAGCCAGCGACACAGATGTAGCTTTAATAATTCCTGGCGGTTGTGCAAAATACAGGCAAGAAATTCCAAATAAACACTAAGTACATGGATTCGGGATTAGACTACACAATGGAAGAAACCACAAACGAAGCTACAAGCATGCAAACCTGGCTAATGTGAACAAAATGTGCGCCATATGACGTAATAGTCGACAAAACAGAAAGCTAAAGTCATTATCAATGATACAAATATGCATGTCATTTGCTGCTAATATATGACTAATAGTAGTACACTCTCACTGTAATACCAACATCATACATGACGAAAAACATAATAACTACAACACATGTGCTTGATCTATAAAGCCCTAAAATGCTACTGCTACTAAAGCAATGTGCAATTAAAATGGTGCGAACTGTTTGAAATCATAACTCTGAGGTCTGCTGCATGAAGCAGCACTGACTGCTGTCTTGTGTCTGTAAAAATAATAATCAGTACTAATTTGCCTGCTGAGCATCTTACAAAGACAATATGGAAATGAATGAACTACTTCATTATATATGTATGTAACAACTGACAAGGGATTGTGATCATGGCCAGAATGACATATTTTCATATATATGTCATATATTTTGTGTAAACATATTTCTAAGAAACACGCATATAAACTGGAAACAACATATACCATTAGGTTCAGATTAGGTATATGAATTCAGATTAGGTACTTAGGTTCATTAATATAACAAATATAACCAAACACAGGATTAGAATACATACATTAAGTCTGGCTGGAAAAGCTGACGTATTGGCCCCCTGCTCCTACCACGCCTCTGGGGCCTCCTTTCAGACATGCTGCATATAGAGGGGGCAAGTTAGGTTGGTGTGAAGTGATTTTACTCAATTCAACTTCTATCTGCAATTATGTAGTGAATAAGGGAAGTGGAGTAACAACTGTTCTTTCCAGTTATGTAGTGTTTCACACTTATTCACAAATAGCATGCAAACTCATTCAAGGTGCAATGGTTCAGAGGGCATAGTGCACTGCAAAAATATGATGAAGCTGATACTAAATATTGTTGTGCTTTATATGCGAGTGCAAACATAACTTGATGAACAACGTGCCCTACCTGTACTGGACATTAGCTGAAGGAGCAAATTCACAGACTGCCTCCCAAAATGGTACCTGTCTGTAAGAATGTTTAGGTGCACTTGCAGTTATGTGTAGACAAATAAAACAAAGGCATAAAAACATTATTGAATGTTCCTGCAACATGCCAGACTGAAAAGCATAGCATGTACATGCCCAAGATGAACAGTGATTATCTAGACTGCAGGCAAGGTTATGGTCAGTTTAACCAGTTTTTAGTGATGGCATACACAATCCACTCCTGAACATCTTGGTGCACACACACCTGGAACACCTGGTGCACACGCACTCAGCACACACCTGGAAATAGCGAAATGTATGCCTGAGTTGGTGCGCATGCTGACAAGATCTTGTCATGGCCTACGATGCAACACTTGCATGTCAAAATGTTTAGGTTTAAGTTGGTTGAGATGGGTGTAGACTCGCTAGGTAGGGTGAGCTCGCTAGGGTGAGCTCGCTATTTGGTGCTCCCTTCTTCATAGGTTTGGACATGTCGCCAGGGTACTTTGTGGCCCAGTGTTGGTCACGTCTGTTTTTGAAAGAATTGGTGGACTCAGCAGTTACAACTTCTTGTGGGAGTTCATTCCACGGTGTAACGACTCTATTTGCACCAAAAAAAACTTGAGTCTTGATAAGTGAGTTGACCCCTTTACCAGCTTCTTGGTGTCCTCTTGTTCTTTCATCCTCGTTTAGTTCAACAAACTGGTTGGGGTCCATGTTGGTTTGTCTTGTCAGGATCTTGTACATTTATATCAGGTCGCCCCTCAGGATCCTCTCTTCAATACTAAGTAGTTTGAGTTCTCTCAAGCGTTCATCATACATTAGATGTTTTATCTGTCCAACCATCTTAGTCGCTCTCCAGTCCTCTGTACCTTTTCAAGTGCCCTGACATCCTGTACCATGTATGGACCAGCTGCCTGTATACCGTACTCCAGATGTGGCCTAACATATGTGGTATATAAAATCTTGCAGTTTTTCATATCCAGTATATCTGTCATCCTCAGTCTTTGAAGTGCTGATATTGCTTTGCTACCTGCCCTCTTGCAGTGTGTTGTTGGCTTGAGGTTGTCTATTACATACACTCCAATGTCTTTTTCTACTGTAGTTACCTTATGTGTTCTTTGTAGACTGTTTTTTTTTTCTCTCATGACATATTTTGCTTTACTGTTTGTTGCTCCACAATGCATTATCTGATACTTCAGATGATCGAACTTGAGGAAAAACTCTTCAGACCACTTCTCCAAAGTAGTTAAATCCTTTTGTAACAATTTGGCATCGTGTGGGTTAGCGAATCATCTGTACATTTTGGTATCATCTGCAAACATCTTTGTGACTTTTCACCATTGTTGGCAATTCATTGACATAGATAAAGACAAGGACAGGTCCCAAGACTGATCCTTGTGGCACTCCACTGGTCACCATACTCCACTCGGAACTTCCACCACCCACAGTCACTTGTTGACCCGCGCTCCGACAAGAAGGCTTTCCCGCTGAGTATTTTGCCCTTGATCCTGTAGCCGCTCAGTTTTTTTTTTGTAGTCTTCTATGTGGTACACTATGAAATGCTTTTTGGTAGTCAAGGAACACAATATCCGACCCCTGACCTTCATAAATTATATCAGTCCACTGTTCAAGTGCTTCTAGTAGGTTTGACTGGTTGTGCATTGTGATGGTTGGGAAATGTGGACAGAATAGTTTACAAGGTTACATGTAATATAATGGAAATAAGCCAACAAGACAAATTGTGACCTGTGGCTTATGCGAATACAGCCATTGCAAACTTGGGCAGTCAGTAATCCTAGTGCAAGTACCGACAGAGCTAGGTTATAGGTACCTAACCTGGGTCTGATAATGCACGTTTGTTTACTGATGGGTTACTCCACAGCCTTTGGGCTCAAGTAGCAAAATCCTTACCTTACGTCAAATTTGCTGGTGAACCGAGGTCGCCGCACGTCGCCAGTCGTGTGTCCGATCAAGGCCGTATAAGGTTTGTTCTAGTCACGGTAAATAGAATACTGGGTCTAGTAATCTTGGTATAAGGTGTCTGACAACTCAAAGTACGGCAGCTTGCTTCCGAGTTCGTAACCGCTATTTTGTCTCAGCCGCGCACATTACTGCACCATCGAATTTCATGCAGATTCTAAGATGAAAAAGTGGTGGACAGTAATGCCGATCAAGTACTCGTTATCTGATACAAGTCTCGAAAAACGTCGACGTTTTAACGCTGATAATTGCTGAAATAATGGACTAAATGAGGATTGAAGTCCCTGGTATATGTCTTAAACGTGTTTAAAGTTCATACAACTGCAGAAGAGTGCATTTCCTTTCAGGGCGGAAACCCGTATAATCCCTTAAAGGGAAATAATGACCTTTTGATTTTGTTAGCAACAATTTCTTAGGCTACCGCTATGGTTTTAAAATTATTTTATTTAAATTTAAGAATTAAATAAAATTATTCCCAAATTCAAAGCAAAGGAGTTTGGGAAAAATACAAAACAAGTACCTTGTGTACTTCATGAAGGTCATTGACAATTTCGCCCTTCCCTACCATTGTTTACATCGATTGCGGCATTTTTGGAGGCTCTGTGACATTTCCGATCAAACTGAGCGCTGCTCGGACACACGCTAGTAGCGTTTTCGTTCTCCATGGCAACCAGGCGTCAGCCAATGAAAAGCCAGAAAGGGAATACGTTCTGGCTTTTCATTGGCTCACACCTGGTTGCCATGTAGAACGAAAGCGCTACTAGCAACAACTCGCCACAATGGTTAAGTGCGCCGAGAAGCATGACAATGCTTTGTAAACAAATCGCCGACGCTAAATAGGTCGCCGTCGATGTGCATCGATGAGCTTCCGATTTAATTGCCAGTTTTGTGTTATTGCTTGTTAGTTTTTTGGGGAAAAATTATTATTTTGCATGATAATATAAAGCATAGTGTTATATACAGCCACAGACAAATTATACAATACTCCTAATGTTGAAAACAAATGAATCGATTTTCACAAATTGAGGGTCGCAACCACTAACTATGCCGTCGTTGATGTGCATCGATGAGCTTCCGATTTTATTGCCACTTTTTCCAATCGCTGTTAGTTTTAGAAGATCGCCGGGCATATAATCACAACAAGCGGAACGCACAATATATTTTCCACTCCATTGCGTACAAAAACAATACGGGAAAAGCCCGCAGTTTGATGAGGACCAAAAGTACTTGCAAGTACCGGTCGTTAAAAGTGTGGAACGCTTATCAACTTTAACTTGAAATATCTTTCGGTAGGGAAGTTTTCATGCAAAATGTGATGAATTTACAATATATTTTGGTCTCGTCTGGCGATTTCAAGTGCTAACTCCATTTTTGTGGAAAAAGGTCATTATTTCCCTTTAAAGGGATTATACGGGTTTCCGTCCTGAAAGTAAATGCACTCTTTTGCAGTTGTATGAGCTTTAAACACGTCTAAGACATATAACAAGGACCTCAATGCTCATTTAGTCCATTATTTCAGCAATTATCAGCGTTAAAACTTGGGAGTTTTTCGAGACTAGTATCAGATAACGAATACTTGATCGGCACTACTGTCCACCACTTTTATCTTAAGATCAATTTTAGAGTTTTGAATTATCTGCAAGTCCTAAACTGGATCACAAAATTATTATGCAATTCGAAACTGACGGGACTTTGTATTACTACACACTGTTCGTTGAGGTTTTGTGTTTTTGTGGTTTTCTTATCTCTGGCCTTTGGCGTTGAGAATTTGGCGGTGGCGTATTAATTTTTTGACATGAAAATTCATGAAAAATATAGAATGTTATGGGAAAACTAGGTAACTGCTGCTGTCGTTGGAACAAAACAAGTTTATTTTCTTTCAAATATTGCTTATTTTACCGGAAATATACCATAAGTGAGGTGTTTTTATTAGCATAAAAGAGATGACTGGCTCTGCCTCAGCCGGTCCTGCAGAAAATACGCGGTGGCATCACCGCGCACTTTGGAATGTCCTTACGTGCAGAAGAGGTCATTTCCAGAGAAATGTGGCTACCGTGGGACTTCTACCACCTTCATAAGTACGTTTTACTATGTAACTCAATTATTCTGGGAAAAACCCGTATAATCCCTTTAATATAACATTTTAAGTTATAAAATAATTACACAAATTGTCGCTACCAACAAAATGTTGCATATAATGGGCATCAAGGATTCACCAGTGTGTTGCAGGTGCACAGCATACATTGATACCATAGAACATAAGTTTTGGTATTGCAAAGAAGTAAAGTGCTTTTGAAAAAATATTGCAAGTTTCATTAATAACCTAGACATAGTAACAAGCATGGTAGCATTTAACTCAAGGAAAATCATTTTTGGTGTATCTGATGACATGGTCATAAATCAGGTATCTGATCTGATGACATGGTCATAAATCAGGTATCTGATCTGATGACATGGTCATAAATCAGGTATCTGATCTGATGACATGGTCATAAATCAGGTATCTGATCTGATGACATGGTCATAAATCAGGTATCTGATTTGATGACATGGTCATAAATCAGGTATCTGATCTGATGACATGGTCATAAATCCGGTATCTGATCTGATGACATAGTCATAAATCAGGTATCTGATCTGATGACATGGTCATAAATCAGGTATCTGATCTGATGACATGGTCATAAATCAGGTTATATCTGTAGGAAAAAGCATGATATCAAAACATATAAACCTAAGTGTGGAATTGTTCGCGGTCAAGTTTAAGATTGACATTATGAATGAGAAATGCATGGCACAAAGTCGTTGTGAAATAAGAAAGTTCGATGAAATATGGGGAGGCATAGATAATGCGCTAGCGAATATGCGATGAAGTAAATGAGGGAAACATATGACTATGTCTCTCCCTGTGTATGACGGTCTATTTCGAGCATTATCGCAATACTGGTGTGCGGTAGGAGTGATGAGCTTGTATGCTCGAACCTGTTGTGAGATGGTGGATGAGGGAAAGAACAGAGGGAAGTGTGTGACGGAATACTAAATGTGTTGATGCTAGTCGTTGGATGGTGATTGTAGGTGTGTGTATGTCTGTGTGATGCAGGTGATAGAACTTGACCTTAACTTGACATTAACTTCACGTAAATGAAGTCAGGTGGTAAAATGACTATCACTATCGAATTTTACGTGGAAAATAACTCATAAAACATGTGTTGCATGACTTTCGTAGATATTTTTCACATAGTCACCTTTTATGACCTGACCTTGACCTTGGCCAACAATCTCACTTTTGCTCATGCGGGATGTGTATCATACCTTTGGAAACACTTTGGGTGATCATGGTCGTAATCGAAGGCTTTGGATGGAAAGTATGGCCCATAAACTCATTCGTCGATTTTGACCTTTGTCCTGACCGTGACCTGATATTGACCTCACTTTGAAATTTTTTAGTACGCTTTAGATTCGTCTCATTGAGAGCTTTCCATTGCCGCCTTGCGCGTCTCGCTGCGAGCATTGGTTCGTGAGATAACCAGGGGGCGTGTACCCCCCCCCCCCCCCTCCGCCCCCCGCCAATGGTGTTCTGCTGAGACCAGTCAATGCCGCGTGTATGTATACATCGGACAACTGATTTACGCCGTAGGGTATTTAGTGGGATAGTCAGCCCTGCAAAATACCCCATAACCGAGGTGGAAACGGCCATATCCCAACCAAGCATTTCTACTACCGCTGCGAACATTACGCCTACGATCCTCCGTTCCGGACATCTTCAAATCGCCTGGCACGTAAACCAGAACTGTTGAATATTCACTTGCTTTTGAAGCTGGCGTAATTATCCCTTCCTCACAGATCGGATACGTGTGTTCAGATAGTTAAAGATACTTATAATTTCGGAAACACCACTCCAAACGCTCCCCAAACTTGAAACATACCCGATGCTAAGAACGTCCGTGAAATTAGCGACTCCTTCAGCGACGGATTCAGGTTTGGCCCAAACCTCGACTCAAGGTCAATTCTGGCACGTTAATCACGAATATGACCTTCATTTTCCTGTTCAATGTCATTTTCAAGGTCAAATTCGAGGTCAAAGGACGGGGTCGTTAGATATGGACGTTAGATACGGACCAGGCTGTCTATCATCTGGGACCACTTTGGAAAGGATCCGGCAATACATTCGGGACGTTATGCGGTACCCCGTCCTTTGACCTCGAATTTGACCTCCAAGGTCAAAGGTCACGGGTCAGATCACGGTAACGGACGTTAGGTATGGACCCTGTCTATCATCTGGGATCACTAGGAAGGATCCGGCAATATATTTGGGACTTTATGCGGACTGTGGTACCCCGTCCTTTGACCTCGAATTTGACCTCCAAGGTCACGGGTCAGGTGACGGACGTTAGATATGGACCTTGTCTATCATCTGGGATCACTTGTGGAAGGATCCGGCAATAAATTGGGGACGTTATGCGGTACCCCGTCCTTTGACCTTGAATATGACCTTGAACAGGAAAATGAAGGTCATATTCGTGATCAGTGTGCCAGAATTGACCTTGGGCCGAGGTTTGGGCCAAATCAGAATCCGTCGCTGAATATGTCGCTGAATAATAAGTCGCTAATTTCACAGACGGTTTCACTTCTTAGCATCCGGTCAGGGGCTCCGCCACAGGGGGGACGGGGGACATGTCCCCCCCCCCCCCCCCCCCCCCCCACGCACGCATTTTCGGATTTTAGCATTACGCCTATGGGCGTTGCATGGAAAGACTCGACTCCAGAATGCCTCCATCCCACCCAACTTTCGGAAGGTGGCGGCGCCCTTGCATTCGGTAGGTATGTTGTCAAGTTTGGGGAGTGTTTGGGGTGGTGTTTCCGAAAATATAAGCATATTTGGCCATCTGAACAAACGTATCCGATCTGTGAGGAAGGGATAATTATGACAGCTTAATAATTAGGATTACGACAGCTTCAAAGGCAAGTGAATATTCGACAGTTCTGGTTTAGGTGTCAGGCGATTTGAAGATCTCCGGAACGGAGGATCGTAGGAGTAAAGTTCGCAGCGGTAGTAGAAATGCTTGGTTGAGATATGGTCGTTTCCACCACGGTCATGGGGTATTTTGTAGGGCTAAAGCCCAGGCCACAGTATGCGTGATTTCCTCCTGAAAATCACGTGCGTGTTATTCGTGTTGTCGGGATTTGTGTGACAGAGCAAGTTCAGCTGATAGTAAATGCATTGGGTGAGCTACACTGGCACATCACGCAGATCCCGGATGAAACGTCAAGGAAATTTCGCAGACACGTCACGGACGGAACGATGAAAAGTTCAGAATTCTGAACTTGTGTTTTCCGAGATTGCGTGTTGCAGGGTTTTATAATTTTGCTTGATTTCGCGTATTGTCTATACTAGACCTAAACTTGAATAATTTGTACTGAGTATCGTGGCGGAAGATGAATGAAGAAGCGTTTGAGCAAATTGTGAGTGTTGAAACTTGTGTTGAAGCTGATAGATATTTATTCAGTGGTTTATCGATTACAAAAATGCAATGGTTTATCCATATTCCTTGCGTGATTTCCTTGACCGGCAGATCCCGGACGTCAAGGAAGTTCTGCAAACACGGAGAACACGCGCGTGATTTGCTTGATAATCACGCATAGTGTAGCCTGGGCTTAAATATCCCACTAAATACCCTACGGCGTAAATCAATTGTCCGATGTATATACGCGTCAATGCCGGGTTAAAGGAAATAGTTCACCTTCAACATGGGGTTTTGAACTGAAATAGCAGTTTTGTAGCCCGTGTTGAGAAATCCTTATCTGCAACTTTTCTTGGCTGAAAAGACTCTCCAGCCGAAGATATTTGACTTTTTGACGAAGGAATGCGGCGCATATATGATGTACCGTACCGTCTGAAAGTGCCAGCACTGCCATGGAGCATGCGCAGACCAATAACGCACACCATAAAATCAATAATTTACAACCTTCTGTCCTGAATTGGCGCGATGTAGGACCATTTTTAAAAAGAAAAAAAGAAACTTTATTAAAAAATATAATAAAATCGTGTTCTGAAAAATGTTCCGAAGGTGAACTATTTCCTTTAAGTCGGCCCATAGGCGTAGGAACAGGGGGAGGGGCAGCCCCCCCCTCCCCCCCCCCCCCCAACATTTTGGATTTTAACATTACGCCTATGGGCGTTGCATGGAAAGAATCGACTTCAGAATGCCTCCTGCCCCCCGCCCCCCAACTTGAACATAGTTCCTACGCCCCTGAGTCGGCCCCCTCCGAAGTCAGTTGGCAGCACTACAAATATCTACGAAAGTCATGCAACACATGTTTTATGAGTTATTTTCCCCGTAAAATTCGATAGTGATTAGTCATTTTACCACCTGACTTCATTTACGTGAAGTTAAAGGAAATAGTTCACCTTCGGGATTTTTTTCAAAACACGATTTTATTATATTTGTAATACAGTTTCTTTTTTTCTTTTTAAAAATGGTCCTACATCGCGCTAATTCAGGACAGAAGGTTGTAAATTATTGATTTTATGGTGTGCGTTATTGATCTGCGCATGCTCCATGGCAGTGCTGGCACTTTCAGACGGTACGGTACATCATATTCCTTCGCCAAAAAGTCAAATATCTTCGGCTGGAGAGTCTTTTCAGCCAAGAAAAGTTCCAGATAAGGATTTCTCAACACGGGCTACGAAACTGCTATTTCAGTTCAAAACCCATGTTGAAGGTGAACTATTTCCTTTAATGCCAAGTGACTTTCCTACTAACCCTATGGGCTCTTAGGCGTGACTTCCATATTAGCCCATGGGGTTCACGTGTTAAATGACCCAACTTTGAGAAGCTGTATCTCGAGTTCTATTTAGCCGATTCGCCTGAAACTAGTCTCTAAAGAAAGATCGTTAAAATATCTCGCGATGATTCCGCTACCATTTTTCACCTAACACTGCCGAATTTTTAGGGCGTGAGGGGTAAAGATTTGACTGCACTCCGTGCCGGTCTGGCCAGTTTCTGGCGGCGCTGGTGCGCCGGCGGTAATAGCTCAGTCGGTAGCGCATCGGACTACGGATGCGAAGGTGGCGGGTTTGAATCTCACCCGGGTAATGGTGTTTTAGTGCAGAAATGATGTTATATTATTCTTAATGGTCGATAACTATGTTTTTATCGACAAAATAAACTGTTTAAAATGTTTTGTCGAAATGAACTTGATTTAAACCATATTCTTCGGCTTGATATTGAGTAATTCCGCGATGATAACTTGTGAATAAGTAATTGTCGTATTTATCTTTCTCGATTGTCATTTCATATCGCGACCTGCTGGTGTGAGAAGCTGTGAGTACTAAGTAGTAGCGTGTATGAGTGAATACAATATGCATATATTTGTTAAATACCTCTTTCCAGCTTTTACACTGATTGATACACTTATTAAAACGTAAGTAAAGCAAAACATAAACATTGATTACATATCATACTCGTTCGAAGATTGTTGGAAAACTTTAACTGACAACTGGTTTTCCTGATACTTTCGAGCTTTTTCTTCGTTTCTCCGACTTCACACCTGTCTTTTACGAAAACTGACAACCAAGCCATTGAAAGAAAAGTGGCTCCAATAAATCATTATTGAAAGCACTGTAGCAGCAATAATACAACAGCATTGTAGGAGCTACAATGGCACAATTGATGCAAAAGACAAGATGACGCACGTACGAGATAACTTGTTTCTACATGTATTCCCCGAGACTGAAGCCCGATTAATGAAGATCCCTCCACACAATTCAATGACGGATCTAGTATCGAAGCAGCCCTCACAACAAATGCAACAATGGATCTTAGATACCAGTGGATCTCTGGGTGAAATTAAGCGACAGATATCGGATTACACATGATACCGTGATAAGCATACCACCACATACAACCAGTGGTGAATCTAGGATCCCAGCAGATCTCACGACAATATGCAACTGAAGATCTCGGATGCCATATCATTGGGTTAAATCTAGCAAAAGATTTCGAATCACACAGTATCCTGTTATACACACACTAGAACAATGGAAGTAACATGCACCTCAGGCCTCAGCAGACCTACGGTACAAAGTAAAACAGCCCTCTCGATTCTGCCAGTACCTGAGAAGTTGACAACAAAACGACATGAACAAAACAAAAGAAAAGCATGACATGAGTGAATGAGCACAACTGTCCAGTCTATTCACTACAGCCTATACACTAGTTTTCACTGTGCGTGGTGCCGGCACTTCCTCGCACCTCGCCGTGCCCGAGACTCGGCGCGTCGGGCCCTGTTGATGTTGCCCATCCTGATAAATGTCCGGACGCGGGCGAAGGAGGCGCGAATCTTGGGATGGACGCGTGGGAACTTGTCCTGGAGGACCACAACAAAGTCCTTGATGACACAGACCTTCGGCTTAAGCCATCGGGCTCCAGAGCGTGGTGGGCACATACAACCGCCTCCATCTCCTTGAAGGTGGCGTAGAGGGCCTCCGTGGGGACCGTCAGGCCGCCGAGACTGACGACCCTGGTACACAGGCCCTGCAGAGGCACCGACTCGGCCGAGGTGGATGGTACACCGAGGGAGCGGTCGTCGGGCCGCGATGTATCATCAGCTTCCTCACGATGTAGCCGGCGACGTAGGCCATGGCGCTCTCTGTCGCGGACACACCGGTGACCGTGTCCCGCGCGGCCGACGGCACAGCAGGGCGGTATGCTGCTGACTGGGATGCCTCCGCCTGGTGCAGCATGTCAACCACATCCCTCAGGTCGTCCATGTTCTCCCCGTCCTCGCCGTCTGTTTCCGATGTCGTCACCTCCACCGGTCCGGTGAACTCCAGGTCTGCCGTCAGTTCGGAGGTCCCAGTTGCCTCCACCTCCAGTACCTGCTCCAGCTGCTCCTCCAGATCACCAGTCTCCGGCTCTGCCGCCTGATCACCGTCTCTGCAGACGGGACTTACGCCTCGCTGCATGACGAACAGGAGGGTAAGCAGGCGAATCCTTGCCCTCGCTTCAGTCGGTGTGGGGTTCTGGTTGGAGCCTCCCGGGCCTCTCACCATGCCGAACAACCCTTCCAGCCTGTCCTGCGTGAGCCGGCGAGTCAGGACGAACACATCACCGAACTCTGCCTGGAGGTCCTTGAACAGGCCACGCACCGAGCGGATGCCGATGACCATCCCTCTTTGGAACGGGTATATGCACCGTGCGGTACCGACACGCATCAGCGTGGTATCCGTCACAGCGGCGGAGATAGCCCTCTCTTGTTCATCGCTGCCACGGTAGCCTCTCCGTCTCCGCAGATCTTTTGTGTCGCCTGGGTGGCTGGCGTTGAGGACATCCGTCGCTTCGTCGACGCACGAAGGAATCTCGCCTCCTCTTCTTTGCCCGCGATGTGCCGCTGCAAGACGCTGGCAGTGGAGGCGCTCAGGAGTTGGAGACACGGACCATGCCGGTGACCTATAAAAATGATAATTAGACACCAATAAATATGTGAATGGATGGCAGCAGATGCTGAGTGGAGCCCAGAAGAACTTGTGACAAATTATATGGAAATTATTGGTCACTTTTAGGTCACACCAATATTGAGGTCATCACACCGCAGACTGGTTATTGATTCAACCTTTTTTAACGATGCAATAACTATTCATTTTGGGACCTGAATGATTCAATCACCGTTCGATTCATAGATACACATTTGATAATTGCTTCTTTCCGATTCAAAGAATAAAAAACATATTGTAATCGATTCACGCTTGATTCAACATTTAAATGTATGTTGTATTTATGTCAAAGCAATACAAATGGAAACATACATATATATGATCATTAAAACATTGTTACAGCAATCATATTTCAGTATAAATTAATGTAGCCGCTGGGACTACATTGTATTTGCACAATTTACCATGTGCACTTGAATCGTTAAGAGTCGTTAGATCTTTTAATTCAATCAGCTTTGATTCCATGCGGGTTTTGATTCAATCTGTGTCCGCCCCTGTATGTCCCCGAATGTCCGCCCATGTAGCTCAGTTGGGAGAGCGCTGGACTTCTGACCTCACCCGGTAGTGGCAGCCCGGGTTCGAGTCGCTTCGGCGCTCGCTATTTGCTCCTGACTGAGATGGCCTGTGGCCGGTGGCAGCGGTCGCACTCAAGGTCAGATGACGTCAGAGAGCGGGGCGGACCGTGTCCTAAAGTATGTCGGGCACGTAAAACTTACGCTTGTAAATTCTGCCGGACGCCTGGAATTGCTTGATCGGTTGGTGGGGTCAGGGCCTGCGCAACAAGCTATACTTAGCGAAGGGTCTGACCTCGAAAATCCATCCATTCACAAACATTCGGACTAACTTTATTAAAAAATAAAAAATCACGATTCATGAATAAAAAGATGGTGAATCAATTTGGTTTTATTCAAGGAATTTTGATTCCACGATTCCAATCGATTCAGTCAGTCAAATCCGCATTCAGCATCATTCATCACACATAATTCTGCATCACAGGCCAAGCATGTGCTTCATTCCGGAGGAATTTAATCCGATTCCAGAATCGATTCCGTTTGTACTGGATTCGGATTCGGATTTGATTCCGTTGACATCTGGGTTTAATCCAAATCAGGTGGATTTTTTAAAGAAAACGATGGAATCGTAATCAATGGGTCATTTCAAGTGATTCCTTTTTATTTTCGTTTAAATCGTCCTCACCATGGAATTAAGTTTTATTCAAGGTTATCTATTTCTTAGAGCACGCATAGCTAAAGCAAAGGTTGGTGACGATATGCAACCTAATGAAGGTAAATAGATATGCCCAGTCATTCTGCTTATTTGGGTGGAGACATACAATAATCTTCACTTACAGCAATTATGTGTTTTGTCCCGAACATGTTTAAATATAAATACATCCATTTCCCTGTGCATCATATTGCAAAACATCAGTTCATGCATTATAAATAACGGGTGCGTCTATAATAATAATATTTTGTTGTTTGTTTATTATCTTGTTTTTCATTTGATAAAAAAATCGTCTTTTTCGAACCGTCACGATTTTGCAGCACAT